>JBBPBO010000005.1:76094149-76400027 GCA_037974295.1 Cicer cuneatum
TTTTTTTTTTGTTTCCTTAAAAATTATGATGATAAATTTTACTTATACGTTGTTATCACATTATATAATAATAATAATAATAATAATAATAATATCATATTATTGTGTGGCTTTTTTCCTCCCATTTTATCATTTATTTAAATTATTTTATTTACAATTATATCTTTCTGTATCTAATTAAATCATCTTTTTATAAATATATATAATTTTTTTGGGCACAAAATATATATAGTTTAATATATACAAAGATATTAAGTTTTGGTATAAATGGAATGATGCATAAATTTTGATCCATGGAAAATAGTTATATTGATCTTTAATTGTATTTGAATTTATCAAAATTACGTACACAGTTACATATCCTCAAATGTCTTTTTTAATTGTAATTTTATATATCAAAGTGACTAATGTAAAATATGTTTGAGAACCACTTTAATCAATTAAAAACATATTTAAAAAGCAAATAAAAGATACTATTATCACAATAGTCACACAGTTAAATAAAAAAATCAAAACACATACAATTTATAATATATATTTTTCTCTTTATCATATCATTTATTTTTTTAGTTTATTTAAACTAAAAATATTTGTTCTTGCTAAAAAATATATATTTTAAAATCAAGGGCTGACCATTGCCTACAATCTAATAAATGGATCCGTCCCGAATACAAATTGTACCTCTTATTTTAAATATTTTATTTCCAATTTTATACTTATTAGTCCAAACTTTGAAAGAAAAAAATTTTTGACTCACTTGAATTTTTTAAATAATCCTATAAAATTTTATTTTGTAAATTTCATCTGGTCGCTAATACTTACTTATGCAAACTTACAATCACTCTTTCTCTCTTTCAAAAAGATTATATATATATATATATATATATATATATATATATATATATATATATATATATATTATTTTTTATTTAAAAAAATTATATATTCTGTCAAAGTATGCCAATATTTTTTTTCCCAATTGAAAGAAATAAAGAATTAAAAATGCACATGGAGGGATTTAAGAGAAACTCCGACAAATGGAGAAAACTTTGTGAATAGGAGAATCATTATTGAGAAATTTTGCACACATCATTGCTAAAATCGTATCTAGGGTTGAAAGTTAAGGGAAACAGTAAAAAGTTTGACAAATCCTCAATTTTTCTTTTTTAATACTTTCCATAATCAACATGATATAATGAATGAAAATTAGAATTGGATCTTGATTTTGTTTTTTGTTTTTTGCATGATAGGGTCTTGCTGGCCACAGAAAATATCAAATTGTGATTATAGTTTAGTGTTAAGACTTAGTGTATTGCAACATGTCCCTAAATTTGTGATATTTGAAACATAAAAATAAAGATTGTCTCATATTTGTCTTATTATACGAGGTTATTGGTAACCCATTATTCCTAAAGTAAGCAATTAGGAGTGTTGTGTTACTCTCCAACACAATGTACTGTATATAGTTCCATATTGCTCCACCTGAATACTATTTAGTCATGAAAATGATAGCAATCATGTACATTAATAAAAAATTAATTTTTTGGTAAAAAAAAATATATATTAATTTGTTTTATTTTGGGAATCAGTATGTTTGTAGGAAGACATTGGCAGACAGTAGGCCACGTATTAGAGGAAGATTTGCTAGAAATGATGAAATTTTAATGAACCCTCCAAATCAATGGAGCAATATTAGTAATGGAAATGAATTAGAAGCTGAAGAAGATGAAAATTGGGCCAATTTCTTTGATTCATTGGTACCTACTTCAAATATTGTTCAAGAGCCTCAACATAGTTCCTCCTTTGATGTGTTCTACTAAGTGTATATTTGAATTCACTGTTAATTCAAAGATTCACTGCATGTTGGTTAGTTAATTAATTTGTTTGCTTTTAAAAAATTTAAATATTGTGGTGCGGTTGTGATCAAAGTAGGTAATGTAAATGTAAGTTTAGTTATTTAAATCATGGATGTGACCATGTGCAAAACTTATACTTTCTAGTCTCGGGTGAAATTTTTAAGTGCCCTTTTTATATCTTTTTTTTTATAGACTAGGCCTCAATAGCAAAAAGTTGTATTTGAGGTTTGATTCCTATGTGATGTATTTATAAAATTATATTATAGTATATATGAACTTTTTGTTGATTATTATGCTTTTAGATGAAGAAAGAAATATTAAAACAGAAACTTTGAAAACGACAATAGAGGTAAGAAACAGAGGAAAATATTTTAGTGGCAATCACTTTCGGCATTACCTATCACTTCTTTACAGTGAAATTTAGAAAAAAAAGTTGTAGTGCTCTGAATTTGTCTTCAAGCTCGGACTTAAGGGCTTTTTACTTAAAATAAAAATAAAAAAGCTAAAAACATGATTCACAATATATAAAAGAAAAAATAAGAGATAACTATTTTAATAATGTAGAATTTTTTTCTCACCTATGCAGCTACAACTACTCTTTCTTTCTTGCCTATTTCAAATATAATGCTACAGCACTTTCAAAATCAGGGATCTTAAATTAACGTAGCTTCTTATTTCACTCATAATGTCTTTCAGATTGTCAATTTGGGGTGTTTTTAACAACAACAAAAAAAAAAACATTTAAATTAATCTAAAAATATATTTTGAAACTTTTGAGAACAAAGATGAAAAAAAATCATCTTAAATTAATTCCCTAGTCCCACACATGGGCTTGGCTCGT
Source organism: Cicer cuneatum (assembly GCA_037974295.1). Classification (NCBI taxonomy): domain Eukaryota; kingdom Viridiplantae; phylum Streptophyta; class Magnoliopsida; order Fabales; family Fabaceae; genus Cicer; species Cicer cuneatum. The sequence goes on from JBBPBO010000005.1 coordinate 76,096,847, forward strand.
TAGAAGGCACACGCTAGTTATTTTTTTTATTTTCTTTTTATAATAATTTTTTCTTTTTTAACTTGGTGTGAGTCCACTTAGGAGTGACTCATCCAACAAGGTGAAATTGATTATATTAAGATCAAATAATTTCAATATCAAATTAAGTATTATGAAAAATTTAAGTCTCATATAGATAAAAGATAAAGTTCTATTTTAGTTGATAAAGAATGACACATCTCATTTTACAAATTGGTTTTGAAAGGATGAGCTAAGTCCAATATTAAACATAAGATGATATCAGAACCTACTCGGTCAAATCACTCAAATCTCACATGAATAAGAGATAAAACTTTATAATAGTTTATAAAGAGTGACACATTTCACCTTACAAACTATGAGTTAAGCCTAATATAAAACCTAAGACTAAGTAGTAATTTATATGAAGAACAAAACATTTGCATATTTTTTGTAAACCATCTTATTAAATTGAAGAGTTTGGGTTCTATGAATGAGTATGTGAAAGAGTTGGTGAGGTTCCTAAACAAATTAAAATCACTCAAAAAAAAAAGTTAGAGGGATTACTTGTTTGAAAGCGAGGAGGTAGCAATTATGTAATGGTGACGAACGTGTTAATCATACTTACATAAGCCTATAAGAAGGAGGATGGCTTCATGTTTATTTTGTTGTGCGATGTTGTTTGTAAAATTATATCTAAATCAATTGCAAATAGGCTAAAAATTATTTTCTTTGATATTATTGGGAAGTTTCAAACTGCCTTTATGCTTCACAAATTAATCATATATGTAATGCTCTATTAGCTTTTGAGTCCTTTCTTTAGATGCGAAAAAATAGTGAAATAAAGGTTGTGTGGTCTTAAATTGGATATGGATAAAGTGTATGATCGTATTGAATGAGAAATTATTAATTCAACAATCAAATCCATGGATTTCTCCTAGAAGTGGCAATCTTTGGTGTTTAAATGCATATAATTTGTGTCATTATTTGTTATAACTATCGTAATAATTATTAATAATTATTATTGTCAATTTATAATTGATTAATTAAATAAGTAGTTTAACATATGTGTTATATTCATGAGTGAAATGTGATCATACGAAATAGCATTACTCCTCCAAAATTATCTAAACAAACTTAGGCACTGACGACAATATTATACTTTGAAAGATCATAAATGAAGAGGGTATTACTAAACCAATATCTAAAATTTAAAACCCTAGCTAATTTCTTCCACGCATAGTCATTGACGAAGGAGAAGAGAAGATTCACAATATTTAATTTTTCCACATGTGGTCATTGACAAATGAGAAAAAAAAATTTACAATATTTAATTTCATTCAATTATATTGTGTTAGACGAGGTCTTAAATTGAACCAAACTCACATCATGTCTATACAAAGAGCATCTACAATAAAATACTCATTAAATCATAAACTTTAGATAAATTAGAGGTTGCTTTGACAAAAATTACCGGTAAGTTAATTAGTATTACATATGAATATCTAGGGTGGAACACTTTCAAAGTGTATAATAAAGTAAGCTTTATGTAAACATGTCATTCTTTTATATTTTTAAATTTTAATAAATATTAATACCTAATAAACACACAATTTCCACCTAACAGTACTCCAAAATATTACTAAATAGTTTTACTAGTAACTACACGTGATTACATTTTCAACAAAATAATGCATATCGTTACTAAATTAGAGTCAAATAAAGAGATAGAGAGGTGATCTTTATAGTAGCAATCATCCAAATAAGTAATTAAATTGTATTAATTAGGAAAATCAATATAAATTCAACCCATTATTAAAAACATTAAACTAATAACAATGATGCGGATACATTTATACTTTTAGTAATCAGTCATTTGTTAGGAGGTCGTAAACAATGATATATATATATATATATATATATATATATATATATATATATATATATTAATTCTTATATATTAATATAACATTTTATTTTATTTCTATTTGTCTATTTATCACATCATTAATCTACCATATCATTTTTTTTCTCTTTCATATATATACCTAATAGAGTATTTATCAAATATTTTTCTTTACAAAATAGGGTTGATTATGGCGGTTTTAATTAAATCATGTTGCTCATAAAGCTAAAGGCTATGTGGTTTTCTACTTTCTAGTTTTAGGGTAATCCAAAAGGTGGGGGAGAAAACAGCCCAACTCATATTTGTCATCCGGCGGTGTTTTAGCCACTAGGTTTATGGTCGGTCATTTTTAATTTGAATAATTTGTATTCGAACATGAATTTAGTGTAATTTTGTGACTTAATACAGGTAAGTATTTTTAAAACAAATTACATGCTCAATCATGAGGACACCACTCACTCCCTCAAGTTAAATGAATAAATAAATAAATGCATAAAGTATGGATAATGGATGCCATAAACATTGAGCTACTATAAGCTATGAATGCAGCGCCTACATTGTTGGAAAATATCATAGGAGGAGACCGCTTCCTAATAATATTTATATTATAGTAGTTACACTAAACTAAAGCATTGTCGCCTAGGAAAAGAACTATAAAAGTCAAAGTTATACACTAAAATCAATTTTTATATATTATATAATATTTCCTCCGATCACTATCACTATTATAAGAAGAAGAAAAACCACTGTATTCCAGTTCTTCTTTCGCATACATCAATATATTTTATATTAATTTTTGTTTTTTTACATATACTAATTATACTTTATTATAAAAATATATATCGGATAAATGTTCTTTATCAAAATAGAACAAATATAATACAATAATTATAATTTTTTATACTTCAAATTTTCACGTTGGATTTCTAAAAATGATTTATTAAAAAAAGTGTTGGGACATATAATTCATTCACAGGACAAATGTTTGTTACAATAAATTAATTTAATTTAATTTTTTTTTTAATTTTGAGATATAATAACTATCATACATATGACAAGTTGTCATTGATGAGATTGAACTATCATACATAAGACAAATTTTTGTAAATAAAAATTTTAAAATAATTATTATACACGGAACAAATTATCGACGATGAGATTGAACTATCAAATCTCACAAATAAAAAATTCAAAATAACTATCATACATGAGACAAGTTGTCATGTATAAGTTTTAACTATCATATACGAGATAAGTTTTTGCTAATAAAAATTTCATACACATTACAATTGAACTATCATACATAAGACATGTTTTTCCTAATAAAAATTTCATAATTACTATTACACAATGTAGCAGCCAAAAACGTCGAGGGTTTTTTGAATTAAATGAAAACACCACCAAAGTTTATTTTAAAATTGAAAAAGCATTGGGAAACTCTTAAAAAAGAAAAATGGTCCTTGAAACCAAATTTTTGATGCAAGAGTTGATTATGTGTAGGGAATGTATTACCACTCTATGATATCCGTAAAAAAATGGTTACTTATAATTAATTGTGCAAAATTTATGTTAACTTAAAATTATTTATTTTCTCCTTATTAATAAATACACATTATAAATTATTTTTTATGAATGATATATTGAAATAAAAGTGTTTAAAATAGATAGGAAAAAAAATAAATTTTATTATTGTGCTTAACACAAGTGATCTCATGCTCCTACGTATCTCTAGGCACGATAGAGAAATCAAAGTTTCGTAGTTCTTGAATGTAAAATGTGGATGTGTTGATTGTTTTAAAAAAATGTGTTTTATTGTTGATAAAAAAAATTATTTAGACGAAAGAAAATGGATTTATTTGATTTGAATAATTATTATAAAATGTGAATTTTAATATTGTCAAGTTATACAATTTGTGTCTTAAAAACTCAAGTACTAAAAAGATGCCACTTCTAGTTAACCCGTTTAAGAATAGTTTTATTATTTTAGTTACAAAAAGAGAGCTTTAAAACTATCAAGTACTTGTACAACTTGTGTCTTAAAAACTCAAAGACTATAAATATGTCACATCTAATTAATCAAATTTAAAAATCGAATTTCGATTAATTTATTTATAAAAATGAGTGTTAGAACTATCAAGTTGTCACAACTTGTAACATAAAAGATTAAAAAGATTTAACATCCAATTAATCAATTTTTGTTCGGAAAAATCCCTCTTTCCATTTTCTTTTCAGCAAAATTCCTTTCCCTTGATAAATTTTTTGTCTCAATTTATAGATTAAAATGTTGAATTTTTATGTCAATGAAATAAAATTTGAGTTCGTGTTTTTTTAATTATTTTGCAGCATAAATCAAACAACTTCCGATAAATAGAGAAAGAGGTGGTTTGTGTTTTTGATTGAGTGTATAAATAATGAAGATGATACTCAAATTTTTGGAATATTACTCAAATTTTTGAAGTATATTTTTTTCAAAATAATTACATTGTTTTTTTTTTAAATATTGTATTTTCGAAATGCTGGGAAAATTTGCCAAATTTTTTTAAAGTTTCGATTATGTGAGTGAAAAGTAAAATAGGGAAAAATTTTAAAAAATATTATATAAAAAAAAGGGTAAAATAATATTTTTAAGTGTATTGGGAGTGAGAGTAATAGGTGTGGGTGGAAAGTAGAAAACTCTCATATATTTTGCAATCAAAACTAAAACACATCGGCTAGGCCCAGTTAAACTAGTTGATAACATGCAAACTTAATAGAGGATAGTAGATAAGTTGTTATATTGAATTTGAAATGTTTAATAAAATTAACAGTTGAACAAACTGCTAAATATGTAACGACATAAAAATTATATATAAAATGTAAATAAATTAAGATAATGAGGGTAAAAATAAAAGAAAATATAATACACTACAAGCTATTAGCTTGAGCATTACTTAGAGTGACATCTCAAAAAATGCTTGAGCATTACTTAGAGTGACATCTCAAAAAATGTTATGAACTCGTGTGTAAACCCTATAAACTCCTGAGGGAAATTAATTATTGTACAACTCTATTTTTGTCATACAAACTTAGACGTTATATGCAATAAACGTACCATTTGGTCTTGTCAAACAATACCAAAATATCTTGTTTTTTATATATAAAAAATCACAAATTTTAGGTTGATTTAGTCCGTTGAATCAACCAATCATATTTTTGTTTTTGGACTTGCATGATTGGTTCATTACTTAAGAAGCGAGGAGGGGATGAGACCAAAATTTCTCCTTTTTGTTTTTTTTTTTTTTGCCTCCTCTATTTTGAAAACATTTGGATGTAAAAAGACCAAAATTACTTATGAACCATTTAAAATTTCTCTCATATCTTAAAACAAACAATTAATCAATTAAAATTTCTTTCATTGTGTCCCTTCTACTAAAATATCTCTAATAATTTCTCTTCCTTTTAACTAAATAGGCCCTAAAAATTTCAAAACAACCTATCAAGTTGGATCAAAATTCTTGTAAAAAAAAGTTGGACCAAAATTGACGGCTATATTTTTAAGGCTTATTCTTCTAGATTTTATAAAGCAAAAGATTGCATTTTTTTATAATAAAAGAGTGATATATTATTATTTGTTTAATAAAAACTAATAATCTATTGATCTGAAAGTACTGTTTATATGATAACTACAAAAATATTTAATATGTTGAAATGCAAGTTTCGAATACGTGATCTTTAACTTCTCCATAATTAATGTGTGAAAATCGTTGCTAGGGCTTTTAAAAATAAAACAAACAATTAGTATATTCTATTTATGTTTTTCCGTGTGTTGTGGCATATATGTTATTGTATTTTTAATTCTCAGTTTTAGTTTTGAAATATACTTCTCATCTAAATTTATATTTTAATATCTGTGTTGGATGCTTTTAAAATCTAAATTTAAAACCGAACTATTTTTTTAAGGAAAAAATGTGTACACAAAAATTCCGACCAACATTAATAATTTACTTTTGAGACTTTATATATTATACATGATTTATAAGTATATATGTATAGATAGTGAGCTGTAGAACACTTAAGTGATCCACAAGTGTTTAAAATTTATTGGAAAATTTAACAGCGGTCAATAATATTTTTAAAAAATAATAACTCTTAATCTTTTTTATTGTTATAAATAAAATAGTAATTTGATCAATGTTGATTTAACACGAAATACATATTTATTTATTATGATTTTTATTAAACTAAAATAATTTAAGTAACTATTTTAATAATAAAAAATAAAAATAATTAATTGACTTTTAAAAGACGACGTTTATAATTAAAATTTTAAATATTTTTTAAAATTGTACCTTTGGTAGACTGTGCTCTAAGTTAAAATTTGTCATGTATGTTGGAACAAATTGTATAATCAAAGAGGAATTGAAATTGGAAAGAAGAGAGTAAAACAGAAGAACGAAGATTGATTATTGATCTTGACACTCTACACTAGAATGTTATTTGTTTACAAATTTATAGAAAACAGTTTGTATATAACTGCACCTCAACTAACTAACTACTTTTCTTAACAACCTCAAAACTACCCTACCTGAATTACAAACACAATTAATCATTTTATAATTAACTACATCCAACACTCCTCCTTAATTCAAAATGATTAGAGTGATGTTAATCCAAATTTGTTTATCATATCACTTAGTATATGAAGATTAACATCATAACCAAAAATCTCTGTAAGAACCATGGAAAAATTTCACACTGCATCCTTAACAATACTGCCACTGTTTTGACAGGATTAAAGATTAAAAAAAAAATCAGCACAATTAGACTATCTAATTGTTCTGCAACCTTGTTGCCTTGCAAATTGTTCCTATTTAACATCTCTGTGGTAGACATATTAAAAATATGCTCATCCTTGTCTGCAAATTCAACAATCTTTTATAATTCCAATTCAAATATGCATTTGACATTCTCCTGCAAGATGCCATCCCATCCAATTTTCACATCCAAATCTATCAACCTATCCACAAGCGTAGGCAGCATTGTACCACCAACAATTTCTTCAATTTCACCATCTTCAAGCTCTTTGATTAAAATGTCAGCCTTTTGATTATTTGTATTGCAATGCTCCAGCTTTATCTTGCCAACAAAATCTTGCCAATCAGGAGGTCTTCCACAACCATTAGCCAAAACAATTGTCATTAATACAACATCTTCCATAACCAATGATAAAAGGTTCCACATACATCCTAAGAACTTCAAAAACTTGCTCTCCTTTTTCTCTTCCAATTTGTTTGATCCAAATACTTGAAAACGAGGAATTACTGAAACGATACCAACAAAAAAAGTAGGATCTGCAACAAGGATTAACCATACAAAAACAAAACTAAAACAATTTGATCTTTCCTCTGATGTTACTCCTCCTCTTGAATATTCCAGCTGCTCAAACACTTCCTCCACTTGAATTCTTTCCCTTTCAACTTTACTGCTAACACCAACTTCGTTCTTCTCATCCAAAACAACATTTATACCGTCAACATTTTTGCTCTCCACAATTTCATGATCTTTAGATTTAGACTCGTTGCCTTTCATCACATCAGAATCAGCAAACTCCACCACCTCTGTTTCATCATCATCAAACCGCTTCTCTTTTGACTCAAGCTCTTTCTCTTGCCTTTTAAATTGTTTATGTTCTGATGTGAAATCCTCCATTTGGCTTACAAAATGCTTAAGCTCTTTGACTCGATCTCTAAACTCATTCTTTTCCGATTCAAACTCCTTCACTCGGCTTTTGAGTTCCTCCTCTTTTGATTGAAACTCTTCCACTTAGTCTTTAAGTTGATCTTCTTTTGATTAGAGCTCTTTCAATTTTTCTTCACATTGCTTCTCTTTTAATTTGAGCTCCTTCGCTCGGCTCTCCAAGTGTTCCTTTTCTGATTCCATCTCCTTCAATTGGCCTTCAACTTTCTCATCTACATAGGTTTTTCCCCTACACATGCACCTGCATCTACAGCAGCAGAACCTTCTTTCTCCACTGAGCTTGCCATTTTCACTTGATTTATGTGTTGGACACTTCCTTCCATCACAACCATACTATCCTTCTGCCATATGTCCCATGATGTTGCTCCTTCTTGATGTATCAACATCGACTAGCCATTCGCTCTGGCTTGTCATTTGATTAGAGCAACTAGTATCAGGAAGCCAGACTTGGGTTCAAAGAATGTTCTTCGTTTGAACACACCCAAGAATGTTCTTCATTTATGGTAGCCATCAACAAGACTATATCTGAATCTGAGTCATCAGCTGCCATATGAGCTTCATCATCCTCTCTTTGTACCTTTTTGGATCTACACTCATTAGCAAAATGACCCCACTTTTGACAATTGTAACATTGAATCCCCTTCTTGTTAAACTTGTTCTTGCCATTTGATTTCTTGTTGTTATTGTCACTGTTATGCTGATTTCTTGAATTTCCAACCCCTTCATCAAAATCAAGCTTCTTGTTGACATGAGTCTGCAATGCCTGCACTTGAGTTGCTGCTGCACACCTTTCCCTTACTCTCAATTCATGAGCTTCTAGGGAACCATGCAAGTCTTCTACCTTTAATGTTCCAAGATCCTTTGACTCCTCTATGGCCACCACTATGTGATCATATCTTTGTGTCAATATTCTCAAGATCTTCTCAATAATCACCACTTTAGTTATTGATTCACCATTAGTTCTCATCTGATTAACAATTTCCTGCACACGATTGAAATAATCAGCCACACTTTCATCCTCCTCCATCTGCAACAATTCATATTGCCTTCTCAACATTTGAAGTTTCACTTTCTTGGTTTTTTCACCACCCGTGTAATACTTCACCAAGATATCTCGTGCCTCTTTTGATGTAGATACCTTTGAGATCCTTTCAAAATTGTTTGCATCCAAACTTTTCTGAATGTTAAACAATGCCTTGCAATCCATTTTCTTGCAATCTTTGAAAGTGGCTTGTTGCCTTTCTGTAGGATTTGCGCCCAGCTATTCATAGCCATCTTGAACAATCTCAAACACTTTTTGAGCTCCCATCAATTACCTAATTGATGCAGATCACCTCTCCCAATTCTTCCCATCAAGAACTGGCAGATAATGTGGAAATCCTCCTCCATTCATGGTTTATTTCTCTCTTTCACTTGTGTTTCCTTATTTAAAATCCCTTCACACTTTCACTCGTGTTTCCCAAGATTAGAACCTTGCTCTTGATACCACTGTTGGAATAGATTGTATAATCAAAGAGGAATTGAAATTGGGAAGAAGAGACTAAAGCAGAAAAATGAAGATTGATTATTGATCTTAACACTCTACACTAGAATGTTATTTGTTTACAAATTTATATAAAACAGTTTGTATATAACTGCACCTCAACTAACTAATTACCTTTCTTAACAATCTTTAAACTAACCTAACTGAATTACAAACATAATTAATCATTTTAGAATTAATTACATCCAACAATGTATATATAATTAGATGTTATCCCTTGTCAATGCTAGACAGAGAGAGTCAGAGAGCACCCTCACATATCGCTAGTTTTATAATCAAGGTCCACTATTATTCTGAAATTGAGCTCGTAAATAAGAATAACACTTCCTTTTTTTTTTCTTTCTTATACACTATCTCCCTTCTTGTAATATTTTTTTTGTCTAGTTATCTTTCTTTTGAGAGGTTAAGATTATCTTTATTTGTCTATAGAAATTGAGGGTTTGTTTTGAAATGAAAAAGACTCAAAAATTTATAAAAATTTAAAACTAAATTTAGTAATGAAAATTATTTAATACACCATCTATTTGTATGTTTTTCATAACTCTAATCGCATTCTAAAATTTAAGTTTTAAAATACTAACGTCAAGGCAGACACAAATACTACATTGTATAATATTGTTTATAATTTATAGTTATTTATGTATTTTATATGTATGTATACACATAACAATAACCTAGTAGGATTAGTGGTAGGTTGTAACTAGTATTACACAAGTACACATATAAAACAACTAATTAAGTAAAAATACATACAACAATTAACTTTGTTGATTGTTCCGATTTAAATGCAACATGATTGAAGTTTTTAGAGATAGTTTGTTGTCCGTTTGAATCTCACAGTGTTTGAGAGATTAATCTTTGCAGTTGTACGCACTTAATTTACACAAAAAATAACTTTTTGTTCTGGATTAGGTCAAGACCCAACTCGTCATAAATAAGCTACTCACGTCTAGTGTCTAGCATCCCACTGTGTGATATTTATGAGAATATTCCTTCTCTCACTAGTCCTAATTCCATAAGACAAATACAAAACGGATATCACCGCACAACATCTGTTAAGGACACAACTGAAGGTGCAAACACTAGAAGGGGAGGTTGAATTGTGTTTGACTAACTTGAATATTTTTTCTGTTTTTGCAGTTTTATAACAAAACTTGATGTATGAATAAAACAGAGTTAACATCGAATATAAAGTAAAATAAAAACACATAATTTTATACTGGTTTACCGTTAACGAGGCTACGTCCATTCCCTTCACCTTGAAGGATTTCACTAATTCAAACCTTGAATTACAACAATACCACTGACCCTCCAAGTCAGTCTTCTGAAACAGTCTAACAATCCTATACTTTTGAGGAATGCAACACCTTGACTTCTTAAGTCAAGTCTTCTCCTACCAATATGACAACCCATATTGTAGAAGGAATTACAACGCCTTGAATCTAATTGCCAAGTAATCTGCTACCCCTTCTGACTCCATTAGATTGTAGACTCTACTTCAACAACTTAGATCTAACACAAGGGAAAGAAAATAACACGAGTGCTTGCTTCTGGAAAGCTGGAACTCACAATTAACATCACTGAAAACTTGAGTGTTTGCTTTTGGAAGTGTATGACTCTTTTGTGATTTTCGATGCTAAGTATTCTGCCTTGAGCCTCCTTTTATAGATGCAAATTAGGGTCTCTTCCAAGTTTAAATTCGAGCTGTATCTTGCCAGATACTCTTGCAAAAATACTTTGACCAATCGGGCTTCACTTAAATAAAAAACATATATTTTTATGCTCCAGATTGCCTTTCAAAAATAACTTTGACCAATTCTGACTTTAATTAATTCTGGAACAAATCTTTCTTCCCGCCAATAGCTTCTGAATTCCACAAGTCTTCAATCTATTTTTGTATCAAATCCTTTTTAATACTTTGATGAAATTTTAATTAAATCTCCACCGATTATCATCATGATTAAATCTGAACCCTTTGATCTTCTGCTCTCGTCCACATCTGGACCGTACTAAGTGATCTGCTGTGATCCTCTGATTTCAGCCAACCCTGGACCACACTTTCTGATCTTCTGATCTCGGCCAACCTGGACTAGCAAACTGATCTGTTGTGATCCTCTGATCTCAGCCAATGCTGGACCATACATTATGACCTTCTGATTTCGGCCAACACTGGGCCATGGTCTGATCTTCTGATCTCGACCAACACTAGGCCAAATACTTAAATCTGAACCATTGATCTGAATATCTTCCCTCTGATATGGATTGAACTGAAATTAACTCTGGACAAAGGATATTTAAATCTGGACTTTTACCTTTGATTCTGGATCAGGTCTGGATCAATTATGGACATCATTTCTTCTGATCTGGACTTAGTTTCATACCCTGAAACATGCTATCTTCTGGTCTGGGTCAAATCTGGATTGAATCTCTTGTTCTGGACCCATTAATTTATCCTCTGATTAAGTCTGGATCAAGTCTGGGCTGTTTATCATTTCACTGCCAGGCCATTTTCTGGTCAGAATAACTTCTGGACTAAATCTGACATTTGATTCCTTCTGGTCTGGAACAAGTCTCCCTCTGGCAGGCTTCCCTGTGGTCTGGTTCAGGTCTTCTTCTGACTTTGCTTCCTTCTGATCTGAGCCAGGAAAGATATCCTCTGGTGGTGTTTTGACATCCTAGTGTATCATCTGGTAATTCCAGGATGCATCATCTGGTACATTCTGGGTGCATTTTCTGATGTCTTCTGGAGGTGTATCATCTGGTCTGTTTTTATCATCTGGTAACTCATCTTCTGCCTTTGATAACTTCATCTTCTGGTGGCATTTAATGTAATAATTCAATGTACAAAATAAGATTACATAGAGTGCTTTTGTAAACATCAAAATCCTAAGTACTTAGAACCAACTTGGTTCCAACAACAACCACTACTGCACTGAAAATGTCACGACTCTGCTATAAAATAGCCATTCTTTATCAGTCAAAGTACAAACAATCAAATATTTAACCTTAATTCATACTCAATCTTATACTGACTTGAATGTCAAAATGGATGTAGACACTCCTATCATGGAGAGAAAATGTTGTATTGTCCCACCAGTCTATAAACTCGACCCCTTTTATCTATTTCACATCAATTATCTATTTTAGCTTAACAAACAAGCGTCAATTAAACTATTTAATTTGTAGCTTTACGACAAAAGTACATTGGAACATAAGAATTGGACGTGGAACACAAATTCAAACATAAGCTTTTATGATATTTTTCTGAGATATTATACATTGATGTTTTTACAAATGAAAAATCTTGAACTATGTTTACCTAAAAAAAATTAATTGCAACTTAATATAGCTGGGATTTCAAATTATCTGGAATTTGCTTCTCCGTGGAGGCGGCATTCCACCTTCGAAATTCCAAAGCACGCAAGATGAAAAAAACCCATCGCGCCAAATATTCCAAAATCCTGAGCGTCCTGTCCTACTTTTTTTAAAATAAAAATAAAATGGGTGAATAACTTTGTTCCGCCACGTCATCGATCCATCCTTAGTTAAATCTGTCATCTGAACCGTACGCTAATCTCCCATCGACGGTCCAAACACCTCATAAAAACTCACCCGGATCCACAGCATTCTCATCAAATCCCAACAAGACCTATAAATACACCACACACCATAATAAAACTCCATCACAATCAACAAGAACAAGAACAACAAAACCCAAATCCTCATCTAAACAAAAGAAAATCTCCGATTTCTCTCTTCAGAAATTCAAAATGTCTGGGCGTGGAAAAGGTGGAAAGGGTTTGGGAAAGGGAGGAGCAAAACGACACCGTAAAGTACTCCGCGATAACATTCAAGGAATAACAAAGCCAGCGATTCGTCGTCTTGCTCGTAGAGGAGGCGTCAAGCGTATAAGCGGTTTGATTTACGAAGAGACACGTGGCGTACTCAAGATCTTTCTCGAGAATGTGATTCGTGATGCTGTTACTTACACTGAACATGCTAGGAGGAAGACTGTTACTGCTATGGATGTTGTTTATGCCCTTAAGAGACAGGGAAGGACCCTATATGGATTTGGGGGTTAAATTAGGGTTAGGGTTTCTTGTGGATCTGGTTTTAGTTTGTTTGGTTGTAGTTGATGTTTATTTTCTGAGGGGAATTGAATGGTAATGATTGGGGGTTATGGATTGCTGGTGGTTTTTAGGGATTTGGAAAATATTGTTAATGTGATTGATATGAATATGTTTGCAGCAGTAATCTTAATCCAATCATTATAATGTCAATGTTACAACCATATTATTTTCGCTTCATTTTGCAACATTTCGGTATTGATTTTAAATAAATGTGGAATTTTGGTCTGTATGATTGAACAAGTATGAAAATGATTTGTGTATGTTATTATTTTAACTCTTATTATAGGTAGGTTCGCCAATACAGGTTTCTTAGAAGTGGTTTGTTGTGTGCAAAAAAAGTTAAATGCAAATGAACAATATAATTGTCAATTAATTAAATAAAATATTGATTTTATTTGTTATAATTTAGTTCATATCTAAATAACTGCTAAGTAATTACTTGTTAGTTACACATAGTAGACTAGTTTTACATAGTAGACTAGTTTTAGAACTACCATTAATAATATAACTTGTTTTTTAGATTTTACAGGGTTGGAAGTTTAATTTATATTTACTATGTAATCTTTTTATGCATTCCATGTCAAGTCTTCCTAGCATTATGGAGAAATGTGAAACAAATTGCTCCCCATAGATTGATTTGATCACAGAGCAAGCTCAAAATCAAGAACTAAGGTGACCAAGGTTCACTAGCATCTCTTCTCATTCTCCCCACGAATTTTGTCCTAGATCTTTGACAAAGAGTATGATCAAAATGTGCACATGAAGTTTTGCAATTACTAATCAGTGAAGGAAGATAATGCTGGAATGTATGGAAGCATATAATATAACCACACTACTCAAATTAGCCATCTAGAATAAACAAATTGCATCATGCTGAATGAGACCATTTCAGAGAAATTGCATATTGGGGCAAATTGGCATTAAACAATTTTGTTTCACCACCTATCTTGTGGTTTAATGCAAGAACTTGGCTAAATTTGTAGGAATGTCAGCAATACAATCTATAACACATTTCAACATATTTTATTTTATGGATTAACATTTACATGAGTCTTATTAAATTGTGTGAGTTGTATTAAAAGTTGTTCAGACCCACATGAATTTTAACCAATAAAAATAGTGTTAAAAAGTGTGTATTGCTAGCATTATTTAAATTTGTAGATTCATATGTTTCTCGGTCGGTAAGTACCTAAAGAATATATTTGCACAAATTGCAATCATTTTTCAAGATGATCTACCTCAAAATTTCACAATCAGAGATTTATCACGGAAATGTATTGTTGTGTTAAACAATCAAGAAAAGCACATGTCATCATTAGCTTGGTCTTTCTCTACAACTCTATTGCTAGGGATAACAAAACTACGGTTTACAAGACAAGCCACAAAAATCATAAAAGTGATGTAATATGCAGAATTTAAATGTTATATTTAAAGTCATCTTCCTTCAGACTTCACAAGCTGTGAGAATACTTTACTCATAGAAACGCCAGACAGATCATCAAGACTCGAAGCTTCGAATTGTGCAACAGAAACACTTGCTTCATGGTCGAAATTGTTGATCTGCGGAGAGAGTTCACCAATCATATTAGTACTGTTTTCTTCGGGATCACCTTGAACAACAGCTCCTTGAAGCTGAAGAGCATACTCCAAATTCCACAATACATCTCCCATTGAAGGCCTATCAACACCAAAGTCAGCCAAGCACTTTTCGGCAGTTTCTCCGAACTTCCTAAGAGAATCTGGTCTGATTTTCCCTGCAAGTGTTGGATCCACAATTCGCGCTAGTTCACCTCTTTTCTGCCATTTCATTGACCATTCTGCCAAGTTCACCATTTCTCGGGGGAGTGATGGATCAATAACAGGTCTTGCACACAGAACCTCAAGAAGAACTACCCCAAATGAATACACATCCGATTTTTCTGTCAACCGTTGCCTTTTGAAATACTCGGGATCAAGGTAACCAAAACTACCTTTGACAGCCGTGCTCACATGCGTCTGATCAATTTCCGGTCCAGTCTTTGACAACCCGAAATCAGCAACTTTTGCCATGAGGTTTTCATCAAGAAGGATGTTTGCAGACTTTACATCACGGTGAATAACTGCTTTAGCATAGCCGGTATGAAGGTAATGAAGTCCCCGGGCGGCTCCAATGCATATCTCGAGCCTCTCCTTCCAACTTAAACTGGGGAGACCTGAACCATACAGATGACTCTTGACAGTTCCCTTCTCCATATATTCATATATCAAGATCATTTCATTCCTTTCGTCACAATATCCAATCAATGATACCAGATGGCGATGGCGGAACTGAGACAACATTTCAATTTCTGTTTGGAACTCTGCAAGTCCCTGATGGGAGCGAGGGTTCCCCCTCTTACAAGCAACTTTAGTTCCATCGTTTAATTCGCCTTTGTATACCTTACCAAAACCACCTATGCCAATAACCCTACTCTCATCAAAACTGTTTGTGGCCTCCTGAACTGCCACAAAAGGGATGCGGTATCCAAAGTTTGAAGGAGCGCTCGCCGTTGTTCCATATGAATATTTACTTCCCATTGTGTGAGAAGTTCCATCGTTGATCGATAAAGGAACCCATGTCTTCGAATGACCTTGTTGTGCCAACAACCGTCTTCTTCTCTTGCAGAGTACCAAGAAAATTCCAACCACGGCTACCGCACAAAGTATCCCAATACTCACGCCAACTATCACACCAACTTTCTTGGAATTCGAACCATGATTACCGGTGGAAAATACAGCTATTGATGCACTGAGACTGCTCATAGAGTTGTTAATTTTCATGATCTCTAGTCCATTCAAAATGGCATTAGGATAGTCACTATTTACATCAGAAGGGCCAATACTTACAAGAATTTTATTGTCGACAGACGGGGATGTAACAAAATCCATAAAATACGGAGCAGCCAAAACATTATTACTTTTGGCACCAAGATCAAGATCCTTGGCAGCCAACAAGGAATCAATGTAAACATCGAAATAGAGTTCGTTAAGACCTTTACTGACTATGTCACAGAAGTGAAGCCGAACAAGGTATTGAAATTCAGGTTCCACGTCAAACTTCCATGTCACATTGAAATTGCTAAGTGGATCACTTTTCGAGTTCATCTGTGTTAAAGTACCATAGACAGTAGGTGGAGCAGTATTTTCATTTGGACCCCCTTTTACATATTTAACAGCACCTATACTTGAAAAATTACTAGCAAGGTTAGGTAGTATAAGGAAGCTTGTATCCGGAACCCAAGTTCGATGAAGCGGGTCAATGCCAGGGGAAATACTTGGACCACCCATGTTAACCCTGATAACTGTCTCGAGTGCCTGTGTCAACAACCCCGAGTATCCGCTTCGCGGATTTAAGGCTAAAGCATCATCAACAATAAGGTCATCAGGCACAAAAACAACTTCAATTGCATTCACAAAAGCGACAGAATTGTTGGAAGGGGTGAAAGTGATGACAAGGTTGTCTAAGGTAACATTTACTAAGTACTCCTTCATAACAGGATTTTTCGGCACACTAAAGTTACTAAGAAGCACATTGTTTTGGGTGGTAACAGCAAAATTTGCTGCACTAAGATTGTATTTTCCATACGAAAACGAAAAGAAATAAAGACGGATCCAATGCCTACCCTTTTTGTTAACAGGAAATGTGAACTTTGAAGGCGAGTTAAAGATTCTTGCTGTTTGATAGAGAGGTGACACATTGGTGGAAGTGATTGATTTTAAGGAAGTATTTGCAAGAATATCTTCTTGTGTGGAAAGGAAATTCTTAAAGAAATTATCTGATGTGAAATTTTTGTTACCAATTGAAGTATTTGTATGTGATCCACAATCTATAAGGTAATTATCTAAAGGAACAAAGTTTGCAGAAAAACAAACATAGGGAAAGATTGATAAAACGATGATGAATATAAATATAAATAACCAACCTTCTCTACAATTCCACCTCATGTTTAGATATTCAGAGAAAAAAAAACTGATTTTGAAGTATTAATTTCCTTTTTCTCTTTCAATTTTCCTCTTTGTAAATTCAATTCAATAAAAGAAAGCAGTGAATTTCTAGTTCTCAATCACAATACCAAAGAGGTAAAACAAAGTTAATAGAGAAAGAGAAAGATTAGAATGAAGACTAAAAGATTGCACCTTTAAATTTTGTACCTTGAGAAGAGAAGAAGAACCAAGAAAACCTAAAGCACAGAGAGAAGGAGAAAAAAGTGAAGTACCCTTTTGTTTATATGGAAAGAAATTGAATGAAAATTATGAAAGGAGTTGAAGATCACAAGCATGTTCAGCATGAATCTAGCTGGGGACAAGCTGGTATATAAACTGATGGAAACAACCTTAATTTATTTGATTTAGTCCTAGATTTTCTTCTTCTTCTTCTTCTTCTTCTTCTTCTTCTTCTTATTATTATTATTATTATTTTTTTCAATGATAGAGAGGAAAAAATATTCTTATAAAAAGAATATGACAGAAGGTCAAAAAGGGTTTTTAATTTTGTGCAAAATTGTAATACCAGCTTTAGGTTCAGGTGGCTTAGCTGGTAATTGGAGTGAAACCATAATCGCTGAATCTCGTGTCTGTGGAGGGAAATTAAATAAATAATAAATAAAGAGAGGTATGAGTTGGTAACTCACTGAGAAGCAATAAAAACAAGAATTAATGATACTGTTAATATAATATTAGTAGGAAGGATAGGTAGCAGATGGATGGATATTATTAACATATGCTTGCTTGCAAGGTTCTTTTTCACTACTGGCAAATGGCAATCAACCGGAATAATCTCTTTATCACACACTTTTTTTTAATTTTTTAATATTTTTTATTGCTTAGATTTTACCTGAGTTTTACTAAATTTAATTTTTTAATATTTGTTAACAGATATTTCAGTATTAAATCTAAAGAAAAATAACTTTTTTAAGAGATTGGATTTTGAGAGAAAATTGTTTGAGAAATAAAACTATAGAGTTAATAGAAGAAGGATAAATCAACTTGTAACTTTCAAGAATAACGCAAGAGATTGATTATAGAGGTTACATGTTTGGAATACTTTGCTAGAAACACTCTTCAATTATTTTTTTGATGATTTTAAAGCTTTTAAGTCGTTTTTTATCTACTGCTTTCCCCATTTTAAATGAAGATGTAATCAACATGCTTTTTAGTTTTTAAGGAGGTTACAAATGAGGAAATTGTACACATTCTTAAAAACTTATGTCTTTTAAAGTCCATGGCGACTAGTCCAATTTGTGGCCACCCTAGCTAAGGAGCGAACAACCACATTTGCTCCATGGAAACTTGACCACAAAGTTTGGATGAGAAAACATAATTTGTTTACAATTAGAAATAAATTGAGCCAAACTTAGAGAAATTTGTGAGTGAATGATCGATAACATCCAACACCAACTTGGAATCAAGGTCAACAATAATGTTGTTAAAACTCAGTTCATGAACCCCAATGCTCGCTCGCAAGAGGCCAAGAGCCTCACCTTCTCTTATCATTAAATTGCACCAACTTCCTTATGAAGGTGCAACACATTGACAACTCCAAAACTATACACAAATGTTAATGGAAGATCCATCCCCAACACATCATCTACAACACACTTCACAAAGCAATATATATTTTACAAAAATGTTTTTCTACACATATTTTGATATCCAACACAATATAAACATACAATATAAACACAATATAAACTACACATATTTGTGAGAGAAAAAAATCTATATTTTGTGTGTCTAACCATATAATTTTTATTTAGTATTGTAACCGCTAAATATTTCTTGAATCTAATTTATATAAAACTTTTTACAATAAAAGTGGATAATAATTAAATTCATATTAATTTGTATTAAGAACTAAATATGAGTTTAATTGATAACTGAAATAGTGGTAGTTTGGCAATTTCCAAATTAGCAGCAAAGTAGTGGCAAATAGTACTGGTTACTGAAAAAATAAATTTAGTTACCATAAAAGAAAGGCGGTTACAAATCAACGACAATGAGTTTTGGCAGCTACCTTATGCACATTTTTAATCAGAAAATTATAAATAGCTTCTCCCGTCGTCAAAAACCCCTAATGCACTTTCAAAAACCTTCTCATTCCATCGCTTTCGCTCTCTTCTTTCTCTTCATTTTAGGGCACACGAACTCGCTCTTTCGACTCAGTGAATTCTCAGGTACTCTCTCTCCGAGTTCATTCCCTCGTCTCAGCTTCGATCATTCCCTTCGTTATACATCATCGTCGTGCTTCACTTTTTAAAGCATTGCGTTGTTTTTGTTCTTGTTCTTGTTCTTACGGTTTCTATTACTGTATGCTTTTGATGTCAATTTGATTCCGCGGAGTGAAATGTAACCTCTGTTTCCAATGTAGTGTGGTTCATTTTTCATGTAATTTTCCGTATACTGTTCAATTTGAAGTATGAAAGAAATGAGGAATTTGTAATTGGAATTTTAGGGAGGTTGAGAGTATTTAATTTATTCCTTGTTATTGGACAAACTGTTTTGACTATAGTTTCAGCTATGAATGGAATGAATGATATATATACTTGAAAATTGACTTAGGGTTTTTGGTGGTTAATATAGCTTCAAGATTGTTATATAATACATTATCTTTAATCCACAAAAGGGAGTTAAATGTGGCTGTAGATTGTTCAGTGGTTTCAAACTGATTTTGGAGTCACATTCTTTTGCAAAAGAAAATTGTAGCTGTGTTGCACTTAACTGAGCTTGCGTGCATTGTGGCATTTCAAGTTTGATGCGTACCACTTTTTATTTGTCGGTTGGTACTGTTGGGAGTATTGCCACAACAACAATATTAGTTTAATTGGTTTAATTCTAAGTGAAACTACTTGGTTTACAGTGATACTATACAAAGAAGTAAATGAAGCGATTAGTATATTTTATGGCCTGTGTCTCTCTTGTTTGTTTGTCTTCAAGGTATGCAATTCATCTGCATAAATGATATGGAGAAATGAAATGACGCTATTTGATGGAGTATTTTGTTTAGTTATAAATAGAAGATTGAATGTTTATTTAGTTTGGAGACGGGAACAATATTATAATGAGAGATTGTCAATGTGGCTTTAACTTAAATTTTTGTACGTTTGCAGCTTGATAAATTTCAGTTTAGTTTGTCGTATTCATGGATGATTACAGGTTACAATTGTATGCGCGGTGTCTAATATTGTCTTTCTCGGTATGTTGTCCTATTTAGGTTGTTGGTTATTTGCAAGGAAACACTCTTCAGATTGTTCTGTCGACTGAATACAAAGGAAGATTGTTTTCTGCAAGGGCTGACTTTTGGCTTGGCCATTTGAATTCATGCAATGTCGGGGTTTTATAACGTATATCCTTATGACCTGAAAAGCTTCCACCTCCTCCTTGTTTTTTTATTTTTGTCTTTTGGAAATTATCTGTGTATCTTTCCCTTCACTCATTTGCATTGCAATGGCTACCAGGTTGCTATATTGATTCAGTTTTATTAAAAACTTTTGATTTTTCCATCTCTTGAAGTAATGTATGTTTAAATACTACGTTTCATGGTTGGAGAAGAATAGTAAGACCTTCATGGGGTTTGGAGGATTTCACTTTTAAACTAGATCTTGGTCCTGTTTTTTCATTATCATCAACCTTTGGCAGTTGCCTCTAGAAATGGTTAATAAATTATAGAATGTCAGGAAACTCTCTTAATATTGAAATTTGCAGTCGTTGTTGAATATTTCATGCCTCATGCTTGTTGGATGTACAAGTAGAAGGATGATATTTGTTTAGTAACTTTATTTAGTGTTATTATTTTTTCATATTTTCTAAGATGATTATTCCCACTTCTAGATTTATTCCTTTTAACATGTTAATCATAAATACAAATTGTAACTGAATTTCCTTTGCAGTCTTCTCCAAACGATTCTGCTTCAAATCTTCCAGATGGTGCTGCACGGCCTTTTGCCACATCTTTCCCTAGTCAGTTGGGTGCAGCCTCCTCAAATTTTCATCTCACTGGTGGGGAGCATTTGCTGGATTTACTTCATTTACTCCTTCCATGTAGTTATATAATTGCTAGATTCCTGCTGCAGGAACTATTCAAGGGATGCACAACATTCATGGAGGCTTTAATGTTCCCAACATGACTGGTACTCACACACCAAGAAACTCCATGATAAATAATGTTCCGTCTGGGGGTGGTCAACAACAAACAGGAAGCTTTTCTGGTGGAAGATTTGCATCCAACAATCTCCCTGTTGCATTATCACAGGTTTGTGTTGTGTCATGTGTGTTTTCTAAGACAGTTTGAATGTAATGACTGCAATTTTGATGATACTTTCACCTCTTCTTTCTGTCACATTATTATTTTTACTGTTATTGTTATTTACCAGGTTTTCATCTGTCTCAATTGTATTTTGCAGCCATCTTACGGAAGCTTCCCTGGACATTCAGGAGTCACCAATAGAGGAGGTACAAGTATTGTAGGAAACCCTGGATTTGGTGGTTCTTTTCCCGGGGTTCTTGCATCTATTGGACATCAAAATGCTGCTCCAGCATTGGGAGTATCCCCAATTTCAGGAAATGCAGGTCCTTGGATCACTAATTCAGTGGGAAACATGGTTGGAGGGGGAAATATTGGAATGACTGGTGGAGGTTTGTCTGTGCCTGGTTTTACTTCTCATCCAAATTTGAGTGCAAACAGTGGATCTGGTGGTTTAGGCATGCAAGGACAAAATCAATTCATGAGTAGTGTGCTTCCACAAGGTATGTGTTTTTACAGTCACAGATGCAGTGAAAATGGTGTGGAAGTGTACTGTAATTATTATGACTTATGTGGATGTTATCTTCATATTTAGTATCAACTTCGTATTTATCTTCTATGTAATTCATTTCCTTATAAAATTAATTTTTATAGCGCAACTTACCACTACAATTTTTTTCAAGCGTGACCTTTTCTTGTCTTGCTAATTTCAGTATCTTGAATGTATTATAGTGACTGCTTCACAGCATCTTTTTTTTGAAGTGACTGCTTCAAAACATCAGTTGACAAGTGGTTAGATTATTTTTAGTAGTCACTTACAAGTTAAACAGTGATGGATTAACAAAATGTGTCTGAAGTCACAGTCCTGGTTATGGGATCTCTCTCTCTCTCTCTCTTGTTGTAGGGAAATTGTGTTGCATTATTCTATGGACATATTTTATAACTATCATTGTTATTTTCTCTCTTATAAAAAATGTACCGGAAACATAGTAATTTTAGTCCTTTTTTCCTTTCTACCATTTATTTTATGGAATATTTAGATGCAAAATATACCTTGATCTAAGCAATTTTTATCTCCCCATATTGATTGCAAAATTACTATTCCCTCGTGCACTGTAAAAAGAAGTCGGCTGCATTTATGTAACTGATGTGTGGTAGTTAGTGCCACTACTGCGATGCAACTGTCTTGTGGAGTTAATTTACCGCTGAAAAAAGGGGCCCATAATTTAGAGGGGTAAGATCCTATTCCTCAACTATTCACTTGGTGAGACATCTGAGTGCAAGACTCTTGTGTATTCTGGGCTCTTTTTTTCTTAATGATATGATACTATCATGCGAAATACAGAGAACCAAACTCTTAAGATAAGAAGCCCAAAGGCTTGCGTAGGGAGAATAGGAGTCTTGGAGAGATATTTCCATTTGTGAGCCATATACTTTGGCCTGCTTTGCCATTGTCTGCATGTTGAAGGCACCATGGGGGGTTTGACAGTGGAATGTCTCTGAAACAACCACATGCCAAAACTATGCTGCTATGTTGAGCACCATAGACAAGACTGGTGAATTGCTGTTCTCTGCAAGAATAGGAATTTTTTTTCTGCTGTTTTAAGCTTGAGAATGTGGGTTTAGATTGTAGGTTAGCTTTATGTTTGCATTTGCTGCTGCTTGTCATCCGGCTTTGATTTGTAGTCTTGGGTGTCATTATGCTGTCAAATGATATAAAATGGTGTCTTGATATGATATGTAAATGTTATATGTTACCAAGGCAGCAAAATGTGATTGAAAAACTCATATATATAAAATACATTTTTATTAAATAATTTATTTGTATGATAAATTATTATAAAATACAATTTGCTTGCCCAACTTCGAAGCAGCAACAGTGTGCCATTATAACCCCAGCAAGGTCACGTTGGGTATAAAAAAATTAAATTGGGAAGCTCCTTATATGGCAGACGATTCACCAATTGAGCTACACTTGTATACTATTGAACAAAAGAATAGGTTTGTCAGAGACCAGTAAACCACCACATGCTGGCTGGAAAGTGCAGGTGCTAGTCAGAAAGTTACTGTGGAAAAGCTGGGGCCAATTGACTCCACTGTCAAGGCCTATTTGCGTGCAACAGGCTGCATATTTCAGCCTCTGCTTTAAATCTCTCTCCTCTTCTGCTGTAGCTTGCAATTGATAACCTAGAGTTGATACATGTGGATGATCGGACTAAAAGGAAATACAAATTACACAAAGTAGTTGGAGTTGGTTAAGAGTAGTTAGTTGCATAATTAGTTGGGTGGTTAGCTTAAATAGTGGGAGGAGAGTAGATTATCAAATATTGTGATTTTTTATCATTTGGAACCTGAGCATTGACTTTTTTTTATAAAAAGGGAAATCTTTGGTGAAGGCAACCTTTGGGAGGAGAAACTCTCTTTGGGTTCTTTCTTTGTAATTGATAAACACTACGAGACATTATTTTTCCATTTTTGTGTTTTTTCATCTCTATCTGAAAACTTTATTATTCCCAGGCTCCGAACACATGTTGAATGCATAGCCTTTTCCCTTTAATACTGAGTTGATTTTACATTATTATATCATGCTACTTTGTTTTTGTGGTGACAACATCTTCTCGTTTCAGGAACTCCACAGGTGATTTCAATGCCAGGGAATTCTTATCCTAGTGCTGGAGGTCAGCTTTTCCAAAGCTATGTTCAACCGGCAAGTAACTTGAACAATATGAGGATGTTGAATGACATGAATCCCAATGATAGTTCATCTTTTGACCTCAATGATTTCCCTCAACTGACAAGTCATCCTAGTTCTGCCGGAGGACCTCAAAGGCAGTTGGGTATGTGAATGCAATTATGTTTATATTTGATATGTTCTCTTTCAACAATAATGATTCTAAAACAAAATTTCAGGTTCTTTACGGAATCAGGGTCTTGGCGTTAGTCCTGTTCAACAAAACCATGAGTTTAGCATTCAAAGTGAAGATTTTCCTGCTTTACCAGGATTCAGAGGTGTACTGTTATTTGGGAGACATGGGACTTAATCATACATTTTTGTTTGCAATAATTATGGATCTATTATGGAATTATATTGTATAACCATTTTCTGTTTTGAAGGTTAAAAAGTTTCTTGTTTGAGAAACGTGTTGTAGAATGAAATTTATGTTCTCTCTCTCTTTTGGGAGGTCTTATGGATCTGTTGCACGATTACCTTCAGTGATTTATTCTATCACTCTGTATTCTATTCCCATATTTGTTTTTTATAGGTATATGCTCCTATCCTGGTTTTGTGTGTTGAGCATCTGTACTGTATGTTATACATTTAGCAAAGATTACTTAACTTAATAGCAATAGATGTTTCGAAGCAATTAATTACTAAGATTTGCGCTGCTGTATCCTTGATTGGTATGATGGAAATGACAACTTTATTACTTTCTAAATATTTTTGGTCGCTTGTGTTCATTATGCAGAACTCCACTTGAGTGGAAGTTGCTCAAACTCTCAAATTACCGCCAAAGATGTTTCTGACCACATTATCTCGACAGGTGTTAATGCAGATTATGCTATGGATATCCAGAAAGAACAACCTCATGACAATGCTGTGCCGATGATGCAATCTCAGCATTTCTCTGTGAGTTACATGTTATAAGAGATTGAAAAGTCTTGCTATATACAGATCCATGTCTATAAAATTGATGGGTCAGAAGTTGTCTTTTTCTCAACTTTCCATGCTTTCAATCAGCAGATGGGAAGCTCTGCTGGTTTCAGCTTGGAAGGAACATATTCATCCCATCGTCCCCAACCACAACAACATAATCCTTCAGTCAGTAGTGGCAGTGTCTCGTTCTCATCTGTCAACAACCAGAATCTTCTCCGTCAACATGGATCGGATATTTTTCCATCTTCTAATTCTTCCTATCATTCACAGGTCTGCAATTTTTGTACTCTGAATGCAGGAGCTTGTTTTTGTTATGAAATCCACGTCTCTATTTCAGCCTATTTTTCAATGAGGTGCTTGCTTAAACCATAATTATGCAATTCCTTCTGAATGAAGTATTTCTGACATTCAAATCGCTCTGGGTTTTGGTTTAGACCAGTGAGCCTCCTGGCATTGGATTAAGGCCTTTAAATTCTCCAAATACAGTTCCTGGCGTGGGTTCATACGACCAGCTCAGCCAGCAATATCAACAGCAAAATAACCAATCCCAGTTTCATCTTCAAATGCCATATCTAAATCAGTCTTTTAGAGATCAGGACATGAAGTTTATGCAACCTGCACAATCTAAACCAGATCCATATGGTTTGGTTGGCCTGTCAAGTGTAATCCAGAGGGGTGATCCTCTTGCTCTTGGACTTGATCTAACTCAACTTGGCTTTGATTTGAATTCATCAGAAGATCTTCATAAGACTTTTAAGTCTCCATGGGCAGAAGAGCCAGCTAAGGATGATCCAGAGTTTATTGTGCCACAATGTTATTACGCTGAACAACCACCTGCTCTAAATGTGAGTTTTTACATTATTTTTTATAACTTCATTTCCCTATTGTGAAACTTCTTCTTTGGGCTAATTGTCTGTTGCATTTTGCAGAAAGTTTATTTTTCTAAGTTTTCGGTGGAAACATTGTTTTACATATTTTACAGGTGCTTTTCAAATCTTAATCTTGGTTTTGTATTGACTTTTATATTATAATTTAATATAAATTTTGATCTTTTCTGCAGCATGCCTAAAGACACAGCACAACTAAATGCTGCAGATGAGCTGTATGCCATTTTCTTCAATCCATCCTTTTTGGTCGTTTCTTTTAATTTTTGGATGAATAGGGATTATTTCCAAATTATTTTTGGATTGTTAAACTTTGGGACAGTTAACTTGATAAGTGGTTAATTAATATGTTTGATTTGCAGCTATAAATGTACCTCTTTTATAACTCAAAATTATTTTTAAACACAAAGAAACTCTTGTTTTTTTGAATCAAAACAAATTTTTGCAGTTCTGCCAATGGGAACAGAACATACACCAAGACCAAGTCCGTACAACATGATTAACTGATTAAACAGTCTTTGTTAACCACTTATCCGGTTATATTTGACACCCAAAATCTTGATCATCTGAATTATTTTTCTTAATTTAAATATTTCTTACGAGGTAATGTTTATTGCTCTCAGCAACAAAAGAGGTTGGTTTTACCACAAAGAGCGTTGTTTTTGGTTTATAAAAGCACCCAACACGGAGCTGCTGGTGAAAACAAACACATACGAGAGAGGAACTTATCACTATTTTGATTCAAGCTCTTTTGAAGTCCGCAAGGTTAGTTTTTGTGAATACGCACTATTAGCGATTTTTTAAACCCTTTTCTCTTGTTTCAAAATCAGATTTTTGCATTCGTTTCCCCCAACAAGCATTGTTCTTTCGTTGGCCTCTAATGTACAACTCCTTGCAGGATAATTTTGTTATTCATTATGATAAGGTGGAAAGAAGACCTCATTTAACACAATCGTAAGGGGGATTCAAATCCTTCATTGTAAATTGCGATTATGGATTTAATTCCTTAGAAAGTCATAGCAATAGTTTTCGATCAATTTAGTGTTCATAACGTTCTTGCTTTAGTGATCCAGTCTAGTATATCTTCTTTCCCATACAAATAGTAACTAAGATAGGGAGGCATTAGGATAACCTAGCTGTCTGAAAGATGATTTTCTGCTCATTTGTTCAAATGTACATAGAAAAACACCTGAATCAAAATTGAATGTAGTGTCTGGATGTTATTCTCCGCATACCGAAATAAATCAGATTTTTTTAAGACTGCTAGATAGAATTGCTTTTGATGGTTTCCTGAACATTCAGATTATGGGTTTGGAGAAGGGGAGATAATTATCCACCCTATTCTCCCTAACCCAAAATGACTGAATACAGTGTGAATTAGGTGAGTTAGTAATCGCTGTTGATGAGGCTTATGATGTTATAATTAGTGACTTCATTATGGGAAGCTTATGCATTACTCTATTGACGACTAGGGTTATACAAAATAATCAGTCTTCCAAAACTATAATCAGATTTAAAAAATCGGATATTTCGATTATGGGTTTTAACTGATCCATATATTTTGGATATGGTTATTTATTTTCATAATTGGTTGTTAATTTGGATGAGCAAATGTTTTTATAATTTTGTTTTTCTACAATGTTTTTACTTTTTTCAGTAAATTTTTATTATTTGTATTTTTTTTATCGAAATTTCCAAAAAAAAAAATTGAAATTTTTCCCAAACAATTTTGGTTAAAGAAGAATCTCAATTTTTTTTAAGAAAAATTTTCTAAAAAAACAATGGAAATTTTTTTCAAACAGATTTTTTACAAGAAGATCTGGATCTTTTTTGAGCGAAATTTTAGAATTTATTTTCAAACAATTTTTTTATAAAAAAAATGGAATTTTTTTGTAAATATAAATCTTGAAAAATTATTGGTTGTAAAATATAATTAGTTTTGTAAAATTAAATTAAAATATATGAATTGGTTATATAGATATGGTGTAGATAAGTAATCTTATGAACAACTCAATATAACTTGATGATAAGCAAAATTAATCATCTAGGGATATTAGTTAAGTTTGTTTAATTTTTCTTATTTTATTTTGCAAACTATTCCATCCATTTTGAATTATATGTCATTTTAACAAAATATGTTTGTTCAAAATTATATGTTATTTTATGATATCAATGAACAGTAAGTATTTTTTTTTCTTTCTATTATGCCATTTACTATTTGTTACTTACTCTATTTTCAATTTTTTTTTTAATTTGTGTTTTATATTTTATTTTATTTTATAAGAGATAATAAATTTTACCATAATTAACTTACATAACTGCGTGGTTCTGGGTTTGAATTTATGTCTAACCTAACAATATCAAAATTTGTGAGTTAGGACTTAGACGTGTTTTTCATACTATTAATGGATGATATTTTTATAAAGCAACTTATAATTTCTCTTTTTTATATAACATAATCTATATTTTTTACATTTTTTAATTTGTGTAAAATTGTTAAAATAATCTATAATTTGAGAAGGAAAGAGTATCATTGATGCTATTTGTTGAATAAGTCTAACATTTTACTTGTCTTATATTAAGTGTATTTCCGGTAAGACAAGTAAGCTAAAATTTGCTTTTAATTAAATTCATAAAATAACACCTTTTTTGGTTTATATTCAAGTCAATGCAATAAATGATAATGATATGGTCATCGATGTCTAATTTACTTTTTTTTTTGACAAGAAAGTCTAGTTTCCTTAGAATATGATTTTTTTTAGAGAAAAAGGGGATGTAGATTTATACTGTCTGCATGAAATTGAATTATGATGTAAACTTCTTATAATTAACTTGACACATCGGGACATAATGGAATTTATTTATTCTTTATTTTAAAAAAATTACATTTTGTTTTTTCATAAAAAAAAGAAAAAATATTTAATCTAATCTAATCATTTTTTATGAAAATTATAACTATTAATTATACAGATTTAACTCCTCTAAAGTAAATAATTAATAAAGTGAATTAATTAAATATTGATATTAAAATTATTTATTATTAATCATATACATATATAGTGTATATAATATTAACTATTAATTTGTTTATTAATAATTAATATTACTCATTTATTATTTAAAGTTTGAAATTCGTTTTAGAGAAGTCTAATGCTACATCAAATATTCCATATTCGATGGATGCTTATGGTGTAATGAAAAAAAAGCTCAATTAAATTGTAGATAAGTAAAGAATTAAAATAACAAGAAAATAGTTAAAGAAAAAGAAAATAGATATGAGAAAAAATTTCGTTGTAAAAGATAACGTAGTACGTTCTCATCTATTTATATAATCCGTGTCCAGAAGCAAGTCAATGTGTTGTGGAAATAGTATTATCTACATTAAAAATATACTAAAAATCTATTTATAATATTCGATTTGAATACTGGAAGGACAGGTTGAGAAGTTTTTTCATTTCACAAGATCCTGAACTTTGGGACTTGGTGGAAGATGATTATACTGCTCCAAAAGATGCTGATGGTGTTAAAATTTTCAGAAGAGATATGGAAGCTGATCAGAAGAAGATGCTTAAGTTGCATCACAAATCCAGAACGTTCATGATCAATGCAATCACGTTCAAGGAGTTCGACAAATGTACTAACAGAGAAACAGCGAAGAGCATATATGATAGTCTGATTCTGACTTACGAAGGCAGTAAGCAAGTTCAAGAAGCAAAGGCTAACATTCTAGTCAAGAAGTACGAGTTATTCAAGATGGAAGAAGAAGATAAAGACATTGAAACTATGTTTTCCAGATTCCAGACTCTAGTATCAGGATTAAGAGTACTAGAAAAGAGCTACAATACTGCTGATCATGTAAGGAAAATACTTAGAAGTCTGACAATCAAGTGGAGACCAAAGATTAATGCTATTCAGGAAGCTAAAGATTTGAATACTCTAAAGCTGGAAGAATTAATCAGCTCTCTCATATCACATGAAATTGAATTGGAAGAAGATGAACCCAAGAAGAAGAACAAAACTCTAGCTCTGAAATCCAAGCAGAAGAAGGCTCTGTAAGCAACATCAGAAAATAGTGATTCAGACGATCAAAGTCTGAACTCAGAGGAAGAAGAAATTGCTTTCTTATCCAGGAAGTTCAGAAAGATATGACATAACAGAAGGAATAAATTTCCCCAAAGATATTCCAATCAGTCCTACAAAGGAAATGATGATACACATGACAAGAAAGGTATCATCTACTATGGATGCAATGAATCTGGACATATCAAGTCAGAATGTCCAAATATGGAGAAAGGGAAGTACCAGAGGAAAGATTTCAGAAGTAAGAAGAAAAGCATGATGGCTACATGGGATGATTATGATGAATCTTCTGAAGATGAACAAGCAGATTTGGCTATGATGGGTCACACCAACTCTGGATCCAACACATAATATGATTCTGGAAGAGAATCAGAAGATGATGAAACTGAGGTATATTCTGAATTCACTCGATTTGATTTGATTACTGTTTTGAATGATTTTTTAAACAGTAATTACAAATTATCTTTAAAACTGAAAACTCTTAAGAAAGAAAATACAAATCTAACAGAAGAAGTTAATGTTTTAAAAAAAATCAGATTGCATAATTTAAAACAGAAAGTGTCATTCTTGAAACTGATATTGCAGAATTGAAAACAGAGAATGTATGTTTGAAAAACAGTTTTGCTGAACTTAAAGATGAAAGTTTAAATCTGAAAAATAATCCTAATTCAATAGAAATTGAAAATACCACAAGTAATTCTGATATGCATGAACAAGTTCTTCAAGAATTTGTTGATAGTGGTATGGAAAGAAGCAAATATGCTTCTATGATTTATGGAGTCAGTAGGAACAGAAATAGAGGTATAGAAATTGAAGAAATAATAATTAAACCTAAACCTATGTTTAAACCTGTTCCCTCTGATATAGTGTGTACTGGTTGTTACAAGAAAGGTCATTCCAAAGTGTCTTGTCCTATGCTAAATACAAGGGAAAACAAGAAACTTTTCAAGACTAACAAACCTGGACCCAACCAGATTTGGGTACCAAAAGATAAAATTGTCTATGTTGCAGATGTTCTGAGCAACCAAAGTGAAACACCAGTCATGATGCCTGGTCAATGGATGCTGGCAATATATGAAGGAAAAAAGGTATATGTTCCAACATCTACCAAGCAGAAGCAAAGTAACTCTGGTGGAAGAAGAACTGGTAAATACAATGCCTATCAGAACCAAAACCATAGGAGGAACAGGAAATACCAAAACAGACAGAGAAATCACACATATCAACAAAACTGGAACTACCAGAGGAATCAGAATTATCATCAGTTCCAGAACTATAAGAGGAACTTGATATATCAACAGAAAGAGAAGTGTCAGTATCTAGAGAGTTCTTCAAACACTCCAGTAAAATTCATCAAGACTACAAACCAGGAAGGGAATTCAAATCCCTTAATCCAAACCATCTAATCACAGAACATACAGATTCAAAATCTAAAAATCAGAAACAAGAGGATTTTTAGAGTAAAACTGAAATTGTTGACATAGAGGTTATATCTTGCTGTGAATACTATTATTGTTTGATATTTATGTTTAATGTGATAACAAGAAGCTCGATCTTAAAAATCAAAGCTAGATAAGTATTCTGCAGGTTTTCAAATTGTCAGAGGAACCAAGTGCTTCACGTGTGTTGGAACCAAGTTGGTTCTTGCAATTAAAGTTTTGATGTTAACAAATGTATTTTATGAAAATAACATATTTGACTTAGAAGAAGAATGAAAAATGTCATCAGAAGAATACACCAGAAGATGACGTCACCAGAAGCAGAAATCAGAGGATGACGTCACCAGAGGATATCTCTAGAGGATATCGTCAAATGAATCTGTCAGAGAAATATGCTCAAAACAGAATCTGAGAAAAATGCTCAAAACAGAATCTGAGAAAAATGCTCAAAACAGAATCTTAGAAAAATGCTCAAAACAGAATTGGAGAAAAAGGCTCAAAACAGAATATGAGAAAAATGCTCAAAACAGAATATGAGCAAAATGCTCAAAACAGAATCTGAGCAAAATGCTCAAAACAGAATCTGAGCAAAAGACTCAAAACAAAATCTGAGCAAACTACTCCAGAATATTCTCAAAACAGATTAATCGAAATACACTCCAGAAGTAAAGCTACAGTGAAGTCCTAATTTCAACTATAAATAGAGGCTTAATGATGGAGAATAAAGTATCGAAAAACACAAGAACTCAAGCTTCAATTCAAAGTTATTTGAGAGTTCAAAAGAGAGAAACACAAATGAGCAAGAGCAATATTTTCTAAGTGTTTTCGAGAGAGAAATACAGTGCAACAATCAGCTTTCCAGAAGCAATAAAAGAGTGCAAAAATAAGTGCAGCAAACAGCTTTCCAGAAGCAACGTTGCAAAGTTTCAAACCTTTATTATATAACCCGATAGTGGTGTAGATTCCTTCTTCAATCTGGGGTTGTCGGATTGGTAGGAGAAGACTTGACTTGTAGAGTCAAGGTGTTGCTATCGTACCTCAAAAGTCTGGGGTTGTCAGACTGTTTGAGAAGACTTAGCTGGTTTAGTTAAGGTGTTGTTGTTCCTCAAAAGTCTGGGGTTGTCAGACTGTTTGAGAAGACTTGGCTGGTATAGTCAAGGTGTTGTTGTTTCTCAAAAGTCTGGGGTTGTCAGGCTGTTTGGGAAGACTGGCTTGTAGGGTTAATGGTGTTGTAATTCAAAGGAGTTTGAATTAGTGAAAAGGCCTTCTGGAGGAAGGGACTAGACGTAGCCTAGTTAAAGGTGAACCAATATAAATTGCTGTGTTATTATGTTATTATTATACGCTGCTGAATCTGATTAGTTATATATCGAATAATTCACATTAACATTCAAAAAAACAGCAAAAGAAATCAAGTTTGACAAACACAATTCAACCCCCCTTCTCGTGTTTGCACCTTCAATTGGCATCAGAGCTCGGTCTCAAGGCTGAGCACTTTACAGTGTTTGAGGAAAGATCCAATGGATCAACATGTCCGGATTCAATGAAGAAGCTACTAGAGGAAACATCAACAGACCACCTGTAACACCCCGAGTTTAAAACACAGTTTGAGTGTATTTTTTTTGTTTTAAATAAATAAATAAAAGAATTTTTAGATTAATTCAAAAAGAATTAAAATAAAATTTTCATTAATTCATTTCATAAAATAGTACGTCGTAATTTAATCGATGGACGTAACTAAATAATTTCATCATAATATCACTAAGTACTTAACTTTGGAAATTAATAATAAACATTAAAAATTTCAAAGGGATAGTGTTATATCATCTCAAAATAGAACACCCGACCTGTGGCCCACTAACAGTATCAGAGTGCGGAAGAGAACATCGGAATAATTATACATTAATTCCCAAAATAAATTACATCCACCAAAGTCAAGACCCTATACAAAAAGTCTACACTGATCATGCACTAAAGCTACAGTACCAGGGATTCCCTCCGCAACCCATGCAAGTCTCGTCCGACTCCGCAGCTCGCCTCGACGTAACGTCCTCATCCTCATCATATAAGGAAGGATCAGTCTCTTCTGAAGTTAGATCAATATACAATCAGGGTCGCTTCGGCGGTTCCAGAATCTCAACACAATCATCGGATATCTTAGATGGACCCAGAACATCATCTTCTACTAGCGTCGGTCTTTGATTCTTCTCTTCCACCTCGGTTTCATGTACAGCTCCTCCAGTCACCAGGTTAGGAGTCACCACACCTACAGTAGCCTCCGTCTCAACCCCTCTCGCCGGCTCCTCTGCGTCCTAAAAAACTCCGTGCGCCTCCAATACCAATTTGGAAGGCACAGGGAAGTCAATCCTCATCTGACTGTGCTCCACATAGTCCACTACCCCGTTAGTCCTGTAGGTTCTCGCTAGTCTCCCCGTGTACGTTGCTCTGCTTGAGATAGGGTCGTATACCCACGCAGTAGGCAGGAGACGATCAATGAAATCGAGCGACGTTTTCGTCGCCTGGGGACCCACTGGTGATATGGGTTTGGGGGGCATATGAGGGTAAAGCCCAATTTCCACAATAATAGTAAAGGGTCACCGACCGAAATTAACAAATATCACATAACATTTATGTCAAGAATAACAAGCATATTCATGGCATGTTATGTAACAATGATGATAAATAAGGATGCTCATTTTGAAATTTCATGACATGTGTGCCTTTTCAAACAGCAACCAATTTAATAAACAAAATCAAGTTGTAAGTACAAATATCACTTCAGCAATCACACCAATTCATCAGAAATTCAAGATTTCATAAGGTACTCACACACATCAATTTTCACCCATCAACATCATATCCAATCATAATTCACCGGTCAACCACCCCGATGCAATATGTATATGCTCATGTACTCAACTTCTTGGAATTACCAAGGTGCAGTCGCTCACAGACCAACACACGTGCAATCTCTCATGGACCAGCACGATTTACATATGTTCAACTTTAATGGCCAACATGACCATGGTGCAATCGCTCACAGATCAACACCAGTGCAGTCACTCGCAGACCAGCACTCGTGCAGTCGCTCAATAGACCAGCACGTTTCACTTATACCAAGGTACAGTCGCTCACAGACCAGTACCAGTGCAGTCGCTCAACAGACCAGCACTCGTGCAGTCGCTCAACAGACCAGCACGTTTTGTGCATATCAAGGTACAATCGCTCACAGACCAGTACCAGTGCAGTCGCTCAACAGACCAGTACTCGTGCAATCGCTCAACAGACCAGCACGTTTTACGCATTACTCTGTGGCCCATCGCGGTCACCACCTGACTATGTAATGCATGAACATGCAATGTTTTCTCTTCACTGAAAACAGCATGCAAACATCAGTAAAATTCAGCCTTTCCATCATTTTCCCAAAACCATCTCCACCCAAATAATTTCATTATCATCACGTCAATAAAAACATTCAAGCACCTCATCATTATCACTTCACACTATCTCAAAAACTCCATTTTAATTCATCACAAGTCTTCCCAATGTTTCCCCAACTCTTAAAGTTCATAAAACAGTGTTTAAAACTGAGATTTCTGGAAAAACGAATTTGTATCCGAATACAGCTTCCTTGTATTCGAATACAGAAGCTAAAATAGTGCAAAATCAACACTCTGTATTCGAATACAGCTTCCTTGTATTCGAATACAGAGGTTAAAACAGTGCAAAATCAGCATTTTTCACAACATCAATAAAGATCTCAAGAACTTCATCATCACTACTTCAAAACTATCTCAAAACTTCATTTTGATTTATCACAAACCTTTCCAATGTTTCCCCAACTCTTAAAGTTCATATGACAGTGTCTAAAACTTGAATTTCTGGAAAACACGAATCTGTATTCGAATACAGCTCCCTTGTATTCTGTATTCGAATAGAGAAGCTAAAATAGTGAAAAATCAGCATTTAACACCACTTCAAAAAAAAATTCAAGAACCTCATCATCACCACCTCAAACCTTCTCAAAAACTCCATTTTAATTCATCACAAACCTTCCCAAATATTTCCCCAAATATTTCCCCAACTCTTAAAGTTCATAAACCAATGTTTAAAACTAGAATTTTTGAAAAAAAACAAGATGTATTCGAATACAGCTCCCTTGTATT
Organism: Cicer cuneatum; assembly: GCA_037974295.1. NCBI lineage: Eukaryota > Viridiplantae > Streptophyta > Magnoliopsida > Fabales > Fabaceae > Cicer > Cicer cuneatum. The sequence goes on from JBBPBO010000005.1 coordinate 76,132,640, forward strand.
CGAATACAGAGGCAAAAACAGTGAAAAATCAGCATTATGTATTCGAATACGAGGCTGTCGTAGTCGAATACATATGCGAATACAGTGGAAAAAATTGCAGTCCTATATTCGAATACGACAGGGTCGTAGCCGAATACAGAGGCTAAGTTAGAAGCAAAAATCCCTTATCTGTATTTGAATACAGAAGCTCGTATTCGAATACAAGTTCAAAAATTTGAGTAAAACAGAAGCTTTGCAGGTTGTATTCGAATACACTCTTGCAGTATTCGAATACACCTTCGAATTCAGTGAAATTTTCATGAAACTTCAACACATTTTCAACTTTTTCCTTTGAAAAACCAACACAACACCAAAAGAGTTTCACCACTCTTTTGAAAACCATAAAACTCAACATTTTTCATTATCAACAGATTCTCCAGAAAACACTTCCACCATTTTCAATCGTTTTTCTTTTAAAACCATCATCAACACCAGATTGTTCTCAACATAACAACAAACAAAATCACCAACACCAGATTGTTATCAACATAGTAACAAACATAATTACCAACACCAGATTGTTATCAACATAACAACTAACAGAATCACCAACACTAGATTGTTATCAACGTAACAACAAACAGAACATGCATTTTCTTTAAATATTTATATTTCGATCATTCTCAAAACAACATGCAAAGTATTTTCCAGTATTCTTACACAACCAAAACAACAATGTTGTATCAGCTAAAGCAGTAAACATAACAGAATCACCAAAACATCAACGGAATGCATTATTTGCATTTTATAACAGCATGCACAATAGTTTCATTTTTCAAACCAGAAACTAAAATATGATCACACATCAAACATGCATTTACAACCCTAAAATGCAAACTAGAAAGTGGAAGGTGCCCCTTACCTCTGTTACGTTTCTGCTCCCGTTCACGTTTCCGCGACAAAAATCGGCGAAGTTTCCGTTTGCGTTTGCCGCTACCAAAGTGGGTTATCTAGCTCCGTAATGAGGAGAGGAACAACTTTTGTTCTTGGTACTTGGTGGTTTGGTGCTTGGATTTCCAAGTAATCTCACTTTTGAGCAACTTTTTTTTTCTATGAACGATAAACAGAATGGGAAGAGGAAGAAGAAGGGTACTGTTTCATGCAGTAAGGGAGAAGGAAATGTGTTTGTTCTTCCTTCTGTTCTGCCCTCTCACATCTATATATATATAGAGACATAGGTGCCACCTCAACCGACACTTGTTTTACCCTCCAACACTTAACTAGTCTTGTCGCAATTAGCAGATACATCTTAATTAACTGCTCGATAGTTAATTACTCGTAATTAAATTTAATTTATTCTTCATCCAATAATTTTAATACAACCTCCAATATATATATATATATTTACACAAAATATACATATATTAAAATATTTTACAATTATTCCCCAAAATACACTTAATATTAAATCCAGAAATTTAATTTTAAATTTAAGGGTCTTACACCACCTCTGTTTGATGGAGAACGATTTGAATACTGGAAGGACAGGCTGAGAATTTTTTTTTATTTCACAAGATCCTGAACTTTGGGACTTGGTGGAAGATGGTTATACTGCTCCAGAAGATGCTGATGGTATTAAAATTTCCAGAAGAGATATGGATGCTGATAAGAAGAAGATGTTCAAGTTGCATCACAAATCCAGAACGTTCATGATCAACGCAATCACGTTCAAAGAGATCGACAAATGCACTAACAGAGAAACAGCAAAGAGCATCTATGATAGTCTGATTCTGACTTACGAAGGCAGTAAGCAAGTCCAAGAAGCAAAGACTAACATTCTAGTCAAGAAGTACGAGTTATTCAAGATGGAAAAAGATGAAGATATTGAAACTATGTTTTCCAGATTCCAGACTCTAGTATCAGGATTAAGGGTACTAGAAAAGAGCTACACTACTGCTGATCATGTAAGGAAAATACTTAGAAGTCTGACAATCAAGTGGAGACCAAATATTACTGCTATTCGGGAAGCTAAGATCCGAATACTCTAAAGCTGGAAGAATTAATCAACTCCCTTAGATCACATGAAATTGAATTGAAAGAAGATGAACCTAATAAGAAGAACAAAACTCTAGCCCTGAAATCCAAGCAGAAGAAGGCTTTGAAAGCAACATCAGAAAATAGTGATTCAGACGATCAAAGTCTGAACTCAGAGGAAGAAGAAATTGCTTTCTTATCCAGGATGTTCAGAAAGATATGGCATAACAGAAGGAATAAATTTCCCCAGAGATATTCCAATCAGCCCAACAAAGGAAGTGATGATACAAATGACACGAAAGGTATCATCTGCTACGGATGCAATGAATCTGGACATATCAAGTCAGAATGTCCAAATATGGAGAAAGGGAAGTACCAGAGGAAAGATTTTGGAACTAAGAAGAAAAGCATGATGGCTACATGAGATGATTCTGATGAATCTTCTGAAGATGAACAAGCAGATTTGGCTATGATGGCTCACACCAACTCTGGATCCAACACAGAATGTGATTCTGGAAGAGAATTAGAAGATGATGAAGTTGAGGTATATTCTGAATTCACTCGATCTGATTTGATTACTATTTTGAATGATTTTTTAAACAGTAATTACAAATTATCTTTAAAACTGAAAACTCTTAAGAAAGAAAATACAAATATAACAGAAGAAGTTAATGTTTTAAAAAAAAATCAGATTGCAGAATTTAAAACAGAAAGTGTCATTCTTGAAACTGATATTGCAGAATTGAAAACAGAGAATGTATGCTTGAAAAACAGTTTTGCTGAACTTAAAGATGAAAGTTTAAATCTGATAAATAATCATAATTCAACAACAATTGAAAATACCACAAGTAATTCTGATATGCATGAACAAGTTTTCGAAGAATTCTTGCTAATGGTATGGAAATAAGCAAATATGCTTATATGATTTATGGAGTCAGTAGGAATGGAAATATAGGTATAGGATTTGAAGAAACTATAACTGAACCTAAACCTGTGCTTAAACATGTTCCCTCTGATATTGTGTGTGCTGGTTGTTACAAGAAAGGTCATTCCAAAGTGTCTTGTCCTATGCTAAATACAAGGAAAAACAAGAAACTTTTCAAGACTAACCTACTTGGACCCAACTAGATTTGGGTACCAAAAGATAAAATTGTTTATGTTGCAGATGTTCTGAGCAACCAATGTGAAACACCAGTCATGGTGCCTGGTCAATGGATGCTGGCAACATATGAAGGGAAAAAGGTCTATGTTCCAACATCTACCAAACCGAAGCCAATTGACTATGGTAGAAGAAGAGCTGGTTAACATAATATCTATCAGAACCAGAACAAGAATCATAGGAGGAACAAGAAATATCCAAGAAATCACACATATCACACAAATCAGAACAGACAGAGAAATCACTCATATCAACAAACCTGGAACTATCAGAAGAATCAGAATTACTATCAGTTCTAGAACCAGAAGAATCATAATTATCATCTGTTCCAGAACTATCAGAGGAACATGATATATCAGCAGAAACAGAAGTGTCAGTATCGGGAGAGTTCTTTAAACACTCCAGTAAAATTCATCAAGATTACAAACCAGGAAGGGAATTTAAATTCCTTCATCCAAACCATCTAATCACAGAACATACAGATTCAGAATCTGAAAATCAGAAACAAGAGGATTTTCAGAGTAAAACTGAAACTGTTGACATAGAGGTTACATCTTGCTGTAAATACTATTATTGTTTGATATTTATGTTTACTGTGATAACAAAAAGCTTGATCTTAAAAATCAAAGCTAGATATATATTTTGCAGGTTTTCAAACAGTCAGAGGAACCAAGTGATCCACGTGATGTGAACACTTCAAAAGAAACAATATTTCAGTGGTTTCAAAAACAAGCAGAAACCATCAGAAGCAGAATTAATGGTTTGACTGTATTGAGTTTATTTTTAAATTAATTGATTTGTATTATGTTATATGACAAATACCTTGACCTGAAAAGTCAAAGCAAGATGAAGCTGATGCAGGTTAACCAGAACCAGAGGAAGCCGAAGCTGGTTCACCAGAACCAGAGGAAATTGATGCAGGTTTACTAGAACCAGAAGCTGATACAGAATTACCAGAACTAAAAGCTGATGTAGACAAACCAAGAGAGCTTGAAGAAGTGAAGGATACAAGCAAATCAAAAGCATGTGACACATCTTCAAAGGACGAATTCGATCAAATCAGAATCAGTTATGAGAAGTCAGAAAAGAAATCTGGATGGAAATATCAATCATCTCATCCTGAAAATATGATCATTGATAGTGGAAGTGATTTTTTAAGAACCAGATCATCATTAAAAGATATAAGAAGAGTTAAATGAATTTAAGAGGAATGATGTTTGGGATCTAGTTCCAAGACCAGAGAAGAACATTGTGGGAACCAAGTGGGTCTCAGAAATAAGCTAAATGAAAAGGGTGAAGTAGTCAGAAACAAGGCAAGGCTTGTGGCACAAGGTTATATGTTGGAACCAAGTTGGTTCTAAGTACTTAGGATTTTGATGTTTACAAAAGCACTCCATGTAATCTTATTTTGAACCTTGAATTATTAAAACAAATGCCATCAGAAGCTGAAGTAATCAAAGCAGAAGATCAAAGGGTTCCAGAGATTGAATCCTGAAGGTACCAGAAGATACTCCAGGATGTCAAAACATCACCACAAGGTATCTTTGCTGGCCCAGATCAGAAGGAAGCAAAGTCTGAAGAAGACCTGGACCAGACCAGAAGGAAGCCTACCAGAGGGAGACTTGATCCAGACCAGTAGAAGTCAATAGTCAGACTTAATCCCGAAGTTATTCTGACCAGAAGATGGCCTGACAGTGAAATGATAAACAACCCAATAATTTAAAGGGTCCAGAACAAGAGATTCAACCCAGATTTGACCCAGACCAGAAGATATCATGGTTCAGGGTATGAAACTAAGTCCAGACAAGAAGAAATGATCTCCAGAATTGATCCAGAACTGATCCAAAATAGAAGGTAAAATGTCCAGACTGAAATATTATTTGTCCAGATTTAATTTCAGTTTAATACAGACCAAGTCCACAATTGGTCCAAATCAGAGGGAAGATATCTAGATCAATGGTTCAGATTGAAGTATTTGGCCCAGTGTTGGCCGAGATCAGAAGATCAGACCATGGCCCAATGTTGGTCGAAATCAGAAGGTCAGGATGTGTGGTCCAGTAGTGGCCGAGATCAGAGGATCACAACATATCAGTTTGCAAGTCCAAGATGGCCGAGATCAGAAGATCAGAAAGTGTGGTCCAGGGATGGCTGAAATCAGAGGATCATAGCATATCACTCAGTATGGTCTAGATGTGGACTAGCGCAGAAGATCAAATGGTCCAGATTTAATCAGGAGGATTAATGGTGGAGATTTTAATTTATTTTGATCAAAGTATTAAAAAGATTGGTTACAAAAATAAAATGAGGTATTGTGGGATTCAGGAGCTGTTGGCGGGAAGAAAATAAAGACATTATTGGCCAGTTATTTTTGAAAGAAATTTGAAGCTTAAAAAAAGATATGTTTTTTATTTAAATGAAGCCCAATTGGTCAAGATATTTTTGCAAGAGAATCCAGCAAGATTCAGCTCGAAATTAAGCTTGGAAGAGGCCCTAATCTGCATCTATAAAAGAAGGCTCAAGGCATAATACTTAGCATCGAAAATCACAAAAGAGTCATACACTTCCAAAGCAAACACTCAAGTTTTCAGTGAGGTTAATTGTGAGTTCCAGCTTTCAAGAAGCAAGCACTCGTGTTATTTTCTTTCCCTTGTGTTTGATCTAAGTTGTTGAAGTAGAGTCTACAATCTGAGGGAGTCAGAAGGGGTAGCAGATTACATGGCAATTAGATTCAAGGCGTTGTAATTCCTTCTACAATCTGGGGTTGTCAGATTGGCAGGAGAAGACTTGACTTAGGAATTCAAGGTGTTGTATTCCTCAAGAGTCTAGGATTGTTAGACTGTTTGAGAAGACTGACTTGGAGGGTCAGTGGAACTGTTGTAATTCAAGGTTTGAATTAGTGAAATCCTTCAAGGTGAAGGGACTGGACGTAGCCTCGTTAACGGTGAACCAGTATAAAAATTCTGTGTTTTATTTTTCTTTATATCCGCTGCTAACTCTGTTTTTATTCATACATCAAGTTTTGTTTTAAAAATGTAAAAACAGGAAAAGTATTCAAGTTAGTCAAACACAATTCAACCCCCCTTCTCGTGTTTGCACCTTCATTATAGTCAACAAGAGGGCATTGATTACACTGAGACATTTGCTCCAGTGGCCAGGTTAGAAGCTATTCGTATCTTATTGTCCTTTGCTGCAAATAATAATATCAAATTATTTCAAATGGATGTTAAAAGTGCTTTTCTAAATGGTTATTTGAGTGAAGAGGTATATGTTAAACAAACTCCAGGTTTTGAAAATTCTGAATTTCCAAACCATGTCTTTAAACTCAGAAAATCCTTGTATGGGTTAAAACAAGCACCTAGAGCATGGTATGATAGACTCAGTAATTTCTTACTTAAAAATAACTTTGAAAGAGGACAAATAGACAATACTTTGTTGAGCAGATCAATAGACAATGATATTCTGATCATTCAAATTTATGTTGATGATATTATTTTTGGATCTACTAATGGCATTCTTTGTCAAGAATTTTCTGAATTAATGCAGCATGAATTTCAAATGAGTATGATGGGAGAACTAAAGTTCTTTCTAGGAATACAAATTCAACAAAGTCCATAAGGTATTTACATTCACCAAATTAAATATACAAATGAACTTCTCAAGAAGTTTAAGATGAGTGATTGTAAACCTATGGCTACACCAATGCATCCTACTTGTTCACTTGATAAAGATGAATCAGGAACAAAAGTTGATCAGAAAATCTACAGAGGAATGATAGGATCATTACTCTACCTTACTACTTCTAGACATGATATCATATTCAGTGTATCTGTATGTGCTAGATTTCAATCTGATCCTAGAGAATCTCATCTAATTGCTGTTAAGAGAATCCTTAGATACCTAAAAGGCACTACCAACCTCACCTTTTTTTACAAGAAAACTCCTACTTACAAATTGAGTGGATACTGTGATTCTGAATATGCTGGAGATAAACTTGAAAGAAAAAGCACCAGTGGCTATTGTACCTTTTTAGGAGACAATTTAATTTCGTGGTCCAGTAAGAGACAATACACCATTGCCATGTCAACAGCAGAGGCTGAATACATTTCAGCAGCTGGCTACAGCTCTCAACTACTCTGGATGAAGAATCAACTTGAAGACTACAAAATATTAGAATCCAACATACCCATCTATTGTGATAACACCTATGCAATTTGCCTAACCAAAAACCCTATCCTACATTCTAGAGCCAAACACATAGAGATCAAACACCACTTCATCAGAGATTATGTTCAAAAAGGGGTACTTAACATTCAATTTGTAGACACTGATCATCAATGGACTGACATATTCACTAAACCACTACCTGAAGATAGGTTTGAATTCATCAAGAAAAACCTTAATCTTATCTTCATCCCTAACCTAATAGTTTAGTTTAATTTTTATGTTATTTTATTTTTCGTGTACTTTTATAAAAAAAAAGTCGAAAAAAAAAACAGAGGATCTCTTTTCTTCATTCAATCTTTTTTGTCTGATGACAAAGGGGGAGAAGATGTAATATTTGATAAAATATCCAAGGGAGAAGATGATTTATTTGAAAGGAGGAGAATATGATGTATTTGATATTTGGGCATAGGAGAAAATGATGTATGATGTATTTGATATCTGGGCATTAGACTTAGGGGGAGAAAATATAAAATGAAGCTTAGTCTTAGGGGGTGTCAAAGTCAAAAGAAAGAAAAAGTATTATCAAAAATACATTGTTTGTCATCATCAAAAAGGGGGAGATTGTTGGAACCAAGTTGGTTCTTGCAATTAATGTTTTGATGTTAACAAATGTATTTTATGAAAATAACATATTTGACTTAGAAGAATAATGAAAAATGTCATCAGAAGAATACACCAGAAGATGACGTCACCAGAAGCAGAAATCAGAGGATGACGTCACTAGAGGATATCTCCAGAGGATATCGTCAGATGAATCTGTCAGAGAAATATGCTCAAAACAGAATCTGAGAAAAATACTTAAAACAGAAGCGGAACAAAATGCTAAAAACAGAATATGAGCAAACTACTCTAGAATATTCTCAAAACAGATTAATTGAAATACACTCCAGAAGTAAAGCATCAGTGAAGTCCTAATTTCAACTTTGATCGTCTGAAGTCCTAATTTCAAGAAGCAAAGGCTAACATTCTAGTCTAGAAGTACGAGTTATTCAAGATGTAAGAAGAAGATAATGACAGTGAAACTATGTTTTCCAGATTCCTGACTCTAGTATCAGGATTAAGAGTACTAGAAACGAGCTACACTACTGCTGATCATGTAAGGAAAATACTTAGAAGTCTGACAATCAAGTGGAGACTAAAGATTAATGCTATTCAGGAAGCTAAAGATCTGAATACTCTAAAGCTGGAAGAATTAATCAGCTCTCTCATATCACATGAAATTGAATTGGAAGAAGATGAACCCAAGAAGAAGAACAAAACTCTAGCTCTGAAATCAAAGCAGAAGAAGGCTCTGTAAGCAACATCAGAAAATAGTGATTCAGACGATCAAAGTCTGAACTCAGAGGAAGAAGAAATTGCTTTCTTATCCAGGAAGTTCAGAAAGATATGACATAACAGAAGGAATAAATTTCCCCAAAGATATTCCAATCAGTCCTACAAAGGAAATGATGATACACATGAAAAGAAAGGTATCATCTACTATGGATGCAATGAATCTGGACATATCAAGTCAGAATGTCCAAATATGGAGAAAGGGAAGTACCAGAGGAAAGATTTCAGAACTAAGAAGAAAAGCATGATGGCTACATGGGATGATTCTGATGAATCTTCTGAAGATGAACAAGCAGATTTGGCTATGATGGGTCACACCAACTCTGGATCCAACACAGAATATGATTATGGAAGAGAATTAGAAGATGATGAAACTGAGGTATATTCTAAATTCACTCGATCTGATTTGATTACTGTTTTGAATGATTTTTTAAACAGTAATTACAAATTATCTTTAAAACTGAAAACTCTTAAGAAAGAAAATACAAATCTAACAGAAGAAGTTAATGTTTTAAAAAAAATCAGATTGCAGAATTTAAAACAGAAAGTGTCATTCTTGAAACTGATATTGCAGAATTGAAAACAGAGAATGTATGTTTGAAAAACAGTTTTGCTGAACTTAAAGATGAAAGTTTAAATATGAAAAATAATCCTAATTCAATAGAAATTGAAAATACCACAAGTAATTCTGATATGCATGAACAAGTTCTTCAAGAATTTGTTGATAGTGGTATGGAAAGAAGCAAATATGCTTCTATGATTTATGGAGTCAGTAGGAACAGAAATAGAGGTATAGAAATTGAAGAAATAATAATTAAACCTAAACCTATGTTTAAACCTGTTCCCTCTGATATAGTGTGTACTGGTTGTTACAAGAAAGATCATTCCAAAGTGTCTTGTCCTATGCTAAATACAAGGGAAAACAAGAAACTTTTCAAGACTAACAAACCTGGACCCAACCAGATTTGGGTACCAAAAGATAAAATTGTCTATGTTGCAGATGTTCTGAGCAACCAAAGTGAAACACCAGTCATGATGCCTGGTCAATGGATGCTGGCAATATATGAAGGAAAAAAGGTATATGTTCCAACATCTACCAAGCAGAAGCAAAGTAACTCTGGTGGAAGAAGAACTGGTAAATACAATGCCTATCAGAACCAAAACCATAGGAGGAACAGGAAATACCAAAACAGACAGAGAAATCACACATATCAACAAAACTGGAACTACCAGAGGAATCAGAATTATCATCAGTTCCAGAACTATAAGAGGAACTTGATATATCAGCAGAAAGAGAAGTGTCAGTATCTGGAGAGTTCTTCAAACACTCTAGTAAAATTCATCAAGACTACAAACCAGGAAGGTATTCAAATCCCTTAATCCAAACCATCTAATCACAGAACATACAGATTCAAAATCTAAAAATCAGAAACAAGAGGATTTTCAGAGTAAAACTGAAATTGTTGACATAGAGGTTACATCTTGCTGTAAATACTATTATTGTTTGATATTTATGTTTAATGTAATAACAAGAAGCTTGATCTTAAAAATCAAAGCTAGATAAGTATTCTGTAGGTTTTCAAATTGTCAGAGGAACCATGTGATTCACGTGTGTTGGAACCAAATTGGTTCTTGCAATTAAAGTTTTGATGTTAACAAATGTATTTTATGAAAATAACATATTTGACTTAGAAGAAGAATGAAAAATGTCATCAGAAGAATATACCAGAAGATGATGTCACCAGAAGCAGAAATAAGAGGATGACGTCACCAAAGGATATCTCTAGAGGATATCGTCAGATGAATCTGTCAGAGAAATATGCTCAAAACAGAATCTGAGAAAAATGCTCAAAATAGAATTTGAGAAAAATGCTCAAAATAGAATCTGAGAAAAATGCTCAAAACAGAATTGGAGAAAAAGGCTCAAAACAGAATCTGAGAAAAATGCTCAAAACAGAAGCGGAGCAAAATGCTCAAAATAGAATCTGAGCAAAATACTCAAAACAGAATCTGAGCAAACTACTCCAGAATATTCTCAAAACAGATTAAACGAAATACACTCCAGAAGTAAAACATCAGTGAAGTCCTAATTTCAACTATAAATAGAGGCTTAATGCTAGAGAATAAAGTATCGAAAAACACAAGAACTCAAGCTTCAATTCAAAGTTATTTGAGAGTTCAAAAGAGAGAAACACTGTAACACCCCGAGTTTAAAATACAGCGCGGGTGTATTTTTTTTTTCAATAAATAATTAAAATGAGTTTTCCAAAATTAATGTCAAGGGAATTAAATTAAAATTTTCATCAGTTCATTTGAAAAGAGATCACCCGGCCTATGGCCACTAAATAGCATCAAAGTGCAGAATAATACAGCGGAAAAGTCATACATTAATTCCCAAAATAAAAGTACATTTCCCAACTTAAATTCCTAGACATCAAGTCTAACTAATCATGCACTAAGCTACAGTAGCACGGTCTCCACTGTATCCTCTACAAGTCTCGTCTTCAGCCAGTTGTCCGCCCCTCTGCGTTGTCCACGAATACGCTGTACGTGAAAAATCAGGGAAAACTAACGACGTTACCGTCGTTAGTGTAACCGTCGGTGGGACGGGTTCAGGTATTACTGAGGGCAAAGCCCAATTTCCACAATAATAGTAAAGGGTCACCAACCAAAATTAACAAATAATCACATAGCATATATTTCACAGCAACAAATACACCCATGGCATATCATATAACAATGATGAGAAAAAGATGCTCATTTTGAAATTTCATGACATGTATGCGTTTTCAAAACAGCAATCAATTAACATGGAAATATATGTCATAAGTACAGCCAACACTTCAGCATTCACAACCATTCATCATAAATTCAGTTTTCATAAAGTACTCACACACATCACTTTCCAATCATCATCACATAACTCAATCGTGACCCACCGGTCAATCTCCCCGATGCAATATGTATATGCTCATGTATACAATATCTTGGAATTACCAAGGTGTAGTCGCTCACAGACCAGCACTCGTGCAGTCGCTCAACATACCAGCACGTTATACACATACTAGGGTACAGTCGCTCACAGACCAGTACCAGTGCAGTCGCTCACAGACCAGCACAATTTCACGAATGGAATGGACCGTCTAATACACACGGAACCATCCCGTAGCCCAGATAGAATAGACCGTCTAATACACGCGGAACTACTCTAAACCCGGATAGAACAGACCGTCTAATACACGCGGAACTATTCTATAACCATCATGGTCGCTACAATTACATGTATTAGCCTCTCACAGGCCAAATACATAGAAGTTAAATCCTCGCACGGATAGAATGGACCGTCTAATACACGCGGAACCACTCCGTAGCCCGAGTAGAATAGACCGTCTAATACACGCGGAACTACTCTGACCCCGGATAGAACAGACCGTCTAATACACGCAGAACTATTCTATAACCCATGGTTGCTACTTAACTTCGCGGCCCATCACGGTCACCGCATCAACTCTGTGGCCCATCGCGGTCACCACCTGACTATGCAATGCATGAATATGTAGTGTTTTCTCTTCACTGAAAATAGTATGCAAAATCAGAAAAATTCATGTCATCCCATCATATTTCAAAACATCTCAACATAATCAATATCATCATCAACACATCAATGATTAAACAGTCAAGCAATCATTAACAATTCACATTATCTCACAAATTCCATACTTAATCATCTCAAGTCTTTCCATTGTTCCCCAAACTTTTAAAATTCACAAAACAGTGTTTAAAATTGAGATTTCTGGAAAATACAAATCTGTATTCGAATACAACCTCTATGTATTCGAATACAGGAGCCAAAACAGTGCAGAATTAACACTCTGTATTCGACTACAGCCCCCCTGGTAGTCGAATACAGAGGCAGTCTCAGTGCACAAATCAACATTTTTCACTACATCAGTAAAGTCCCAAAAACTTCATCACCCCTACTTCAAACTATCACAAAAAAATTCCATTTTAATTCGTCATAAACCTTCCCAATACTCCCCAACACGTAGGGTTCACAAAACAATGTTGAAAAACATGGAATTTCTGAAAACCCGAATCTGTATTCGAATACAGAAGCTGAAACTGTAATTTCAACATTCTGTATTCGAATACAGCATGCTTGTAGTCGAATACAGAAGCAAAAAACAGAACCAGAATGATCAACATCAGAACATCAGAAATAGAACCAGAATCAGAATGATCAACACCAGAACATCAGAAAACAGAACTAGAATCAAAATGATTTACATCAGAACATCAGGAACGGAACCAGAATCAGAATCATCAACACCAGAACATCAGAAACCGAACCTGAATCAAAATGATTAACATCAGAACATCAGGAACAAAACCAGAATCAGAATCATCAACACCAGAACATCAGAAACAGAACCAGAATCAGAATGATTAACATCAGAACATCAGGAACAGAACCAGAATCAGAATCATCAACACCAGAACATCAGAAACAGAACCAGAATCAGAATGATTAACATTAGAACATCAGGAACAGAACCAGAATCAGAATCATCAACACCAGAACATCATAAACAGAACCAGAATCAGAACGATTCACACAAGAATCATCAGAAGCAAAACAGAATGATTCACACCAGAATCATCAGAAGCAAAACAGAATGATTCACACCAGAATCACCAGAAGCAAAACAGAATGATTCACACCAGAATCACCAGAAGCAAAACAGAATGATTCACACCAGAATCACCAGAAGCAAAACAGAATGATTCACACCAGAATCATCAGAAGCAAAACAGAATGATTCACACCAGAATAATCAGAAGTAAAACAGAATGATTCACACCAGAATCATCAGAAGCAAAACAGAATGATTCACACCAAAATCATCAGAAGCAAAACAGAATGATTCACACCAGAAGCAAAACAGAATGATTCACACCAGAATCACCAGAAGCAAAACAGAATGGTTCACAACAGAATAACCAGAAGCAAAATAGAATTATTTATACCAGAATCACCAGAAGCAAAATAGAATGATTCACACCAGAATCACCAGAAGCAAAACAGAATGATTCACAGCAGAATCACCAGAAGCAAAACAGAATGATTCACACCAGAATCACCAGAAGCAAAACAGAATGATTCACACCAGAATCACCAGAAGCGAAACAGAATGATTCACACCAGAATCACCAGAAGCAAAACAGAATGATTCACACCAGAATCACCAGAAGCAAACCAGAATGATTCACACCAGAATCACCAGAAGCAAAACAGAATGATTCACACCAGAATCACCAGAAGCAAAACAGAATGATTCACACCAGAATCACCAGAAGCAAAACAGAATGATTCACACTAGAATCATCAGAAGCAAAAACCTTCCTCTGTATTCGAATACAGGGGCTCGTATTCGAATACAAGTTTGAAAACTTAAGTAAAACAGAAGCTTGACAGGCTGTATTCGAAAACACACATGTTGTATTCGAATACACCTTCGAAATCAGTGAAATTTTACTGAGACTTCAACACATTTCAAACTGTTTCTTTTGAAAAATCAGCACAACTCCAAAACAGTTTTATCACTCTTTTAAACCACAAAACTCAGAATTTTACATCAAACTAGATTTTCCAGAAGAAAACACTTTCATCAGTTTTCGAATACAGGGGCTCGTATTCGAATACAAGTTTGAAAAGTTAAGTAAAACAGAAGCTTGACAGGCTGTATTCGAAAACACACATGTTGTATTCGAATACACCTTCGAAATCAGTGAAATTTTACTGAGACTTCAACACATTTCAAACTGTTTCTTTTGAAAAATCAGCACAACTCCAAAACAGTTTTATCACTCTTTTAAACCACAAAACTCAGAATTTTACATCAAACTAGATTTTCTAGAAGAAAACACTTTCATCAGTTTTAAACCCCTTTTTATTTTGAAATCATCAGCAACACCAGATTTTCATCAACAGAACAGCATGCAAGCATTTCAGCTTTCTCAAACCATCAGAACATCATGCAAGCATTTCACCTTTTCAAACATCAGAACAACATGCAAAGCATTCAACTTTCTCAAACATCAGAACAACATGCAAAGCATCCAGTTTTTCTCAAACATCAGAACAACATGCAAAGCATTTAAGCTTTCTCAAACATCAGAACAACATGAAAATAATTCAGTTTTTCAAAAACATCAGAACAACTTGCAAAACATTTCCGTTTTCTTAAACATCAGAACAATGTTAACACATTCAGTCAAACAGCAAGCATCACATAGCAGCAAAATACCAACAGAATGCATTTTTGCACTATTCAAAACAGTTTTATGAATATGCTTTTTACTCCTCTTCAAAATAACATGCAATGCATTTTTCAGCTTTCCCCATAGACAAAAAAGTATTGGAATAATCACCCAAAACAGCATGTTGCAGATTTTTAAAACCTCAACAGAATGCATTTTCTTTCATCTTTCAAAATGTCATGTAAAACAGTTTCTTTTTCAAAACAGAACTCAAATATAATCACACCTCAAACATACATTTACAGTCCTAAAATGCAACTAGAAAGTGGAAGGTGCCCTTATCCTTGTTGCGTTTCTGCTACTGTTCACATGTATGCGTCAAAAACGGCGAAACTCCCGTCCTGCGTTCGCTGCTACAAAACTGGGTTCTTTAGCTCCGTAATGATGTGGGGAATAACTTTTGTACTAGGGGTTTGGTGTTTCGGTGCTTGGATTTCCAAGTAATGGCACTTTTGAGGAACTCTCTTTTTCCTTTCTTTTGAAATCGTGAACTGGTAAGCAGAACAGAATGGGAGAGAAGGGTACTGTTACATGCAGTACTGTTACATGCAGTATGGAGGAGAGAAAGGTTTCTGTTTTTGCTATGTCCTTTGCAATCCATATATAGGCACCTCCATGTGCCACCTCATCACAATTAATGTTAAAATATTGCTGGATCCTCCAGCACTTAAACGTTTTGCAATTAGCCACTAATCCTTAATTAACTGTCCGATTAATTTAATTACTCGTAATTAAATTAATTTATTCTTCATCCAGTAATTTTAATTCATCTTCCAAAATAAATATTTATATATATATTCACTCAAAACATACATATATTAAATATTTTACAAATATCCCCAAAATACCCTTAATATTAATTCCAAAATTAATATTAAATTTAAGGGTCTTACAAACACAAATGAGCAAGAGCAATATTTTCTAAGTGTTTTCGAGAGAGAAATACAGTGCAACAATCATATTTCCAGAAGCAATAAAAGAGTGCAAAAATAAGTGCAGCAAACAGCTTTCCAGAAGCAACGTTGCAAAGTTTCAAACCTTTATTATATAACCCGATAGTGGTGTAGATTCCTTCTTCAATCTGGGGTTGTCAGATTGGTAGGAGAAGACTTGACTTGTAGAGTCAAGGTGTTGCTATCGTTCCTCAAAAGTCTGGGGTTGTCAGGCTGTTTGAGAAGACTTAGCTGGTTTAGTTAAGGTGTTGTTGTTCCTCAAAAGTCTGGGGTTGTCAGACTGTTTGAGAAGACTTGGCTGGTATAGTCAAGGTGTTGTTGTTCCTCAAAAGTCTAGGGTTGTTAGGCTGTTTGGGAAGACTGGCTTGTAGGGTCAGTGGTGTTGTAATTCAAAGGAGTTTGAATTAGTGAAAAGGCCTTCTGGAGGAAGGGACTGGACGTAGCCTAGTTAACGATGAACCAGTATAAATTGTTGTGTTATTATGTTATTATTATCCGCTGCTGATTCTGATTAGTTATATATCGAATAATTCACATTAACATTCAACAAAACAGCAAAAGAAATCAAGTTTGACAAACACAATTCAACCCCCCTTCTCGTGTTTGCACTTTCAACGTGATGTGAACACTTCAACTGAAACAGTATTTTAGTGGTTTAAAAAACAAGCAGAAACCACCAGAAGTAGAATTAATGGTTTGGTTGTATTGAGTTCATTTTTAAATTATTTGATTTGTATTATGCTATATGACAAATAGTTTGACCTTAAAAGTCAAAGCAAGATGAAGCTGATGCAGGTTAACCAGTACTAGAGGAAACTGATGCTGATTTACCAGAACCAGAGGAAACCGAAGCTAGTTTACCAGAACTAGAGGAAACCGATGCAGGTTTACTAGAACCAGAAGCTGATACAAGTCTACCAGAACCAAAAGCTGATGTAGAAAAACCAAGAGAGCTTGAAAAGATGGAAGATGAAAGAAGAACCTGACAAATCTTCAAAGGATGAATCTGAAGATAAGTCAGAAGAAAGATGGACGGAAGTATAAATTTTCACATCCCGAAATGCTAATCATTGGGAGTGCAAGTGATCTCTTAAGGATCAAATCATCATTTAAAGAAATCAGAAGAGTTAAATGAATTTAAGAGGAATGATGTGTGGGATCTAGTTCCAAGACCAGAGAAGAACATTGTGGGAACCAAGTGGGTTTTCATAAATAAGCTAAATGAAAAAGGTGAAGTAGTCAGAAACAAGGCAAGGCTTGTGGCACAAGATAACAGTCAACAAAAGGGCATTGATTACACTGAGACATTTGCTCCAGTGGCCAGGTTAGAAGCTATTTGTATCTTATTGTCTTTTGCTGCAAATAATAATATCAAACTATTTCAAATGGATGTTAAAAGTGCTTTTCTCAATGGTTATTTACGTGAAGAAGTATATGTTAAACAACCTCCAGGTTTTGAAAATTCTGAATTTCCAAAACATGTCTTTAAGCTTAGAAAATCCTTGTATGGGTTAAAACAAGCACCTAGAGCATGGTATGATAGACTCAGTAATTTCTTACTTAAAAATAACTTTAAAAGAGGACAAATAGACAATACTATGTTTAGCAGATCAATAGAAAATGATATTTTGATCATTCAAATTTATGTTGATGATATTATTTTTGGATCTACTAATAGCATTCTTTGTCAAGAATTTTGTGAATTAATGTTGTAACACCCCAATTTCTTATTATTATATTTTAATTATAAAATATAATGCACAACTATTATTATCCGTATGTTGACATGTGCGATAATTTCCTTCGTGTTTGTCCTATGTGTTCGCCCTAATGATTTATTTAAATTATTAATATTAATAATATTTAACTTTCTTTTAAAATATATATATATATAAAAGAAAATAAGAAGTAAATGTGTGTGTTGCTACATTAGTCTATTAACTTAAGCATTAGTAGAGTGGGTTTATGATTGTAGTAATAATAACAATAATAATAATAATGATAATAATAATAATAATAATAATAATAATAATAATAATATTAATAATAATAAGGGTCATGGGCTAAGTGTATAGGTCTGATAATAAGCATAATAATATACCTAATACTACTAGTACGTATAGATAGGTATATAAGTGAATAAAGGAGGTTGTCGTGCATTCCGTGTCTCTGTTTCCCCTTTCTATTCAGAAGAAAAAAATTGAATTGACTGCTGCCCCCTATTGCATCTAGCCGCAACTCTTAATATCAAAATCATACATTGATTTCAAAGACTAGGCTGTTAGAGATGGTGATTGGCGAAGACGCGACATATTACATCAACATATCAGCTTCGTTGAGAAAAATCATCAGCCAAGGTAAGGGGTGAGACAAGGTTCGATATTATGAGTATAAAATGACATGAGATGAACGGGAATACTGAAATTCCCATATATTCATCTGGAGCTTACTACGTATGGTCGATCCCTATTGAGTGATAATAATTAATTAATAATATATGGATGGTAATAGGGATGACTAAAATATAAATTAGCAACATATAGAATTGCTGTGAATGTATGTATATCAAGATTTCATACTGTCCAGTTTTATGAACCTTATGCTGATTGTTATTGTATGAATGATATGTACTTGAGTGTTCTTGTAACTTGATTGAAATTATGATATTACTTGAATGTCCCACATATTGATTTCTTATTATGTGATTGAACTGTGTATTGTGAGTAGTGTAGACCAAATATTGGGGTTTTATTGTGATTGACTAATATATATATGTATATATAATGATGAATATTGTGAAGCACAACTGAAAATTATTGAGTTATGATAATCCAGTACGTATGAGATAGATGCTGTAGTTTTGAAGTAAGGATTATTTTGTCATCATATAGGGAGGGTTTGACATACCTAGTGATTCGGGGAAGTACAACTGAATAAGCCTGATCGTGGAGGTATACAGTCAAACCGTAAGGTAAGACTAATAGACCTTGGGGGTACATCTAGTTGGGAATTCCTAAGTGGATTAGTGGGTTATTCCCTAAGGCCGGGAGCTACCGTGCAAAATAAGAGTACCCCGACCGTCGCGTATATGTGTCTTGGGTTGAGTTGAGGGGATCTATGAGGACTTAGCCATTCATGAATTGTTCGTCCACTCTTGTAGTGGCATAGTATCAGGCCTCCTAACCAAGTACTTCAGAGTAGAATGGTACCAAGTGATGAAGAAGTATAAAGTATAGGACATGCATAACATTTTCTCCCTGTGACTATTTTATTGTGATTGAATTAGATTAACTTTGATATTATGTTCTGAAATGTTCTCATGTTTGTGTTAATTTGATTACTTACGTGTTCTTCTCGTTTACATTATACTATTACATAATTTCGATACTCACCCCTCGTTGTTTGTGTTTGGCGTTTGCGATGGACGCAGACGAGCTACAAGCTGTAGGTGAAGATTAATACTCTCAGAGTGTAGGAAGTCGCCTCATCTTGAAGACTTTTATCATCTTCCTTCTGTTAATTTCATATTTGAACATCTGTAATTTGGGGAAATTTTGCTCTGATAGTGACATCGGGTTGGGACTACATTTATAATTATCAGTAACTTATGTATGTGTGCTTCCAAAAGAATTTAATTTGATCACTGTTATGACCATCGAATTGTTAAGCTAATGAAAACTTTGGATTAATATGACTTGTCCATGATTAAGTGATACTTTTGCCTTAAAGAAATCGTTCAAAAGTTTTATTTATTTATTTATACTCTATTATTTTTAAATTAAATACCAAAAACAAATTTAAATAAATTTGGGATTTAGGGTGTCACAAATGTAGCATGAATTTCAAATGAGTATGATGGGAGAACTTAAGTTCTTTCTAAGAATACAAATTCAGCAAAGTCCAGAAGGTATTTACATTCACCAACCTAAATATACAAAGGAACTTCCCAAGAAGTTTAAGATGAGTGATTGCAAACCTATGGCTACACCAATGCATCCTACTTGTTCACTTGATAAAGATGAATCAGGCCAAAAAGTTGACCATAAAATCTACAGAGGAATGATCGGATCATTACTCTACCTTACTGCTTCTAGACCTGATATCATATTCAGTGTGTGTGTATGTGCTCGATTTCAATCTGATCCCAGAGAATCTCATCTAATTGTTGTTAAGAGAATTCTTAGATATCTGAAAAGCACTACCAAGAAAACTCCTACATACAAGAAAACTCCTACATACAAACTGAGTGGATACTGTGATTCTGATTATGCTGGAGATAAACTTGAAAGAAAAATCACTAGTGGCTATTTTACCTTTTTAGGAGACAATTTAATTTCGTGGTCCAGCAAGAGACAACACATCATTGCCATGTCAACAGCAGAGCCTGAATACATTTCAGCAGCTGGCTGCAGCTCTCAACTACTCTAGATGAAGCATCAACTTGAAGACTACAAAATATTAGAATCCAACATACCCATCTATTGTGATAACACCTATGCAATTTGCCTAACCAAAAAACCTTATCCTACATTATAGAGCCAAACACATAGAGATCAAAAACCACTTCATCAAAGATTATGTTCAAAAAGGGTACTTAACATTCAATTTGTAGACACTGATCATCAATGGACTGATATATTCACTAAACCACTACCTGAAGATACGTTTGAATTCATCAAGAAAAACCTTAATCTTATCTTCATTCCTAACCTAATAGCTTAGTTTAATTTTTTTTATGTTATTTTATTTTTCGTGTACTTTTATAATTAAAAAAAAACAGAGGATCTTTTTTCTTCATTCAATCCTTTTTGTCTGACGACAAAGGGGAAGAAGATGTAATATTTGATAAAATATCCGAGGGAAAAGATGATGTATTTGAAAGAAGGAGGAGATGATGTATGATGTATTTGATATGATATCTGGGCATTAGACTTAGGGGGAGAAAATGTAAAATGAAGCTTAGTCTTACGGAGAGTCAAAGCCAAACGAAAGAAAAGTATTATAAAAAATACATTGTTTGTCATCATCAAAAAGGGGGAGATTGTTAGAACCAAGTTGGTTCTTACAATTAAAGTTTTGATGTTAACAAATGTATTTTATGAAAATAACATATTTGACTTAGAAGAAGAATGAAAAATGTCACCAGAAGAATAGATCAGAGGATGACGTTACCAGAAGCAGAAATCAGAGGATGACGTCACCAGAAGCAGAAATCAAAGGATGATGTCACCAGAAGATGACGTCACCATAAGCAGAAATCAGAGGATGATGTCACCAGAAAATGACGTCACCGGAAGTAGAAATCAAAGGATGATCATCAGAGGAATCTGTCAGAGGAATATGTTAGAGAAAAATGCTCAAAACAGAATTGGAGCAAAAGACTCGAGAAACAGAATCTAGCTAAAAATATGCTCAAAACAGAATTGGAGCAAAAGACTCAAGAAACAGAATCTAGCTAAAAATATGCTCAAAACAGAATCTGAGAAAAATGCTCAAAACAAAATTGGAGCAAAAGACTCGAGAAACAGAATCTAGCTAAAAGCATGCTCAAAACAGAAGCAGAGCAAAATGCTCAAAACAGATTAATAGAAATACACTCCAGAAGTAAAGCATCAGTGAGCAAAAGACTCAAAATATAATCTGAGCAAACTACTCCAGAATATTCTCAAAACAGATTAATCGAAATACACTCCAGAAGTAAAGTATCAGTGAAGTCGTAAAGTTCAACTATAAATAGAGACTTAATGCTAAAGATTAGAGCATCGAAAACCACAAGAACTCAAGCTTAAATTGAACATTATTTGAGAGTTCAAAAGAGAGAAATACAAATGTGCAAGAGCAATATTTTCTAAGTGTTTTCGAGAGAGAAATACAGTGCAACAATCAGCTTTCCAGAAGCAATAAAAGAGTGCAAGAATAAGTGCAGCAAACAGCTTTCCAGAAGCAACGTTGCAAAGTTTCAAACCTTTATTATATAACCCGATAGTGGTGTAGATTCCTTCTTCAATATGGGGTTGTTAGATTGGTAGGAGAAGACTTGACTTGTAGAGTCAAGGTGTTGTTATCGTTCCTTAAAAGTCTGGGGTTGTCAGGCTGTTTGAGAAGACTTAGCTGGTTTAGTTAAGGTGTTGTTGTTCCTCAAAAGTCTGGGGTTGTCAGACTGTTTGAGAAGACTTGGCTGGTTTAGTCAAGGTGTTGTTGTTCCTCAAAAGTCTTCGGTTGTCAGGCTGTTTGACAAGACTTGGCGGGTATAGTCAAGGTGTTGTTGTTCCTCAAAAGTCTGGGGTTGTCAGGCTGTTTGGGAAGACTGACTTGAATGGTCAGTGGTGTTGTAATTCAAAGGAGTTTGAATTAGTGAAAAGGCCTTTTGGAGGAAGGGACTGGACGTAGCCTAGATAACGGTGAACCAGTATAAATTGTTGTGTTATTATGTTATTATTATCCGCTGCTGAATCTGATTAGTTATTTATCGAATAATTCAAATCAACATTTAACAAAACAACAAAAGTAATTAAGTTTGACAAACACAATTCAACCTCCGCTTCCCGTGTTTGCACCCTCAATTGTCAATTTTGCCACATATCTCCAATTTTGTTAAATCAATTATATTTTTATATGTCATTCAAATTTTATTTGTAGACAAACTTTATTTATAGCTCTACTATATACTTATCCATTTATTCAACATTCATTCTTTAACTTTGTAATTGACTTATATCAATATCAATAATAACACATTTATTTAGTAAGTGAGGATCCAACAAAAACATTTGACATTAAAATAGATTGTATATGATGTAATTCATGCAAAATGATAGATATTTTATTCTTGCTAACAATGATTCTATAATCACATATTCTATCATATCGAAAGACATTCTTTTCAAATTTAATATGGTAACTACCATATTATTATGTGTTAAATACTTGATTCCCAAAGAGTGTGTTTGTATGAAGCAATTCAAAATGCTTCAATTGTATTTTCTTTATTAATAAATTGTGTTGTTTGAATTGAACAATTGTTTATTTAAATTTTGGTCATATTTATAAATTTAAAAAGTGTTAGGACAAAAATGAAAATTAAAAAGGACATTTTTTTTTGTTGAAAATTTATAGGGACAAATTTAAAATTCACATTGTATAAAATTAGAATTTCAAATTTTTATCTTTAAGGTAATATTTGAAATTCTCCAAATATAGTTTTAACAAAATACTTCATAAAATCTCTTCATTTTAAAAATTCTCCAAATTTATCATCAAAAAATGGAATTTACAGTTACGCTCTAAAATTACATTACCTCAAAAAATTCTTTCATCCAAACGGTCTAAAAATATATATGTTTTGATATAGCTAACAACACACTCTTTTTTATTGGTTAGAATTCACGAGCATCCCAACACATTTAAATAGGACCGCACAATTTGATGGGACTTATGTGAATTTCAACTAACAGAAGAGAATATGTTAAAATATGTGTTAGAGAGTGTATTATTACTTTTCATAATTTTTATATACTTAATTTTAAATATTTTGTGGAATAAATTTATAAAATTATATGTTTATTCATGAACAGCTGCACGCACAAGTCTAAATCTAGTTGAACCTAAATGAGAAAGCTTGCACATATGATGTTTGTCCTTTAACATTATGATTTCTTTCAAATACATAGCTAGATTAATTGTAATAATATGTAATTAAGTTCAGTCATAACTGTTGTCGACTCAACAACAATTTGTTATAGTTAGTTACAGGCCTTATGCCTTGTTTGGCAAGTGGATCATTTCCTACTTTTTACTCTATTACTTCCCCTTCAAGCCCAAGGGGTTCCAAGACTAACGAGCCCTTGTCCAACACCTAGAGATTGTCCTTGAGGTTGACAAAACGTAGTGGGGACAAAAGTTTGGTTAAAAGATCAATATATTGATTGGTTGTTGGTATGTGTTGCACTACCAAGCTTTTGTTGAGAACTTTCTCATTGAGGAAGAAGATATCCAACTCCAAGTGTTTTGTCTAGGCATGAAGGACTAGATTGTGAGATAAGGCAACTGTGCTAAGGTTGTCACATTAAAGAATTGGTATACTAAATGGAACTTTGAGCTCAATCAAGAGGGACTGCAGCTACAGCACCTCTGCTGCAATATTAGCTAAACTTCTGTACTCAACCTCAATGCTGGACATAACCACCAATGTTTGCTTTTTGGACCACCACAAGACCAAGTTGGGACCTAGATAGACACAAGGCCCATATGTTGATTATATGTCATCGGGGTCTACATCCCAGTCACCATCTAAAAAAGCAACCAGGGATAGAGGTTTGGAGACAAATGCAGGGCTAATTTGAAACCCGTGATGGAAAGTGCCCCTTGTGTATATGAGAATCCTTTTGAATGTAGTCCTCTGGGATTCCAGGGGTTGGGAAAGAAATTGGGAGGATTTGTTGACAACAAAGTTGATTTCATGCCTTGTGATGGTGGCATGCTGCAGAGCTCCCATCACTAATCTGTACTAAGTAGGGTATTTAAGGTAAATTAGACCTCAACTTGGAGAGCTTGAGATTGGCAACCATAGGGGTAGGCACGCCTTGAGCATAACTCATGTTAGTTTTGATGAGATGATATTTGATGTACTTTGTTTGAGAGAGAAAGAGGCTGCTATTTTGCAAGTGATGACCTCAATTCCAAGAAAATAGTCAAGATTGTCATGCCGTTTTAAGGCAAATTGGTAATTTAGTTGAGAAATCAAAGACTTGATACGGGATTCTGAATTACTAGTAACTATGATGTCATCCACGTAGAGAAGCATAAAGACGGGGCAAGTGGGAGAAGTCAAAGTGAATAGGAAAAAGTCACACCTGTCACACCTGCTAGAGACAAAGCCAATACCATGCAAGGTTGAGGTTAATATGTCAAACCAGGTTCTTGGAGCATATTTAAGCCCATATATGGCTTTGTCGAGTGTGAAAACTAGTTGTTTGTTAGGTTAAATAAAGCTTGTAGGTTGTTGCATTTACATTTCCTCCTTAAGTAAGCCATTTAGCACTGCATTGTTGACATCTAGCTGAGTGATCATTGCAATGGTTAGAACAATCCTAACAGTGATTGGTTTAACCACTGGAGAAAAGGTCTTATTGAATGATGTTGATGAAATCCCTTAGCTACAAGCCTATCCTTGTATTTGAGTATAGACCCATCATAATTTTTTTTGATTCGAAATACCTACTTACAACCAATGGCTTAATGATTGGGAGGGAGTTCAGTGAGGGCCAAGTGCCATTTTCTTATAAGAGCTTGATATTCTACTTGCATAACAACCTTATGATGAGAAATGTCTAATTTAGTGAGGAGAAGAATGAGGTGAAGACGAGGTTGAACAATGCATCTCTTAGATCTAGTGAGGATGATGTGGGTATTTTAGGGATGAATTATGTGGGGTTGAATAGAATGAGAGTGACTTCCAATGGTAGGGGAAAATTCATATAAGTTTGAGGAAAGGCAATTGGGTTTGAGGATGAAATAGGTGAGTCACGCAATAGGGGTATGGCTTTCTTGATATGGCTTTCCAGCGGTGATGATATGTGTACAATAGGGGTATGGCTTTCCTGATGGAGATCCTGACTTGTAGTAGTTGAGGATGGTAAAATGATTGAAGTAGTAATGTCGGTTTACAAGAAATGGGAGTTTGAATTTTAAATTCGCCTTTTTAAAATTACTGTTAAAAACTTAAGAAAATAACTCAAGATTGATCTTAGTTGTGAAGATAGAAAATGGAGAACGTTCTTGGTTTTAACTAGAAAACATAGAACCTTATTGGTTAGTTAAAATCAATGGTTCAGTTTATCTATTTAACTTGATAATTGAAAGACTGAAAGTAAATATAGATAAGGGAAAAGATATCACACAAAGATACATTCTGGTTCACCCAACGTGGGCTACATCCAGTCCTCACATCCGTGATATTTTCCACTACGTGTTCAAAACAAATAATCTTCTTGGTTTTACAGCACCTGACTCAGATCAATCTTGATATCTTACAAACTTTAATCCTTTCCACCCAGAAAAGAATTCAATTAGGTCACCTATCAACCTTTAGGATTTTACACTTCACCTTTTAATCTTAAAAGGATTTTCTAAATAAATGCTCAATCTATAAACAACTCTTATAGTCTTGAGTTTACACAATAATGATGTAGAGTGTTTTTATAGAATCTGATTAAATCTCAAGTCTTGTTTGAGGTTTAGATTCTTTACAAAAGATTTTAGTAGAATGATTCTGATATGAAGAAGAAAAACAGAACTGAATCTTTTGTTTATGATTGAGAATCTTTCAACTATGTAAGTGTATGTATGTCATGTATGGTTTTGTACTTGAAGCTCTAATTTTTCCTTGAGCTTAATCTTCCTTTTATAGGCTTTAGGACATTTAATGATGGTCAAATAGAGCTGTTGGTAGTGCTCTGTTAGTCTTGACCAAAGACCAAATTATATGATTAAAAATATTCTAGCCTTTGAACAATTTGAATTCTGTTTGAATGGATTGTTTTCTTTGTTCTTGATCAGATTTCTCTTAAGTTTAATGATCCTTTATACATTAGATATATTTGTTGATGCCTTTGATTCGATCTGGAGTTTTAATTCTTGTGAAAACAGCTTGGAGAATGATGATGAATTGTTGCATAATGTTTACTGAAAATTTTGGAGATTGATGATCAATCTGGAGATTTTAGTCTTGAACATTCTGGAAATTGTTAGATCGTTGGCAATGATTAATTGTTGATTTAGTCTTCTATTTTGGTTAATAAGTGTCCTAGTTAATAGGATAGTGTGGTTAGCATTTGATTCTGTTGGTAGACCGAGTCTTAAGCAGAATTTTCTGCTTCTGTTTCTGTTTCTTCTATTTTTTTGGTTCCTTATGTTTTACTGTTCATTTCCTTCTGCTTCGGCTGTTTTGTATTTTTGGCTATATATAGTCTTAGTTCCTGAGTAATAATATACAGATCTTTCATTCAAGCATTGAGAGTATTATTTTATACCAGTTACTTCAACAATTGGTATCAGAGCTTCGAAAGAGGCCTGATAGTGTGAGAGTGTGTGGACAGTGAAGTCTAGGGTAAACACGAGAGCTTAAGTGTGTGAGAGTGTGAGTAAACACAAAGAGATTAAGATTTCAATCTCATAAAGGTTTGTGCAACCGTCCATTCCCAAATTTGATGGCCATTATGATTATTGGTCAATGACAATGGAGAATTTCCTTACGAGCAAGGAGATGCGGAACTTGGTGGACGAGTGAATTCCAACACTAGCAGTTGAAAACGCACCAGCAAGTGAGGCACAAAGAAAGAGTGTGGAGGAGGCTAGACTCAAAGACTTAAAGGTGAAAAATTTCTTGTTTCAGGCTATTGACAGAGAAATATTGGAAACAATTCTCGACAAGGGAACATCGAACGCGATTTGGGATTCAATGAAACAGAAGTATCAAGGGTCCACGAAAGTGCGAAGAGCACAGCTTCAAGCTTTGAGGAAGGAATTTGAGTTACTAGCCATGAAAGAATGAGAGAAAGTAGATAGCTTCTTAGGGCAGACTCTAACCATGGTCAACAAAATGAAGACAAATGGTGAGGTGATGGAACAAAGCACAGTGGTTGGTAAGATACTTAGATCATTGACCTCCAAATTCAACTATGTTGTTTGCTCAATAGAGGAGTCGAATGATCTAAGTACCTTGAGCATCGATGAATTACATGGAAGTCTGCTTGTTCATGAGCAGAGGATGCAGGGACACCAGGAAGAAGAACAAGTGTTGAAAGTGACATATGATGAGAGATGAGGCAGAGGAAGAGGTAGAGGCATGAATAGAGGAGGATGAGGTAGAGGACGAGGCAGACAAACTTTCAACAAAGCTACAATTGAATGTTTCAATTGTCATAAATTGGGACACTTCCAAAATGAGTGTCCGGAATGGGAGAAAAGAGCCAATTATGTAGAATTGGATGAGGAGGAAGAGCTTCTACTGATGTCCTATGTTGAGATCAATAATTCAAAGAGAGAGGTAGTATGGTTTCTTGACTCTGGTTGTTCTAACCATATGACAGGAAACAGGCAATGGTTTGTGGAACTGGATGAGCAATTCAGTCATTTAGTGAAACTTGGAAACAATCTCAGAATGCTAGTGAAAGGGAAGGGCAACATCAGACTTGAAATAGAATGTGCAACTCAGGTAATTTCATAAGTTTATTATGTTCCTGAGTTGAAAAATAATCTGTTGAGTATGGGTCAGTTGCAAGAGAAAGGTTTGGCTATCTTGATACAAAATGGAGAATGTAGAGTTTATCATCCTAGAAGGGGATTAATCATGCACACACTTATGACATCTAATAGGATGTTTGTAGTTCTGGCTAATGTTGTGATGCATACATCATCTACATGTCTAAGTGTGAGAAGTGATGATATTGGTGATTTGTGGCGTAAGAGATATGGTCATTTGAGTATTACAAGTCTGAATTTATTGCAACAAAAGGAACTTGTCCGAGGACTTCCCAAGTTTCAGATGCCAACCAATGTGTGTACAAGCTGCATGAAAGGGAAACAACATCGGAAGATCATTCCAAAGAAAAGCAAGTGGAGAGTAACACAAGCTACAGCTTGTACACTCAGACATTTGCGGACCTATCACTCGAAAATCATATGGCAACAAAAGGTATCTATTAACCTTTATTGATGACCTGAGCCACAAGCTTTGGGTTTATTTTCTGAATGAGAAGAGTAAAGCCTTCACAACATTCAAAAGCTTTAAAAATGTGTGGAGAAGGAGTCTGGTCTATCTATTTGTGGATTAAGAACAAATAGAGAAGGGGAGTTCACAGAGTTTTGTAGACTTGAAGGTATTAAGAGACAGCTGACTACAGCCTACACTCCTCAACAAAACGGGGTTGCAGAACGCAAAAATCGTACCATTCTTAACATGGTGAGATGTTTGCTAGAAGAAAAGAAGATGCCTACTTCGTTCTGGCCAGAAGCTGTGAAGTTGACATGTCACATTCTCAATCAAAGTCCAACTTCTGCCGTAAAGAATAAGACACCAGAAGAATGCTGGAGTGTAATTAAGCCTAATGTTGATCATTTTCGAGTGTTTGGATGTGTAGGAAATGTGCATGTACCAAATGCAAAGAGGTTGAAGTTGGATGCTAGAAGTCAAGAGTGTGTGATGATAGGGTATAGTGAAGAGTCTAAAGGATACAAAATGGTCAATTCAACTACAAAGAAGGTGATCATTAGCAGAGATGGTGTGTTTGAAGAAGAGAAAAGTTGGCATTGGAGAAGGACAGAAGAAGAAGCTAAGAATGACATTCTTGACTGGGGAGAAGTTGATGAAGATACATATGCCTCTAGTGATGAAGAAAGTGAAGGAGAAAATTCAGAAGAAGAAGGAGAATCTGGTCACAGTGGTATCTCCAGTGATGCTACAACACCTACACTTCCTGAAAGAAGAGTCACTCGAGCTCCAACTTATCTTCAAGATTATACAAGCGGAGAAGGACTCTCAGAAGAAGAAGAAGAGGTACAAAATTTAGTTTTGTTTATGTTTTCTAATGATCCTATTTACTATGAAGAAGCAGTGAAAATGAAAAGATGGAGGGATGCAATGGATATGGAATTTGGTGCTATTGTGAAGAATGAAACCTGGGAGCTTGTTGATGTACCAAAGGAGGTCAAAGTAGTTGGTGTAAACTGTGTCTATAAAACCAAGTTAAATGAGAATGGTGAAATAGATAAGTGTAAAGTTCGGCTTGTGGCTAAGGGATATGCACAAGAGAAGGGAGTAGACTATAATGAATTTTTTGCTCCAGTTGCTAGATGGGATACAATCCGTACAGTGGTAGCTCTGGCAGCAAGAAATGGATGGACACTCTTTCAACTTGATGTCAAAAGTGCCTTTCTTCATGGTGAGCTGAATGAAGATGTTTACATTGCACAACCTCCAGGCTATGTGGTCAATAGGGAAGAGAAGAAAGTCTACAAACTAAAGAAAGCACTCTATGGTCTAAAGCAGGCACCAAGAGCATGGTTTAGCATAATTGAAGGCTATTTTATTAAGGAGGGGTTTGAGAAAAGCAGCTATGAGCACACTTTGTTCATCAAAAGAGAAGAGAAGAACAAGATCCTAATTGTAAGTCTCTATGTTGATGATCTCATTTTTACTAGCAATGATTCAATTATGGTGAATGAGTTCAAAGAGTCTATGAAAAAGGAGTTTGAGATGACTGATCTTGGTAAGATGAAGTATTTCCTGGGAGTTGAAATACGGCAGAGCTCCAATGGCATTCACATTTGTCAAAGGAAGTATGCTGAAGAAGTTCTGAAAAAATTTAGGTTGGAGAGTTGTAATGGAGTTAAGAATCCCATGGTTCCAGGAAGTAATAGACTGACAAAACAAGAAGATGGTAAGAAGGTAGATGCAACCTTATTCAAGCAAATGGTGGGAAGTCTGATGTACATGACAGTCACAAGACCTGACTTAGCTTATAGTGTTTGTTTGATAATTCGTTTCATGGCCAATCCTATGGAGTCTCACATGATGGCAGTCAAGAGAATTCTCAGATACATTAGAGCTACTACTGAGCTTGGCATATTCTACAAAAAGGGATGTGAAGATGAGATGCTAGCCTATACAGACAGTGACTATGCAGGGGACTTGGATGATCGAAAAAGCACTTCTGGTTATGTTTTCATGCTAAGTGGAGGAGCAGTAGCTTGGTCATCAAAGAAGCAGCCAGTGGTGACACTTTCAACCACATAAGCAGAATATGTGGCAGCTGCTTCTTGTGCATGTCAGTGCATTTGGTTGCAACAGATACTTAAGCAGATTGGAGGTACTCAAAGTAAAAGTGTCAAGATACTGTGTGATAACTCTTCTACAATAAAACTTGCAAAGAATCCAGTCTTCCATGGTAGGAGTAAACATATTGATGTGAGGTTTCATTTCCTAAGGAATCTCACAAAGAATGAAGTGATTGATATGAAACACTGTGGTACAAGTGAGCAGTTGGCTGACATTATAACTAAACCTATGAGGTTGGAGCTATTTGAAAGATTCAGAGAAGCACTTGGAGTGAAGTCAGCTGGGGAAGTAAACTGAAATGCTTCTGGCATGTTCAGATTAGGGGAGCAATTGTTAGATCGTTGGCAATGATTAATTGTCGATTTAGTCTTCTATTTTGGTTAATAAGTGTCCTAGTTAATAGGATAGTGTGGTTAGCATTTGATTCTGTTGGTAGACCGAGTCTTAAGCAGAATTTTCTGCTTCTGCTTCTGTTTTTTCGGTTCCTTCTGTTTTACTGTTCATTTCCTTCTGCTTCGGCTGTTTTGTATTTTTGGCTATTTATAGTCTTAGTTCTTGAGTAATAATATACAGATCTTTCATTCAAGCATTGAAAGTATTGTTTTATACCAGTTACTTCAACAGAAATTAATAATCACTGTGGAGGTTTAATATTTATTAAGTTCTTTGTGATTGAAAGAACCAACAGAAGATTCTTCAGTGCAAGTGTAGTGTGTGGTGCATAAGGTGAGTGGAAAATATATGAACCAATGGACTTAATAGGCAACCTTATATGTTGCCAAGCAGAACATGATTCGGCCTCCGTTACGACATCCATTGCCGCAACCACCACGATTAGAATTTTTCTTTTCTTATTTCTATAGTCATCAATCAATATTTTGTTTTAATCTAAAAACGAATTTCTTGGAGAACTTTCTTGCACTTTTTAACGTGTCCTACTTTCCGGTCAATTGACACTTGAACCTATTAATTTCACCTACCCTAATAACTTTTTGACAGTAGATACACAACAAAGCATATTTTCCACTGCCTCCACCTTCAATAATTTTATAGTGTGCCAAGCAATATCACTGTTCCCCCTAACATTATGAATATTTTCATTTAATATTTATTTTTTAAAT
The DNA here is from genome assembly GCA_037974295.1 of Cicer cuneatum. NCBI lineage: Eukaryota > Viridiplantae > Streptophyta > Magnoliopsida > Fabales > Fabaceae > Cicer > Cicer cuneatum. The sequence goes on from JBBPBO010000005.1 coordinate 76,164,599, forward strand.
ATTACTGATGTATTTAATGTCTAACACTTTTCTACTAGAGATATATTTTTTGTAAAAATATTATAAAAAAAACTAATAATAGTAATAAGTTAATTGATAATGATATTCTTTTATTTTTCTTTTTGGACAATAAATATTTAAAGGTTTGAATGGTCGTTGGAATATGTAATATTTTGAGTTTCTAAGAAGAAATTCTCTTCTGAACAATGCAACTCAACAATTCTGTCTCGACACCCCTCATTGCAAAGAGAGTACAAAAATAATTAAAAACTAGAATTGCATATATGACCAAGAAATGTCCAACATTTGTTATCAAATATATTTCTTTACTCCCCAAAGAAATCTATTCTAATTTATGTTTAGTTCTCCCATGATTTTTCAGTGCATATCCTAGTCATTAATCTCTATATTTTTTTCAAAAAACAAAATTTGTATTTACTGACCCTAAGTACATACAAATAGCACTACCAAATAACCACTAAGTACATCATTTTAGCAGACAACTTGTAAATTGTCGCTTACAACTCATCCAAAACAAATGCAATCCAACTTCAGAGCATAAGCAATAGTAATAATTATACCTCATTTGAATCACTATATCTCCAAATACCTAAGTCTAAAAGCACTATTGTTTTCCATCACAATTAACATCAGTTGTTCTTCCACTACTCAAAGCTGCAGTAACATCCTTCCGGATAATGTGAGATTTAGTATCTATCATCATCTAATTTAGAGACTAGAGTAATCAAAATTCAAGCCTCATTTTAATATTATTAAAAGAAAACATTTCATTTAAAGACTGCGGTCATCAAAGTATCCAATCTCTAATAAATAGTTCATAATAAAATTACAATTAAGATTATCAAATCATTTAATCCCTCACAAAATTCATATGACAATATATTTATATTGCAATCCATCTGCAGTTATTAGAATCACATTTAGGGGCTAGGGTCATCCAAACACAATAAATATCATGTCGTGAATTATAAATACAAATTCATAATTGAAATTGCATTTAAGACATCATTCAACTTTCTCAATATAAAAAATGTAATTTTATTTTAGGTCATTGATGTATCTCATCCCTCTAAAAATCATATGACAAAATATATTCATATCTCACAATCCAACTTGGGACTATTAAGCTCATAATTCATATAGATTACTTTTTTTTTTCTTTCAAATCATGAAAAAAAAAACATTTAATCTCATTCAGGGATTAGGGTTATTGAAGCTAATAGATATCTTATGAAAAAAAAATCACAATGTAAATTGCATTTAACTCGTCATCCAACTTTCATTTTATGAATAGATTTCATAATAGATTTTCGATTTTTATTTAGGGTCGTTGAGACATCTTCACTCCCACAAAAATCATATTTTATCATATTATGAAAAAAGATTTCATCTCATTTAGGGACTAAGGTTATCAAAGCTCAATAGATACCTTACTAATAAACAATCATAATTGAAGTTGCATATGAGGTATCATTCATCTTTCATATAATCATTAATAAAGAGTTTATAATGTAATTTCATTTAGGGTCATCGAGACATCTTAGCTCTCACAGTAATCTTTTTTTTAATTATGAATATAAATTAAAATTCATAGTTAAAATTACATTAAAGGTGTCCTCCAACTTTCACATGATGAATTAAGAGTTCATAATGCAATTTCACTTAAGGACATCAAGACATTTCAATTAACAAAAATAAAAAATTTTAAATGATGAAAAGAGATTTCATCTAATTTAGGCAATAGGGTCGTCGAAACTCAATAGATATGTTATGAATAAAAATTCATAATAGAAATTGCATTTAAAGTATCATTCAACTTTCACATTATGTATAATAAAGAGTTGATAATGCAATTTCATTTATGGTCGTCAGAGTGGACATTTTATCACTTTCAAAAATCACATTTTCAAATTATGAAAAATGATTTAATATTAAGGACTAGGATCATCGAAAATCAATAGATACCTTATGAATAAAAATTCATAATTAAAATTGCTTTTAAGGCGTCGTCCAACTTCCACATTATGAATAAATAGTTCACAATGTAATTTCATTTAGGGCATTGAGGCATTCCATCTCTTTCAAAAATGACATTTTTCAAATTAAGAAAAATGATTTCATCTCATTTAGGGACTAGGGTCATTGAAGCTCAATAGATTCCTTATGAATAAAAATTCATGATTGAAATTATATTTAAGGCGCATCCAAATTTTACTTCATGAATAAACAACTCAAAATACAATTTCACTTAAGATTATCAAAGCAGGATTCCATCTCTTTCAAAAATCACATTTATTAGATTATGAAAAACGATTTCATCTCATTTAGGGACTAGAGTTATCGAAGCTCAATAGATACTTCATGTATGAAAATTCATAATTGAAATTTTCTTTAGGGTCATCACTCATCAAGCCATCTCATTCCATACAAAATCATATGAATAAGTATTTCTATTTTGTGGTCCAACTTTAAACAATTAGATTTATATATAAAACCTTCTTTTCATATTATGGAAAACAAAATCATCTAATTTAGGGACTAGAGTTATCATAACTCGATAAATAACGTCATGTGATCCAACTTTAGGTTATTAGGTTCATATATTCCACCTCTTTTTCATATTATTAAAAACTAACAGCTCATTTAAAGATTAGAATCACCAAAGCTCAATAAAAATCATCTTGTGTATTGTGAATATATAGCCTTCAGATGAAAAAATAATTCCTAATAAAATTATATTTAGGATCATCAATGCATCTAATCCCTCACAAAATTCATATAACTGTATATTTATATTGTATTTCAACTCGAGGTTATTACAAACACAATTAGGGACCAGGGTCATCTGAACACAAAAGATGTCATGTTGTGCATTATGAATACAAATTCATAATTGCAATTGCATTTAATACATCATTTAGCTTTCACTATATTTGTAGGTGTCAATTTCATAAGTCTACTAATTATTGACATCAACCCACATATTTGAGGGGTCAAAAAATTTTATAGTTAAAAAGACCATAAAAAAGGAAGTTCCAAAAGCTAAAAGTCCATAAAATTTTGTGGACTAAATGAGGTCTATGGGCCCACTTTTCAAATTTGTCTTTCGATTTATTTTAAAAAAAAATTACAATTTTTTTTATTTTTTCTGAAAAATATTTTTTGATAAAATTACAGATTTTTTTTATTCAAGAAAAAAAATTAATTTTTTCAAGAAAAAGAATTTCAAAAATAAAACAAATTGATTTTTCTCATAAAATTTTTCGAAAAGAAAAATGATTTAAAATTCTTTCCGAGAAAAAAAATTTTAGATGTTTTTGAGAAACTTTTTTCTGATATTTTTATGATAAAAATAAATTTCAATAATTTTTTAAGAAAAAAATCTCAATTAACAAAACATTAATGAGCCATCTCACTTATACCCAAAAAAAAAATGAAATAATAGACTAAAGTTTCAAAAAATTATTTTAATAGGAGACATAATATTAAGATAATATTAAGGCACTTAGCATAATATTAATGGTTAGACAGCTCGTTGTTTTTCAAAACCTATGTTACTCCGAATGAAAGCTTAGGAGGCTCATTGAGTTGGAACAAAATGTAACCAATTATGGCGACAAGAAACAGAATAGTGGTTAAAACCAAAACCACTTCCAAACAATGCTTTGTTATCGGTTCCACTTCCATTGATTCTCTACAACCATCTTTTGATTTAAGTCAAAATCAGGAATCAATAATTCATCAGTCCAATTAAACCTTTTAAAATGTTTATATAGCAAAATGAATGTTCTTGAATAATCAAGAATGAGAAAGAAAATTTGTCAACGTAGTATTCAATCAAGAACCTAATCATTATTTCTAGTATACGTCTGCATGTTCCATAGTGCATGTGTGTTTAATTAAAGCTTAAACCCATTATTTCTTAAATGAAGAAAGAAAAAGTACCGGATCATAACACAGAATGAGATCAAAACAATAGATAGGTTGATTAGTGTATATCCTCTTGAGACCTCAAAAAAAAAAAAACTTTCATTCTTTCACTCTAATAACACAAAATGTTCACTTACTTATCATCCCTCTCCCTACAACACAACATTTCTTCAATTTTAAAGATTTCATACAAATCTGAAAAATGACTCAACCATTCAATTGACCCACAAAATTCATCAAAGCATCATTCAACATCATAGAAGTGGGAAGAATAGGAAAGAACTCAAATAAGCAACACTAATTCAAGGAGTTTTAGGGAAAGCACAAAGGGTGAGTTATTTTTCTTTGTAAATTCTTGCATGCTGCATTTGAGGGGTTTTGGTTTTGAGATTAGGAAAACATTTGAGTTGAGAGGGATGAAAATGGGGTAATTTCAAAATATGAGTTGAAAAGAAAAAATAGATTTTTGCATGTTAAGAAATCTTACATTCATAATTTGCTTGTGATATGGTTTTTGTAATATGTGTGATGATTATACATATTTGCATGTGCTGTTTTTTCCTATTTTCTGTACTGAAAATTACAGGTTCAAACAAATTTGTTGGGCGAAATTTTTGGGACTAACCGAATTGAGCTTGAAGCTTTTAGCTTTTGCATCGGACTTGAATTTAAAGAGTGAATTTAGAATTCGTTGAGCGAATTTGGCTAAAAGTTTCATGTTTTGCTTATGACTCAAACTCACTAAGCGAATTTGAATTCTAAGAGCAAATTTGACGGATAATAAGGAGGAAATTTTATTATGAACTAAATCCGTTGAGCGATTTAAATTAATAACGTTAATGTGAGTAAGCATGATGGTTCAATAATGAAGCATGGATTAGGGAAGAGCAATCAAGATGCTAATTGCGGTCAATGCCAAGAGATATTTTACTAAAATGATCGACATTAACTCAGCAATTTATTTTGGGTTAACGAGAACAATGGTCCATATTTTATAGAAATTAAGGATGAATAAGACAATAATGTTTCAAATTTTAATGGTATCCTTAAAAAAATAAAAAACCCTACTTAGATTTTATTAAATTTTCAAAATAAACTTTCCAACCATTTTTCTTTTTTATAGAACTCACGATATTATCTCACTCTTATTTTATTTTTTTTATATATCATAACATATAAGAGAGGTTGAACTTGGAACTCACGATATTATCTCACCAGATATCTTAGCTCTCACAATAATCTTTTTTTAAATTATGAATATAAATTAAAATTCATAATTAAAATTACCTTAAAGGTGTCATCCAACTTTCACATGATGAATTAAGAGTTCATAATGCAATTTCACTTAAAGACATCAAGACATTTCAATTAACAAAAATAAAAAATTTTAAATGATGAAAAGAGATTTCATCTAATTTAGGGACTAGAGTCGTCGAAACTCAATAGATACGTTATGAATAAAAATTATTATTATTATTATTATTATTTTGATAATAACAAGGAAAATTATACAAGTTGTATAGACTAAACTAACATCAAATCCACAACTAACATCAAAATCGTCCATTGTAACAAATTACAATAGAGCTCCATCCAGGTGGTAGATTTGACTTGAAAAATATTTATGACTGTGAGGAGCTCAAAACCAAGCTTTTGAGAGTTGGCATTTGGCTCTCCAGAAGCTCTCTTTTACTCAGAATTCTATCAGATGCACAACTCTCTTCCTACACAACATGGGAAAAAAAAGAGTAGTTTACAATCTATACAATCCAATTGTTAAAAATAATCTTCTCCCCATTGAATTGGGCGGATCAAAACATTCACAAAAATATCAGACCTCCTCCTTGTAAAAAATATATCACATGTTACTTTTTTTTTAAATATTTTGTTTTTAAAAAAAGCTAATGCTAAAGAGTTCATGTGAAATTGGGATTTTTTTTTATCTAGCTATTCCATTAAGACATTGGAAAGCTTTATCGAGAAAGTTTAATTTGAATACACTTGCCAATAGAACTTAACAGAATCCAAGTCTAATTTGATAGTTGCACGTTTAGAACTTAACAGAAGATGATCATAACTTGAATTACTTTGACATCTTAAGAGAGGAATGATCAAAATTCTGTTGGATCAAATTTAATGACATGAATATATATGAAAAATGCATGAATAGAAACTACTCACATCATCAGGAGCAGCAGATAATAGGGCCAAAAGAGTCACAGTAGCAGTTTGATAATCAGCTAAAATCTTGCATGCTGACTCGTCTAGCTTATCCTATTCAAATAAAACATGTGAATCAAAATTAGAGATAAGTAACCAAAAATGTTATTGTACAATACTTTGTGGATATTTGACTCGGGTTTGGACTAGTACCTTACAACCACCCTATTAGCCCCTCTAGGAGCCCTAAGATATTCAGCATTTGATAAAAATCATGTTAAATATGTTATTGCGAGTTTTCAGTCCTAAGTATTCATTGTTCTTGCTGGAAACCCAGATATTTATTTTTTATTGGTTACCTTAGGTCATGTTATTGTCAAAGTTATTTATTGCATAAATGGGCGTAAAATATTCATATTGCATGTGATGTGTAGTAGACAAGTGTTGCAATTATCTTTCAACAAAATAAGTGTAAGAGATATGATGGAGTTTATCACTATAAAATAATTGCGTATCTTATTAAAAAAAATGCATATCGAATTTGAAAATGTAAAATCCTAGATGGTTAAATGCAACATAGACGATTTTTTCAAAAAGAAAAATCAACATGGATGAATCATGAATTCTAGATTTACATTATACAACCATTCAAGTGTAATATGGGATAGATTGTGCTCGTATAAAGGTTCTATTATCTATCTATGAGATACTTAAACAACAAAACAAGTAATAAGTCTAGAGGGAATACTCCACCCACATATCATATCTTAGTCAAATATCATCAGCAGACCACATTTTATTTCAGGCTTTAACTCAAATTTTTACTACTCACTGTGAACAGGAAAAATTAATAGACAATGGATAACATATTTGGCGACCATGTCAGTCATTATAATTGGTTTGGTTTGTGCAATTATTATTATTATTATTATTATTATTATTATTATTATTATTATTATTATTATTATTATTATTATTATTTCAGTTGTGTCTTGATGCATAACTAAATCAACAGGCTTAAAAAGCATACCTTCAATTGAGAAATAGCAACAGAAATGGCCCTTCCAGGGGCTTGAAGAGCTTTATGGTGAGCCTATTAATACAAATATCAATGTTTATAATGCAAATAAGTGTTTTTTTATTTGTCGGGTGGAGGGTAGCGCTCAAGTTACCTGGACATAGAGTAAAGACACAACTTTTGGCAGAAGTGATACAGGGTCAGTCTCAGCCGAAACTTGAGATGTCAATTCCTGATAATAATGATGATAGAAGATCCAGTTTGAGATCATCAAAATTGCAAAGTATCATTGCAAAAACAACCAAAAGTTCTATAAGAAGTTGGCAGGTACGAATATTAGGGAGAATTACAATTTAAAAAATATTGAGAATATATGATATGAGAACTAACTGAAAATGAAAAGAATAGCAAATACATGTTTCATAATGGTTAATTAAACCATAAACTCTCACTTAGTAGTTTCCCATGTCAGAAGATCTTAATTATTAATGGTAGCATATCATGCATACATGGTAAAATTAATTGGGAGAAATAATAGGAACTAATTTATGATTATACATCCGCATACTAACATTAATAGATACAGACCTCATGTGGACTATCCTGACCAGATTGTTCTTATAACTCTTTTAGTGTCAAAGTGGGTTTTGACCTTTCTACCAACAAAACACTAAATCCTATGGAATTGGTTCGATCTTATAATTGTTGTAAAAGAACTAATTCAGTACTAGTTCTTCTTGTTATTCTAAAGTTTTATCTAACTGATTGTTCAAGTGCCATAACCAGCATCATTTAACAATATTTGTGTGTGAATCTAGCCACAAATAAATTTTTGTAAATTTTTACAGAAATGTAAGCATCAATACCTTCCGATATGAATGTAGAAGTGTTCTTTCTAGTTTCTTGTCAAGCTTTTTCAAAGGCAACCCACTGGAAAAATTAACCATATATGATTTTCACGTCAGGACAGAAGCTCTGGATGTAAAAGCAACACTTACATTTCCATCCACAAACACAAAAGACACATTACCTCTCTTCCGTCACAATTCTGAACGCAGTCATGAATGTTTCCACCCTCTATTGTATTTAATATTCAAATATTAGTTACAACATTCAAAAATCAAACAGAAGAATAAGTTTCAAGCTATATATTTCCAGTCAACCAACTGCAATTGTGAATTGAGGAGTGACCAAGTAAACCTATACAATAAGCCCTAACCATAATCTAAGTAAAGGAGTGCTAGAAACACACTCTCTAACACACTTTCTAACGCATTCTCTTCTATTGGTTAAAATTCATGAATTCCACTAAGTTATGTGGGTCCCATATAAATTTGGTGGGATTCATATGAATTTCAACCAATAAAAGAAAGTTTGTTACTAGCATTATTCATCTGAGTAACCTTTAAGAACAAATTGTTTCAGAAATAACAATGCTAACCTTTCCTTCCAATGCTTCTACAACAGCAAGAGCCTTATTTGCAAGAGCTCCTGGAAAACTCTTGGACTGCAAAACAAAATAATAAATGTGATATTTCAAGTCATTTGATATGCTCTTCACAAAAGACAGTATTCTGAAAAAATGAGATCAGTCAAAGATTTGATACTCTAAAAAGTAAAAACATAAGAACAGAAAAGCATAAATTTCCAAGTAATGCATTATTCTTTCTTACAGTTGGAAATATAATATAATTATTGTTCCACATTCTAAGTAGCATTAAACTTCATTTTATCGAGGATTCATTGCATCTTATGAAAGTGTGTTTGCTTTTATTACACGTCTTGTAAGTTGTAAATTGTATTCATTCTGATTATAAATATCATTCTGCTGAGTATTCTAATTTCATATTTTCCTCTCAAGCCTTACAATTGCAGCTCTGTCTCCAGAACTTAATGAAATAGGCTCAGAATTTGAAGATTCCTGCACGTCAACTCCGTTCTTTAATTTGTTATGCTCGTCCTGCAAAGGATGAATCCGTAGTATTTTTAGACCTTATTAAACCTAAAACAAAAATCAACAGAAAACTTGCTGTATATAATACCAAGTCATGAAGAAGCATATCAACCATAGGAGCTGCTACCATCCTTAGTAAATGCCTGTGCAAAACAACCTGGCCATCAAATACACATTAATCTATTCATGTTCCATCAGTGAAAATAACATCTTCAAAATTCAATTAACTTGGCTTACAGAAGTTGATTGATCATCTTCAAACAGTTCTAAGGCTTTTTCGTACAGCTGCATGTTTAAGAAAGACTGCCAAAAAAATTCAACACAAGGGTTTTACATGTTCAGATAAGTATTCATTCAGGAAAGAAAAAAAACGCTATATAAACATGGAAACGGTGGATGTAGAAAATAGTATACAATATACTACATAGTCAAACCTCATCAAGTTTCTTCTGCAAATTATCAAGCAAATGTTTCATTCTTTCGGCATTGTCTTTAAACAATGCCTTCTTTTTCTCCATCCAAGTATTAATTATTGTAGGCCTTAATTGGTAGGCCAAAGGCCTAAGAATCATTTCAGGATCATCAATACCTATCAATTTGTAGCACATAATTCAAGAAATTGGATAAAAAGCATATGAAGAAAAGATAGATTCAAAGTCATTATCAGCAGACCTTGTTCTTCAAAATCAGGTATCAAGGCAGTAATCGTCTTCATGATCCATTCTTCTGAGGGATTACTGAGATTATCCTCTTTCATTTTATGTGATTCTTTCCTAGTACCTGGCTTTGAATCTGATGTTTGTGAAGATGTATCCTTACCCCTTCTCTGGCTTTTCTTAGATTTTGTGGAAATCTGTTCTTGGTTATCAGAAGCACGTTCAGATTGATTTGCTAATGCATTTCCAGCAGCTTTCCCCCTTTTCTTCTTTGCCCCTTTATCAGCATGCTTGTTGGAACCCCCATCACTCGCTGTTTCATTTGACTCACTCAACCTGCTTGAATCATACCCTACATTTACTTCACTAGCTTTTTGTAAATCACCAGATTTTGCAGTGCCCAAGGACCTTGAAACAGCTAATGTCTCTAATTCTTTCACCAGGCGATCACAAATATCCTGGTAGATGGGAGACAGAGAAGCATGCAGGCATTAGGAAACCAATGATAAAAAAAAAGTTGCAGGCAAATAATTTTTATTCAACAGTAACTTAGTTCTGTAATGCACATGACTCCGAGGTCAATTTATATCATCAATTTTCTTGTGTTCCCTTTGTAGCTATGAAATGGTTAGTAGCTATCAATAGCAGTAATTTGTTGTGTCATTGATTAAGCACTTGTAAAACTCTTGTAAGCAAATTGCATAATATAACTAGCATAATTTTGTTGTTCTCGTTGACTATAGTCTGTACTAGCAGAAGAATTATGTTTATTAACTGAATCTGTGAATCCAATATTCAACCCGAGCCTTATAAGTAGCATTTGCACCACAAAATAGTAACATGGCTTGTAGAATTAACTCATTTATCTGGAGGCCTATATAACTATATTAAATTCCACAACACACCTTCATAAAGCTGCTGCTCAACACATAAAAATCCCCAAATATGTGTGCTTTGTTAGACTGCAAAAACAATTTAAGCTTATCAACGTGTGAATCAACAGAGTTAAACATAAATCAATGAGGTGGTTAATATCACCTTCAGAGCCAATTGTACAGATTGACAGAGGAACAACATTTTTGATGCATCTTGAGGTGTAAAAGATGAGGGCAATAAGGAAAGTGAATCACTCCTGCAACATTGTTATATCAGGAAGGCCACGATGCATTGAAAAAATTTCCAATGTATAACTAACTAAAATTTGCAAACAATGTTAAGACATCCCTTGCACTACATCTGACAAAGCCTAGGCGTAGAAAAAATATTTTAACAAAACTGGACAAATTTTCTTGCCTTAAAGTTTTAAAACCAAGGACATAGCATACAAAAGAGAGGTCTTGCCTCAAACCATTGAGAGAGAGGTCAAGGAAGAGTAGAGAAAATGGGATCAGTCATTATCATCCAGTAGCAATAATCATTATTGGTATCAAGAAAGTAATTTTAAAATAACAAGCGAAATTGTAGAATTTGGTTTCAGTAAAAGGCTGAAAGACAACCCCTCTACACCTACTTGTCCAGACCCCTTAAATAATGTTTGTGAATATAAATCATTGACTGATGTTGAGAAACAGCTAGCAAATTACATCTTACCAATTAACATGTTTTGTAATCAAATTTGGATTTTTTTTTTTCAATGCCAATAACTACGTGATGCAGAAATATAAGGGTCCGTTTCGTTCAAAGGAGGGGGAGGGATTTTAATGAAGGGGAGGGAAGGACAATAGAGATATGTTTGGTTCAAAAAAGGGAAGGGGAGGAATTGTAATTAAATTTATATTTGGTTCAGGGGGAGGGATTTTAAATAGTTCATAAATTATTTTTGTCCTTCCCCTCCCCTCCAAATCCACCCATAATAGAGGTCTAGGAGGGATTTTGCTCCCCTTCCGTCCAAATAATTGAACCAAACAACTTAAATTTAAAATAATCCCTGTCCTCCCCTCCAATCCCATCTAACCAAACACACTCTAAATGGAACGGAAAGAGGCAGAAGAGAAAGATCACAAGTTTGCAACAGTCTTCAACATGATTAGAAAATCAACACCATATCCGTGACAATAATTCATGTTCTTTGGATTGTACTTTATAACTTCAGTGAGGATTAATTGAAGGTATCAAACCTGGTTCAATTTACTAATGTAGAATCAGGGGAAACAGAAAATGGGGATTGGGGGTGGGGACTATGCTAAGGCCCTTACCAGCTACCGCGTTCTAGAGCATCCTCAGTAGCAGCATCTAGCATCTCAATCATCGATGGATGAACGAATGTTGTAACAAGAGGTTTGCCTTCAGGATACCTGGACTAAATTGGATTGTTCAAACTTAGGCTTCATTATGAAAACAAGTAGTACAAAGTAATTATTTCACATATATCTATGATCCAAATGGTTATTATTTGAAAATAGAATCAACATAAGAACAACTTAGTTACCTGCAAGAATTGAATAGGCTGGGGAATTCCAAGTTTGTGCAGAACCTCATAGTTGATAAAGGAATTCTATAGCACACAAACACAGCACAACATAAACACGGCAGTTCAGAATTTTTTGCAGCCAAGAGAGAGAGAATAGACGCGATACAGGGAATCAAGGGAACAGTGAGTATATAAATCCATTCAAACAAACTTATAAAGACATTTATCTAGCTCAGACCAATGGATCATATACTATGATTAGGAGAAATATTTGACATCTAAAGCAAAAGGAAAAGACAAGAGAAGAGAGAGTTCATACTTGTGAAAAGAAAGAATCCACGGACTCCTTTTGAGCAACAGCAAATACCTGTCATGTGACAGAAAAAACATAATAACTAATAATTATAATAATTGATGATGTGGGATAGAAGTTAATGGCACCAACGCATATGCCGCGACAGTTGACTACAGCCACTGGCTCCTATAGACACTATCAGTAAGAGGATTATAGAATAATAAACTGTTGATGGTGGAAATTCTCCCAATTGTTGCCAATTAAGCAATGAGTGGAACAAGAAGTGAACCACTCCAAGGCCTAAATCAAATATAAAAACCATAAAATCCATGCATCAATTTATCAATATCCAATTTATGTCAAATCATGTCACTCACAGCTGGTGTCCAATGCACCCCAGCACGAACCGACCCTAAAATCTCGCCTCCTTTCACAAGTCCATTAAACAAAGACTGGAAGAAAGATCCATCAACGGCCACACCACTGGCTCCATCCATTTCCTGCAGTAAATTCTGCAATGAGCTCCATAACACAGTCAAATTCATCGGAACTGTGATGCCCCTCGCAGCACCTCGAACCATTGCACTAACACGAGCAACATAAGCAGGAGTATACAACTGCCCTCCTTCAAGCCTTCCTTTCACCTAATTTTATCACTTATCAAATCACAACATTCATTTATTATTCCAAAAACAAATCCAAACCAACAGAAAAATTAAAAACTCACTATAGTTCCAAGGCGCGGCTCCAACACAGAAGCAATCAAATCCAAACCAACATTCAATTGTGCGGCGAGTTCTGTCAATGCAATTTGACTACACTCTTGAAGCCTCTCGTTAATCTCTTCAGCAGTTAAATCCCAATAAGATTCCGTAATGATTTCCCCTTGAGTCAACATCAATTCTCGGTGATCCGGTACAATGCTATGAGCCAACTTCTCAACATAATACAAGTCAACTCCAGTGACATCAGCAAGATCAATCACAGAAATACGACCTAATTTCTTCACCTCAGCAACCATCTCATTTCTCAGTTGATCCTAACATTAAGATCAATTATAACACGATGAATGAAGTATGAACTAATAACAGGTAATCGATTATCAAATCAGTTGAAACTGCAAACAATGAAACCTAATCGCAAAAAAAAAAAAAAAAGACGAAGCAGAGAGCGTAAGAGAGTGATGTACTCTTTGCCAACACTTAATTAAGATCAATTATAACACGATGAATGAAGTAAGAACTAAGAACATGTAATCGATTATCAAATCCGTTAAAACTGAAAATGACGAAACCTAATCGCTAAACAAATTACGAGGCAGAAAGCGTACGAGAGTGATGAACTATTTGCCAACACTAAATTAAGATCAATTATAAAACGATGAATGAAGTAAGAAATAAGAACAGATAATCAATTATCAAATCGGTTAAAACTTCAAACGACGAAATCTAATCGCAAAGAAAAAACGAAGCAGAGAGCGTACGAGAGTGATGTATTCTTTTCCAGAGGCAGTGTGAAGAAGCTCGAAATCGATAATTTGAAGTTGCTGCAATCTTTGGACTAATTCGACGACGTTGCGATCCGATAGTCGAATACTCGATTTCGCTTGCTGAGCGAACTCGAACTGTCTTTGTAACTCGAGCAATTCGTCGTCCATGTTTCGATCTTCACGAACGCTACGAAATTTGCAATGCGTTTCACTTTTGATCTTTTGGGGAAGCAAAATCGGTTGCGTGTTTTGATCCCTGAAAATGAAATGTTGTTCTTCAGTTTTTCCGATGACTACGACTGAATTGAAAAAGCGGTGCGTTTCAGCAGTTTCTTTACCCCTCGATTGTTTGAAGCAGAACGAAAAATATTGCTAGTTACACCCCCTCAACGTCCTGTCACTGGTGGATGCAGTAATTGATTTGGACCGTCCGATTTAATATTGACGTACGAGACATATTATTGTGTGAAATTGTTGAGATCTGCACTCACGTTAACGATTGAGATTTATTAATGCATAAAACTGCGTGCCTTTGCCACTGTAGAGAATCGGAATCCCCTTGTCACGCACATTCACACTATTTAACAAATTAATGCTCTCCATGAACGAATCAATGTTGTTGTTGCGATCTATATGTAATATTGCTTTGTTGGATTAATGAAATATGTTTTCTACTGTGAAAAACAAAAAAGTACGTTTGCATGAACTTTGAAAGTTTGATATAGAGTTAATGATAATTTGGACAATTTGAGGATTTAAAAACCTGATAGAGTAAAGTGAAATTATGGGGTAAAACTAGAAGGTTTTCAAAACAAATATATTGAAAAATTGTAGATTTCATATAAATTTTTTGGCAAAACTTTTTAATCCTTTATTTTATTTTTGAATTTCACATTAGACCTTTAATTTATAAAAATGTTACTTCAGTCTTTTCAAATCACCCCCAATGTGAGGTTCATCTATGATTCACAAGTTTAAATTGTAGATTTTTTATAAGATTTGTTGGTTATTATTTTTGGATGTGCATGATTGATTTATTGATTACATGTTAAAAATATTTTTTTATAGTCAAAGATCTTGTAAAAAAAATTAACAAATAAAAAATAGTTACATCAAGTATATATAGTATTAGTAAGTAATATTTATAATAAAGATAAGTAGAAATTAAAATCATAAAAAAATTGAAGGTAAATATCCTCTTAGTCTTACAACAACAAAATGAGTTCATCAAATAGTATTTTGAGAAAAAAAATTACAAAAGTAGGAAGGGTGAATGAGTAAATATTGGAGTTCAAATTGAAATTATATTAAAAATTATATATTTGGTTTAATTTTTTAAACGAGAGGAGAGTAGAAGAAAATCTCTCTTAGCTCAATTTTAAAGGGATTTAACCTAATAAAAAAATTGAAAATTTAAATGAGAAGGGATACAAACTTAAATAACTTAAAATAAAATGACTTAAATATTTTTATATAAAATATAATACAAAAAATTTGTCAAAAAATATAACATAAAATTTATTAAGTAAATTAACCACTCTTTTCATTAAAATATCTCAAACAAATTTTAATATATCAAAAGTTATGTTAATATTTTCTACTTCATTAGAATATGAAATCCCGATCATATAACTCCATTAATTCTTAATTAACCCAGTTAAACCACTCACTCATATATATATATATATATATATATATATATATATATATATATAACCAATCCATTAACATTTTTACCATCATGTGTATATCCAATTCCCAAATAAATAAATAAAAAGTAGTTTTAATGTATATTCTATTAGAGATATAGAAGATTATAAATTAGAGTTAATTAGTAATCAATTAGTTAGTTTATATAAAGATTTGTTTTATTAATTTTCGGTCACTTATGTCCGTTTTATATATGTCTTTTTTCATACATTTTGTCGCATAAATGTCTACCATACCATGTGTCAATGATAATACTTGGACAGCTGTTTTTTTGTCATTTTGACTCTTCCTGTCGACTATGGAGAATAATAAAGGAAGGAAGAAGCAAATTCTGGTTCTAAAAAATATCTGAAATGTAATTGCATAACATCCATAACAGAAAAGTAACCGAAATTCAAACTAACTAACAGGTATCATAAAACTAATTAACTGATGTATCCTATGCTATTAGTTTAATTAATTAATTTTAATTCTCCATAAATATTCTCTACCGGACACTAAATATGAGTACATCTTCCGACGGATCTTCAAACCTGTATTTACCACATTTCTTTCCGCTAGATCCAACCCATGTTGCTAGTTTAATTAACTAACTTATTCCTGCCTTTAAAATTTATTTTTTAGCTTTAAATTTAATATTCAACCTACTTTTATATGAATACATTCTAACATAGATCACATTCAACTCACTTGTGACCATATTGACAAAATTAATTCATTTTAGTAGCTTTTTTTACGAGAGAGGTTCTCGTGGGAATAACACCAAATAATTGTGTTCGAGATATCGACAATTACTAAATGTGAACACCTCTATTAATTGGATTTCAAACCATAGTTGGCCACGTTGCGAGAAACTGACCTCTTTCGCTATTGCATAGTCAAATACATTTGATCTTTAGTTTACAAAAACGCCGTTAATGTATTGACAAGTCGTTTGAGACGTAGTGATTAGTTTGTCCACTTGTCGCTATTTTCAAATAAAACTGAATTTTACCTCTAAAATTAATCTTAATTTGAAGGTGGGATTTTGAACTTTTGACTTCAATATCAATTTGTTAACCTCAAGTTCAATGTTTAAGTCACTTTTAAGTGATCAAATTCACAAACCAATTTACACGTAATCAATTTTTGTTATTGCATAATTTACAAAAATATCCTTAGTTTGTGCAAACTATCTTTGTTGCTAGCTATAGGGGGTTAGGAAAGGAGACTACTATTTATGCATAATATTATTATTAACATTAGGCAAGTGTAGTGATATAATAGTACTCAATAATAGTGATATACATTGGTAAGCCACCCTCATTATAGTAATTAGATTAATACATGAATACATTGAGCAATGGATAGATTTATAAGGCACTAAATAGCATACATTTTCCTACGGTCATTATTCAATATCTCAGAATCAGACATAACTGATACAGTAAATGACCTTGACCTACTTCCCAATGAGGATTTACGTATACTCCTCAAATTAGAAGCCTCAATTCTATGCCTAATAACCCAATAACACATAGTACCCAATGTAGTAGCCATTATACTAGTGCCAATGATTGTTACCGAAATTGCAAGCCACCTTTCATCTTTTCCCACAACCAAAAACGACAATGCCAAAAAAGACACAGAAATTAACACACAAGCCAACCACATTAGTTTGTTAATTATAGCCATCATTTGCTTCTTTGCTTTGCTTTCAATAACAACAATTGAAGTTTGCACCACCACCACTGCTAGCGAAATGAAAAGCGCAACCGAATCAAACACAAAGAAGATTAGAAACGCGGCCTTTGGAGCAATGTTGGCTTCGCCGAGCGACTTTCCTATCGGAATGTGTTTTGGATCGTCCACGAATTGACCGGGGACAGTGAATATAGCAGCGAATGCCACCGTTGCAATTAGTACTGCGACGACTATTGTTGAGTTTATTGCATTGTTGAGTCCTTCTGTGTGCATTTTGTTGAGCCGTTTTGCGATTCCTTGGACGCTTTTTCGCGTTTGGCGAGTGTGTTCTAGTTGGTGATGGACTTCATGTTTTATGTCACTTACTGTTTGTTTTAGCTCTCTGGCTGTTGTTGTTGTTGGTTGAGATTTTATGGATTTTCCAGTTTGAACACCATGTTCTATTAGAATGTCTTTTACTTGAGAGTTTCCTGTTTTCTCTGCTGTGTCTAATGCTGTTTCGCCACTTTTGTTTACTGCCATGCCATTTGTTTCACTCTCTCCTAGTAGCAACTTAATTATCTGCATAATCAAAAGTTTATCATGCTCTATGCTCTATGTTGTTACTTGTTAGAATTATAATCCTGTTTCTTATTCTTGATATCAAAATCTTATATATTAATAATTATTTGAGTAAATGTTAGCAGAACTATAACAGGTATAATCAAATTTACCTGAATTCTTCCCTTTCTGGTAGCTATATGCAATGCAGTATTACCCTTATTATCAACCATATTGATTGATGAAGGATCTGCTTTTATCAACTCCTCTACCACCTCAAGATTCTGTCCCTTCGCAGCCATGTGAAGCGCGGTTTGTCCCTTTTTATCGGTCCTTGTAACAACTCCCGGTTCCTTCTCGAGAATCGCTTTCACGACATCCAAATGTCCATTTCTTGCAGCAGAATGCAAAGCTGTTTTACCATTACTTCTAGCTATTGTTGCTAAGCTACTACCTGCTTCTAATAGAAATTTGACTATCTCAGTGTGTCCTTGTGTTGCAGCTGTGTGTAAGGCTGTGGTGTTGGATGGATCCACTGTCATTGATAATTCTGGATGAGCTTCCATTAGGATCTTTAGTATATCTACAACAAAGAAAACAGTATTGTGAGTGATTCCATATGAAAATCACACATACACCACAAAAGTACAAAATGAGCAAACTTGGTGCTATAAAACTCTAATCAGGGTTTTAAAAAAAGTCTATGAGAGCAAATTTGGATTGCAACATCAAGATTTTTTATGACTTTGCGATTGTAATTGAGGCTGCATCAGCAACATTCGACTCTGACTCTCTACAATATCAAAGATCATGATGCAACTACAATCGCGATTTAAAATATTGACTTGTTGGGTATGACTCATATAGTTTACTGATATGTGGTTAGGTAGCTTGAGCTGACAAGAGATTATGGTTCTGAAGGTATCTTGTAAATTGAACCGTAGTATTCAAACACAAGTTATAATCTGTAACCCTAAGAAAGGAACTGCAACAATTCTGCAGTCAGATGTGTAGGCATAATTGGCCGGACTCTGTGACCAACCCTTGTTTGATTTTTGTCTGCGTTTTCTGTAACTATTTTTTTTTAACCGTTCTAACATGACTCCTTTTCACACAGCAAAAAAGATCAAGAAATTGAAAAAACTACAAACATCAAAGACATACCTAAATCCCCTTGTTTAGCAGCAATATGAAGGGCATCAAAACCATTCCTAGCTTTAATTCCAGCATCAGCAAGATCATAATACTTAATCATCTCCCTAACAAAATCAACATAACCATACTCAGCAGCAACATAAAGTGCTGTTTCTCCACCTTGGTTCTGCTTTGCAAACACTTCACGCAGTTTACCCTCTTCAGCTCCAGCAACTGTGTCCTTCAATGAAGCCATGTTTCCTGCTCTTGCTGCTGAATGTAAAGGTGTATCGTCGCGTTTCCCCGTCAACTGTTTAGTCATTTTCTTCCTTAGGGGTTTTGCTGGTGCAGCTTGAGGCTGCATAGCTTCTTTTTCTGTTTCCATTGGATACAATTCACCAAACTAATGAACCCCTTTTGTTCTAATAACTTCAATTAGTATATCAGAACTCGAGTTTGAATACTAGTTGAAACAATATTTGGTCAGGCGAAATAATCCAAACTCTAGATTACCTGAGTCTCTTTCTTGATAATCGAAGGGTTAAGACAAAAAAAGAAACTTATTTTTCTTCCTTCCAACAAAAACTTAGATCAACAACATAAGCATCTTTCACTTCAAATAATTTTCATCTTCTTGAAACAACTCAGAGGATAGAATCATTTAAATCAATACCAAAAAATAAAATTTGCATTACAGATTAGTTTTCCTTTTGATAACTCTGTCTGTCTCCAAAATCATTGCTCTGATCACAAAAAAATAAAAAATAAAAAAAAAACTGGGTTAAAATTAAAAGTTGAAACCATTTCAACAAGAAATAATTTTTACTGCATTTTCTACGTCTTAGTTAAGAAAATAAAATAAAAAGAAAGAATATCACAGATGGGTTGAAGCATTCATCATCAAATGATTTAGTGAAAACCAAAATAAGTAGAAGGAAGAATCTCACCTTATTTTTGTGTGTTGTCCTCTCCTTTACCACTAAGAAAGCATTTAGACTTAAGGATTAGCTTTTAGGGAGCTAATATGATGTTGGTGTAGGACACCCTGTAAGTAAAAGAACTTTGATTAATATTAATATATAGTGCAAAAAGAAAGTGATATAAGAGAGCTAATAGTAAATAATTTGAAGAAAGTGACAAGAAGAAAAGGAACAAAAAAGGATAGTGATTAAGAATTACTACTACTAAGACATTACACTCACATGTAAATAACAACTTTATGTGAATCTAAATCACAAGTATACATACATACACGCACTAAACAGGAACATAAAGGTAGTGATGATGATGAAATCACAAAGTGTTAAATATTGTTTGAGGATATTTTTACAGAATAATTAAAATTAAAAGAGAAAGTGAACAGAACAAAAGAAGAAGTAAACAAGTGTTGCATAGTAGTGGGCCAATGTAGTGAAAAGGAGAACCATTCATTAATTTTCATTTTCAATAAATAAGGAAAAACATCTAATCTAAGGTATGAACAACGGAATTAACAGAACCACACGCAGTTAGATTCCCACTTGCGCGAGTGGAGATTGCTTTCGTTTTAATGCTTAGTTTTTAAGTTGACTCTTCTTCTATCGTTTATTTCAGTCCACATTATCCACACTTTTTTTACCACCTCTTGTTATTATTTTTTTTTTCCCTCGAATAATTCCATTTTCACGTTTTGTAAAGAAATTCTACTTTTTAAAGATTTTTTTATACAGAAAAAATAAGTAGAAGAGGATTGTGACTCAATTTACTTTTACTTTACAACCAATTTTTAAAGATCAGTATTTTTAATATTTTATTGAGTCAAAATTTTTTATGACTCAACTTTCTATCTCCACCCTACCTTATCTATTAAATTAATCTTTTATATATATATATATATATATATATATTCAGTAATAGTATAGATAAAAAAATATAAACCACCAAAGAAAAATTACACTCTAGTCAAAGGTAAACTCAACTTTTTTATAAAAAGCAATCTAAAAAAAGTTATATAAACAAAAATTTTTAGACACACATAAATAAATAAAATTAAATAGGCTAAATAGCACATGTGGTCCCTTAACTTAATTTCAATTAACGTTTTAGTCTTTATCTTTTTTTTTTCGATTTAGTCCTTTATTTTAATTTTAAGTGACAATTTGATCTTTTATGTTTTAAAATGTCAACCATATTATTACTTTTTTTACAAAAATTCAAAAAACTCATCAAAATTTTCAACCAAAACCCATAAAATTAATTATATTCTTTAATACAATACAAATTTTATCAAATTCGTAACTCAAATCTTCAAATAAACTCATACAAAAATTTTATCAAATTTTATTCTTTATTTGATGTTATTAAAAATGGAAATATTAGTTTATTTGAATATTTGAGTTTCGAATTTGATGAAATTTGTATTATATTGAAGAATAAAATAATTTTATGGATTTTGATTGAAAATTTTGATGAATTTTTGTAAAAACAAAATGATAACATTGTTGATATTTTCAAACATAAAAGATCAAATTGTCACTTAAAATTAAAATAAAGGACCAAATCGAGAAGAAAAAAAAGATAAAGAACTAAAACGTTAACTGAAATTAAGTTAATAGACTATAAGTGCTACTTAGCTGATTAAATAATATAACTATTTTAAGTTTTTTTTATTTATGTATATACATTCAAATATTTTAATTTGAGATTGTGCTCTTGGAAGACTTGCTCTCTCCACAGTCAGCCTACCACCAATTAATCCCGCATAAAAGACGACTATAATTCTTGGTCAACTTTTACAAATTTGTTGAATGATATAAAAAATGTTTACCACTGACCACAATTAGACACTCGATGACGACGCAAGAACACAATCTTACAATGAAACCAAAAAGAAAAAAAAAAAAAATATATATATATATATATCAATTTAATTTTTATTGATTAAATAAATATTGTATTGTGAGATGTAATTTATCTTTTAAATTATCGAATAAACTTTTTTAATATCAAATTTAAAAAAAAATAGAGTAAAAATAAGAATAAATTCAACTGCATCAATATTTTTAAGGATAACATTTAAACTTCACACACAAAATAAAGTCAATATATAATGTAATTATTTAACTTACACAAAAATATTATATTAATCCTTTTTTTTTTAACAAGTTAGTCTTTTATATTTGTAAACGTTATAATATTGAATTACTTTTATTCTTAACATTGTTTCAAACGTTTGTAATTAGAGATTTTTAAAACTTTAGCATGAGTTTTGTTTTCAATCATATAAAAAACATAATAAATTTTCATTCGATTTCTAAAACAAATCGTTTCATTTAAAATATATATATATATATATATATATATATATATATATATATAATATTAGTAAATAAAACCAAATCAATCAACTCTAACTCTACTTCACTTCATTTTCCATTTCACTTTCCCTCCTTCTCTATCTCTCTATCGGCAGAAACACAACACTCCTCCTTTTTTTTTTTCTTTCTCCTGGCTCCTTCTCATTTCACAACACAAATTGCACATATAAATCCTCAACTCTTAAAATGAATTTAACATCTCCAAGAGCATAACTTCTCATACTCCTATAAATACTCTTGGTTAAGATTTTTTGGAGGTTAGGGTTAGTGAGTCAAGGAAGGAGAAGAGTAACTATTCTTTGAAAGGTGTTCATTAAGATTCTTTTAGGTAAATACACAACTCTAATGTTAGTATGATCTCTAGAAAAATGTAGTTTTGGATAAAAATCTTATTATGTGCTTAGAGTAGATTTAAAGGATTTTTATGGTTTTCTAGAGTTAACTAAACCTTAGAATAATTTTTCTAAGGCCTTGAAAATATTTTTTATACTCAGATTTGTCAGTTTAGGTCATGTCTACTACTCTGAGAGTTGTTGGAGAACAAACTTAGGCGATTCTTTATAGTTGTGAGTAGACGACGGTCATTGTCATATTTTTATTTTTGCTATAATTATTATTTTACTCGTTTTCTATTTTGAAGTATTTATTTAAAAATTTAGGGAACACAACCTTTGAATTTTTCTTGATTTCATCGTTTATTTATTTTAATGGTCTTTGTTATATAATATGATATTAATTTGATTTATGTATGAGTTATAAAACATTTAAATATTGCATTGATATACAGTTGAAAATGTTTTCCATGAGTTATGATGAAATGAGAAATGATTTTTAAGCGTGTTTTGGATATTGTTGTTATAATAATGAAATCGTTAACGGCGGTAGATGCACCTAGTTACTTCATTTTGATTAGGGAGAGTTACCCATTAGATGGAGTCGCCCCTATGAGATAGGTCATCTGTAGAAGGAGATGGCTATCAACGATATGTAAACTCCCTAATTGATGCATGATGATGTGTTGCAGGATTGAGAGGAGATGACTATCCGTTAGATGGAGCCACCCCTAAGGGAAAGGTCGCCCTTATGAGGAAAGGGCTATCAACGAAATGAAGCTGCCTCTTGATTTTCAAGAATTGGTATTTTTACTTCTTTGATTTTCTATGATGATTTTAAGGTTACTTATTTTGATTTAACTTCTCTATGAATTTGATTTTTAATATTTCTACCTAAACGACTAAATTACAAGTTTAGTGATTTTATATGTGTATATTTTATTTGAGAATTTTTTAGATTTTTTTTGGATTATATTATTTAACATAATTGCCACAAGGTTGTAAAATAATTATTCGTGCTCTTTTGTGTTTTTCTAGTTAACGGTGGTTGTTGTCTCCTCACTAAGTCTTTGTGACTTACCCCTTCATGTTTATTTTTTTCAGATTATAGGCAGCTGAGTAGCAGGTTGTTAGTAGATTCAAATCTCGATCATATTTTTGGTAGACCTATTTGATCGAGGACTTTTTTTTTTGTAAAGTCTGTTGAGTCGCGATTTAGTTTGCACCTATTTGAGTCTAGAAAGTTTTTTGGGAAATGTATTAAATATTTTGATTATAATCTTTGAGATATGTCTAAGTTAAAAGTGTAAACAAAGATTTTATAAATTTGGAAACGTTGAAGTTACAGAGGTTACTCTGTCGAAATTTCGAGAAAAATTATATATATATATATATATATATTTTTGAAATGGTTATTGAGATCGATTTAGTTGCTTAATTGTTAAGTTGGTTGATAGGTTTGTCAGGCTATAAGTATAGCTTGTGCGCCGGTCACGGTGTTTAGTTTTCGGGTCGTGACAAATTTCATCGTCTGAATTAAGATAATTTTGTGTTTAATTTCAAGAACCTTAGTATGTATTTCACTCGAATTATCTCTTGTTTAATTTTTTTTTTAAATTGATTGAGGATTTATGTTCTTAAGATTACTGCAATCAAAATCTTTTAAAAATTACACAAATTTATTAAAAAAATTGAGAGAGTTTGAAATTTCACTTTTATTGATTTGAAATTAAAATCATCTATGCAAATATTTACAAACATAAAAACAAAATTAAACGACTAATCTATAATTTTTTTAAAACTTAAAACAACGTTAGATGTATTTTATACCAAAATTAAATGAATAACTTGTTGGGAGAACCCTGGTGTTGTTTTGGGTAACAATTTCTACAAGTTTTTCTAATTAAGAGCTCATAAAATAAGGTGAAAAAACATAGAAAAAGATAAATAAATCTAACTAACGTTCGATGGACACATCCTTCAAACTAATTCATTAGATACTCATTTTTTATATTGGGTCAATAATGGCCCTCGCAGTTTCTCCTTTTTAAATTAAAGTTTTTAAACACATGATTGAACTAGTTTTTTGTGCATGCAGTTGATGTTAATATGCTCTATTTGGGACCTGACCCGACAAACACTGAAATAATCATGTGGGTTTATCCATGCCATGAATGCTAGATAGATTTCAGGGCGTGTTTCATGGCAAATTGTTCTTTATTATTATTATTATTATTATTATTATTATTATTATTATTATTATTATTATTATTATTATTATTATTATTATTATTATTATTATTCATACCTAATTATTTGATTGATTTTTTAACCCTCCTCTTCCGAATATTGAAATTAATCTAAGTAATTTAGAGTTTGATCAAAAGTTAAGTTGATTTTGACTAAAAATTATTTTAATTAAGATTTATATTCAAATTATTTGTCAATATTGAATTGTAAATAGGGCAAGGACAGATCTAGACATCGATTATATTATAAGAGATAGTTAAAAAATACTTATAGTTAGGTAGAATTTGTTAGATTAGTTACATTAATAACACTATATAAAAGTGCATCATACTTTAATTGTGTAACAAATCTTCAAATAATCATCTCAAGTTTTATTTTTCTTTTTAATTATTTCTCTTTTTCTTGGGTTCAACCATAATTCTTAACATAAATGGAGCTAAAAGAAATTAATACTTTGTTCTATGTTAGATGTCACATTTATAAAAAAAAAAATTGTATTATCCTTTTTTGTTTTATATGTAACTGTAATTATTTTTTTATTTGTACTCTTTAAGTAATATAATGTGTATTACTCTTAAATTATTATTTTTTATTATGTATTTATGATAATTATAATTTTTTTATTATTATACTTTTTTAATTTATATAAAATGATTAAATACCACAAGGATTGTAGGATATATAGAGTAATAAACTTAACATAAAATAAAATTACTATTAACAATATGAATATGAATCTACGTGAGAATAAGAGATAAGAAAATAACGAAAAGAGGCTTTTATCAAATACAGTCAATAGGAATGTATAAATAGTAATGTCTTATTAGACTAAACTACCTTTAATAATATATAAAAGCCCAATAACATAATTCCAATAATCTGTGTTGTCTAACACTTACAATAATTGTTTTTATTAAATAAATTAATTGTATATATAATAGACCTCCAATCCATAGGTGCCTCCTCTAAATTCGTCCCTGAAATAGGATCTGGTTAAAAATGTTGTGAATATTGAACTAGATAGAGTTTAATTAGAAAAATACTCATAATTTGATTAAGGTTTTCTTGATTAAGTGCAATATGCAAATATTTTAATAAATTTTTATATTCTTTGCAGTGTCAATAACCCACAAACAAATAAATTAAATATCACATATTCACTAAAAACCTTAAAATATTATATATTCGATTTTCTAGTCACTTTGTATGAGTCCTCCCACCTATTTTTGTAACATTGAATTATATACTATTTTAAATTTTAATATTTAGATTAGATAATATTTTGTCTACAAAATCAATCCAAACCAATTAGCAAAATTATCATGTGACAAGAAATAGTCACATGGGCTTGACGTTCCAAAATCCAACAGTGCCGAATAATAACCGTTTTCAACATAAATAAAATGAAATTAAAAAAACAGCATCTGACCGAGGGGCAACAGCAAGACAAAACATATAAGTGGAATCATATAATAAGTCCACTCGTTTTTGGTCGTCGGAGATATGTCAATATGTCATCGCCCATCAACAACGTTGCTTGTTGCTGTCACTCTCAACTCACAATGGCAACAAGATGCATAAACTTATTCAAAGTTTCGTTTGACAACGAAATTCAAGTTGACCCATTGTATGTTTCTGGTTGTTCATCGCTGACTAAAAACTATTTTTTAATGAAATATGTTAATATATTAGTATATATTAATGTTATGGTATTAATAAAACAATAATTAAGCAATGCCTGATCACATATGAGTAAATAATAATGTTTCTAGCACTCCTCTTACCATTAATCATGTTCAAACTAAATTGATTTAAGAAATAAGATTATTTTTTTTATTTAGATTCTGTTTGATAAAATTAAGCTATAAGTTAGTTGATAGTTGAAAAGTTAATTTAAAGCTGATAATTTATAGTTGAAAAGTCAACTGATGAAAAATAAAGTTTTTGATAAATTTAGTTTTTGTAATTGTAAAATGACATAAAAATATATAATTATTTAATTTTAAAAATATGTAAATGTATAAATTTTATTTTAAAAAATCCATAAAAAAATATTTTAGAAAAATAAATTGTTTGATTTTTTTTTCATATACAGGACGAGTTAATCTCTAACATGAGAAACAACAGTATCAAATTTTTTTGTTGAGATAATTTTTTGCTTGCTTGATTCTAATATAATTCTTTAGTTTTATTTTGACTTTCCTAGGCCCCTTGCATGTGATTTACAATCATTCTATTGTTTTATTTTGGAATTCTCATATTTTGTTAGATAGTGTTATTTTGTATAACTGAATATATTCAACCTTCTACAATATAATCCTTTGAGCATCCATTGACTCAAAAAATAAATAAATTTGAGCATCATTGGTATTATTCACTAAACAGATAAGAAGAGTTAATGAATGAGAGACTAATGGAGAAGAAGAAATGTCCAACGAGAGAGTGAGTGAGTAGTTAATACGATGGTTGTTTTGTTTTACATAAGGATAAAATAGTAATAAAACTAAAATAATAAGGTTATAGATGAGAGAAAATATAAAAAATTATAAGCTATAAGCTCAAATGCTAGTAAAAATAGCATCTAAAAAAAATGCTATAAGTTAGTGTAAAAAACTTGTTAACCAAACACATCTAATTTGATCAAACAAGCTTATAAGCTAATTCAATAAACTATAAACTAACTTATTGGTGTTACCAAACAGACACTTAGATGATAATAAAATGTATTAGACAATCATTTATTCCGAGGTTTGTTTTATTCTCTGGTGATCCTCCCAAAACATCATCTAATAACAAGTGATAAACATGTCTTAAATTGTAGATTAATCATTTGACCACGAAGTAGCACAACTTCTGTTTACGCGGCTTCGAGGAATAGTTTGGGATGTCTGAAGCAAAATTCCTCTAATACAACACTTAGTTTGATGGATCAACACTATGGTTAAATCTTCATGATAAATACTAAGTACTAGAAAAAGTTGCAAGACGAAGTAATCATCTAGAATTGCATAATCGTCTTGAATGAGAAAGTCTGACACCTTTAGAAAATGACAAATATAAAATTTAAATTTTGTAGCAACCATGCATGCCAATATTAGGTCCTACAAGCTATGCTCAATATGCTTTTTGTTGTACAAAAATAATCACAAGACATCAAATCTCAACGACATCATTTTAAAGACTACAAATTGTGTTCTCTTTTGCCTACAACATTGTCGAACATTATTGAAAAATCTCACTTATTTATTACGTTGGAAAACTTAAGAGTAAGAAATTAGAAAAGGGTGAAGTGAACTCAAAATCTATACATTCTTTATTCGTAAAGCTATTAACTTAAAAGTTGGGCTTAAACTTGTTATTCTTTTTTTTTTTAAATAGTTGTTTGATTGTATTTCACAAGTCCTATCTTTGTAAGTTGATCGAGTAGTGGCCATACTTCTCAAGAGCTTGACTCTACAAACTAGTAAGCTAGAAATTTCAAAAAAAAAATTCTAAGAACTTCGTTGTACTAAACTAGGAACATGAAAATTCTTATTCAATAGCTTGAGTGTAACAAGCTATACACTGGAGCAAAAATAATCCTCAAAGTTTTAAGTGTACTAAACTAGATGTTTGAGATGATTAAATTAGATTGATTTAGTGGAAAATTCTTTCAGGTTGAACGGACTAGACTTAACTATCAGTCGGATCTTGAACTAAAATAAATTTTTGTGTCTATCTTCTTCTCCTTAACTCCATTGTTATCTTTCACTACATTTATTTCTTAAAACTTTTTTTAACTAATAGTGTGTTTTTAAAAGAAGCTCTCAAATACTTTATTTTTAAATAGTTGATGTTAGTAACTAGTTGTTAATTTTGTTAGAGAGAATAGTTGAACTCATTACCTACTTGTCACTCCAACTCCTCCAACCACCAAACAACCTTGTGACTCCGACTCTCAAATTATTATTAACTCAGTGAAAAGCGTTAAAACACAATTTAAATTCCAATTTTTTGTACTTTCACTATGTATTTTTTTCACTCCCTTCAAATCCATGTTGGTATACATCGTGGTCCAACAATATGAGTTATTCGCAATCTTTTATGCTCCAAGTTTTAGTTTGTGTAAGTGTCACCCAACAATATGGGTGAGAATATCTCAGATCGATCGACAAAAGACTAAACTTAGTTTAGTCAAGTCCAAGTCATATTTTTTTAAGGTTTAATTGCACTTTAGCCCTCTCTCATTTCTCAATTGTGTGATTTTGGTCCCCTAATTTAAAATGAGTGATTTTGGCCCTCACATTTACCCCATTTCTAATGTTGCAGTCATCCACTTGTTTTTCCCTTTTTCTTGGTCATGTGACACGATAGAGTGGACTTTTTAATGACTTGGTATCACATGATGGAAATTATTTTATTTTAATAAATTTTTTACAAAAAGAATTATTTTAATAAAACAAAATAAAATTATATAATTAAAAAATCTAAAATTAGAATTCCTAATTGCAGTCTTGGTCCATTTTTCCTCTATTTTGAGGTTTCTACAAAATCTTCAATTACTTTCGCTGCCACACCAATATGATTCACTAAACTTCCATTTTCAACTCCATTTGAGCTAAAAAAAAAGACGACTTCAAAGCTTTGTCAAAAAAAGATTCAAATAAAACGAGAGAAGATTCCGACGTAGGTACTTAGAAACCGATAGAAAACACAATGGTTTGAGAAGGAAATATCGAGATAGCTCATGTTCTAACGGCAATAAAATGACGGAGAAGGAAGAGAAAATCACGTAGGAGATATAATATTGATTCTGATCCAAACTATGGTTCAATTCGGATTCATAGGACGATGATTATGAACGTTCTAGTTCAGATTCAAAGTATTTGAACTTGGAGATCAAGGAATGAAGAATGGAAGGAGATGAATAGGTAGGAGAAGAGAAAGAAGAAGAGAGATAAAGAGAAGAAGAGGAGGAATAAGAAGGAGAAAAGAAAAAGAGGAGGAAGAGAGAGAAACAAAAAAAATGAAGAAAAGAAGGTGAATAATATTGTAGAAGTAAGCATACAACACGCCACAAATCAAGTTTAGTATGCCTTACTTTTTTTGACAAATCAGACTCGTGTCTTATAAAGCCTAATTTATTCCAACTCCTACCCAACGAAAGAGGCTACGGGGATTTTGCAGTGACAATAAAGGGATTATTTTTTTAAAGTCGTGTTAGTTTTACAAAAAATAAACTTAATAAATTCGACAAAAAATTTAAGTGGTTAATACAATTTAACTACATGATTAGTTATATTTAGTCCACGATTAATGAAAATGAGTAATAAGATGTCATAACTC
The DNA here is from genome assembly GCA_037974295.1 of Cicer cuneatum. Taxonomy (NCBI): domain Eukaryota; kingdom Viridiplantae; phylum Streptophyta; class Magnoliopsida; order Fabales; family Fabaceae; genus Cicer; species Cicer cuneatum. Next base: position 76,194,862 of record JBBPBO010000005.1, read on the forward strand.
ATTACATACTTATCCACAAAACACAATAAACTATAATTTTAAATGTTATTAACTATACTTTTTTAGTGTATATTTAAAACAAATTGTGGTTAATATTGAAAACTCGGAATTTTGTATGTTTGAACATAATTTGGATGATTATATATATATATATATCATGTATATTTAAACACATAAAAATTATGGTTAATTATATTCAATAGATAATTAATATATTTTTTATAATTAATATTGAATTGTAACATTTTATTATATTTATTAATCATTCATAAGACGTAATTAATTATATATTTAAACATTATTAATAATTTAAATTATTATTGTCATATTTGTGTTAAAATATTATTTCTCATGTTCACCACATCAATTGAAATGTACGAATTTGAAAAAATCTATGAAATGATGTGTTTGAGAAATGAGAGATATTTTGGAAGCGGGTCTCTGACTTTAAGGCGCGAAAGGTACTCTACCGTTGACTCCTTTTTGTCCGTAGGATAAATCAAAAGACGGATATTATGCTACGTGGCGATACTAATTTAAAAAACGAAATTAAAACATGAGAAAAGAAGTGATCCAGAAACCCCTATGAGAGCTGCGGCGTGGCGGAGATGACGGCGGCGTCGAACATCACAGACGATAGTTGGTTTTTAGAAAACGGACCACGTGGAAGCTTTTTAAACGTTGGATTGATCAAGCCATCCAGAATAGGTGATGATTTTCGCGCGCAAACGCCAGACAATCCGTTTCCGATATTTTTACAATATTTCAATACTCATTCAGTTTCATAATAAATGTTATTTTAAAATAATTCATTTTTAATTTTTAATTCAACTTTAATTTTTTCAATTATATAATTCAATTATTATTATATATAATACTTCTAAAATATTAATTTTTTCTTAAATTTATAATAGAGCAAAACATACCATCATGCACATACAATTCGTACAGCATAGTCTAGTCACATTTGGTGGTAAGTTAGTAACTGTGTTCATATTGTTAGATCCAAAATTTACTCTATAGGCAGGCATAATTACAAAATATTAGGTGAGAATCAAGATTATGTAAAGTAGTTTAAATGTGGCAAGTTTGGACTCTATGGAAGTCTATCAAAGAGTTTAATTTAATTAAATATATTAAATACAATTTCCAGATGAACGTTTTGGTTTTAAGAGGCTATCACCTCCCTACCCTAGCCTAGCCTCACGGCTAGAATTGCACGAGGTGGAAAGCTTTTACGAATAATCATAAATGGTAATTTGGCACTTTTGTTTAATTATGTTAAATAGATTACTATTAATACATCTTATTAATTTGTTATCCACCATCTAATTAGATATTTTTTAGTAGAAATTAGAGTGCAAAAACATCAATCACTTGAAAGAATTTCAACTATGTTGGCAATCCAAAACTATCATTTATTGTTTGTTGCACCCAAATAAATTTACTAAATAAAAAATGTAAAAAATAAAAAATTTGGGAGACTAAGTCAAAGTTCAAGGAAACAAGAATGAACAAAACTAACTCGTTGAAAATCTTACTAGGAAAACTCAAATAGATATAACTAATGTGTAGGAAAAAAGAGTGCATACATCATTAGCAACCTAAGAGGAAATTATACCAATTACGGTAAAAGTCATTCCAAATAAAAGACGGCGAATCCCATCAAGTAAAACAACGAGTATAAAAACTAATATTAACAAACTTATCAGTGCACATATTGTCTTCTCTGTAAATATGGGAAATATGAAAATACATTTTTCTTGTAAGAGAAATGCAATTCAACCATCTTGTCTTCAACTTCCGCGATACAATATTTGAATTAGTAAAAGATTGGATGACCAACAAGGAGTCGAACTCTATCCAAAGATGAAATCAACGCTTAGAATGAGTCATCTTAATAGCATACATAGCAACAAAAAGTTCAACATAAAATGATGTAGAAACACCCAAATAATCCGAGATACAACCAACAATAGTGTCATTTCAGTCTCTAAAAATAACTCCAATAGTAGAGAGGCCAAGGTTACCTCTAAAGACACCATTAATATTACATTTAATCCCACCACAAGGAGACTACGAATTAACTTGTGTAATAACATGGGCTTTAGGAAACGTTTCATAATAGAGAATTCTTGCATTGATGAAGATGTAACACTCTTAGAAAATATGCATGAAGAGATACAACAAAAGAAATCATATGAATAGCGCAATGCACGTTAATCAACTTGTTAAAAGCTAATGGACTACGGATAAACCAAATAACCCAGATTGTGTGAATGATAGTAGAGAGGACGACGTCCCTTACTTGAGAACTCCAGTATTGACTACATATATCAAGGATAGAAAAATTGGAGGAAAAATCCATCTTAATACGCAAAACATAGAACAATCAGTTCCAGAGCTGAGTAGCAAAAATACAATCAAAGAAAAGGTGAGCAATAGTTTCATAAACTTGAGAGCACAACCGACAACACATCAACACTACACATTCATAAGTCCACAATTGATCATATGTAGACATCTTATTATGAAAAAGGCGTCAACCAAAATATCTCCTCTCTAAAAATTTCATTAAAAATTAAAATATAACGTCACCCCTTTGATTTAATCCAATCCAACAATGATTAAAATATAGGCTAACCATGTAATTAAGAAATAATTTTTTTTAACTTAAAAAATTGATATTCATTCATTCAAATTGATAAAAATTACATCGATTGATACTATTACAATTCAAAAGAGCTAAAACTAAAAAATGATGAATCGACGAACAAACTCACATCACCTAGATTAATAGCATAAAACGATAAAATGTCTACAAATGTAACAAAACATACAAATATGATAAAATTGAGGTGTCTAGAATATGCCTCCAAAGATATAACTTTGACGACGTCAAAATCATTTATTGAATTGACACTTGATCGAAGCTAATTTGTCAATCTATATCAAAGAACACCATAACAAAAACAAAACATCGTACCAAGACGACAATCGAACTAAGATGAAAAAACTATAAGAAAATACGAAAGAAAAACAAAATATGTGTGAGAATCACTTATTTAAATAATAAAAATAAAAATAATTTAAAGGATAATTCCGAATAAATAATCGACTCTAAAACACCATTCTAAAGAAAAAAATGAAGAACCATAAAAACTAGAAGCGGTTATGTTAACTTTACATGCCATAGATAAAATATTTTTATCTTAATAATAAAGAAATGAATTGTAAACAAATATACTTGCATTGATATTCATCAATTATCCATTAAATATAAATAATCATATATTTAAATTGCATTAACTACATGATAAAGCCATGTCAAAATAATTTTTGTATGTTGTGGGCTAATCATTGAAGTTAAAAATCAATCCATGCCGCTATAATTTTGAATGATCAATCACAAGGTCATAAGTTAATAGATGGTGCCTTACACATGGAAAAAAGCGTAATAGCGTTGCCATTTTACAATGAAATCTTCCAAAAGCAAAAAGTTGCAAGACAAAGCAAATGGTTAGCAAGCAACAACTTGAGTGGACACAGACTAAAAGTTGCATGTAGATATAACTACATAGTACTTTTGATTAATTTCTCAATAAGTATTTATGAAAAATATACTAAAAGAATCTTATAATAACTAGTATGAATTTGTTCCTAAAAAAAATAGTATGAATTTGTTAAATATTTTCTTGTATCAACTGAAATTATTTTATTCACAAACGCCCATTAAACTTCTTCAAGAAGACTTACAAATATTTAAATATACTTTTTCGTAAGTCAAGAACCATAGTTACATGGAAACACTCCCACCCATAAACTAAATTATAGACTATTTAATAGCTTAAAGGTGGGCAAAAGTAAACATAAAGAAAAAAAAAGTTATCACCTTTGACAAAGGTCACGTCTTAAAAAATGTTACTAGTATTCTTTCTTCGTCTAATAATTTTTATACTCTTTATCACAAGCCCTTATTCTTGCAAAAGGTTTCATTTCCTGAATCAATTTAAAATTTATATTTACTCAAAATGATCATGTTGAACTAGATAATGGTGACATAAAATATTTGTGAATATCATGAAATCATGATTTGGTGCTGGATGTAATTCAACCAGCACAGTAACTTTCAATATGGTCCAATGAATTAGATTTACTTTGGCCTTTTGGAGACTTTAATCAAGATTACATAATCTTGCGAATCTAGATCCCATTGTTGACAATAAAAAAGATCACATTGTAGCTGAAGCAACTATTAATATCGCATCTAAACAGTATTCTATGTTTTGAATCAGGAATAAAGAAACAAAATAGAAGACACCATTGAACAGACCAAATCTTTTTTGGTCAAATTATAAACCAAGTAAACATGGCATTGATACACTTGGACCAACCTTTATAAGGTCTTTTAAGTATTATAGTTTTTCCTCAAAGCTAAGATCTACTGTATATTTAGAGCTTTGAGAAATGCATATCCCCAATCAAGTAATTAGTTCCTCCGCAAAACAAATAAACAAACAAAATAAATTTAAAAGAAGATCGAATTACTAGAAAAACATAAAAAAATCATATGAAACATAACTATATTAGACTTCGTTTAAGAGTTAGAAGTAAAAGAGTTAGAAGTAAAAGAGACGGAAAACTTTAGGGAAAGGAACGAGAAAAGAAAGGTAGAGGGGATGATAACCCATACCTTATATGAAGGGTTTATTTTTCTCTGTAAATCTAAAATCCAATTTTGGAGAGCTTTAAAAGATTTTGGCAAATTGTCCAAATAATTTTATTCTCTTCATAATTTTTTGATGAACTGGAAGAAAAAAGACAGAAAAACTAGCTAGAAAGTTTCTTTTAAAATACTCTCAAACAAATATTTATCAATCACAAATCTCCTCCTCCCCTTACTTTTAAAAATAATTTTTTCCCCTTGTTTCTTCCTCTCGTAACTTTCAAACCAAACCTAAATGTACGGGAGAAAATTCCAAGAACAACAATATTTTCCCCTCACTCTTTCTTCCTTACCTAGTTAGTATCTGACAAAGGCGGTATGGCACAGATCCCTCCATGCTTAACAATAACGACAATACTGCAGAATCTGGAGGATGGAATGATGGTATCCACCCTCAGACGAAAATGAATATATTGGCTCAAGCACGATCAAGTAAAAATTACAGAAATACATATACCAATCTCATCGAGTTGATAACGGGTTTACCTAACTAAAAAAATAAGTATAGCATAATTAATGTTTGGGTCGCAAAGAAATGAGATTTGAGATAGGGTTGACTTGGTAGGAGAAGAGGACTTGGGTCAATGACTTGTAAGTTGTAACCAATAACCATACTCTTATGACAGTTTTAAAAAGGTGTTCAGTTTAGTTATGCAGTTAGCTTAGCTGTGTTAAATTGCATGTTTTCACGCTCACGCCTTTGTATTTATAATTGATCATGTAAACAATAATCAGAGTACAATTTCATTTTCGTCATTCTCAATTATAGTTGGTATTATAATATTCCCAACTGAAAACAGAAAAAACATAGAATATATTAATGTTCGTTATTTACGAGGTATGCCATAAAATATAAATACAGAATTAGATTGAATTGTGCATTTTATCTTGGCATGAGTTGAACACAAGCATTAGTATAATCTATTGCAACAGAATAGAACACCTCTTCTGGTGAAAAATTCACGTTGGTTAAATTCTGTCTCATTTCTTTTCATTGGATGGGAAAGGTTCAATCACCTCAGAAATGTTGGCATCAAACTTATTTACGGTGGAAAGAGACTCACTTGATATTCATATAACACATTGCTTGACAACTGAGAGCACTACAAACTTCCATCAAGTAATCTTCCTGGTGTCAACCATCAATTTATAGAGAGCAAATCCACCTCGATGACAGCCAGGCATCCTAGAGGCCATATTTTCTAATTCAATCTGAAAAATACAACATCGATGAGAAATGGTTTAAATGCCAAAGGTAGGTGTTTATAAATATAGGCATTAAAATTATCAATTTGAAATCTGAGTAACAATAAAACTAGCTTTTAAGCTTTGAAATAATAAGCTAATGAGTCCAAACAGATCCCACCATGACCTAGAGAAAAAATATCAGCAAGCAATGGGCATTCAGCTCTAGATAAGTAACTATGGTCATGATCATCACTTCAATTACGATATGAGCAATGGGCATTCAGCTCTAGATAAGTATCTATGGTCATGGTCATCACTTCAATTACGATATGACGACACTTCATCAACGGACTCCTCTAAATCCATAATCATTTTATTGGGCAGTCTATGACATGGAAAGTTTAAAACAAATAACGCCATTACAAACAACTTGCATGTTCATATATGCCTCTTATAAAAGCCACTACCAGAATAATGTATATAATCTAAACAGAAACTCCCCAAAAAAATAATAATCACAATTTTGTTGTGAGTGGATTTCATGCCAAAACAATAAAAATAAGCATTAGATTTACCAATGGAACAGTATAGAGTTGGGTTGATTCATAGCCATCTAGTGCACTAGAATAAAACTGCTGGACTTCGTTTGAGTCAAGATTGCATTTGATAAAGAAAAATGCAGTTGGCCTCACATTCAAATTCCTGCGAGATATACCAATGAACGCCGGGATGCTCTGTGCATGACAAAAGATGAAAATAAGATACTCAGTCTTTGAACCGCAACTCCTAACTTATAAAGGAAATGTGAGAAGAGATTGGCAACTCAAATAGAAAATTTAGGCTTAAATGCAGTTTTGGTCTCCATGTTTTACCTCATTCACGATTTTGGTCCCCCCTAAATCAATGGTTTTAGTCCCCTAATTTTTAAAATAACTGAGTTTTTCTCCAACTATACACTTTGGGGCTAAATTTTCATGATTTGACAAATGTGATGCTTATGTGGCAACTCATTTGGTGATGTAGCTCTAAGTGAGTTCTACCTTAACAACTAATTTAAGTTTCACCAAAAAATACATTAGTATGTATCTCAAAAGCAATTTGTTGTAAAACACTATCTAGATGGGCCCTCACTTAATAACTCATTTTTATGTATCAGTTTAGTTTTCACATAAGTATCCTATTTGCCAAGTCATCAAAATCAACCCCACATGCATAGGTGGGGAAAATGTTTGACATTTTGAAAATTGAGGGACGAAATTCATGGATTCAAAAATAGGAAGACCAAAATAATAAATGAGACAAAATAGTGTCCGAAATTGCATTTAAGCAGAAAATTTATCAGCAACCAATCCACTCAAAGAAGCGGGACATGACAAAAAAATTGCCATGTCTACCAGAGAAGATACTACTGGGTGGCTCTGAAATTCACTCATAAATCAAAGAACTATGTATATTGCTAATTTGTTGTCACTCGGTCATATTAAGGTTAAAATGAAACTTGCAAGGGATAAAGCTGGCACTCCAATTTCTTCGACTACTTCACGAACTATGCTGTCAAACATTTCCCGTGAAACCTTAATGTTGACTGATTCTGTTAACTCCTTCACATATTGATGAGATGTTATACCAATTTCTTGAGGCTGTCGATCATAAAAAAAGAATTGAATGTAAAGCCATGTCTACACATGAATTTTAAGTCTGAATATACATTAACAGGAAGAAATAATTCGTCACCAACCCGGAAAAAAAAATCAGAGACAACTAATTCCGAACTCATTGCACATTTCATTATAGAATAATTCAACCACTGCACTACTAGATACTAGCAATAAAAGGATTCAGAACATTCATCAGAATATTGAATACCTCAGGATGGCCTCCAGGAAAAACAAAATATCCAGGAAATTCACCAACATTATAGCTTCGCTGCAATACAAGAATCTTATTGTCAATTGTCTCCACCACTGCACCATTTCCTAGTGGACTAGAGGTATGCTGACAAAGAACGGAATCATCTGTGAAAACAGAAAGATTTAGCCAAAAATTTAAGACAAATAAATTAAAATCAATTAAAATGAAGGAATATATAGACTTTGCTATATTGTTCTGTATGATTCCATCAGGTATTGTTCAATTACGTTTAATTGAAGGGATCACATAATCAATACATTTAACCCTTGAACTAAGTAAACATGTTTGAACAATATATGATGAAAGCCATTTCTACTATGTCCTTGTAGAATACAATAGTCAAATTAAAGTAGCACTTGAGTTAAAAAGGGAGCAAAAGTCATAAGTATTACCTTCTGATGGAACAAGGAACCTTTCCCACAAAGGACTTAAATTTGTCCCCACAAAGGTCCTGGAGCAAGTTTAACCAATAATTATTAAATAATGGTAAAGTAGAACCGTAGGGAAAAATAGCATTAAGATTAAACTATGCTTCCAGACAGCATTGGAAAGATCCTCGGTTGGTTTCAAACAAACACTAGAGATAACTATGTGGCAACTTCAAGAATTGGTCTGTTATTTGCCAATAAATTTATGTATTACTAGAAAAATAGTCATATGTCATACACGAATTTTTCAGCAAAGGACACCCATTAAGTTTGAGATCTAAAATTACAAATGTTTTCAGCAAACTTATGACTTTTAATTCTTATTAAACCTATCACTGATGAATGCACATTTGAAGTGATGAATATAAACATTGAAATAGATACAGTTTAAGGTCGCCAAAATATCCACATAAAAATGAAACTATAATTTATCATTCCAGATTTGAGAATCATTGTAATCCTATCAATATCTCTAACCATGATAAAAAAACACTGCAACAATTACAAGAAGGGAACTAAGAAGCAACCTATAATCTGTCAAACCTAGGTGGAGGCATACATGTAGTTCATCATGAGATCCATCTCCCGTGTGCAATACATGCCCTCCATACTGTGTTATTTTCAACAAAAAATATACACACCGTTAGGGATAGTCCTATGGCAAAGTATCTATCTAGTCAGGGCGTCAAACTTCAATCTTGCAAGAATAAAGCATCCCAGATGCATGGTATTACAGGAAGAGATAAAAGATCAAAACAAAAAAGACAAAAGAGTGGAAGATTAAAAGTCAATGCATAAAAATTTGCAAAAACAAACATGCCATGATATCAAGCACCATATGCTCCATGCATATAGCATTATGGAATAATAAACCCTCATCGCTCATCTTATCCATACCACAAGGTCCACAAACAGCATTATAGAGAATTAGAAATAATCAAAACAGGGGACTATCAATGTGGTAAACACACATAAATAAGGAGAATTACAATTACTTTCATATTATGGGTGCGTTTGATTTGCCTAAAAATAGGGGACTGGTAAGGACAACTTTTTTTGTACACTGTTTCATTCAGAAACTGGTCATGGGACTGGACAAAACAAGGATCAATGCACTGGACAAAAACAAAAATTTTTGTCCCTCGCTGAATCATATGACAACTTTTTGTCTCAAGTACAAGCAATCAAAAACACCAAAATACCCTTTTTATTTTCTACTAAAAAAATATTATCTATATCTGCTCTCTCATCTCTCACTGTCATATCTATCTTTCTCTAGTGTCTCATGTCCCTCCCTCTCTACTAACTCATGTCTCTCCCTTTTATCTCTCTATTTACTCTCTCGTGTCTCTCTCCCCTATCTCTCCCTCTAATCTCTCATGCCCCTCTTCTCTCTTATTAATATTTGCATTTATATTATATATATCAATAAAGGGTATTATAGTAAAAATTATATTATTTTGTCCGGTTCATATACATATCAACACAAATTGCACTGCAAAATTGGTTGTCATGTGCATCGACCATCAAACACACCGGAGTACAAAAAATTGTCTTGTAAAATTATGCATTGTTCTACTCAATACTTAATGTTTTGCGAATCAAAACCCTATGACATTAATACTCACCAATTTAGAAACCGAACAACTCTAATTTAGCATAGAGTTTACAAGACATGCATACACTGACATTCAATGAGACTTATACGAGTCCATTGTTTGCCACACCATAGACAAAGTAGTGGGTTTTTTTTTTTTTTACTAAATGTCATTATAAAAATAATTTAAAGTGAAATGCACACCCTTTTATAAATAATTATGACAAAAGTCAAATATTATTAACTATTATCAGTTGCCATTGATTGACGGTTTACACTTACAGTGTATATAATATGAAACATTCTAAAACATTAACAATGATGCAACAGATTGTGTCCGAGGCACATTTACAATGAAAAAAATAAAAAGACTAACACGAAACTACAAAACACGATTAGTAATAAACAGACTGATTTTCCCCTTTTAAATTACAATGCAGGTGTCACATACCCTAAATTTATTCCCATTGAACAACGATTTGTTTTGTACACTCCTCTGCTCCCATATCTGCGCATAAATAAACGTAATCAAAATCAAAGTACATAAAAAGAATATAGAAATGTATCAGTGCGAAACGAATGCTACGAACCTCAGAGACGGTGTTTTCCAAAGTGACGTCAGAGTGAGGGATTCGATCGTAGGCGTCACTGAATGACACAGAAACCTTCAAAATGGAGAGATGAATTTGGTAGATTATTACGGGAATAGCGAGTGATGAGAGATGAAAGTTGAGTGAACCTGTGAGGGAGAGAGAGCAGAAGGACACGATAGAAGAAGGTTGAAGGAGGAAGGTTCTGCGATACTTGAATCACTACTCGTTTCTTTCTCCATGGCTTACGTCGACGATACGGAATAGTTCTCAGTTTCAATCTTCATCGAAAACTATTGGGCCGTTGAAAGTTATGGGTTTTGATTTGAGGATCTATTGGGCTTCTTTCGGGTTTAAATCCACGTTAAATATTACAACCAGGATTCTATTTGCCACCCCTCTACATGTATTTACTGCTCTACAATATACGTTAAAAAGATTATTTTACTCTTTTGACTATATATAAAAACTTGAAATTTTTTATTTTCACTTTTCACTCACACTTTCAAAATTTTGAAAAAATTCCTACATTTTTAAATCTTTCAAAATTTATGAAACAAACAAGTAAATATTTTTTGATCTTTCAAAACTTCTAAAACGTAAGTTTTAATTTTTTTTTTTTAAATTTAGAAACTTTCAAACAATACAAAACTTTTGAATAATATGAAATTTTCAAAATAGAAAAATTTCAGAGTTTTAAACTTTTCAAATCTTTGAACATTTTAAATATTTGAAACTTTCGAAATGTCCTTATTTCTAAAAATTTGTAAGTTATGAAAATATCCAATTTGAAACTTTTGTTAGCAATGAAAGGTTTGAAATTTTTTTACAAATACATTTTGAAAATTTCAAATTAAATAAATTTTTTGAAAATTGACTCACTTTATATTTTGAAAGTTTGATAATCAATCAAATTTTTGAAAATTGTGAAAAAATGGTTGCTAAATTTTTGAATATGTGGCAGTAAAAAGTGAGAAGTAAAAAAAAAATCAAATTTTTATATATAGTAAAAAAGATAAAATAGTATTTTAAGGTGTCTTAGAGGTGACAAGTACAATATTTTATAACAATAGATAGCTTTTTTTCCTACTAGTACGTTCTCAAAATATATTGGTCAATTCGACAATATTTTTTTGTCAAAATATGTCTACAAATTGATCAATCCAAAGGAATGAGAGGTAGGAAAAGAAACTACCACAACAATATTATAACAAGATGTAGAGGTAATAGATTTTTGGCTAAGGCAAATAATTATAAATTTTAATGCATTTAAACCATAGTCATTGGATTGTTTGTAGTTTTTTGAAGTGATAAAAGTCATAAATTCAACTCATCTTTCTAATAAAATTAATAACTAATTATTTTGCATAAGTCTAATTTTTGTGCGTAAATTTTTAACATTTCAATTATACTCTCATAAAATAGTGGTTATTACAACTAACAATCCGCTATATAATTTTATATTTACATTTATATGAAATTGTTTGGTATTACAACTAACAACCCGCTATATAGTTTTATATTTACATTTATATGGAATTGTTTAGTATATATAAACAACTTAAATTGAAATAAAATTAAGAAACGCAACAAATAAAAACACATTTTAGCACAATGAAAAAAAAAAAAAACTGAGTGTATTCCTTTAGACGATAGTATAAAATCAGAAAGAATATATCCTCTAAAGATATTACCACAAATAAAAACACATTTTAGTGCAATAAATATTTAGTTTTAGTTTTTTTTTTGTGTAATATTTTTAATTTTTGTCATTTGAATGCGATATTATTTTATTCATCGTCTTGATGCGGCGTTGTTTATTTTTTATCTTTATACGGTATTTATTTAATTCATAATAATATATTAATTTTGATCAATTACAAATTCGATCAACGACTTTAATGTCATTAGCATTATCGATTTAAAGACATGGATATTTCAGATACTTTAAATTTTTCATATTTGTAGACATTTTGTCATTTTATGCTATTAATTTGAATGCTTGAAATTTGTTTGCAGATTCATCCTCTTTGATTTTAACGACTTTAAATTTATATTATTCTAGACGTATTCTACTAATTTAAATTAATTAATTTAATTTTTAATAAAAATACATTTTTTTATGAATTATATACTTTTAAATTCACCGATCCAAATATATATTTTATAGAATAGTGATTTTAATTTTTTTTTCAATTTTTCATGAAATATCCAAGAATGTCAGATTAGTCAATCTGTACACAATGATAGTCCTTCGATCAATTCCAAAACTTTTGATGTACAATGATATTTTCATGCTTTTGCACACTAGAAGATAACAATAGTATGTTATTCATTTTATTTTGGCTTAAATATAATTTTAATTATTTATGTGTTATGTGTTATTTGATATTTGTTTTTATCTTTTATTTGTTTTATATATATTTTGGTTTTTTATCTTTATTAAGTGATGTGTTTTAGTCTTTTCTATCACAACTTTTTTAAATAGCTGTATAATTATTATCATGAACTATTGAAATCAAATTTTGGATTAATTGTAAAGTTAAAAGTTCATTTGATATGCATGATAGAATAAAGACAATATATGATATAAAGCTTAATAATGATAAAATAGTGAGAAAATAAATATTTTTATATTCTATGTTTGATACACAAATAATAATCAATAGGAAAACAATATTTTATTTTATCATGTATTTGGTATACATCTCATCATGACATGATATAATTAATATATATTATATTTAAATACAAAACTACCATTGTGAACAATTACATATTAGTTTTTAAAAAAAATTAACTTATGATATTTTAAATCTTATAAATTAACAAAAAAAAGATATTAAAAAATTAAATAAATAATGAAATAATTTTACATTTAAAACTATCCATTGACACCACTAAATAAACAATTTAAACTTAAAAAAAAAATCATTAGTAACCAAATAGATTGTAAATAAAGATATGATATATATTATATTTGAATGACAAAAAAATACCCTTGTAAATAAATTATATTTATTTTAAAATTTCAATTAATTTTCATATTTTTATAATTTTGAATACTAATTTCTTAAATTATATAAAAAGACAAAACTACCCTTATGATAAAATCATAAACATTTTTTAAATTAATTATTAATATTTCATTTTTAAGTTTAATATCAAATTCTATTAATTATTTTTATACTTATACCTATATTTTATTTGATTTATATTTTTATTTTTTAGATTATATTTTATAAATTGTTTTTATGTTTATATTTTATTATATTTCAATTTTATATTTTTTATAAAAGTAATTGAGTAAATTATTGTTTTTATCATATTTTGCTGGTTTCTAACCCAACTCATATTCAAGATAAAAATTTCAACTAGAATGACAAGATAAGATAGAGTTATGGAATAACTTATCATATTTTGTTGGTTTATCAAATACTGAATTTAGCCAAGATGTGATAACTTATTTTATTCCTATCATGTTTCTTATCTTGTCCATCAAACATGTCCTAAGTGTGAAATCTTAATAAGGATATGGTGAAAATACAGTAAATTATGATAAATGTCATTCGTTTGAAAGAGTTTACATATGTTTCAAAGCATGCAAAAAGAACTTTTTTTCCAAGTGCAAGTCTATTATTGGGTTAAATGAATATTTTTTTGAAAGAATATTATACTGGATACATATTGACAATTGTTAGAAGGTATTCCAATGATTGAATGTTGTTATAACTTTTGTCGTGATTGTGGCAAAGAACCAAAATGAATCAAAATAAAGTTTAAAGACCAAAATAATATTAGATAAAAGAACAAAATTATATTTAAGTATTCTATTTTTCTTAAAGGTCACTCGTACTATAAGTTTAGTAGGTTATTTCATTTGTCTTTGCAACAAAAGGAAGATGTAGAGGTCACATTAAGGTTGTTACGATTGGAGGGTGTTCAAAGGTGAAGATGGTAGAAGTAGTTATTTGTGTGGGAGGAGGAATAAGTGGAGGAGTGTAGGACTTTATTGGCTAACGTTCATTTGCAAGTTAATGTAGCAGAGGTCGTGGAATAATACACAAGGATGATTGTATTTGGTAAAGGAGACGTATTTTGTGCTACGGAAGGATTTTGTCAAAGGTGTCACCGCATTTCCATTTCAAGACTTAGTGTGGCATCCTTTTGTTCAATTAAAAGTGTCATTATTTGTGTGGAGAATGTTTCAAAATAGGTTGTCTACAAAGGTAATATGTTATGTTGAGAAATTATTTCTTTTGAAGATCAACAATGTGTAGTAGGTTGCGGGAAAGTTGAAACAATCCATCATTTGTTCTTTGTGTGCCCTCCTTTTGGATTTGTGTGGTATGGTGTTTTGAATTAGCTTGGACTATATGGTGTGTTTTTTATGGATGCAATCAATCACGCCCCTATAAGTGGCAGAGCTTGACTAAAAAGTTTGGGGTGACCAACATAAAGTTATAGTGTACAAATCAAATATGTAAATTATATTATATAGCAAAAGTTAAGTTGTAATAAACAAAGTGGAATATCAAATAATTTAATTGCATGACTTAAAAATACCTTAAAATTGATACTTGAAGCAATTTCCCTTTCAATATAAATCGTCATGTTATCTGCAAAAAGTTAGCTTCCATCTTGTTTCTTAACCTAGACTTAATAATTTTCATTGCTGAAAAATATATTTTATTTGTGGCAATAGAATTTGCAAGAGTCATGATAAGATGAAGTAGTCTATCAATCAAGTAGAAATATTACATATTTTCAGTTGCAACCAAACATGTGCACAATTCTTGAATAGTTGATTAATTCTCAAATTTAAATCTTGACGAGCATCAACCAAAAAATGTCGGAGTTGCTATTTTAAATTAATCTTCTTTTGCAAATTGAAATCCATAGGATAATATTTTTCAACTAGATTGCAAATTTTTTCAATGTTAAAAGGTTTATAATTATCCTTAAGAGTCAAAGCACAACTTAGAGTTAACAAATTCATTGCTTGCTCGCAAAACCTGTTATTCAATTCTTGTAATTGTTGATCAATGACAATAAAAAATATTTCAACTTTAAAATAATGCTCTATTGTGATTTGACCTTGTTGAAAATGAGAGCATCTAAATCTTGTTGATGATTGAACATCATCGAGATCAGGAATCTCAATATCATGTTTTTCACAAAAAAAATTCACTTCAGTAGATAATGTATCCCAACCATCTTCTTTCAAGGCTGGAATAAGTGACTTTGTTGTTCCAACCAAATACATGACATTAACTACATCTTGAGATTGTTGTTGTAAGGCTTTACAAATCATATCAGTTATCCTCATGATGTCTTTCATCAAATGCAAGATAAACATTATCATCATCCCCACGTGTAGAATAACTTTCTCTTTCTTTTGAATTTTTTTTAAGCAGTACAAGTTGTCTCATATATATTTATCAAGCTACAAATAGAAGAGAAATGTGATCCTCAACGAGTATCCCCAGCTCGTTTCAAAGTACCAATTTGATTTGTACCTTTACCAGTTACAATCTCATCAATTTCTAGCAAATGTTAAATTTCCTCTTATTGAGTAGCTTGTAATTCATCATCATGCTTAGTAGAAGAACAAACAACATTGACAACAAAATTCATCTTCTCAAAGAATTTATGAATTGGAACAACTTTTCTTGATGCAGTAACCAAGAAAAGTTGCAATCAATGAGAAAAACAATGAACATAGTGTGAATAAGGACAATCCTTCATAAATAGTGCTTGTAAACCTTTCCATTCTCCTCTCATATTACTATCACCATCATACCCTTGGCCACGGATGTTAGAAACATCCAAATTATGTCGAGAAAGTATATCACATCTTCTTTCAGAGTTAAAGTTGTAGTGCCTTTAACATGTGCAACAACAAAAAAACCGCTCTTGTATTAAACCAACTTTATCAACAAATCTTAACATAAGAAACATTTATTCATTTTTTGATTCTTCACGAGTTCATCTATAATGATGCAAAATTTGGAATAACCAATTTCTTCACAAATATGTTTTCCCACCCTACTAGAAAAAATATGCAATGACTCATTTTGAATTTGATGCGAAGTATACTTGGAATTATATGGAGCATTTTCCAACACAACTTTTGCATCTTCATCATTGTAATATGCCATGAAGAAAAGATGTTTAACCAAGCGTAATGAAACCGTCTTGGATTAATCTCATTCCAGATAAAAGACATTGTTCTTAATGTATTTGATAAGGACCACATTTTAGATAAGTTCTTCGTATTGCATCGACTTTATTTGGTGGATATTGTCAAATTTTAGGGAGCTTTCCGGGATTATGTTTTAAACAACTCTCAAAGTTATATTCGAAAACTCTAGGAACCTTGGAAAGATGATTCTAATTTTCTTCAATTCTTGGATTCTTAGAGATGGTTTCAAATGCAGAAGTTCTAATTTTTTTTCATTTTTTTCACTCTCACAAATTTTCCTCTTGAAAAAGAATCAATTCTTTTACTCTTCTCCATGCTCACAAACTTCTCTAATAAAAATAAAAAAATTAAATGAATAAACAACCATAAATCAAAATAATATGCACATATCAAATCAAAGATTTAGAATGATGCAAAAACATCATTAGATTCAAACTCAATTTATTATCAATTGAAACAAGTTATCAAACTCAAATAGGGTATCAAAATCATGGGTGACTTACATTAGTGCTGGGCAGTAGGCACTAGGGAGGACTGACGACGAGTTACAAGTGATGATTGAGGAGAGGAGAGACGGTGTGACGAGAACGAGTGTGATGAGGAGGGAGGCGGAAAAGTAGGGAGACAGTGTGACGAGGACGAGTGAGGATTGAGTAGAGCAGAGAGTCAGTTAGCTAGAGATGGCAAAGATGAAGACACGAAGCATCGGGCGATTCGCAAAGACAAAGACGACGACGCGAACGAGAAAATAAGAATAGAAGCATTGCACGATTTTCATAAGTGATAGAAACGAAGACGACGACCGGTCGACGATGATTTTGAAACTGAAAAGGGAAAGTCAGAAACTGAAAAGGGAAAGTCAGAAACTGGAAATGTCAAGATAGTGAGAGAGATTGGAGAAGATATAGATTTTAGGGTTTTAGGTGTGCTTATTATTTTCTAATTTCAGTAAGGGTATTTTAGTCATTTTACCTAAAAATATTTGGGTGGTTATGGCCCGCCCTGTCATAAATGAGCTCCACCCATGACTCCTATGAATGCAATCAATCACACTAACCAATTTGATGGCCTTTTCATGCGGGCGTGTAATACGTCAAAGAATTAATTTAGTTTGGTTTGCAATGATACAGACGATTTGAAAATCAAGAAATAAGGCGATTTTTTGTTCACATGTGTTAAATGCAAATTTTATTATTGAGCACATTATATTTTTAGCATGGAGATGAATCAAATTGCATGTAAAAAGATTTTGTTATGAGTATAATTAGTGGTGCTCTCAACTCTTAGTGTGCATTGACATAACTTGTGATTAATTGTTTTGTTTCTTGTTTGAGTAATTTAGTTTGTGTTTCTTATTTGTTTTGGTCATACGGTAGAAAAATTATAAATTTTTTTTTGTTCTTGTTCTAAGCACCTCTTGTGTTTGTAATGTTTCTCTAATATATTCATTTTTGGCTTGTTCAAAAGAAAAATAAAAAAAGCGAGTAAACAATATTTTAAATAAAAATGTTTAGCAGATAAACGGGGAACAACATACATATCCAAGATTCATAAATAAATAAATAAATAAATAAATATCCAAGGTGTAAGATTTATACCTCCTTGTCATTATTCCAATTAGCAATGTTATATTGTTCAAGAAACTTTTTTCACGAAAAATCACAAAGGCTAAAATTTTATGTTGAGAAAATTAATTTTATACCAATTGAAATAGTCATTAAAAGAGGATACATATGACTTCTTATATTTCATTATTGTTTTCATCGTAACATTCAATATTTATCTTATTTCAATATATGAAATTAGGTCATCAAGTCATAGTTCAACTGACATAAATATCGATATTGTTAAATTGAACATCATATTTCAAGTTCGAACTTGAAATCTTACATTTGTATATGTAAATTTATGGAGTTTTACTATCTCATCTACACATATTAAAAAAAAGTACAATGATAATATTTGGTAAAAAAAATACAACAAAAATGAGAGGGCAAAGCTAACCATCAATACGGAGCTAGAAAAACGAAATGCAACCACAAATTTAAAACCCATATATACCCAAGATGCCAAAACTAACCAACAAAATAGAACAAGTACAACAAACACCCAAGGCAATGAATGCTAAAAACCTAGATGACATAAGTACTTCAAAGCCATATGATTTTCACTGCCAACGATACATTTTTGTAGAAACATAGGTGACCAAAACTGAATATTGATTGATCTTTTACAACAAAATTAAACTCTCTTTTGCGTATTGGTTGATAAATATTGCAATCATTAATAGCTCAGTACTCTTCTTGTCGTTGTGAAAAGGGACTAACATCATCATGACATTGCATTTTGCATTGTCCGATAAAAATGGTAGCATATACATTTGACCAAAAATTAAACCGAAATCTTAAAAAGACAGAAGTACGTGATCTCCATAGACTCACTCCACTCTACAATATCAAGGGCTTATGTTAGAGAAAATTAAATGGGACTAATTAACCCCTCTGCTTTTCTTTATAGTATTTTTCATACGAGAGTTTTGGAGGTTGATCAGGGAAAAAGCTATTTTTAGTTTTTTAAATTAAGAAAATTATAAAATTATTTTGCAAAGAAATTTAGTGTGATTGAAATGTTGCATAATTATTCATGATATTATTTTTTAATTTTTTTAAATTTTAAATATCTACAAATAGGTAGATTTAACCCTTAAAAGTTTTTCATTATAAAATCCTCCAAAAATCAAGAGATAAATATTCTTAAAGAATGCAAAAGTAGTAGTTATTACTTTTATGTATGAGATTGGAGTGAGTAACTAATAGTATTTTTACAAAATTACGGCTACGTCTTTTATATTGTTTTTCATTAAATTTTTTACTATCAAAAAATTAAAACGTTATGGTTTGGTTTTTTTTTTTTAAGTTTCTTTTAACTCTGTTGAAAAAGTCCATGTGGCTGTTCGACTTTGACTTGTGATAAATTGAATTTATGTTGATGTTTTAAATTTGTTTTTATATTGATTTTTTAAGTTTTTTTTCTTCATATTTCATGCAAAGTGATTTTAAGTTTTTTCTTATATTATTCTTTTATGTTTTTTCTTCCATATTAGTTTTTTAAGTCTCAAATAAAATTTCTTCTGGTACTTTTTCCTCAAAACACAAATCCAATGAATCCCAAATTGATATTTAATGCTATTCTGTCGTGACTAAACTTACTCAATGTCTCGCGGTCTAAATTTCGAGTGTTTTTCGAATTCAATGAAGTCGCCACCAAAATTTATTTAAAATAGGGAAAACATTGAGAAACCCTTAGAAAGAAAAAAAAAAAGGTCTTTGAAACCAAAATTTGAGTTCAAGAGTCAATTATGCGTAGGGAAGATATTAGCACCCTACAACATCCGTTAAAATACGGTTACCAATAATTAATTGTGCAAAATTAGTATTAACTTAAATATATTTATTTCTCTTTATTATTAAATATAAATATCAATTATTTATTTTTAATGTGATTTTGACAAAAAATACGTGTTTAAAGAAAAGAGGAAAAAAAAGAAATTTTTTATTAATGTACTTGACAAGAGTGTGATCTTGCTCCTACGTATCTTTCCTTGTGATGGAGAAATCAAAGCTACGTAGTTCTTGATTAGAAAATGCGGATGTGTTGATTACTTTTAAAGAAAAATGTGTTTTGTCATCAATAAAAAAAAATTTGGCGAAAGAAAATGAGTTTGTTTAACTTGAATAATTATTTTGAAATGCGCGTTTTAAGACTATCAAGTTGTACAACTCGTATCTCAAAAACTCAATGAGTAAAAAGATGTTTCATCTAATTAACCTTTATAAGAGTATTTTATATTATTTTCGTTTTTTAAAAATCGAGTTTTTAAAACCACAAAGTAGTACAACTTGTATCTTAATAACTCAAAAGATTAGAAAGATGTCACATCTAATTAATCAAATTTAAAAAAAAATGATTTTAAATTAATTTATTTATAAAAGTGAATTTTAGAACTATTAAATTGTACAACTTGTATCCTAACAACTCAAAGGTTAACAAATGTCACATCTAATTAACCTTTCAATATCTGATTACAATTTTATCTTTGCCTTTTTTTTTAGAATTAAAAATCGATGCTAAATATTAAATAAGTTTAAATGGTTCTATGAAATATATGGACTTGTAATTTGATCTGTTAAATAAACGAAAACACATTTTAATAATAGAACCAAAAATATTATATACAAGTGTGAGCTTCTTTCAAAATATTTTTTAATTAAATAAGTGATGGCAACAAAAGTTATTTTAATATTAAATAGCACAACCCAAAGCTAAAAATACAACAAAAATCGATTAACACAGTTCATCGATGAAATAAATAATGTTTATTGCTATTTAATTACATTCATAATTATTTATATTAAATGTAATAAATATAATATAATATTTGTTGATTAAATGAAATAAATGTCATGAGAATAACATAATATTTATTGGCAAGCTATCATTATTAGCTGAACAGAAAAGTAGATGTATCAAGCAGAAAAAAGAAACCCATCCATCACAGAAAATAGTTATAGCAAGCAAAGCATAGCAGGAAGTAAAAAAAAGCAAACATTCATATAAAAACAGAGGCAGTAGCAACGCATGACTGGAAGTAAAAAAGAAACAAAGCAAAGCACCCTACCTTTTCAATATAAACAGGCTGAAAATTATAAACTTTATAAACACAATAAAAAAAATCTCAACCAAAACAACACTCATACATATTACAAAATTTCATCTTTCAAACTCTAGTTTCAAATTTTAGTTTCCAATATAATAATATAGAAGAAGAAAAAACAGAGCAAATAGAAACAAAAAATAGAGCAAATAGATGAGAATGAGAAAATACATGCCTCTTCAGATACCTATGAAACGGTGGTGTACGGTTGACCGTGGTTAGCTGATGAAACGGTGGTGTACGGTTGACCGTGGTTAGCCGTGGTTACCAGTGGATGATGAAATGACGGTAATGATCTTTGTTTTTCTATTTTCTTCTTTTTTGTTTTGAAATAAATAATTTTGAAGATGAGATTGTATTGTTGTTTCTCTACTCAATTTCTCTCTAATTTTCTTTACTTCTCTTTTGGAAAATAAATCTGTTTTCTCTTAAAAATCAAGTTCCTCTCATCTAAAAAATATCAAGCTCCCCTTTTTACTAATTTTTGAACTCAATTTATAGACTAAAATGGTGAATCTTTTTGTTCATTAGATAAAATTAAGTTATGTACTTTGTATAGTTTTGTTGCAAATTTTACACAACATCATGTTTTGAATGCACAATTGGTACAAGTAATAACCTTATTAGTCTGAAATGAAGCAAATAACTAGTTTGTAACATGTTTGTAGTAGGATGCTAACAAGGCAAATAAGATAAAAGAAGGTTTGCATTAGGACGCTAACAAGACAAACAAGATAAATAAATGTACACAATAGAAATAGTAGAAAAAGAAAAGAAAAAAAAGTGTGTTCACAACTTTTCTTTTTTATTTTATCTTATTTTTATTTTATTTTTTGTGTTAAATAAGGACACTTATGTGAATTGGACTAAGTTGTAAAAATGATGATTTTCAGATTTTTTTATAATAATATTTATAATAATATTTATTAAACATATTATTACTTATTTTTAAATTACTTTTAAATAGTTGGACAAAATTGGAGCATTACACTCAACTATTTATAAACTCCTAGTGCTGGTGCTAATTGCTACTTAATTACTCAAGTAAACGAAGAATAAATCAATATTTAAGGAAGCAAAACTCTTATTTTGAAGAGTTTCATGAAGCATATGAGATATTATATTTGTGGTCTCATATTATATTGCGGTTGATTAGTTGGACGATATTTAACAATGAGTCTACATTAAATTTGTACAATCAAAACATTGGTACGTACCCCTAATTAGGATGAGCCTTATTTTTTATTTATAATATACTATAATATTTGAAAAATTATTTTGATATCATTAATTTTGTATATTAAACACTTTAAAATTTTATATTTGCACCGTATGCCTTAAATAAATAGTCAATCTCTCACCAGTGAATCTGTGAGAGCGGCTACAGCCTACCATACACTACCACCCACTATTAAATGTTATAATCTTAAATCTTAATATTATGTTTTTGTAATTTTAAAGATCTAATTATTAAATGAACATTGTCTCTAAAAACATTAAAATGACCCTTCATACATTCAGAAACACTTGGACGAAATGCATGTTGTCTAAACATCATGACAAAAGGATTTAGTCTTTTTTTTGCAACTTATACTTGACCGCTTGGTGAAGTCGAGAGCTTTTTGACATCCTATTTTGTAGTTCATGCTAAATATGATAAATGTATAAGTGTTAGTAGAGTTGTCTTAATTTTTTTGAGGTCGCGTTCGAATATAAAAAATTGAGACTTTACTATAAAAAAATGTAATTTTAATAATTATAATTTATTTCAAAACATTATATTTTTATCAAATAAAATGTCAAAAACTCAAACAACTTTATTTAAATTCATCGAAATAAATAAATTGTAAATAACATCTAAATACAACTTCAAACTAATATTAACCTTCTAGCTATTTAAAAAGAGTCATCATTCTAATACTTTGAACAAATTCATAACTTTCAAATACTACCAAATAATCACATTTCAATTCTTAATCATATTGTTGAACCCAATAAAATATGCTGCAATGAGCTATTTTCTCTACGATAAATTAAATCTTATTGGACTTGAGTGTTTTTTTAATTATATGAAATTTTTTAATCAATATATCATAATTATTATAAGTAAAAATAAAATTGAAGCTATAATAATTTTAGAACCTCATGCAATAGCCCAGATTGCACATGGCAATTACCAGCCCTTATCGTCAGAAATGTGGTTTAAAATTTTCATTTGAATAAAAACCTCTCATATTTTATGATATATTGCACCTTGAGCACAAAATGTATATATACCACTATTAGTCGCAACAAGATTACCAAGATTTAGATTTAAATCTTAAAAATCTTTCGATTATGCGATCATAGCCACCCCCTCCGATCTTAATTGTATGCACGATCTAGTTTTGAATCAAAGATCAATCCATAATCGTCAAAATAATTGTAAAATTGCACGTCCTAGTTGAATAAAACAAGAAAAAAAACCTATTTTTTTATAAATATTTTCTCATTCGAACTTCATCATCCCCCCTCTCTCACAACCACGGATGCCTTCTTTTTTCTTCTTTGACAAATTCTTCATCTCTTGGTTGTTTTTATTAGATAGTAGTTTTTAATAAATCAAGAATAATCTTGGAAAATCAGAATGATCCGGATAAACCAAGAATGATCTTGTTATTAGAGAATTTTGTAATTCAAGTAAAATATTAGTTGTATGTGATAACTAACTAACTAATCACTTAATTAGTTAGTTAGTTAGAGGACAATTAGAATGAATAAGAATAAACTATGTATAAATAGTACACTCCATTCATTTAATAAACAAGTCCTACAATTCATATGTTATTCTACTTTTCTGTTTCTTGCACTTGAAGCAATAGTTTGAAAGATAACAATTGGTATCCAAAGTTTGGTTCCCATAACCAAATCAGAGTAAAACACACGAGTGGAATGTGAGGTCCAAAAACGTGAGTGAAATGAGGATGAGTTCAAGTGCAAACAATGAAAATTTTCCAACCCATATGCCACACTTTGGTGGAAAAGATTGAGATAGATGGAGAGTGCAAATTCGAGCATTGTTTGGTTTTCAAGAAATGTTAGAAATCATAGAAAATGGTTTTGAGGATATGGGAACCAATCCAACAAAGGATTAAAGATCAAGTTTTAAAGAAAACGAGTTAGCCAACACAAATTCCTTTACAAGTGCAAGATGATCATCAGACCAATGTAGATAGAGTTGAAGAAAGGATAAAGTCAAGCAGATCACTTTACTTTATTGCAAACACAGAACTTTTGTATGTTGAAGAAGCTATGAAGAGAGGACCCTGGAAGAAAGAAATGATAGAAGAAATCAATGCAATTGAGAAGACCTAGACTTGGTACTTGACAAACTTACCTCCAAAACATAAGCAGGTTCAAGTGAAATGGGTCTACAAACTCAATCTGAATCCAGATGGAACAATTGCTAATTACAAAGCTAGATTGGTTTCCAAAGGATTCTTACAAAGGGCAGGTATAGACTATTATGAAGTGTTCGCTCTAGTAGCCAGAATTGAGACAATCAGACTAGTAATAGCCCTGGCCTGTGCTAGAGGTTGGCTGATGTGCCAGCTTGATGTCAGATATGCATTTTTGAATGGATTGCTGGAAGAAGAAATGTATGTCTCTCAACCACCAGGATTTGTGATTAAGGGAAAGGAGGATAAAGTGTTCAGATTGAGAAAAGCTCTCTATGGTTTGAAACAAGCCCCAAAAGCTTGGAACAAAATAATCGATTCATTTCTAGTTGGCATTGGATTCATCAAGTGCACAATAGAGTATGGAGTTTATGTGAAGCATTACACATTGAATGAAGGGCCTACAATGATCCTACTTTGCCTATATGTTGATCACTTGCTGGTGACTGGCAGCAACAGGAAGGAAAGTGAAGAATTTAAAGAAATCATGAAGAAGTAGTTTTTGTTGGAACCAAGTTGGTTCTAAATACTTAGGATTTTGATGTTTACAAAAGCACTTTATGTAATCTTATTTTGAACCTGAATTATTACATTAAATGCCACCAGAAGATGAGCTACCATAGAATAAAAATAGACCAGATGATACAACTCCAGAATGCTCCAGAAAATACATCCAGAAGGTCCAGAGGATATATCCTAGAATTACCAGAAGATACTCCAGGATGTCAAAACATCACCAGAAGATATCTTTGCTGGCCCAGATCAGAAGGAAGCAATGTCAGAAGAAGACCTGGACCATACCAGAGGAAAACCTGCCAGAGGGAGAGTTGTTCCAGACCAAAAGGAATCAAATGTCAGATTTATTCCAGAAGTTATTCAGACCAGAAGATGGCATGATAGTGAAATGATAAACAGTCCAGACTTAATCAGAGGATGAATTGATGGGTCCGGAACAAGAGAATTAACCCAGATCTGACCCAGACCAGAAGATAGCATGGTTTAGGGTATGAAACTAAGTCCAGACCAGAAGAAATGATTTCCAGAATTGATCCAGACCTGATCCAAAATCAAAGGTAAAATGTCCAGACTGAAATATTATTTGTCCAAATTTAATTTCAGTTTAATCGAGACCAAGTCCAGAATTGGTCCAGATCAGAGGGAAGATTTTCAGATCAATGGTTTAGATTTAATTATTTGGCCCAATGTTGGTCGAGATCAGAAGATCAGACCATGGCCCAATGTTGGCCGAAATCAGAGGTTCAGGATGTGTGGTCCAGCAATGGCCGAGATCAGAGGATTATAGCATATCAGGTGCAAGTCCAGGATGGCCGAGATCAGAAGATCAGAGGGTTAGGAAGTGTGGTCCAGGGATGGCCGAAATCAGAGGATCACAACATATCAATTAGTATGGTCCAGATGTGGACTAGCGCAGGGAGATCAAATGGTCCAGATTTAATCATGAGGATTAACGGTGGAGATTTTAATTTATTTTGATCAAAGTATTAAAAAGATTTGTTACAAAAATAAATTGAAGTATTGTGGAACTCAAGAGCTGTTGGCGGGAAGGAACTAAAGACTTGATTGGCCAGTTATTTTGAAAGAAAATCTGAAGCTTAATAAAAGATATGTTTTTTATTTAAATAAAGCCCAATTGGTCAAGTTATTTTTGCAAGAGAATCCAGCAAGATACAGCTCGAAATTAAGCTTGGAAGAGACCTTAATTCTCTTCTATAAAAGGAGGCTCAAGGCAGAATACTTAGGATCGAAAATTAAAAAGAGTCATACACTTCCAAAGAAAACACTCAAGTTTTCAGTAAGGTCAATTGTGAGTTCCAGCTTTCAAGAAGAAAGCACTCTTGTTATTTTCTTTCACGTGTGATCTAAGTTGTTGAAGTAGAGTCTACAATCTGAGGGAGTCAGAAGGGGTAGCAGATTACTTGGCAATTAGATTCAAAGTGTTGTAATTCCTTCTACAATCTGGGGTTGTCAGATTGTCAGGAGAAGAAAGGAGCTATATTCCTCAAGAGTCTAGGATTGTTAGACTGTTTGAGAAGACTGACTTGGAGGGTCAGTAGAACTGCTGTAATTCAAGGTTTGAATTAGTGAAATCCTTCAAGGTGAAGGGACTGGACGTAGCCTCGTTAACGGTGAACCAGTATAAAAATTCTGTGTTTTATTTTTACTTTATATCCGCTACTAACTCTGTTTTTATTCATACATCAAGTTTTGTTTTAAAAGTGTAAAAACAGGAAAAATATTCAAGTTAGTCAAACACAATTCAACCCCCCTTCTCGTGTTTGCACCTTCAATTGGCATCAGAGCTCGGTCTCAAGGCTGAGCACTTAACAGTGATTGAGGAAAGGTCCAAGGGGTTCAACATGGCAGAATCCAGAGAAGAATTGGGAGGCAACATCAACAGACCACCACTGTTTGATGGAGAAAGGTTTGAGTATTGGAAGGACAGAATGAGAAGTTTCGTCATATTTCAAGATCCTGAACTATGGAAGATGATAGTCAATGGATACACTGCACCTACTGATCCAGAAGATCCAACTAAAAAACTAGACATAGATGATATGAAACCAGATCAGAGCAGATTACACAAACTTCATCACAAGTCCAGAAACATCATGATCAGTGTCATCACATTCAAGGAATTTGACAGATGCACAGATAAAGAAACAACAAAGAGCATGTTCGACAGTCTAGTTCTGACCTATGAAGGAACCCAGCAGGTTCAAGAAGCAAGGGCTAACATACTGGTCAAACAGTATGAGATGTTCAAGATGGAAGATGATGAAAACATTGATGGAATGTTCTGCAGATTCCAGACTCTGATATCTAGACTGAAGGTCTTGAAGAAAAGCTACACAACAGCAGATCATGTCAAGAAGATTCGAAGAAGTTTACCAAAAAAGTGGAGACCAATGGTTACTGCAGTTTAGCAAGACAAAGATCTGAATAACATAAGACTTGAAGATCAGATCAGCTCACTCAGGTCTCATGAAATAGAACTGGAAGCAGATGAACCAAAGAAGAAGAAAAATATGGCCCTGAAGTCGAAACAGAAGAAAGCTGCAAAGGCAGCATCAGAATCAGAGGATAGTGACAGTGACTGTGATGATATGGCTTACTTAACCAAAAAGATGGTTAAGATATGGGAAAGCAGGAAGAGGAGAGGTTCCAAGAAGAAACATAACAGCAAAGATAAGGAAGAATCTGACAAGAAGAACATCATCTGTTATGGATGCAATGAACCTGGACATATCAAGTAAGAATGTCCAAATTTGGAAAAAGGCAAACAACACAAGAAGAGTTCCAGATTTAGAAAGAAGGGTCTGATGGCTGCCTGGGATGTATCAGAATCAGAAGAAGAATCGTCTGGTGAAGAAGAGGCAGAAACAGCAATGATGGCACACATCAGATCTGCTTCTGGACCTCATAAAGGCACGATTTTAGGAAGGAAAGAAGGCAGAAGGAAGAATGATCGAAGCAGTCATTCAAGCAAGTCTGGAAGCACATCAGAAGAAGCAATTCTGTCTCTGATGGCACATACCAACTCAAGTTCTGAATACAGTTCAGGCTGTGGAACATATTCAGAAGATGAAGACAATGAGGTATTTTCTGATCTCTCTAAATCTGAATTAATTGATGCTGTAAAAGACTTGTTAAATGCAAACAATAAGATGTCTTTAAAATTGAAAACTATTAGGGAAGATAAGAAAAATCTAACTATAGAAGTCCAAGTTTTAAATAATCGAAATTCTGAGTATGCAACTGAAAACAAGGATTTTAACACTGAAGTTGCAAGACTCAAATATGAAAACCAAACTCTCAAAAGCAATGTTTGTTCCACTTCCAAAACTGTTTGTGAATCTGATATGCATGAACAATTTTTTCAAAACTTTATTTCTAATGGAATGGAAAGAAGTAAATATGCATCTATGAGTTATGGAAACAGTAATACTGGAAAGAGAGGTCTTGGTTTTACAGAAACAATTACTGAAAGTAAAGCTGTTCATTCTGATGTTTTATGCATTGTTTGTTCTAAGAAAGGTCACTCTAAACTATCTTGTCCAATGGTAAAATGTGAACAAGATCAGAGAGCTGTTAAGAGTAACAAACCTGGACCCAATCAGTTCTAGGTATCAAAAGATCAAATTGTCTATGTTGCAGATATTCTGAGCAACCAGAAGGAGACACCAACAATGGTGCCTGGACAATGGATGTTGGCAATGCACAAGCAGAAGAAGGTTTATGTTCCAACGTCTACCAAACAGAAGCCAAATGACTCTGGTAGAAGAAGAACTGGTCAACACAATACCTATCAGAACCAAAACCAGAATCATAGGTGGAACATGAAATATCAAAGAAATCACACATATCACAGGAATCAGAACAGGAACTGGAACCAGAATCAGAACTGGAATCAATATTAGAGGTACAGGAACTGGAACCAGAATCAGAACTGGAACCAGTATCAGAGGCACAGGAACTGGAACCAGAACCAACACTGGAACCAGAATCTGAACCAGTACCAGAACCAGCATAATTACCAGAATCAGTATAATCACCAGAGGAACATGGTGTATCAGCCAAAGCAAAAAGAGAGGAATAAGAATCAGGAGAGTTCTTCAAACACTCCAGTGAGATTCATCAAGACTACAAACCTGGAAGGGAATTCAAATCCCTTAATCCAAACCATGTAATCACAGAACATAAATATTCGAAATCTGAAAATCAGAAGCAGGAGGATTTTCAGAGTAAAACTGAAACTGCTAACATAGAGGTTACATCTTGCTGTAAATACTATTATTATTTGATAATTATGTTTACTATGATAACAAGAAGCTTGATCTTAACAAATCAAAGCTAGATAAGTATTCTGCAGGTTTTCAAACTATCAGAGGAACCAGGTGATTCACACGAATTGAATACCTCAGCAGAAACATCATTCCAGTGGTTTCAAAGACAAGCAGAAACCACCAAAAGCAGAATTAATGGTTTGGCTGTATTGAGTTAAATTTTAAATTATTTGATTTGCATTATGTAATATGACAAACTGCTTGATCTTGACAAATCAAAGCAAGATAAAAATAGTGGAGGTTCACCAGAACCAAAGGGAGCAGAAGCACAAGAAACAGAAGTACCTGGAAAGGTAAAGGATACAAGCAAGTCAGCAACACATGACAAATCTTCAAAAGATAAATCTGATCAAGTTAGAAACAGCCAAGATAAGTTAG
Organism: Cicer cuneatum; assembly: GCA_037974295.1. Lineage (NCBI taxonomy): Eukaryota > Viridiplantae > Streptophyta > Magnoliopsida > Fabales > Fabaceae > Cicer > Cicer cuneatum. The sequence continues at coordinate 76,224,901 of JBBPBO010000005.1, forward strand.
AAGAGAAATATGGATATTTACCAGAATCTGAAGCTGTTACAGATTCTCCAAACCAGAAGCTGATTTATTAGAATCAGAAGTTGTTACAGATCTTCCAAAACCAGAAGTTGATGTGAACCAAGCAATGTTGATGAAGCTTTGGCAGAGGAAGGTTGGATACTTGCAATGCAAGAAGATCTGAATGAATTCCAAAGGAATAATGTTTGGGATCTGGTATCCAGACCAAACAAAAACATTATTGGAACCAAATAGGTGTTCAGAAACAAATTCAATGAAAAGGGTGAAGCTGTAGCTCAAGGATACAGTCAACATGAAGGTATAGACTACACTGAGACTTTTGCTCCAGTGGCCAGGTTAGAAGCAATTAGAATTCTTTTATCATTTGTTGCTAATCATGATATAATGCTGTATCAAATGGATGTTAAAAGTGCATTCTTAAATGGCTACATAAGTGAGGAAGTCTATGTCAAACAGCCCCCTAGATTTGAAAATTCTAATTTTCCAGACCATGTTTTCAAACTTAAAAAATCTTTATATGGTTTAAAACAAGCACCAAGGGCATGGTATGACAGACTTAGTAACTTTCTGCTTAAGAATGAATTTAATAGAGGCCAGATTGATAATACTCTGTTTAGGAAATCCATTAAAAATGATATTTTGATTATTCAAGTTTATGTTGATGATATCATATTTAGATCAACTAATGGCACTTTGTGCAAAGAGTTTTTTGATCTAATGCAGAAAGAGTTCCAAATGAGCATGATGGGAGAACTTAAGTTCTTTATGGGAATTCAGATTCATAAAGGTAAATCAGGTATACTCATTCACCAATCTAAATACACTAAAGAACTTCTTAAAAAGTTCAAGATGAGTGACTGTAAGCCTATGGCCACCCCCATGCACCCAACCTGCTCACTTGAGAAAGATGAAACCAGCCAAAAGGTAGACCAGAAAACATATAGAGGTATGATTGGATCCCTTCTTTATTTAACTGCTTCTAGACCTGACATCTTGTTTAGTGTTTGTGTTTGTGCCCGTTTTCAAGCTGACCCTAGGGAGTCCCATTTAACTGCTGTCAAACGAATTTTGAGATACCTTAAAGGAACCACCAACCTTACTTTGTTATACAAGAAAACCCCCACCTACAAACTCAGAGGTTTTTGTGCTTCCGACTATGCTGGAGACAAGCTGGAAAGGAAAAGTACAAGTGGCAACTGCACTTTCTTAGGTGATAATTTGATCTCTTGGTCAAGCAAAAGACAAAGCACCATTGCCATGTCAACAGCTGAAGCTGAGTATATATCAGCAGCAGGATGCAGTTCACAGTTACTCTAGATGAAACATCAACTTGAAGATTACAACATCTTTGAAACCAATATCCCTTTGTTCTGTGATAACACTTCAGCTATAAACCTAACCAAGAACCCTATCTTACACTCTAGAGCCAAACACATTGAAATAAAACACCATTTCATTAGGGACCATGTTCAAAAAGGGACTTTAAGCATCAGTTTGTGGACACTGATCATCAATGGGCTGACATCTTCACCAAAGCATTACCAGAAGATAGGTTCGAGTTCATCAAGAAGCATCTCAGCATTACCTCCATATCTGACTAGTTCAAGTAGATATCTTAGGAGTTTTTAAATTTCTTGTAATTTTATTTTTTGTCTTTTATTTTCTGTTTTACTTTCTGTAATTTGTAAAGAGAAAAACAAAAAATACAAAAATAGTAGGACCTCTTTTTGGATGATGACAAAAAGGGGGAGAGAGAGAAAAAAGAGAAATAAGTAGAAAAGGAGAGATAAAAAGAAAGGAGGAGAGAAAAAGAAAGAGATGAAAAGAGAATGAGTTGAAAAAGAGAGGAAACAGGGAGAGAGAAAAATAAAGCGAGAAAAAGAAAGAGTGAAAAGAGAAGGAGTTGAAAAGGAGAGGAAATGTGAAGAGACAAAAGGAAAAAGAGAATAAAGAAGGAGTTGAAAAGGAGAGGAGAAGAGAAGAAAAGAAAGAGTGAAAAGAGAAGGAGTTGAAAAGGAGAAGAAAAAGTCAGTATCAGACTTAGGGGGAGAGATTGGTCTGAGGGGGAGTAATTCAGTCTTCGAGTTACTAGCTAGCAAAATAAGTTAAGGTTTTTTCATCATAAAAAAGGGGGAGATTGTTGGAACCAAGTTGGTTCTAATTACTTAGGATTTTGATGTTTACAAAAGCACTTTATGTAATCTTATTTTGAACCTGAATTATTACATTAAATGCCACCAGAAGATGAGCTACCAGAGAATAAAAATAGACCAGATGATACAACTCCAGAATGCTCCAGAAAATACATCCAGAAGGTCCAGAGGATATATCCTGGAATTACCAGAAGATACTCCAAGATATCAAAACATCACCAGAAGATATCTTTGCTGGCCCAGATCAGAAGGAAGCAATGTCAGAAGAAGACCTGGACCATACCAGAGGAAAACCTGCCAGAGGGAGAGTTGTTCCAGACCAAAAGGAATCAAATGTCAGATTTATTCCAGAAGTTATTCAGACCAGAAGATGGCATGATAGTGAAATGATAAACAGTCCAGACTTAATCAGAGGATGAATTGATGGGTCCGGAACAAGAGAATTAACCCAGATCTGACCCAGACCAGAAGATAGCATGGTTTAGGGTATGAAACTAAGTCCAGACCAGAAGAAATGATTTCCAGAATTAATCCAGACCTGATCCAAAATCAAAGGTAAAATGTCCAGACTGAAATATTATTTGTCCAGATTTAATTTCAGTTTAATCGAGACCAAGTCTAGAATTGGTCCAGATCAGAGGAAAGATTTTCAAATCAATGGTTTAGATTTAATTATTTGGCCCAGTGTTGGCCGAGATCAGAAGATCAGACCATGGCCCAATGTTGGCCGAAATCAGAGGTTTAGGATGTGTGGTCCAACAATGGCTGAGATCAGAGGATTATAGCATATCAGGTGCAAGTCCAGGATGGCCGAGATCAGAAGATCAGAGGGTTAGGAAGTGTGGTCCAGGGATGGCCGAAATCAGAGGATCACAGCATATCAATTAGTATGGTCCAGATGTGGACTAACGTAGGGAGATCAAATGGTCCATATTTAATCATGAGGATTAATGGTGGAGATTTTAATTTATTTTGATCAAAGTATTAAAAAGATTTGTTACAACAATAAATTGAAGTATTGTGGAACTCAGGAGCTGTTGGCGGGAAGGAACTAAAGACTTGATTGGCCAGTTATTTTGAAAGAAAATCTGAAGCTTAATAAAAGATATTTTTTTATTTAAATAAAGCCCAATTGGTCAAGTTATTTTTGCAAGAGAATCCAGCAAGATACAGCTCGAAATTAAGTTTGGAAGAGACCCTAATTCTCATCTATAAAAGGAGGCTCAAGGCAGAATACTTAGGATCGAAAATTAAAAAGAGTCATACACTTCCAAAGCAAACACTCAAGTTTTCAGTGAGGTCAATTGTGAGTTCCAGCTTTCAAGAAGCAAGCACTCTTGTTATTTTCTTTCACGTGTGATCTAAGTTGTTGAAGTAGAGTCTACAATCTGAGGGAGTCAGAAGGGGTAGCAGATTACTTGGCAATTAGATTCAAAGTGTTGTAATTCCTTCTACAATTTGGGGTTGTCAGATTGTCAGGAGAAGAAAGGAGTTGTATTCCTCAAGAGTCTAGGATTGTTAGACTGTTTGAGAAGACTAACTTGGAAGGTCAATAGAACTGCTGTAATTCAAGGTTTGAATTAGTGAAATCCTTCAAGGTGAAGGGACTGGACGTAGCCTCGTTAACGGTGAACCAGTATAAAAATTTTGTGTTTTATTTTTACTTTATATCTGCTACTAACTCTGTTTTTATTCATACATCAAGTTTTGTTTTAAAAGTGTAAAAACAGGAAAAGTATTCAAGTTAGTCAAACACAATTCAACCCCCTTCTCGTGTTTGCACCTTCAGTTTTAAATGTCATATCTGGGCAAGCTGAGCTATTTCATAGGAATGGAGTTTACTGAGACCGAAGTAGGGCTGCTGATGCATCAGAAGAAGTATGCTAGAGAAATTTTGAGAAGATTTAACAGGGTTGGCTGCAACCCTGTTGTCACTCCAATTGAAGTCAATGCAAAGCTAGGGAAAGAAATTGAAAAAGAGCTGGCTGATACCACTCTATTCAAGCAAGTTGTTTGTTCCCTAAGATACTTATGCAACACAAGGCCTAATATTTGCTATAGTGTCGACAAGATAAGCATATTCATAGAGAAACCCAAGCATTCTCACTGGATTGCAGTCAAGAGGATCATGAGATACATTCAAGGCACCTTGGAGTATGGAATTTTGTTTGCCACATAATTAAAGCAAGAAGATGAGACTTAGTGGGCTATTCTGATTCTGATTGGTGTGGAGACAAAAGTGATAGAAGAAACACATCAGTCTATGTATTCAAGTTCATGAAATCTCCGATAGCATTAAGCTTAAAGAAGCAGCCAATCATAACATTGTCATCGTGTGAAGCTGAATACATTGCTGGCAGCTATGCAGCCTACCAAACATTATGGTTGGAATCGTTAATAGCAAAACTAAGAATTGATGTTTGTAGGCCAATACCATTGATGATTGACAACATCTCAGCCATAAATCTAGCAAAGAATCATGTGTCCTATGGAAGAAACAAGCACATTGAAACAATGTTTCATTTCCTAAGAGATTAAGTTGGAAGATGCAAGCTTAAACTCATATATTGCCAAACTGAATGCAAGTGGCTGACATTATAACCAAGGGATTGAGGACAATCAGATTTGAGGAGTTAAGAAAAATGTTATATGTAATATCACTTAGATACTTTAATTAAGGAAAAGTATTAAATTGTAGTTTTTAATAAACCAAGAATGATCTTGGAAAACCAGAATGATCTGAATAGACCAAGAATGATCTTGTTATTAGAGAATTTTTGTAATTCAAGTAAAACATTAGTTGTATGTGATAATTAATCACTTAATTAGTTAAAGAACAGTTAGAATGAATAAGAATAAATCATGTATAAATAATACACTTCATTCATTTAATAAACAAGTCCTACAATTCATATACTATTCTACTTTTTTGTTTCTTGCACTTGAAACAATAGTTTAAAAGTTAACAATTTTATTTTTAAACTTGTAAATTTATACTTTATATGATCAATTTGTATATTTATAGACAACCACTAGTATTTTCGTTTTAGTAGGATCTTACAATCTTAACTTCGATGTTATGTTTTGTGATCTTCCTACCCTTCTCGATCTTGATCAAAATCTCGATCTTGACATTGCATAGTTGTAACTTCAAATATGTTTTCCAATATGAAAATTATCTTAGCATTTCTTGAGAAGCATATCACATTTCCACCCTTGTAGCACGTGTCTTTGATTCATTGGAGTAGGCAATTGGACTTTGGCCATCATCACATTATTTTATAAATTTTAACCACTATTGTATTTTACTCGAAAATTACTTCTAAGATTATGTATTAGAAAATTACACCTATAATTTCAAGATTATTTTCGTTTTAGTAGGATCTTACAATCATAACTACGATGTTATGTTTTGCGATCTTCCTACCCTTCTCGATCTTGACATCGCATAATTGTAACTTCAAATATGTTTATCGCATAATTGTAACTTCAAATATGTTTTCCAATATGAAAATTATATTAGTATTTCTTGAGAAGCATATCACATTTCCACCCTTGCAACATGTGTCTTTGATTCATTGGAGCATGCAATTGGACTTTGGCCATCATCACATTATTTTATAAATTTTTACCAATATTGTATTTTACTCGAAAATTACTTCAAGATTATGTATTAGAAAATTACACCTATAATTTCTATCATATTTATTTTTTTCAACATCATGTAGTTTTTTTTTTATATTAATAACAATTTTTCTGATAAAATAAAGACTAATATGTGGAAAAAAATACATAAAAGATTAATATGAAAAACTCTAAAGATTCAATATAGGAAAAAGAAACTTAAAAGATCAATATAAAAGCAATTTACCGATTTAGAGTTTGTCACCAGATAAGTAAGGTTACATGTCAGCGTTTAATTATCATGTGGGTTTTCTTCACAAAGTTAAATGGAAGTTAAAAAAAGAACCACAATGTACATATTTTAATACTTAAATGATCATACAAGAAATACTTCAAATTTAGAGGACCGCGGCCATGATTTTTCCTAATATTCTTTCTAGCTTAGATGACATTGATAATGGAAGGATTACAATTTTTTTCATCTTTATCTTCAAAAATACCAGCATTTTTTATATATAAAAAAAGAAATTCATTTAGTTATTAAAAAAATTGAGAGACGCAATATTTAATTCATGAAAAAAATAAAAGTAATTTTTAGTCTTTGAAAAATTTGAACCAGAATTACTTAGACCTTACTTTCTTTGTACTTTGTTTGGTTGATAAAGAAAATAGAGGAAAGAAAAAAAAGTGAAAGTAGAGAAAAATTATTGAAAATGAGATGATTATTTAGTTTAGTGCAAAAGGAAAAGAAATAGTTTAATTTATATTTGATAATGTAAATTTTTTTTATATTTTCATAAGAAATATTCACATATCAATTTGGAGTCCGTTTGTTATAGTTTTTTTATGAAAAAAAAAGTTCCTTTTTTAAAAAATAAATAAATTAATAATCACTTTTAGTAATTTTTTTTGTCACAGATTTTAAAAGAAGTTAATATGAAAAAAAATTATTAATAAATATGGTCTCCATTCAATGAAAAATTATGTCAAGGGTTATTGAGTTAGTTATTCATTTAGGATTATTTTTATGTTTTTTAGTTTTAATTCAATAAAATTGTGTTATCTTGACGTTCGAAAATGTTAACTTTTATCAGATAATAAAGTAAAATAATTTTACATTATCAATAAATATAAATTAAATTTTAAGAGAAAATGAAAAAAAAAGTATGTTAATATATAAAATGACTTAAATGTGCTTAAACAAAAAATTAAAAATATAAAAAAAAATATTAATATTTTATTAAATTGAAACATTTTTTTTATTGTTACAAAATTTATTTTATACATATACTCTTTATTTTTATATTTTATAATTTTTTATTGATGATAACGAAATATTTATTTTTATTCTTTTTTATCATATCTAATTTTATGGACATTTATGTCATTTTATAGAAACACAACAAAAAATTCTATCATAATTTCTTTTTATTTTCTATTATATCATATTCTTGTCACTTTCTTTCTTTTTCCTCCATATTTCATTCATCAATTAAACAAAATATAAAGAAAATAAAAAATAATTTATCCGAATTTAATTTTCTTAAAAACTAAAAATTATATTTATTTTTCTCAAAATCTAAGTTAAATCTCATAATTTTTCTCAAAAATTAAAATAGATATTTACTCATTCTTTAATCTTTAAACATGTACTATAAAATTATGCATCAACAAAGCTCAAAATTTAGAAGTTGCATAATTTGTGGCTACATAATTCTACCACAGCGGAACATTCGGCTAATAATGCAAAATGATAATGAGATCACAAGAGTTAGAGAGGGGCATTCTATTTCTACCTACTCTCATTTGATTTAATTTCTATAATTCACCCATTCCAACGGGCCTTAATTAGATCCATGCTTTTGTGCTTTGGTGAACCGAAGGTTCCGTTTCTTTGCATTTATTACTATATTGTTTGGTAGCTTCTAAAAATATGCTGAATTAATTGATCTCGTCACTATTGTTGCTCACTTCAATTATTGTATATCTCAAGTTTAATTGCAATTTTTTTTTACCTATTCACAAAATTCATCATTCTATTCTAAAATTTGATTGATTTTGGATTCAAAATTAATGATGTAACAATTTTTTAATAATATGATATATAGTATGATACAGTTAGATAATTAATATTTATGAAATTGTTATAAAAATTTTAAAAAAATTTAGTTTAAGTTTTTGAAATTATTTATTTTTGTTATTTAATAAATGACTTATAAATATTAATACATTTAAATGATTATATATTATGAAATTGTATTCTATATCACTTAAAATATTTCACATGAGTAATTTTTAGTAATATAAGATATAGTACAATAATGTAAAATGATTAATATTTAAGAAATTGTCATAATTCTTTTTTAAAATTTTAGTCTTAGATTTAAAATAAAAAGACTGATTTTGTGGAAATAAATATATCAAAACTATGAAGATCATACTAACAAGTGTCAAAAAAGAAACCAACAAAGATTTTGGTAAAAAAAAATTAACTTTTTTAATATTAATACAACAAATGCATAATTTTTGAAAATATATTTCCTTTTTCGTATTTTAACAAATACTTTAGAAATACTTATTAGCATTTTTCAAAATATAATTAAGGTTATTTCTTACCAGTGTTTCCCTTCTTTCTAACCTCTTTTTCCAGCTCATTATGTGACAGCCCAAAATTTTCATTATTATTATTAATGGCTCCATGCTTTTTTTAACTTTATTTTGTATAAATAAATGTTACTAATTAATTAGACTATCTTAGTTTTCAGAATTGAATTCAGGACTTGTACTTCTAGGTCGGTGAAAGTAAAGGAATTAAACCCCTAGTTATTTAATTGGTTAATTGGCAAAAGGACAGCAACAAGTGTGACGTGAAAACATTTACGAGAGAAAGAAACAGTGCCGTGCCTCAACGGTAGCAGTCAGTAGTCACACGAGAAACAGAAGAAGACAAGCTTCCGTGATGGAAATTTGCTATATTATTGTTGTAATTTTAGGTAAAATTATACTTTTGATGTTTTATATTTGAATTCATTATTCCATCTGTAAATTCCATATTGTTTAAAACTCACATGTAAATTCCATATTGTGTCGCGTCACCGCATGATCTTCATTCATATATTTCTCGCGCTGACGCACTACTCTACCTCATATTTTTTGTCCGTGAGATATTTGTAATCCATCAAATTCATTGAAATTTTTAGATTTCGATTCTCCTTTTGCGGCCGCAATTTGTAGTTGAAATTGACTCTAATGAATTTCAATTTATAGTTTTAAAAAAAATTAAATCGGAAGCAAAAATCCAAAAAACTGGAATGTGTAGATGATGAAGATGGTGCAAAATATATTTTCTGAATTTGTTTAGATTTGAAAAACCCTAGCAATTTAATTTAAATGATATATTTATTCTTAAAAAAAATTAATTATTAAAAAATATAATTTAATGATGCATGTTTGACATGTAGGAGAGATGTAGCTTTCTCTTAAAGTCACATATACATTTGACGGTCACACGACGTTTTTTATTAATATAACTACAAAAAGGGACAACGTTGCAAATGGAACATAACATAAAAGTTAATATTGCAAACATAACGTAACATAAATGACTAATTCGAGAAGAAAAAAAAATTTAAAAGATCTAAACGAGAACTACACTAAACTTAAAATATTAAAAATGTAATTTATCTTGTTTTTATCATTGCACTTGATTTATTGATATATTTTATCAGTATTTTTACTTTCTTTTTGAGTTAATTTGGTATACCGACTTTTGTAGAGGTGTTCCGTTAATGTATCATTTCCACATTTAGGCGATGGATGATTTTTTTATTCTCTAACTAATATTACTAATAAGATTTTAGTATACTAATTATTTACATATTGAAAAGGACTAACTCCCATAATTTTTTTTTTTGTAATATAGTCAATTTTTCCACAGTATTTATTCTCTCACTTTACATGATGTTTTTCATATTAAAATTTCGGTGTGTGGATATTTGTTTTCTATGATTGTTAATTTCATTGTGGAATTACATAGGAGAATTCGGGGTTGTCTATTTATATGCACACGTTATAAACTCATACTTGAAGAAAAAATTGTTGGTATATCATATGTGAATCGTAGTCTCAAATTAAATAAAAAATGATAGAAAATAAGTTTTGAACACAATATAAACTAAAGAATTTGTATATCTAATATTTTAAAATTTTGAGTAAAGACATGTACGAAACAACTTGTATGATTACTCTTACAATTGTCGTGTTCGGTTTGTCCGCGAAAAAAGAGTCGCCACCAATTTTATTTTATTAAAGGAAAAAATGGATAAAACCCTAAAATAAAGATCTTGAACTAAAAATTCGGATTTGAGAGTCAATTACGAGTAGGGAAATTATCACTACCCTACCGCGTCTATTAAATCGGTTACCCTATAATTAATTGTATATAAAATATTTATTTATTTTACCCCAAAAAGAATAATAAAAATGAAATGAATTATTTACATTAATAAAAGAAGGAAAAATATTTTCTTATTAATTTGGTTTGATAAGAGGAAGACTTTGCTCATACTTATCTCCAAGTACAATAGAGAAATCAAAACCCGCATAGTTCTTGGTATGAAATATTAGTCTGTTGGTCAATTTTAATTTTAATTTATTTTTTATTTTAGCGACAGTCATGAGTGACTAATATCACACGGGGCATTGAAAAACAACTAAGTGGTCTAACATGGACGAGTTTGATATAGAGAAAGAGATAACAATATTTGTTTTTATTTTTATCTTTTTATTTATCTTATTTTTCTTAGTATTTTTAAATTTACATGAATGATCGGAACCATAAATGAGTGTTTGTGTTAGGTTTGCGATTTTTGACATAAAATTAATCGTTGAATAACGTGTTTTCTCAATTCAATATTTTATTTTATATTTAAAATATGAAAATGCATCTTGTTTAAATTCTAACATCATATATACAAAAAAACAAACATAATAGTATTATAAAAAATATTATAAATATTTGCTATATGAACAAAGTTAACATGAAAACAATAAATCAAAACGAAGACATTAATTCATAAAAAAGATACATAAAAAGCAACAAAGATAATAAACAAAAAAAACTATTATACTAGTTTGATTAATAAAAACGAAATTTACATACCAAATTTGCGAGATTGTTTTGTCTCCCTTTTAACTCCGTCTCTGATCTAGATTAATAGAAACGAAATTAAGTTGAATGATCTAGTTTTATTTTCTTTTAAAAACTTTCCTCAAATTCCAAAAAATCATATTAAATAGCAATCATTCATATATAATTTACTCCAAAAAAATCTCATATTTATTAATTTTATATTTAATTTCGTTTTATTTTTTTGTTAAATAAAAATAAATTTTTTTGAATTGATTTATTTATTACCATGTTAGTAGTGGACCAAAAAAGTTGTAAATAAAAATAAAAAGTCAAACATATATCTCTTTTCATTAACACGCAGATATCATACCAAAAATTAAATAAAAATTATATATTGAAATAAAAAAAAATATAAATTTAGGGGGAAAAAAAAATTAAAAATACCATTTTTATTAATTTTTTTTGTAAATATTAAAAAAAGACGGATAAAATTAGGTGTCGACAACCATAATGTAACAATCATGGACCAATGTAATGATCATCGACCATCATAATTCAATAAAAATTTTAGAGTTTAATTGTTATGTTTTATCGGTGTAAAAAATTTTATACCGTCAACACGTCACAAATATCCATAAGTGTGACTTGAAAAGTAACTATGATAAATTTTTACACTATTAATACAATTTTCTTAACTACAAGGACAAAAATAATATATATAATTGTTAAAATGCATTTAAGCACAACACATTATTTAAGATATCAATATTGATAAAGTGTTGATAAAAAATAATGGTTTGATTTGAATAATAGACAATCTATTTTAAAATTATGTGAAATTATATCTCAAATCAATAAAAATCAGATTTATTGGTTTAGTTCAACTTAGACTCAACATAAAAAAAATATCAAACTAATTTAATTAGTTTTGATTAAATTTTTGGAGATCATAAGATTAATTAGTTTGATTTTTATATCTCAGAATAAAATTAACAACTCACAAAGTTGGAGTATATGTTAGAAATTTCAATTTATTTTATAATTATAGTAGTTATTTTTTTAATCTTTTATAAATTATTTCTCCGTTTTTTTTATAATAGACTAATTTTATTATATAATAGTAATTATGTTTCAAGTTGTATGTTGTTGTGTGTGAGATTTGTATGACTGTTACATAGATAGCGTCGATTAATTAAGAGAAAGACAATTCTAGAAGGCTAGAACGGGCACAAAAATTAGAAAGGAGAAGTTGCAATTACACTTGCTGTCTTCTGCTTTCTAAAGATGGATATTTATTTTTTCTTCGTTCAGAAGGACCACACATGTTATGTTCTAACTTTTGATTTAACACTTCAACTTTATCAATAAATGACCGAAACATTCTATTACTATTTTTTTAGATTAATTAATCAAGATATTCCACACAATTACAAAAACTAATTCCATAATTTAAAAAGTTTGACATTTTTTAATATATATTATTTCGTATACATAATCAATCTAATGCTTGTTAAGACATAAAACTATGTTTCGATAAAAAAAAATAGAGGGCAATTTAATACTATCAACAATATTTTACTATAATTTCATTTAAATTTTTGTTTTTTAAGATACAAAATATTTTCATTAAATATGTCAATATTCATATCATTTTATACTTGTGAGCCTCTTACTAATTATACTACTTAAATATTTTTTTATGCCTAATTTTACATGAATTTTTTTTTTCCAGAGTTCTAGAGTCTTTGTTTTACTAGCTTGGACCTTGGGCCGATACTGTTTATACACATCGGTTGGAATTATTGGAGAATTTGAAGTGCAAAAATAACAAAGTACCAAATATTTTAAGACTACAGAAGAATCTGACAATACATTTTCACTTAAAACTATAAGACAATTAATTATTTCTATTATTTATCCAACATTTAACTCATTTATAATCGATGTGAGACTTAACTAATTAAGTTGAATCCTTCGTTTGTTACTTCTATCACAATCACACAATATTGGCTGAAACATTCTAGTTTGCCGATGAACTAAATTTTGTTTTTTATTCTTTCGGGTCACAAATTAAATTTTCAATCTTGATTTGACCGTACTAAACCACTAATTATGTTTTCGACACTTGATTTATCCTCCCATAATAGATATTAGTTGAGTAACACACACTTGAAAGCACAAGCAGTGCCACACAAGTGTATTGGGGCTAACAGCAGACAACATCTATCACCAGCTCTTTATAGGGGCTAACATCTCAATAATAGTATACTAATAAATAATGTTGAGGAAGTGATCATATATTGAGTCATGCATATAGTTTTATTTATTATTGGAATTAATTGGCTTGGTCACATTGGAATCACGACTTGGTCATGATTATAATTATTATTCATCTATCCTCTAAATACCTTGACCAAAACGGCTAATAAAACAAACTAGTGCCTATTTCCTTTTTTACTGTAATAGTATTGAGAGATTTGCATTGCCAATTTAAAAGCTACTATAAGACCACATAAGGGCCCACTGTTTATGAACAAAATTCATGATCCGTGGAACTCAAGCCTAACTTTTATCACACTTTCTAATTTTTTTTTACATTAAATTTCATCAATTCATCAATTAAATATTTGTATATAATTATCTTAACCAACATGCATATACATAAAAAAAATATAGAAATAGATCACTTGTAACTATAAAATCTAATAGTCAACATTTTACTTGTACTTTTTAAAATATATTATATGCTGTATTGAATTTATATGATAGTGTAATTGTCATATATTTTAATTTAAAAATTTAATAAAATTTTATAGATTAATTTGATCTATTCAATCAAAATTATTAATTTGACGGTTGTATTGATGAAATTTAAAACCTACAATAAATTATATAAATTATATAGTAGAAATAAGTGTGACAAGAATTACTGATATAGTAAATAGGTTTTCACTATACGATTTAAATTTTTGAAAATAATCAGAATTTAGAACAAAATTATTCATGATGTGCCGATTCAGTGGTTAGAGCTTTAACTAAAGTCAATTAAGTCAAGCGATGATTTATTAATAACGAATCTCAAATGTTCACTACAAATTGTGGTTGGGAAGAGCCAACATAACACTAATTCTTTGAATGTCTAGTCTTTTATAGAGTTTGAAGTGAGTTAGCACTGTGGTTGTGGTGGAAATGATGTTCACAATGAGAGTACTACTCATCTATGCAATTTTTCTAAGGATAATTGAAAGAGGGAGAATGATGGAGGAGAAAATTTTAATATTATGGTTCGCTTGCCTTTGATATATTAGGAAGGCTAGAAATCTATGAGTGTTTAAATCAAGGGATGTATTGATTTTAGTAATGGTTGAACACATCAAAGCATTGTCATGAAATTGGTTGAGCATAACATTGAATGTGTTTAGCTATTGCAGTAGTTGTGAATCCAAGAGAATGCTTGAGATGTAGGGATCATTGACAAAGAGAGGCTGTTTTGAAAGTGGTATGTATGCATTTCTTCAAGTGCATGCATTAATCTTAAAAAAATATATGTTTTTCTTTTGCATAGAATGTCTACCTTTTTTAATTAATTTTGTTTGAACAACTTTTAAGTCTTATATTCTATTATACATTTATAATAATTAATAGTTAAGAGTACCTGAATAGTTCAATTAATTTGAATTAAATGTTAAAGAATTTAAAAATTTAGGTATTAATATTTCTAGCTATAGTGGTTTTAAAAAAATTTTATACTTAATAAACAATTGTGAATAATAATAATTTTGTAAAATAAAATATTTTTATTTATAACTTTTTTAATCTTATGAAAAAACTATAGTAGAACACATATTTTTAGAGTGGAAATTGGATAGCCTAATAGATGCATGGAAAGACAAATATGTTGAGTTCCAAAATAAATAAATAAATAAAAGTCTCCGCAAATAAATGCTTTATTCTAGCTAAACCTATGTTCAGATCCACACTAGATCAATCATCCTCATTTTTCAAAGTATTCTTCCTGTGATTTTAAACACACATTAAACTCGTCTGTGGCTTCATTATTGAGAAAAACAAAAGTGATTCCAAAAACATCAAATTAATTTTAATATATTTAAATAATGTTAATTAAAATTAATTTTACTCTTAAAATTAATTCTAACTTAATATTCAAATGTATTGTGAAACTCAAATTTATATGGATATTCACTAAAAAAAATCAATTTTCTTAAAATCAATTTTTTCAGCAAATAATAAAAAATAAGATATTCTTGAGTTATAATTTTTAATTAACAAATATCGATATTATTAAATTAAGTATTTTGTTTCGAATTCAATGTCGAAAATTAGATGAATTATACTTTTAAAATATAAAAGAATACTTTTAAAATATAAAAGAATAAAATAGAAAACAACATAAAATTACCCGGCGGTCAATTGTGCATTTATTTTTCTAGGGTATTTGCAAACCAAACAGTCCTAGAAAGGAGAATAGTGGTTTAATGTTTTTGACAGAGTACAATGATTTGTCCATTTGTCATTCAATTTTTCAAACAGTTTCGCAAGCAATCATTGCTATTCCACGTAATTTCAGCACCGTAATAAAACTTTTACTCTCTCCGTTCTCGATATCTTGTATTTTACTTTTCTCCAAATTTTTTAATTATTTTAAAAAATCAAGATATGTTATTTTACCTTTTTACCTTTAAATACTAAAAAAATATATTAAATAATTTTTTAACAATAAATAAAGAGAAAAAAATTAAATAAATTTAAATTTATTATTTTTTAATAGATATGTTAAAAGATTAAAATTCAATAAAGAGTACTAATTTTATGAAGTAAAGGAAAACACCACACAATTTATCTTTTACAAAGAATATTCTTTTACACGTACACACAGAAACTATTTATGAATGATAAATGGTCACAATTTGATTTATTTAAAAATTATTTTTTAATATCTTAGAATTTTGTTGGATACCAGTTTCTTAAAGATAAAATTAATACAAAATTTAAATTAATTTAAAATAATTAAATATAAAAAATGAAGTTGGATGCAAAAGCAACATACAAAGCACAAACTTTTCATGTATAGTAATTTAAATCTACTGTCCAAAATCTAGAAACAAAAAATAATATGGAGAAGATTAATTCATAAAAGACTATTACTAACAAAAGGGAATTTTTTAAAATTTTTATATTTGATTTAACTTATTTTTATAAAATTGATTTATAAAACTGATTTATAAGATAAGTGTCTCATTTTATAAACTCTATCAATGTTTTATCTTTATTCTATTTTTGCTATAAATTTGGTATTTTTTCATTTAACTCATAGGGAATTTGGTATTGAGAAAGGAAGAATACCCTACACAAGTAAAAACCCTTAATATAATCTGCTTTGAATAAATGAAAATTCTTACAGGATTTATTTTCCTTTATCTTTCAATTTTTCCAAAATCAATAATTCATTTTTCTAAAGAGTAACGATAATATAGTGTCAGTGTAAATAATTTTACATTGATAGACGCCATTGATTTTATAATTTTTAATAAATTAAAATTATAATTATAAAATAAAATGATAAAAAAGTGAATGATTTAGAGATACTTTATTGTGCAACAATCATAGAACACTTAATTACATGATTTTTAAGGAAAGAAAGCAAACATTAAAGTGATAAGAAAGTCATGGATGAATTCAAGTCTCTCACCAACAAAATAACCATTAACATGTTTCATTTTTAAAAAATACGGTAAAGAATAGTCAAATATACTATAAAAAGAAACCAACCATGTCCCCACAATATATATAGAGATAATTTATAGATGAACAAAAAGTAGACAAACTACTTATTGGGTACTAAACAATAACAAGTGTATAATATTATACATAAAAATGAAATTAATGCACAATAACTTGATCCCCCTATCAAGAAATCTAGTTTTAAAAAAATTTGATACACCCCTTGAATAATATTCTTTTCTTAATTTTGCTATTTCATTCCACAATAATGAATGAAATAAAATTACCTAAATTTCACTTGAGAAAATCAGGAATTTCATAATTGTTTGGATCCTCAACTTCATTAAGCCAACTATACTTCTCCATGAAAGGATTGACCAAAGACTCAAGTGGATAATCATCAATACAATCTTCCCAAACATTTTCATCTCCAAGATCTTTCACTACTTCCCACAAACAACTATTGCATTTAAATCCAGCACCAAAACTTATCATAAAAACTTTATCACCCTTTTTGAGTCTCTTCTTTGCTTCCATGTACCCTAACACATACCACAAACTACTAGCTGAGGTGTTACCAAAACGGTTTAGTGTCATCCTAGATGGCTCAAGATCATATTCATTTAGATCTAAGCTTAATCCAATTCCATCTATCACTGCTTTTCCTCCTGTATGAATGCAAAAATGATCAACACCACTTTTGAAATTTATTGGTGATTTTGTACTTATTTTTCCTCCACTAGAAGACTTAGAAGAACTAGAACTAGAAATATTAAGTTTTTTGAAAAGGGTCACTACAAGAAACCTTAACAATTCCTTTGTTGGCAAAATTTTTGGTGAAATTACCCTTAAATTGTCAACAAATGCTCTTGTAGCTGCTTTTGGTAGGGATTTACCAAGATGAACACCAATTCTACCCTTTTCATCTTCCTTTTGAACACAACAAGCAAAAGAATCATCTTTTGCACCATGATGTGTTCTAACCAAACACTTCAATTTCAACATCACTTTGTTCTTTAAGGATCTTTTGTTTGTCAAGAGAATTGCACAACCACCAGAACGGAAGAGACAATTGGTTAAGATCATTGATCTTTCATTACCTTGATACCAATTTGGACTAAGTGATTCTGATGTTACCAAAAGTGCTAACTTGTTACTTTGTGTTTTGAAAATGTTTTTAATGACGTCTAGTGATATAAGACTAGCACTACACCCCATTGCTGTTAAGTTGTAAACTTTTATGTCCTCTCGCATTTTGTAACGGTTGATGATCCGCGACGACAGGGAAGGGAGCGTCGTGAACATTGAGATGTTGACGACGAGGACATCGATTTCTGAGGGGGAAATCGACGACCTCGATAGAAGTTTTTCAATGCTGTCGGCGAAAAACTCTTCCATTTCAGAGATTCCGTCTGCCAGTGTTGCAGACGCTTCACGGCCTTCGAAGATGTTTCTTGGCGCATAAGTTTGTTCACCAATGCCGGAACTTACAATGGCTTTAAGGAGAAATTTGTACTCATCTAGACCCAAATTCTCTGTTCTTTTGATTATTTTACCACAAAACTCTGTCCCTAGCATTCTATCTTGTGTTGGCTTATAACATTGGTAATCTAATATGTAACACTCTTGGTCCCTCTTTTTATCAAATGACTTCCAAATTAGGAAACATAAGTACAATGTTGGGACTATGTAAAATAAAAAAAGGAACTCCATGAGAGTGAGAATAGGTTGAGAGAGAGAGAGATAATTTTGGTGTTAGAAAGGGTTGGAAAGTTTGAGCAAGAGTAGTGTTTTTTATAAGAAGAGAGTTAGTGTGTTGAGTGGAAGAGATTTTGGGCATGTGAGTGTTCTTTTTTTTGGTTCAAAAAGACTTGACATGTCAATATCTCAACCCCCAACAAACTTATTTTATGTTATGGGCCACCTTGGGGTGTGTCACACCTAGATCTTATGTAGTAGATGATGCACTAATATACCAATTGCAAAGTTGTTGGGTCTAGCTTGATATAAGATTCAATTGCAATCTTTGCATTCTCATTAATGATTATGTAGCCAATGCATTGGTGCGAAGATCCAACAAACGTTGAAGTGTACCAAACGTGAGTCTCTCCATGGCAAAAGCAATTTTTGAGTCAAATATATATGTTTGGTTATAAATTTGTTAACTTGAGTTTGGGCACCAAAATCAATTCATGACGAAGATACATGGAGTAGCTTTTATTTAAAAGAGAATCGATTCCAATAAATATTTTATTGATTAAACAATACTTTATCATGTGTTTGTCCTTTAACAACTTTTTCAATTATTTCTTTAATAACAATAATTTTTATTCATATATTTTATATAGTAGGTGCTGCACCTGTAAATTGTATTGTAATATAATTATAGGTTGATTTCAAATGTTAAAATTGAGGAATTTTGATTCTCTTAGTTTCAAAATATAAATTTAGTCTCTTAATTTGATCTCTTTTTGTAAAAGTCTAACCCCTTAATTTTGCCTTAGTCAATTTTTTTTATCAATTACATGAGTTTATTTTTAAATAAAAATTTCAAAATCGCTTTAAAACAATATATATATATATATTATGATTATTTATATGCCTTTAATTTTTTAGCCTTTATATAACACCAAATATTACAAGTGGATATTTTAGTAAATATTTTCTCTCAAAGTTTTAATAAACATAGATATTACAATAAAAATAAAGTTGTGAAAGAATTACAATAAAATATAATTTTTTGACGATCTCCCAAGTTTCATAATATTGCAATTTTGGTCCTTAATTCCATTTTGATTTTTTTTAAATAAATGGACAAATTTATTTAAAAATAGTCCACGTAATCATTAAAAATAAAAAAGTCAACACCACTATTGACTGAGTCACAATTAAGGGAGCCAAATTTTGGCATGACAACCTGGCGCAGAGCGGAAGCATGTTTTGCCTCGCCCATCCTCACATTTGACCAGTTGGACAAAATCTGCACGTGTTCTTATTTGTTATCGGGTGTGAAATTTAAGTTTTTATTCCTGTCGGCGATAGAGTTCGGCTTTTCATGCCCCACACCTGCACTCATCTATATATATAAAATAATAAATTTAAATGTTATATTTATTATAATTAATATAATAAAATAATTATTATTATGCAACAATAAAATTTAAAAAAAATATTAAAATCATATTTTCTATAGAGATTAGACTATAATTTTTTATATTTAAAAATATTAAATATATACATGTATATAAAAATTAATAATGGTAATAATATTACTAGTGGGACGGATCCAAAAATAGGTGCGAGATGGATACTAACACCCCAAAACCTGTCTCCGCTCTTGAGTTTTAATTTCGGAGATAACTTGCACTCGCACTTAATCAAAGCGGTTTTCCACCCAAATCAAGAAGGATTCAAGTGAGTACCCGCAGCTGTGAGTTTGATTATTGTCATCCGTAGCCAAACTTTTGCAAACGGAGATAAAGTTAAGGAGCTAATGTTATTATTTTCAAACTAGGAAGACTAAGCTCGTCGAAATTTGAAACTTAAGAACTAAAAATGCATTTTAACTTAAATTATATCATCAATTATTTTTATATTTTTATTTAGATACTGGTATTTAAAAATCATGCTAATACAATATATATTCAATTGGTTTTTTTTCCACTAATGTTCTTTACACAATTATATTAAATTTATTAATGCAACATAAAATTAAATGATTATCTAAAATGGAAATTAAATTTAGTTTAAATATTATAAAAATCCATTTTGGTAATTATACGTACGAAAATAATTTTAGGCTAAATAGCATCCGTGGTCCCTTAACTTAATTTCACTTAACGTTTTAGTCCTTTATCTTTTTTTTTCTTCCCGATTTGGTCCTTTATTTTAATTTTAAGTAACAATTTGATCCTTTATGTTTTAAAATGTCAACAATCTTATCCTTTTTTTTTACAAAAATTCAAAAAATTCATCAAAATTTTCAACCAAAACCCATAAAATTATTTGTATTCTTCAATATAATACAAATTTCATCAAATTCGAAACTCAAATCTTCAAATAAACTCATATTTCTATTTCTAACAATATCAAATAAAGAATGAAATTTTTGTATGGGTTTATTTGAAGATTTGAGTTACGAATTTGATGAAATTTGTATTATAATAAAGAATATAATTAATTTTATGGGTTTTGGTTGAAAATTTTGATGAGTTTTTGAATTTTTGTAAAAAAAAAAGGATAATATTGTTGACATTTTAAAACATAAATGATCAAATTGTTACTTAAAATTAAAATAAAGGACCAAATCGAAAAAAAAAAAGATAAAGGACTAAAACGTTAACTGAAATTAAGTTAAGGGACCACATGTGCTATTTAGCCATAATTTTAATACAAACTATCAAAACAACGTGAATTTGTAAGAATCAATTTTACCTAAATATATAGAAACATAAATTATCAATTGATGTTGAATTCATTTTTAATCAAAATCAATTGTTTCAAAATTAATTTTATAAAACTCAATTTTTGAACCAAATACCATGAAAATATATAAGTAATATATAACAAATTCTATGTGAATTTTTTTGATACATGGTACATACACGGTGAACCATCATTTAAAATTTGTATGAAACTTCAATGATAACTTATCTATAATAAAAAATTGAAGCCCACGAAATTCCTCTTTCTAATGAGTAAAACAATGATTTTATTGATATTATTTTGCAAAATATAAGAGAAAATGAACATGAATGTCTCAAAATTTGAGTTAAATTAATTTTTCTTATTATTGAATTTACATGGGTCATATTATTACAATATGAGTAAAATGGAAGATTCATGAACAATCTCATTCATGTTGAACAAAAGATTACAAATAATTACAAAAGAGAGATTATATATTGGGCGAATAACTTTTGACATCCTTTAACAAACTCAATTATAACAAATATAAACTAATTTATAATTAATTAATGAATGATAAAGAGAAAATGTTATCGGTCTAATTACTTATCTAATATATATCACAATCTCAATCGTGAGAGGAAGATGACCATGAATTTTTACATCCAAAGAGGTGACATCAATCTTTGTTAGTATTTTGAGAGATTTCAATAACAGGTCCATTGAGAAAATGTATGAAAGTGATATGCCTTATAATCTACAAGTAAAATATAGATTAGGTTTGTTGCGACGTATTTTTCAAAAAAGATGATCACTTTTAAATGTTTTCGTTCATTCGTTACAAGTTTTGAAAAAATTCATAATCTATATATATATAAAATACTTCGAATAAAAATTATTGAGTAATTTCTCATAAAAATAATTTTTTATTATTGATATCCTTTTTCCAAAAAAATATTTATTACGTTAAACAAACACAACATAATTTTTGTTAAAACTCTAGAAAATCATTTTAAAATTATTAGATGCGAAGACCAGTTTTTACTTTTTATATGCAAATGAAACCAAAGTTAAATACAATAAAAATATACTTTTAGTTTTATAAGTTTTTGTTTCTTATGCTGATAAAGATTTTATATAAAAAGATGCCACCCCAATCTAAAATAGATAAATCTATCAAATAACTATTTTTTACACTAAACCAAACCATTTGAATTAGTTTCGCAAGTAGTTCCTAATAATGAAAAACAAACCAAATCAAACCCTGTGTGTCAATGTCAACCCTTATTGCTTAAAAATAACTGCCAACCCTTAATAAACTAAGCACTCGTACGGAACCAGTTGGTCATGTACGTAAGGGAAAATTCCGGGACTCCATTGTCCATTTCATCATATTTTGAGGTCAAATGTACTTTTTCTCCCTTAAATATTTTAATTGTATAATTATGCCTCATATTTTATTTTTTAAGAGTCCGTGGGAAATAAACATAAATATATTATTATATTATATCTGAATTCAGTCTTTAATAAACTAATATGATAAGTTAATTTATAATTTTAATTTATCAAAGCCGTTTTAAATATTTTAAAGGTCATATTTTAATATTAAAAATTAGGTCTTTAATAAAAAAAGAACAATTTTAATAATTAAAAAAATGTGTAAAATAAATTTTAGTCCTTATTAAATTTCAAAATTTTATTTTTAATCTATATAAAAAAAATTATCAACTTTTTAGTTTTTAAATTATTTTTATTCACTTTTAGCCCCTGTTGTGAATTTTTTGTTGTTGTAAAAAAGTAATATTTTTAGTCCTTAAAAAATCCTTTAAAAATAAAAATAGAGACAAAAAGTGAATAAATTGTTTTTAGAGATTAAACTTGAAAAGTCGTAATTTTATTGAGATTAGAAATATATTTAACAAAAAAAAAAATTCACCCTATATTAAAAAAAAAAAATTAAAATTGGGGGTCTCATCAATCGGAGGTCTTGTGCTATTGGGTGCTTTGCATCTCTCAATACCTTAAATATGAGTTAAGTTAGAAATCATATAGCATAACAATAGTAAGTTATTCAATTATCCTTATAAAATATAATTTAAAATGTAAAATGTAAATATAATAAAATCTTAAAATCTAATGTAATTGTTCACAATGTATTTTGTAATTTAGATATGGTATATATTATATCATGTCATGGAGAGATTTGTATCAAATACATGACAAAATAAAATGTTGTTATACTATTTGTTATCATGTGTATCAAATACATGATATGATAATGTTTATCATGTCACTGTAATATTTTGTCATTATTCAACTTTATATCCTATTATCTTTCTATTCTTTTTTGCGAATCAAACCGATAATAAATTTCTCAATTGTACAATTTTACCTCCTTTTAATTTCAATGAGCGATTTAGTTCCTCACATTTACATCATTATCATTTCATAGTCCCCACTCTTTTTAAAAAAAAAATTGATGTAACGTTATTTAATTTAGAAATTAATTAAAAAAAATGGCAGGTCATATGTATCAAATAACACTTCAAATTTATTTATCAAAATAATTGTTATGATAATTCAGATTCATTTGAAATAAATCAATAAATAAATAAAACTCAAATAAATTAAAAAATGTATTTTCACTAATTTAAAGCATGTAAAATTACATTTCGTTCAAGACAACTAGTAAGTTATGAGATGTTTACATTCTCTCTTATGTATAGTTTGCATTTCTGCATTTTTTAATGATTTGAATTACTCAATTTTTGATTGTTATATATAATTTAGTGTACTTAATAAATTGTTATATGATCTTTTTTGGAGGTTCTGAATCTACATGTTTTTGTTTACTTTAGATTAGTGATAATATATTATTTAATTTATTTGAGTTTGTTTTTTATTTCAAATAAAGCTGAATTATCGTACCATCTATATTAAGGAATAAATATGAATTCTTGTTTGACGTTCTTTATTTTTTATAATTATTTTCTAAATTAAATAATACAATGTTAGCATTTTTTATTTAAAAAAAGAGTGGAGGTTATGAAATGACAAAGAAATAGAGTAAATGTGCAATTGATAAATTTGAAAGTAAAATAAAAAATTTGAAGGAAAAAATTGCATTTTAACTTTTATTTTTTGAATCGATCTAATTCACTGACAGCTTGACCAACAAAGTG
The DNA here is from genome assembly GCA_037974295.1 of Cicer cuneatum. NCBI lineage: Eukaryota > Viridiplantae > Streptophyta > Magnoliopsida > Fabales > Fabaceae > Cicer > Cicer cuneatum. The sequence continues at coordinate 76,249,158 of JBBPBO010000005.1, forward strand.
ATTTTCCAAATCTAATATCTTCCATCAAATTAAGGGTCTTATTATTATTTTTTTGGGTCTAAAATATATTTGTAATCCTACTCTCTTTCTTACTTTTTTATATTTATTACTTTCTATTCACTTTTCATTTCTATTTTCTCTCTTAATTTATTTTTTTATACTTTATTACTTATTTTCTTTTTTCACTTCTCTTCTTTTATCTCTCTTTATTTCATCCTTAGTTTGTATTATATTTTTCATCTATAATTCATATAAGAATAAAAAATCTCTAAGAAAAAATCGACACCTTCATAGAACTGTCTTGTTCCACATAATGTTAAGTTGAGACACTTGAACATTTTGACTATTCTTTGATAGCATATTGTAAGCATCTTTACTGAATACTTACCTCCGCCAATTAGTCATCATGCCTACTTGTCTAGCTTGTGATCTTGGAAAGAAAAATTTTCTAACACATAAATACATTTCATCAAAAGCTCACTTTCCCACATAAAAAGATTCATCTTCCAAAACCACCCATCACCATCCGACTCCCATTATGCCTCTAAACATATTGGTCACAAACACATTTTTGTTGATGGCCAAGTTAAACAACCTGACTTAATTTGACATTTAAAGCTTCCCCCTTTAACTACGAGTCTTTCTAAAACAAAGTATCGTATCCAACACCTACTTTTCTAAATAAATTTCTATTGAACTAATCTACTTGACACCCTCCCACCCATTCCTAGATCGACAATATCTCTCTCCACTAAATAGACTCCTTACCTCTTCTCATACCTCTACCTAAGGACCCACCACTCATATTTATGTGAAAGAACCTTAAACAACAAACCCTTGTTATGCCTTCACCCGCCAACACCATTTTCCTAAAAGATCATAACTAAACAAGCGAAATTTGCTCATTGTATTTTACGAGCCTCCTCACCTCCCCTCATTTTATTTTATTATTATTTGGTGTGAATCCATTTAGGAGTGATCCACCTATCAAATGGCTAGGATATCATACTAGACCACCACAACTAGTACTATCCAATTGTATAATTTTATTATACCTACATGAACTATGGTAATTAATTGCTACTAAATTGAAAGAGACTTCCATTAGTACTCATTTTAGTTTCAAATATAAGAGAAAGTAGGTCAAAAAATTGATATATTTAGTTTAAATTTTGAGCTAAATAAATCAACTTTTTTTAACTATATTTTTGTTTATATTTGAGACTAGAGTAGTATTCTATAAGTATCAAAGACCTCGAGACGACCCGACGACATTACTTGTGAAGGATATAACCTCCACTTTAGGATATGGGTGTAAGATCCAGACTAATGACCTGATAAATCCAAAAATCTAAATCAAACCAATTAAATCGGTTTGATTATTTTATTATTTTGTGGTGTGAGTTCATTTATGAGTGATACACCTATCATATGGCGAGGATATCTAACTAGACCACAACAAGTAGTACTACCCAATTGTATAATTTTATTATACCAACATGAATGATGGTAATTAATAGGATATTTGACTAGACCACATCAAGTAGTACTACCCAATTGTATAATTTTATTATACCAACATGAATGATGGTAATTAATTGCCACTAAATTGAAAGAGACTTCCATTAGTGTTCATTCTGGTCTCAAATATAAGAGAAAGTAAGTAAACAAAGTTGATATATTTAGTTCAAATTTTGAACCAAATACATCAATTTTTTTAATCATATTTTTACTTACATTGGAGACTGGAGTAGCATTCTATAAGTATGAGAGACCCCGTGACGACCCCATGTTTACATGTGAAGGCAACAACCTCACTTTAGGTTAGGGGCGTAAGAACCAAACCAATGACCCGATGAATCCAAAGATCCAATCTAAACCAATTAAATTGGTTTGATTTTTTCCTTATTTGAGTCTAAACCAATCCAGTCAAATATCTATTAGTTCATAAATCAGTTTTACATCATTCAAAACCAATCACCGGAAATCCGAGTCAAATCATTATATCTTTTATTTCACACTATATTAGTATATTTATCTTAAAAAATATGTTGCATTCATATAGTTTTTTATAATTATATATTATCTTTTTCATTGTAGTTTATATACTTATTTTAATTGTTTAAAAAACCTATAATATTTGAACAAAAGTTAATTTATTAAAATTTTTAAAATAAATTTTAAAATATTAACTCGATCAAACTAAACCAAACTAACTTGTTATCGATTTAGTTTGGTTTGGATTTCGTGAATAAAGATTATCGAAGTTAAACTAAACCGATACATTATACCCCTTTTAAAGCACTTACTAAAAAAATAAATATAAAAATAAAATCTTTTAAAAACTGTATATTTAGTATTTTAAAATAGAAAAAGAAAAGATAATCTTTTACTTAATTTTTTATTTATTTCATTAGCAAGTATTCTTAAAATACTTGTTAACGTGAATATTTTTTTAATACTATGTAATGAACACCACCACGTATAGAGATAGAGACAAAGAGAAGATTTGACTTGTTGAAAATTGTCCCCACACTCTCTCCCTCCAACCTAACATAGGACTAGGAGAGCTTGTTGCATCCATTGTCCCTTCTCACATTTGTAACTTCACATCACCGAATTTTCCATCGCAATAAAGAGTGTTAGTTAAAATGCATAATTATCGATATTGCAGAGCCAGTTCTAGTTCTAATACATGTGCGTCATTAAGGCTTGGTTAGAGGTTAGAATACGTTAACGACACGTTTCCACAGACTATTTGATGCTGATTTTTTTCAATTTTTTTTTAAATCTCAATTTTGTGGAAAATTTATGTTTCGAACGGAGCTCAGACCCACCATATCATTTGAGGGTCGAGCTCGGGCTAACAACATCAAATTCATCATTACAATAGTTCAATGATGATCAGACAGTTATCTATTTCCTCCATCGAGTTCATCGATGAGTAATAATAATTTCTTTGTAATAATAATGAGTAAATGAGTGATTCTTTGCTGCAGTTAAAATAAGCAAACTAAATTAATTAACACACATTCTATACGAAGGTTATTCGATGAATTAATATAATCATTTCAACTCATGAAATACTACTACTTACTACTATTGCATAAATGAGTACAAGTTATATGCTTAATTTAATTTTTTGAATACATAATTGTACTTTAGCAGGTTCTATAGCTTTCATTGCACCTCATCAACCACCTTATACCACAGTCCTTTCAAAATCAGCCCCATCTCGTCATGTACTACCTTTCATTTGGTCACAACCTTTTCTACGTTAAGTTTCAATTTCAATTGGTACAATTTCAATTGGGTACCCACGACGGACATGAGGGGGTCCGAGGTCAATTTAATACCTATATTAAGATATAAAAGGGTTTGAGGGATCATCACGCTACTGAGAGCAACTACACAAAATGAGACTTTTTTATTTATATGGTGGGTCTTCTTATTTATATGGTGCTCAATATTTATTTTTTTATTCAATATGAGACTTTTTTACTCACACTACTGATCAAAGATACAGTTATTTTAATTTAGAGTCCCAAAATAAGATAGAAGTTATTTTTTATTATAGAAGAAAGTTATTAGTTTCTAGTGTGAATGATTAGTCTCATGTCGATTACGAATAAAAAATATTAGATATATAAAAGAGATGATTCATATACTTAATATCTTAAAGTTTTGAGTTAAAATGTAGTGTCATTAGGAATCCAGCATCAAGATGGACATCAAGTCACAGCTCGGAAAAAAAAAAGCATGAAAGAAAGAAAATAACGTTTCAGACAAATAACATATTACAATATAAAATAGAGAAAGAGGAAGGATACTTTATCATTATTTGATGAATGAACACCAACAAACATTTATACAAGAGAATGAAGAGATAAAAGTTGAAATAGAAAAACAAATTAACTAACTTAAGAAACCTAACATCCTAAAATCAAAGATCAAAAACAAAGAAAATTTTCAATTTTGAAATTTAAAATAATCTAAATTATAAATTATTATTATTATTATTATTATTATGTACAAGATGTTAATTAGTTTGCTTTAATTAAAGAAAAATTGAGCTATTCTTATGGGTTTCTAGTTAGAATCAAAGTCTCTTGCAGTCATTAGCTGATTTGTAGGTTATGTCCTTTATTTTAGGAGAGTTAGTTTTTGTAAGTCTTATAAAAGGCACCTGAGATGGATTAATAAAGATATCAGATTCATGTGCTATATGAAAAATTATTGAGCTTAATTTAACATTTGGTATCAGAGCTAAAGTGATCTGAGAGAGAAAAACATGAGCGACGAGGCTTATGGAGTTTGATTACCGAGGGCTACATTGTGCCAGCAGAAGGAGTTGCGGTAACTGCTGTCGAGCAGAAACACTTGGAGGATCTCAAGTTAAAGGATCATCAGGTGAAGCACTACCTATTCCAAGCGATTGATCGGACAATGTTTGAAAAAATCTTGGATCGTCGAACATCTAAGATTGTTTGGGATTCAATGAAGAGGAAGTTTGGAGGAAATGAGAGGGTGAAGCGATCTCTTCTCAATACTCTGAGAAGAGAATTCGAGCTACTTGCCATGAAGAGGGACGAGAAAATTGACGATTACTGTGCAAGAGTAATGAAAATTTCAAACAAAATGAGGAGTAATGGGGAATACATGTCAGATTCAAAGATCGTTGAGAATATCCTTCGAACACTGACAGAAAAATTCACATATGTGGTGGTTTCTATTGAGGAATCCAAAGACACCAAAAGTATGTCTGTCGATGAGTTGCAAAGCTCTTTGGCTGTTCATGAGCAAAAGTTTAGGAGAACCAGTTATGAAGAGGAGGATCAAGCTCTCAATGTCCGAGGCAGATGTGGAGGTTCATACAAAGGCAGAGGTAGGAGTAGAGGGCGGTTTTTCAACAAGGCATCGATTGAGTGCTATAAATGTCACAGCCTTGGACATTTTCAGTATGAGTGCCCAAAATGGAAAAAAGAAGCTCACTATGCAGAAGTGGAGGAGGAAGATGAAGTTCTACTCATGGCATATGTGGAACTTCAAGGAGCAAAGAGAAATGATGCATGGTTTGTAGACTCTGGATGTTCAAATCACATGTGCGGAGATCGAGGTATGTTCTCAAGCTTGGATACTATTTTTTCTCATACTGTCAAGCTTGGTAATAATAACAAATTGATTGTAAATGGTAAAGGCGTGGTGAAAATTATGCTAAAGGGAGTAAGTTATATGATGAGTGATGTGTATTATGTTCCTGAGCTAAGGAACAACTTGCTTAGTGTTGGGCAACTTCAGGAGAAGGGATTAGATATGTTGTTTAAGGGAGGAGTATGAAGCACATGTAGTATATTTCACACTACGAAGGGAAAAATAGCCGAGTCTGTTATGAGTGCAAATCGAATGTATGTTTTACTTGCTGAATCTTGTAGTAAAACAGATGAAGAAAGATGTTTTCAGGTTGATGTCTCAGACAAATCAAAATTGTGGCATCATCGCTATGAGCATCTTGGCTACAAGGGTCTTCTCACCTTGCACAAAAAGGAGATGGTCCACATGTGAATCATGTATGAAGGGGAAGCAACACCGAGTACCGTTTCCAAATAAGAGCACGTGGAGAACAACTAAAAAATTGCAGCTCATCCATTCTGATCTATGTGGTCCGATTACGCCTTCATCAAACAGCCACAAGAGGTACCTATTAAGTTTCATTGATGATTTTTCTAGGAAAGCTTGGATATATTTTGTACTAGAGAAATAAAAAACTTTCTATTATTTCAAACTGTTCAAAACACTTGTAGAAAAACAAACAGGTATGTTTATCAAATGTTTAAGAACAGATAGAGGGGGAGAATATAATTCTGGAGAATTCAAGGAGTATTGCAAGGAACATGGGATCAAAAGGCAACTGACCACCTCCTACACCCCTCAACAGAATGGAGTTGCTGAGCGCAAAAATCGAACCATTATGAACATGGTGAGAGCTGTTTTAATAGATAAGGGGGTTCCAAAAATGTTCTGGCCAGAAGTTGTGCAATGGTCAGACCATGTTCTTAATAGATCTTCTACATTGGCTATGAAAGACATGACACCTGAAGAAGCGTGGAGTGGTGAAAAGCCTTTTGTAGACCACTTTAGAATCTTTGGGTGTATAGGACATGTTCACATTCTAGATGTGAAAAGAACAAAACTCGATGATAAGAGTGTGAAGTGTGTTTTGCTAGGCTTCAGCAGTGAGTCCAAAGCATTTAGAATGTTTAATCTAGTCAAGAGGAGGATTCATATCAGTCGAGATGTGATATTTGAAGAAGACAAGACGTGGAATTGGGATACTAGTTACACTGCTTAACAGTTCATGGAGCTTGAATAGGAAGATGAATATGACAGTAATAAGGAAGTGGAAGTAGAAGAAGAGAATGGGAACCAAAATGATGAAAATCCTCCTCAACCACATGTTGATGTTCCTGAAGTTGAAGAGGTCACACCAAGGGAGGGTAGAGTGAGACAACCACCAATATGGGCGGCTGATTACATATCGGGAGAAGGATTATCAGATGATGAGGTAAATATTGCAAAAGTTGACAGTTTTGATATTGATAAACTTGCACTCATGGTCATTTCAGATCCCACAAATTTTCAAAAGGCAGTCAAACATCTAAAATGGAAACAGGCAATGGATGCAAAAATAAAGTCTATTGAAAGGAATCAGACATGGGCTCTGACTTTGCTTCCAACAGGAGCCAAAACAATCGGTGTGAAATGGATTTATAAAACCAAACTAAATGAATTGGGGGAGGTGGATAAATTCAAAGCCAGACTTGTTGTGAAGGGTTATTCGTAGCAATATGGGGTGGACTACAATGAAGTGTTTGCACCTGTGGCACGAATGGACACCGTAAGAATGATTATTGCATTGGTTGCACAAAGAGGATGGAGACTCTATCAGTTGGATGTAAAGTCTGCTTTCTTGCACGGAGAGTTGGAGGAAGATGTGTTCGTGGAGCAACCCCAAGGTTATGAAATAGAAGGAAAGAAACACATGGTCTACAAGCTACGTAAGGCCCTTTTTGGATTGAAACAAGCGCCAAGGGCCTGGTTCAATCGCATAGAGTCTTTTTTCATCAAGGAAGGCTTCGAAAGCATTTCCAGTGAGCAGACTTTGTTTGTCAAACGAAGGGGAGGTAAAATTTTGATTGTTAGCATTTATGTTGATGATCTGTTGTTTACTAGTGATGATAATAGGATGGTGGATGAGTTCAAGTGTTCCATGAAGAATGAGTTTGACATGACAGACTTGGGAAATATGAAATATTTTCTTGGAATAGAAGTGATACAAAGAGCTAATGGAATATTCATATGCCAAAGAAAGTATGCTGCTGAAGTGATCGACAAATTTGGAATGCAAGATTACAGCTCTGTTTGCAATCCATTTGTTCCTGGACAAAAGATTGGTCGAGACAAAGATGGTGTGACAATCGATTCAACTTTATATAAGAAAATGGTGGGCAGCTTAATGTATCTCACGACAACGCGTCCTAATTTGATGTTCGTGGTCAGTCTCATTATTAGATTTATGGCAAGTCCCACTCAGTTGCATTATGTAGCGATAAAGAGAATCATGCAGTATTTGAAGGGAACAATAAACTATGGTATTTATTACAAACAGGGAGAAAGAAGTGATCTCGTAGCTTATACCAACATCGATTATGCAGGAGATATTGATGATAGTAAGAGTACATCAGGTTATGTATTTCTAATGGGTGGTGGAGTTGTAGCTTGGTCCTCACGAAAACAACCTATTGTGACTCTTTCGACCACTGAAGCAGAATATGTGGCAGCGGCTACATGCACGTGTCTGAAGGTGCAAACACGAGAAAGGGGGTTGAATTGTGTTTGTCAAACTTAATTACTTTTGCTGTTTTGTTAAAAGTTGATTTGAATTATTCGATAAATAACTAATCAGATTCAGCAGCAGATAATAATAACATAATAACACATCAATTTATACTGGTTCACCGTTAACTAGGCTACGTCCAGTCCCTTCCTCCAGAAGGCCTTTTTACTAATTCAAACTCCTTTGAATTACAACACCACTGACCCTTCAAGTCAGTCTTCCCAAATAGCCTGACAACCCCAGACTTTTGAGGAACAACAACACCTTAACTAAACCAGCTAAGTCTTCTCAAACAGCCTGACAACCCCAGACTTTTGAGGAATAACAACACCTTGACTAAACCAGCCAAGTCTTCTCCTACCAATCTGACAACCCCAGATTGAAGAAGGAATCTACACCACTATAATAAAGGTTTGGAACTTTGCAACGTTGCTTCTGGAAAGCTGTTTGCTACACTTATTTTTGCACTCTTTTATTGCTTCTGGAAAGCTGATTGTTGCACTGTATTTCTCTCTCGAAAACACTTACAAAATATTGCTCTTGCTCATTTGTTTTTCTCTCTTTTGAACTCTTAGAAAACTTTGAATTGAAGCTTGAGTTCTTGTGTTTTTCGATACTTTATTCTTCAGCATTAAGCCTCTATTTATAGTTGAACTCTAGGGCTTCACTGATGCTTCACTTCAGGAGTGTATTTCAATTAATCTGTTTTGAAAATATTCTGGAGTAGTTTACTCAGATTCTGTTTTGAGCCTTTTGCTCACTGATCTGTTTTGAACATTTTGCTCCGCTTCTGTTTTGAGCATTTTTCTCAGATTCTGTTTTGAGCCTTTTTCTCCAATTCTGTTTTGAGCATTTTTCTCAGATTTTGTTTTGAGCATTTTTCTCAGATTCTGTTTTGAACATTTTTCTCTGACAGATTCATCTGACAATATCCTCTGGTGACGTCATCCTTTGATTTCTGCTTCTGGTGACATCATCCTTTGATTTCTGCTTCTGGTGACGTCATCTTCTAATGACATCATATGGTGACGTCATCCTCTGATTTCTGCTTCTGGTGACGTCATCTTCTGATCTATTCTTCTGATGACATTTTTCATTCTTCTTCTAAGTCAAATATGTTATTTTCATAAAATACATTTGTTAACATCAAAACTTTAATTGCAAGAACCAACTTGGTTCCAACAATCTCCCCCTTTTTGATGATGACAAACAATGTATTTTTGATAATACTTTTTCTTTCTTTTGACTTTGACTCCCCCTAAGACTAAGCTTCATTTTATATTTTCTCCCCCTAAGTCTAATGCCCAGATATCAAATACATCATACATCATCTTCTCCTCCTTTCAAATACATCATCTTCTCCCTCGGATATTTTATCAAATATTACATCTTCTCCCCCTTTGTCATTAGACAAAAAGGATTGAATGAAGAAAAGAGATCCTCTATTTTTTTTTCACTCTTTTTTTTTTTCGACTCTTTTTATTTATTTATTTTTTTTTATAAAAGTACATGAAAAATAAAATACATAAAAATTAAACTAAGCTATTAGGTTAGGGATGAAGATAAGATTAAGGTTTTTCTTGATGAATTCAAACTTCTCTTCAGGTAGTGATTTAGTGAATATGTCAGCCCATTGATGATCAGTGTCTACAAATTGAATGTTAAGTACCCCCTTTTGAACATAATCTCTGATGAAGTGATGTTTGATCTCTATGTGTTTGGCTCGAGAATGTAGGATAGGGTTTTTGGTTAGGCAAATTGCAGAGGTGTTATCACAATAGATGGGTATGTTGGATTCTAATATTTTGTAGTCTTCAAGTTGATGCTTCATCCAGAGTAGTTGAGAGCTGCAGCCAGCTGCTGAAATGTATTCATCCTCTGCTGTTGACATGGCAATGGTGTGTTGTCTCTTACTGGACCACGAAATTAAATTGTCTCCTAAAAAGGTACAATAGCCACTGGTGCTTTTTCTTTCAAGTTTATCTCCAGCATAGTCAGAATGACAATATCCACTCAGTTTGTATGTAGGAGTTTTCTTGTAAAACAAGGTGAGGTTGGTAGTGCCTTTTAGGTATCTAAGGATTCTCTTAACAACAGTTAGATGAGATTCTCTAGGATCAGATTGAAATCGAGCACATACACACACTAAATATGATATCAGGTCTAGAAGCAGTAAGGTAAAGTAATGATCCTATCATTCCTCTGTAGATTTTCTGGTCAACTTTTGTTCGTGATTCATCTTTATCAAGTGAACAAGTAGGATGCATTGGTGTAGCCATAGGTTTGCAATCACTCATCTTAAACTTCTTGAGAAGTTCCTTTGTATATTTAGTTTGGTGAATGTAAATACCTTCTGAACTTTGTTGAATTTGTATTCCTAGAAAGAACTTAAGTTCTCCCTACATACTCATTTGAAATTCATACTGCATTAATTCAGAAAATTCTTGACAAAGAATGCCATTAGTTGATCCAAAAATAATATCATCAACATAAATTTGAATGATCAAAATATCATTTTCTATTGATCTGCTAAACAAAGTATTGTCTATTTGTCCTCTTTCAAAGTTATTTTTAAGTAAGAAATTACTGAGTCTATCATACCATGCTCTAGGTGCTTGTTTTAACTCATACAAGGATTTTCTAAGTTTAAAGACATGGTTTGGAAATTCAGAATTTTCAAAACCTAGAGGTTGTTTAATATATACCTCTTCACTCAAATAACCATTGAGAAAAGCAGTTTTAACATCCATTTGAAATAATTTGATATTATTATTTGCAGCAAAGGACAATAAGATACGAATAGCTTCTAACCTGGCCACTAGAGCAAATGTCTCAGTGTAATCAATACCCTCTTGTTGACTGTAACCTTGTGCCACAAGCCTTGCCTTGTTTCTGACTACTTCACCCTTTTCATTTAGCTTATTTCTGAAGACCCACTTGGTTCCCACAATGTTCTTCTCTGGTCTTGGAACTAGATCCCAAACATCATTCCTCTGAAATTCATTTAACTCTTCCTGCATTGCAATAATCCATCCATCATCTGTCAATGCTTCACTAACAGATGTAGGCTCAATCGATGAGATTAAACCAAACAGACTTATATCTTTTAATGTTGATCTGGTTCTTAAAGAATCACTTCCACTTCCAATGATCAGATTTTCAGGATGAGATGACTGGTATTTCCATCCAGATTTCTCTTATGACTGGTTCTGATTTGATCAGGTTCATCCTTTGAAGATGTGTCACATGCTTCTGATTTATTTGTATCCTTCACTTCTCCAAATTCTGCTGGTTTATCTGCTTCTGCTGGTTTGTCTGTTTCTGCTTCCTCTGGTGTTGTTAAATCTGTAATATCAACATCTTGCTTTGACTATGCAGTGTCAAGCTTTCCATAATTCATATGGTGTTTTATTCATCATAGACCTAATAAAGACTCTATTCTGAATATAACATGCAGTGTTGATTGCTTCAGCCCAAAAATGTTTTGCAACATTTAAATCATTTAACATAGTTCTGGCCATGTCTTGGAGTGATCTATTTGTTTTTATTAACTTATCTTCATATTTATCCTCTGAAGACTTGTTAGGTTCTTCTTTCATCTTCCATCTTTTCAAGCTCTCTTGGTTTGTCTACATCAGCTTCTGGTTCTGGTAGATCTGTATTAGCTTCTGGTTCTAGTAAACCTGCATCGGTTTCCTCTGGTTCTGGTAAACTAGCTTTAGTTTCCTCTGGTTCTGGTTAACCTGCATCAGCTTCATCTTGCTTTGACTTTTCAAATCAAGCTATTTGTCATATAACATAATACAAATCAAATAATTTAAAAATGAACTTAATACAGCCAAACCATTAATTCTGCTTCTGGTAGTTTCTGCTTGTTTTTTAAACCACTGAAATACTGTTTCTGTTGAAGTGTTCACATCACGTGAATCACTTGGTTCCTCTGACAGTTTGAAAACCTCTATGTCAACAGTTTCAGTTTTACTCTGAAAATCCTCTTGTTTCTGATTTTCAGATTCTGAATCTGTATGTTCTGTGATTAGATGGTTTGGATGAAAGAATTTGAATTCCCTTCCTGGTTTGTAATCTTGATGAATTTTACTGGAGTGTTTGAAGAACTCTCCAGATACTGACACTTCTCTTTCTGCTGATATATCATATTCCTCTGATAGTTTTGGAACTGATGATAATTCTGATTCTTCTGGTTCTGGAACTGATAGTAATTCTGATTCTTCTGGTAGTTCCAGGTTTGTTGATATGAGTGATTTCTCTGTCTGTTCTGATCTGTGTGATATGTGTGATTTCTTTGATATTTCCTGTTCCTCCTATGATTCTGGTTCTGATAGGTATTGTGTTGACCAGTTCTTTTTCTACCAGAGTTAATTGGCTTCTGTTTGGTAGATGTTGGAACATAGACCTTTTTCCCTTCATATATTGCCAGCATCCATTGACCAGGCACCATGACTGGTGTTTCAATTTGGTTGCTTAGAACATCTGCAACATAGACAATTTTATCTTTTGGTACCCAAATCTGGTTGGGCCAGGTTTGTTAGTCTTGAAAAGTTTCTTGTTTTCCCTTGTATTTAGCATAGGACAAGACACTTTGGAATGATCTTTCTTGTAACAAACAGTACACACTATATCAGAAGGAACAGGTTTAAGCACAGGTTTAGATTCAGTTATAGTTTCTTTAAATCCTATACCTCTATTTCCATTCCTACTGACTCCATAAATCATAGAAGCATATTTGCTTCTTTCCATACCACTATCAAGAAATTCTTGAAGAACTTGTTCATGCATATCAGAATTACTTGTGGTATTTTCAATTGCTTTTGAATTATGATTATTTTTCAGATTTAAAATTTCATCTTTAATTTCAGCAAAACTATTTTTCAAGCATACATTCTTTGTTTTCAATTTTGCAATATCAGTTTGAAGAATGACACTTTCTGTTTTAAATTATGCAATCTGATTCTTTAAAACATTAACTTCTTCTGTTAGATTTGTATTTTCTTTCTTAAGAGTTTTCAGTTTTAAAGATAATTTGTAATTACTGTTTAAAAAATCATTTAGAGCAGTAATCAAATCAGATCGAGTGAATTCAGAATATACCTTAGTTTCATCATCTTCTGATTCTCTTCCAGAATCAGATTCTGTGTTGGATCCAGAGTTGGTGTGAGCCATCATAGCCAAATCTGATGTTCATCTTCAGAAGATTCATCAAAATCATCCCATGTAGCCATCATGCTTTTCTTCTTAGTTCTGAAATCTTTCCTCTGGTACTTTCCTTTCTCCATATTTGGACATTCTGACTTGATATGTCCAGATTCATTGTATCCGTAGCAGATGATACCTTTCTTGTCATTTGTATCATCACTTCCTTTGTTGGACTGATTGGAATATCTCTGGGGAAATTTATTCCTTCTGTTATGCCACATCTTTCTGAACTTCCTGGATAAGAAAGCAATTTCTTCTTCCTCTGAGTTCAGACTTTGATCGTCTAAATCACTATTTTCTGATGTTGCTTTCAGAGCCTTTTTCTACTTGGATTTCAGGGCTAGAGTTTTGTTCTTCTTCTTGGGTTCATCTTCTTCCAACTCAATTTCATGTGATCTGAGAGAGCTAATTAATTCTTCCAGCTTTAGAGTATTCAGATCTTTAGCTTCCTGAATAGCAGTAATCTTTGGTCTCCACTTGATTGTCAGACTTCTAAGTATTTTCTTTACATGATCAGCAGTAGTGTAGCTCTTTTCTAGTACCCTTAATCCTGATACTAGAGTCTGGAATCTGGAAAACATAGTTTCAATGTCTTCATCTTCTTCCATCTTGAATAACTCGTACTTCTTGACTAGAATGTTAGCCTTTGCTTCTTGGACTTGCTTACTGCCTTCGTAAGTCAGAATCAGACTATCATAGATGCTCTTCGCTGTTTCTCTGTTAGTGCATTTGTCGAACTCCTTGAACGTGATTGCATTGATCATGAATGTTCTGGATTTGTGATGCAACTTGAACATCTTCTTCTGATCAGCATCCATATCTCTTCTGGAAATTTTAATACCATCAGCATCTTCTGGAGCAGTATAACCATCTTCCACCAAGTCCCAAAGTTCAGGATCTTGTGAAATAAAAAAACTTCTCAGCCTGTCCTTCCAGTATTCAAATCGTTCTCCATCAAACAGAGGTGGTCTGTTGATGTTTCCTCCAGTAGCTTCTTCATTGAATTCGAACATATTGATCCCTTGGATCTTTCCTCAAACACTGTAAAGTGCTCAACCTTGAGACCGAGCTCTGATGCCAATTGAAGGTGCAAACACGAGAATGGGGGTTGAATTGTGTTTGTCAAACTTAATAACTTTTGCTGTTTTGTTAAATGTTGATTTGAATTATTCGATAAATAACTAATCAGATTCAGCAGCGGATAATAATAACATAATAACACATACTGGTTCATCGTTAACTAGGCTACGTCCAGTCCTTTCCTCTAGAAGGCCTTTTTACTAATTCAAACTCCTTTGAATTACAACACCACTGACCCTTCAAGTCAGTCTTCCCAAACAGCCTGACAACCCCAGACTTTTGAGGAACAACAACACCTTAACTAAACCAGCTAAGTCTTCTCAAACAGCCTGACAACCCCAGACTTTTGAGGAATAACAACACCTTGACTAAACCAGCCAAGTCTTCTCCTACCAATCTGACAACCCCAGATTGAAGAAGGAATCTACACCACTATAATAAAGGTTTGGAACTTTGCAATGTTGCTTCTGGAAAGCTGTTTGCTGCACTTATTTTTGCACTCTTTTATTGCTTTTGGAAAGCTGATTGTTGCACTGTATTTCTCTCTCGAAAACACTTACAAAATATTGCTCTTGCTCATTTGTTTTTCTCTCTTTTGAACTCTCAGATAACTTTGAATTGAAGCTTGAGTTCTTGTGTTTTTCGATACTTTATTCTTCAGCATTAAGCCTCTATTTATAGTTGAACTCTAGGGCTTCACTGATGCTTCACTTCAGGAGTGTATTTCGATTAATCTGTTTTGAAAATATTCTGGAGTAGTTTACTCAGATTCTGTTTTGAGCCTTTTGCTCACTGATCTGTTTTGAACATTTTGCTCCGCTTCTGTTTTGAGCATTTTTCTCAAATTCTGTTTTGAGCCTTTTTCTCCAATTCTGTTTTGAGCATTTTTCTCAGATTCTGTTTTGAGCATTTTTCTCAGATTCTGTTTTGAACATTTTTCTCTGACAGATTGATCAGTCATATCTTTATAATTGATTTCTTGATCTTTAGGTGACTCCACCTCAATTTGAATACTCTCAGTATTGTTGTTTGAAGTGTTGTCTTGTTGATAGTCCCTGTCAATCACGGCCATTCTTGTTTCATCAAACACTACATCTCTTGATATGATACACTTAGGCACACCTTGGTCAATTCTCCACAACTTGTAGCCTTTTATTCCTTTAGGATATCCAATAAAAACACATCTGATTGCTCTAGGATCCAATTTATCTTGCCTAGTGTGAACAAATGCTAATGAACCAAATACTTTCATATTTGAGTAGTCTCCTGGCTTGCCACTCCACATCTCAATTGGAGTCTTGAATCCAATAGCTGATGAGGGACATCTACTGATCAAGTATACTGTTGTTACTGCAGCTTCACCCCATAATGTCTTAGGAAGTCCTGCACTCAAGATCATACATCTAACCATTTCCAAGATTGTTCTGTTCATCCTTTCAGCAATGTTGTTTTGTTGAGGAGTGTCAGCAACTGTTCTATTTCTTTGAATTCCTAAGATCCTGCAATACTTATTAAACTGCTCTGAAAGATATTCCAGGCCATTGTCAGTTCTTAAACACTTTAGTTTTGTTTCCTTTTTAGTTCCGATTTGCATATGCCATTCTTTAAATATCATAAAAGTGTCACTTTTATTTTTAATGATATAAATCCATCTTTTCGTAGAATAATCATCAATGATAGTTAAGAAGTAAGAACAACCGGCATGAGTTTTTGTCCTAAAAGGTCCCCACAAATCAGAATGAGCATATTCAAAAGGTCTAGAAGTATTGTGTTGACCAACACCAAAATTGATCCTCTTAGACTTTCCTAGAATACAATGATCACAAAATCTCAATTTTTCAATTTTGTCACCATTAACCAAATTCTGTTTTGATAACTCAATTAAATCTTTTTGACTTACATGTCCTATCCTCATATGCCATACTCTAGTAGATGAATGTAAATTGGAACTAACAACTGAAGCTTGTGCAATTATGGTAGAACCATCTCAAATGTACTAACCATTTCTTTTTATGCCTTTAACAATCATAACATCTTTATTATTAATAGTCGTGATACCATTCTTTATGTTTGCAGAATAACCTAATATATCAAACATGCAAGCGGAAATTAAATTTCTTTTTAATTAAGGTATGTACCTTACATCCTTTAACAGTACCTCCTTGCCATTGAACATTCTGAATCTAATGGTTCCCTTGCCTTGTATCTTGCATGGTTTGTTGTTGCCAAGAAAAATGACTACACCATCACGAAGATCTATTGATTCAAAATAATCTTTCCTTCGGCATATATGGAACGTACATCTTGAGTCTAATACCCAATTCTTTTCACCTTCAGAGTTTGAAATCATCAAGGCTTCTGCAGATTCATAGTGTAAGACCCTTAAATTTAAAATTTAATTATGGAATTAATATTAAGTGTATTTTGGGGATATTTGTAAAATATTTAATATATGTATGTTTTGTGTGAATATATATATATATATATATAAATATTTAATTTGGAAGATGAATTAAGATTATTGGATGAAGAGTAAATTAATTTAATTACGAGTAATTAAATTATCGGACAGTTAATTAAGGGATTATCGGCTAATTTCGACAAAACCGGTTAAGTGCTGGAGGGTCCAGCAATATTTTAATATTATTTTTGATGAGGTGGCACCCACACATGCCTATATATAGGAGTAAGAAGGAAGGGCAAAGTCAGAAAACCTTTCCTCCTCCATACTGCATGTAACAATAACCATCACCTTCCTCCTACCATTTTGTTTCCAGTTCGTTTAAAAAAAAAAAGAGTTTCTCAAAAATGAGATTACTTGGAAATACAAGCACCGAAACACCAAGTACCCAGAACGAAAGTTGTTCCTCTCCTCATTTCGGAGCCAGAGAACCCACTTTGGTAGTAGCAAACGCAAAACGGGAACTTCACCGATTTTGACGCATAAACATAAATGGGAGCAGAAACGCAACAGGGGTAAGGGCACCTTCCACTTTCTAGTTGCATTAGGGCTGTAAATGCATACTATTATGGCATTAATGTTATTTCATTACTATTTTTGAAGCAAAATTGTTTTACATGTCATTTTGAAGGATGAAAAATTCATGTTCATAAAACTGTTCTGCATATTGTTAAAAAATGCAAGAAATGCATTCTGTTGATGTTTGATGATATGTGATGTTGTTGTTTTAACTGAGTACATCAGTGTTGTTTTGTTGTGTGAGAAAGTTGGAAAATTCTTTGCATGTTGTTTTGACTGTGTAAGAATACTGGAAAATACCTTGCATGTGTTTTGAGGAATGATCTAAATGTAAATGTGTAAAAATGTCTGTTTTGTGGGGGGATTGACATTCTGTTTTGGATGATTCTAGTGTTGCTGATGTTTTCAAAAGAAAACGATTTAAAATGATGAAAGTGCTTTTCTGGAAGATCTATATTGATGAAAAATGTATGAGTTTTGTGGTTTGCAAAAGAGTGGTAAAACTGTTTTGGGGTTGTTGGTTTTCCAAAGCAAAAAGTTTGAAAATGTGTTGAAGTCTCAAAAACATTTCACTGAATTCGAAGGTGTATTCGAATACAGCATGAGTGTATTCAAATACAGCCTGCCAAGCTTTTGTTTTACTCAAATTTTCGAACTTGAATTCGAATACGGGCCTCTGTATTCGAATACATATGAAGGATTTTTGCTTCTGACTTAGCCTCTGTATTCGGCTACGACCCTGTCGTATTCGAATATCGGACTGCAATTTTTGCCACTGTATTCGCATCTGTATTCGACTACGACAGCCTCGTATTCGAATACAGAATGCTGATTTTTCACTGTTTTTTCCTCTGTATTCGAATACAAGGGAGCTGTATTCGAATACAGCTTGTTTTTTTTTTCAAAAATTTCAATTTTAAACAATGGTTTATGAACTTAAAGAGTTGGGAAAACATTGGGAAGGTTTGTAATGAATTAAAATGGAGTTTTTGAAATAGTTTTGAAGAGGAGATGATGAGGTTCTGGAAATCTTTAATGATGTTGGGAAAATGCTGAGTTTACACTGATTTGCCTTATGTATTCGAATACAAGGATGCTGTATTCGAATACAGAGTGTTGAATTTGCACTATTTAGCTTTTGTATTCGAATACAAGGGAGTTGTATTCGAATACAGATTCGTGTTTTTCAGAAAATCAAAGTTTTAAACATTGTTTTATAACCCTTAAGTGTTGGGGAGTATTGGGAAGGTTGGTGATGAATTAAAATGGAGTTTTTATGATGGTTTGAAGTGGTGATGATGAAGTTTTTGGGATCCTTATTGATGTTGTGAAAAATACTAATTTTGCACTGTGACAGCTTCTGTATTCGAATACAAGGAAGCTGTATTCGAATACAGAGTGTTGATTCTGCACTGTTTGGCTTCTGTATTCGAATACAAGGAAGTTGTATTCGAATACAGATTCGTGTTTTTCCAGAAATCTCAGTTTTAAACACTGTTTTATGAATTTTAAGAGCTGGGGAAACATTGGGAAGACTTATGATAATTAAGAATGAGTTTTTAGATAATGTGAAGTGGTAATGATGAGGTGCTTGAATGTTTAATTATTGATGTGATGATAATAAAATTATTTGTGTTGAGATGTTTTGGGGAAATGATGGAAAGACTGAGTTTTTCTGATATTGCATACTGTTTTCAGTGAAGAGAAAACATTGCATGTTCATGCATTGCATAGTCAGGTGGTGACCACGATGGGCCACAGAGTAATGCGGTAACCGTGATGGTCCGTGAAGTTAAGTAGTAACCATGGGTTATAGAATAGTTCCGCGTGTATTAGACGGTCTGTTCTATTCGGGGTCATTATAGTTCCGCGTGTATTAGACGGTCTATTCTACTCGGGCTACGGAGTGGTTCCGCGTGTATTAGACGGTTCATTCTATCCGTGTGAGTATTTAACTTCTGTATGTTCTGGCCTGTGAGAGGCTAACATACGTGAAACGTGCTGATCTGTTGAGCGATTGCACGAGTGCTGGTCTGTTGAGCGACTGCACTGGTGCTGATCTGTTGAGCGATTGCACCCTGGTCATGCTGGCCATTAAAGTCAACATTTATAAATTGTGCTGGTCTGTGAGCGACTGCACCTTGGTGATTTCAAGAAGTTGAGTACATGAGCATATACATATTGCATTGGGGCTGTTGACCGGTGGGTCATGTTTTGGACATATGTTGATGATTGGAAATTGATGTGTGTAAGTAACTTATAAAATCTGAATTTCTAATGAATGGTTGTGATTGCTGAGTTGATGGTTGTACTTACAACATGTTTTCCATATTAATTGGTTGTTGTGTTGAAAAGGCATACATGTCATGAATTTCAAAATGAGCATCCTTATTTATCATCATTGTTATATGATATGCCATGGATATATTTGTTACTGTGATATAAATGCTATGTGTTAATTGTTAATTTCTGTCGGTGACCCTTTACTATTATTGTGGAAAATTGGGCTTTGCCCTCAGATGATACCCAAACCCGTCCCACCGACGGTTACACTAACGACGGAGACGTTGTTAGTTTTCCCTGATTTTCACGTACGGAGTATTCGTGGACAACGTAGAGGGACGGACCACTGGGGTGAAGACGTGACTTGTGGAGGAGGCGGTGGAAATTACTTGCTACTGTAGCTTAGTGCATGATCAGACTAGGCTTTTTGTATAGGGCCTAGTGTTGAGGGTTGTAATTATTTATTTTGGGATAATTGTAATCTTTTCCACACTCTGATTTTTTTTTTGAAATATTATGACACCGTCCTTTATGATATATTATCTTCGATTATACTAGAAGTATCAACTCTTAAAAATCATAATTACTTAATTGTAATTATGCGGTAATTATTTAATTACGTTCTTCATTTAAATTACGACTTATTATTTGACGAAACTATTAAAATCTTAAATTTTATTTCAATTCTTTTGAAGTAATAATTTTGAAAATTCCTTTTATTTATTAAAAATAATAATAATACACTCGCGCTGTGTTTTAAACTCGGGGTGTTACAATTGTGGTATCAGAGCATTTGGTTAAAGTTTTGGGTTAAAGCTCTGATTAAATTATTGGTTTTGAGTCATTATCTGATCATGCATAGGAGCAAGTAGTTTAAGTGTCAAGTCTTGTGTAAGTTGTGGTGTCACTGAAGTGATGATAGTTTTGTAGGAAACAATGCCTCCAAGAAGAGACGACACTGCAAGAGCCAACGTCAGCCAGAAAGATAGGATGGCTGAAGCAATGAATAACACGGCTGCGTTTGTCGCCGCACAGACGGCTGCAAAGACTCAACGTGATCTAGAGAAAAGAGAAAGAGAAATTCGTGTTGTTGGATCAAAAGGACTAGAGGGTTTTCGCCGTCATAATCCTCCAAAGTTGAAGGGCGATGAGGGTCCAGAAAGAGCGGACCAATGGATTCAGGAGATGGAGAAAATATTTGAAATGATTAATTGTCAGGCAGCGGTGAAAGTCAACTATGCTACCTATCTGCTGATAGGGGAAGCAGAGTATTGGTGGAGGAGTACAAGGCTACTTATGGGGTCAGCTCATGAGGAGGTGAACTTGGAGTCATTCAAAAAGAAGTTTTTGGACAAATACTTCCCGATGAGCACTAGAACCAAGTTGGGTGATGATTTTCTGAAATTGCACCAAGGAAACATGATGGTGGGGGAATATCCAGCTAAGTTTGAATCTCTATCAAGGCATTTTACATTTTTGCGGGAAGAAGTTGATGAACAGTTTATGTGCCATCGTTTCCAAAATGGACTGAAGTATGAAATTCAAGACTCGGTCTTACCATTGGGAATTCAACGTTTCCAAGTCTTAGTGGAGAAGTGTAGAGAGGTTGAGGACATGAAGAATAGGAGGGCCAACCGAGTAGGTAACTTTAATTCGGGAGGGCCGAGCCGGATGAATTATTAGAATAATAAAGGGAAGCAAGTTGCTAAGCCATATAACCGGCCACAGAACAGCAATAGAGGCCAGAATCGGCCGGGAAATCAAAATTTTGGAAGGCAATTAGGACAAGGGGTTCGATGTTTCCGATGTGGAAAAGAGGGACATTATGCTACTGCTTGTACCACTATGAGTCCTTCCTGCTACAATTTCCAGAAGCCAAGACATTTTTCTCGGGATTGCAAGGCTCCAAAGGTGGAACCAACTGTGAACGCGACTAGGGCTACTCGTCCTAATGCTAGGGGTCGCGTATATCACATGGGTGCAGAAGCCAGGAATCAGGCTCCTAACTTAATCCAGCGAGATTGCGAGATTGCAGGTAACACACTAACTACACTTTTTGATTCGGGGGCAACCCATTCTTTCATTGCTATGGACTGTGTGAATCGTTTGAAGTTATCTGTGTCTGCTTTACCTTTTGATTTGGTTGTTTCCACACCTGCTAAGACTTTGACTGTAGACTCTGCATGTTTACACTGTACTGTAACGATTCAGAATAGAGATTTCTTGGTTAATTTAATCTGTCTACCCCTACAATCACTCGAGATCATTCTCGACATGGATTAGATGACGTATAATTACGTAGTCTTGGATTGTGCTCGCAAATTAGTTCTTTTCCCCGAACCTGGAGTCGTTCGGTATTTGGCTGCTAACAAGCTCGAAGTGTCACTAAGAAAAGGAACTCAAGAGTTCCTATCATTGGCTAACATCGAAACCAAGATGGATGTGAGCATAGAAGATGTGGTGCTAGTCAAAGAGTACCCGGACGTGTTTCCACCAGAGATTCTAGGATTTACCCCCAGTAAGAGAGGTGGAGTTCTTCATTGATTTACAACCAGGAACTGGACCTATTTCAATTGCGCCGTATCGGATGTCGCCATTGGAATTAAGCGAGCTTAAGGGTCATATTAAAGGTTTATTGGAGAAAGGATTTATCAAACCAAGTGTGTCGCCATGGGGAGCTCCGATGTTGTTGGTTAAGAAGAACGATGGAAGTTGCAGATATGAGAAGAGCGATTTTGGAAGAGGCTCATAAGAGTAAGTTGAGTATTCATCCTGGAGCGACCAAGATGTACCAGAACTTAAGGCAAAATTTCTGGTGGCCAGGAATGAAAAGGGATGTAGCGGAATATGTATCGGCTTTTTTAACTTGTCAGAAAGCGAAAGTGGAACATCAACGGCCTGCTGGAATGTTGCAACCTCTGGATATACTGGAATGGAAGTGGGACAGCATTTCCATGGATTTTATAATATGATTGCCCAAGACAAGGAAAAAGAATGATTCGATTTGGGTAATAGTGGATCGATTGACAAAATCCGCACATTTCTTACTAGTAAGGACCACTTATAAAGTAGATAAGCTGACAGAAATCTACATTGCAGAGATCGTGAGATTACACGGAGTTCCATCGAGTATAGTATCGGACCGTGACCCAAAATTCACATCTCATTTTGGGGAGCGCTGCATGAAGCTTAGGAAACGAAACTGAAATTGAGTTCCGCTTACCATCCACAAATAGACGGACAGACTGAGATAACAAACCAGTCCTTGGAAGATCTATTGAGAGCATGTGTGTTGGATGATAGAGGAAACTGGGATGAGGTGTTGCCATTGATTGAGTTTACTTACAACAATAGCTTTCACGCAAGTATTGGAATGGCACCCTATGAGGCTTTGTATGGACGCAAGTGTCAGACGCCTTTATGCTGGTATAAGGATGGAGAAAATATGATTGTTGGACCCGAGATGGTGGAACAGACTACAGAGAAAATCAAGAGAATACAAGAGAAAATGAAGATTTCACAAGATCGTCAAAAGAGTTATGCGGACAAGCGTCGTAGACCTTTAGAATTCGAGCAGGGTGATCATGTATTTCTAAGGGTCACGCCTACAACTGGTGTTGGCAGAGCTATTAAGTCAAGAAAGTTGACTCCGAAATTTATTGGACCATACCAGACTACTGCACGAATTGGACCATTGGCTTATCGGATTGCTTTACCTCCCATACTGTTCAATATTCACGACGTATTTCTTGTGTCGCAGTTAAGAAAATACATTTCGGATCCATCACATGTAATCGAACCAGACACAATTCAACTGAAGGATAACCTGTCATTTGAAGTATTTCCCGCAAGAATTGAAGACAGGAAGATTAAACAGTTAAGGAACAAGGAAGTCCCACTAGTCAAAGTGATTTGGAATCCGACTACGGGAGACGCGACTTGGGAACTGGAGAGTAAGATGAGGGAACAATATCCTCAGTTGTTTATCGACATGTAGTTTCGAGGACGAAACTAATTTAAGGGGGGTGGTAATGTAAGACCCTTAAATTTAAAATTTAATTATGGAATTAATATTAAGTGTATTTTGGGGATATTTGTAAAATATTTAATATATGTATGTTTTGTGTGAATATATATATATATATATATATTTAATTTTGAAGATGAATTAAAATTATTGGATGAAGAGTAAATTAATTTAATTACGAGTAATTAAATTATCGGACAGTTAATTAAGGGATTATCTGCTAATTTCGACGAAACCGGTTAAGTGCTGGAGGGTCCAGCAATATTTTAATATTATTTTTGATGAGGTGGCACCAACACATGCCTATATATAGGAGTAAGAAGGAAGGGCAAAGTCAAAAAACCTGTCCTCCTCCATACTGCATGTAACAGTAACCGTCACCTTCCTCCTTCCATTCTGTTTCCAGTTCGTTTAAAAAAAAACAAGAGAGAGAGTTCCTCAAAAGTGAGATTACTTGGAAATCCAAGCACCGAAACACCAAGTACCCAGAACGAAAGTTGTTCCTCTCCTCATTACGGAGCCAGAGAACCCACTTTGGTAGCAGCAAACGCAAAACGGGAACTTCGCCGATTTTGACGCATAAACGTAAACGGGAGCAGAAACGCAACAGGGGTAAGGGCACCTTCCACTTTCTAGTTGCATTAGGGCTGTAAATGCATACTGTTATGGCATTAATGTTATTTCATTAAGCAAAACTTTTTTACATGTCATTTTGAAGGATGAAAAATGCATGTTTATAAAACTGTTCTGCATATTGTTAAAAAATGCAAAACAATGCATTATGTTGATGTTTGATGATATGTGATGTTGCTGTTTTAATTGAGTACATCAGTATTGTTTTGTTGTGTGAGAAAGTTGGAAAATGTTTTGCATGTTGTTTTGACTGTGTAAGAATACTGGAAAATACCTTGCATGTGTATTGAGGAATATTCCAAATGTAAATGTGTAAAAATGTTTGTTTTGTGGGGGGATTGACATTCTATTTTGGATGATTCTGGTGTTGCTGATGTATGAAAAATAAAAGGATTTAAAATGATGAAAATGCTTTTCTGGAAGATCTATATTAATGAAAAATGTCTGAGTTTTGTGGTTTGCAAAAGAGTGGTAAAACTGTTTTGGGGTTGTTGGATTTCCAAAGGAAAAAGTTTGAAAATGTGTTGAAGTCTCAAAAAAATTTCACTGAATTCGAAGGTGTATTCGAATACAGCATGAGTGTATTCGAATACAGCCTGCCAAGCTTTTGTTTTACTCAAACTTTCGAACTTGTATTCGAATACGGGCCTCTATATTACAGATGAAGGATTTTTGCTTCTAACTTAGCCTCTGTATTCGGCTACGACCCTGTCGTATACGAATACAGGATTGCAATTTTTGCCACTGTATTCGCATCTGTATGCGACTACGATAACCTCATATTCGAATACAGAATGCTGATTTTTCACTGTTTTTGCCTCTGTATTCGAATACAAGGGAGCTGTATTCGAATACAACTTGTTTTCAGTTTTAATTAAAATGGAGTTTTTGTGATGGTTTGAAGTGGTGATGATGAAGTTTTTGGGATCTTTACTGATGTTGTGAAAAATACTGATTTTGCACTGTGACAGCTTCTGTATTCGAATACAATGAAGCTGTATTCGAATACAGAGTGTTGATTCTGCATTGTTTTGGCTTCTGTATTCGAATACAAGGAAGCTGTATTCGAATACAGATTCGTGTTTTTCCAGAAATCTCAGTTTTAAACACTGTTTTATGAATTTTAAGAGCTGGGGAAACATTGGGAAGACTTATGATAATTAAGAATGAGTTTTTAGATAATGTGAAGTGGTAATGATGAGGTGCTTGAATGTTTAATTATTGATGTGATGATAATAAAATTATTTGTGTTGAGATGTTTTGGGGAAATGATGGAAAGGCTGAGTTTTTCTGATATTGTATATAGTTTTCAGTGAAGAGAAAACATTGCATGTTTATGCATTGCATAGTCAGGTGGTGACCGCGATGGGTCACAGAGTAATGCGGTAACCGTGATGGTCCGCGAAGTTAAGTAGTAACCATGGGTTATAGAATAGTTCCGCGTGTATTAGACGTTCTGTTCTATCCGGGGTCAGAATAGTTCCGCGTGTATTAGACGGTCTATTCTACTCGGGCTACGGAGTGGGTCCGCGTGTATTAAACGGTCCATTCTATCCGTGTGAGGATTTAACTTCTGTATGTTCTGGCCTGTGAGAGGCTAACATACGTGAAACGTGCTGATCTGTTGAGTGATTACACGAGTGTTGGTCTGTTGAGTGACGATTACACTAACGACGGAGACGTCGTTAGTTTTCCCTGATTTTCACGTACGGAGTATTCGTGGACAACGTAGAGGGACGGACCACTGGGTGAAAACGTGACTTGTGGAGGAGGCGGTGGAAATTACTTGCTACTGTAGCTTAGTGCATGATCAGACTAGACTTTTTGTATAGGGCCTAGTGTTGAGGGCTGTAATTATTTATTTTGGGATAATTGTAATCTTTTCCGCACTTTGATATTTTTTTTTGAAATATTATGACACCGTCCTTTATGATATATTATCTATGATTATATTAGAAGTATCAACTCTTAAAAATCATAATTACTTAATTGTAATTATGCGGTAATTATTTAATTACGTTCGTCATTTAAATTACGACGTATTATTTGACGAAACTATTAAAATCTTAAATTTTATTTCAATTCTTTTGAAGTAATAATTTTGAAAATTCCTTTTATTTATTAAAAAAAATAATACACTCGCGCTGTATTTTAAACTCGGGGTGTTACACATAGCCAGCATCAACAACCAGAATCTGAGAACGTTCTTGATTCCTTTCTTTTAGGGCAGTCTTTCTTGAAATATCCCTTCTTTTGACGATGAAATCATTTATACTTCCCTTTAGGATTAGTTTCTGACTTGGACCTATGCTTATTTCCATTTGATCATTTCTTGTCAGTTCTTCCTCTTAGTAATGTTTAGACTTTCAGCATGATGATCGTTCTTGATTTCATGTCTTTTATAGCTTTCCTTTGTCCGGATCGAAGCATACACTTCTTCAAGAATAATTGTTTGTTCTCTTTGAAACATGATAGCATCCTTGAAGTGTTTATATGAACTTGGCAGAGCATTCAAAAGAATCAGAGCTTTTTTTCCATCATCCAACTTGACTTGTAGATTTTCTAAATCATCAAGAATCTTATTAAAATCAACAATTTGTACTGCAACAGATTTTTCTTCATCCATTTTAAAAGAAAACAATTGTTGTTTCAATAAGAGCCTATTTGAAATCGATTTAGTCATATATAGAGACTCAAGTTTAAGCCATAAGGTTGCTGCTGTTGGTTCCCTTGCAACTTCCCTCAAAGCTTTATCTCCAAGACACAAGATGATAGCACTCTTTGCATTTTCAATCAGTTCCTCTTTTTCATGAGTAGTCATTGTTGCAGGAAGAGTTGATTCACCCTTCAATGCATTCATCAAACCTTGTTGTACCAGAACAACACGCATCTTTATCTTCCAAATACCAAAATCATTTGATCCATTGAACTTTTCAATATCAAACTTTGTGGTTCAACCCATTGTTGCCCTTGCTTTCTACAGACAGCGCCAATTGTTAAAATAATGATTGAGATCTGCAACAAAGAATAACTAATAAGAGATAAAACAGAAAACGCATAAAATGGAGAATGTTATTGGTTTTGTGAAAAATGAAACGGAGAACATTCACTACTAGAATAGAACTACAGTTTTCAATATCAATGTTAAACGAAAACTTAAAGAAAGATAAAGGCAAGGATAACACCAAGATATATGTGTTCTGTCTCAATTGCTTGAGATCCACGTCATGATCCACTATGATTAATTGAATGTTACAATATTAAGGTTTCTTCAATTGTAATCTCATAGTATCTTCATTGTTTGAGCATCCAGCAATACTAGCTTTACTCTACAATTTTTCTTTTCCTTAATCTCTGATTTCTATGAGTCCCTTTGATCATTCTATATGCCTCTTGATTACACCATTAAAACTAACTCAACATAATGCATTTACATTTATTTATAGCAAGCTAAGATAACTAACTATAACTACTCTTATCTATAACTAACTTGGCCAAACTTAGTTATAACAAACATTAAACATAACTAGCTCTAGTTTTATTATTTGAGGCATATATTCACAAAGGTGAGTAATCATATCCTTAAAACTTTCATGATACATTTATTTTAGGAATTTGAGATGGAAAAAAAGTTAGATATTTTGAATGGTATTTTCTTATAAAAATATATTTTATCGAAAATCTAACTCTATTAAAATTGGGATTTTATGTACTGCAAT
The DNA here is from genome assembly GCA_037974295.1 of Cicer cuneatum. Lineage (NCBI taxonomy): Eukaryota > Viridiplantae > Streptophyta > Magnoliopsida > Fabales > Fabaceae > Cicer > Cicer cuneatum. The sequence goes on from JBBPBO010000005.1 coordinate 76,276,988, forward strand.
AACAGTTTATGAATTGATTTATTTACTATATTGTTGGTTGAATTACTATTTGTTGTTACACTACAAGAAAATCAACTTCTAGTGACCGACAAAGTTTGTCACTAAAAGTCAAAAACTGTATGTAAATGTCACTTGAATCCACAGTCAACTTTAAGGGGGTGTCTAACTATATTTTGAGGACTGTCACTATATGTTTTGAGGATTATGTTTTTTATTTCTACATACTATAATGACTGTCACTAAAAACTAAACAAATATAAATAAACAATTAATCTTTTTCTACGGTATTGTCTGTCGCTAAAACTTATTATTATTTATTAAATTTATTTTATTTTATCTCATTACTAATTGTAATTCTAAATTATTAATACAAGTAAATTAAATTTAAATTTCTTATTTATTTTTATTAACTATTTCTATTGAAACATACAATAAAATATAATTTAATTTTACTAATTTCATTAAATGCATGTTACTTGCATTCCTAGCATTTTAATTATAGCACTAGCATGAGTATCATATCCTTATGGCAATATTGAAATGAAATTATGAGCATTAGAAACTTATGAATAGAAATTTCCTCAACAAATATTTCTCCAGTAATTAGATCATAAAACATTTGCAAAAGTAATACAATAGTTGATTTTCCATAACCACTTCCTCTAACTAATGTCAATATTTTACTTGATGAAACTTTTAGACAAAAATCATTTAGGATCACACTTTCTGGTCTTGATGAATACACAAATTCAACATTCTTAAATTCAACTTATCCTAACACTTTAAAATATCTCCTTATATGTTTTCAAAATCTATCTTTGGAACTCTATCTATCATTTCTATTATTTTTTGTCATGCAACACTTGCTTCTGAGAAATATTTCAGATTTGATAAATCAACTCCTAAAACTCTGTCAAACAATAATATATATATATATATATATATATAATTAACAAAAATCATTAAAAAAAATACCACTTAAACACAAGATTTCAATATCGCTATCAAGTCAAAATATTTGATACTTTTGAGAATCGCAATCAAATATGATTGACGAAGTCTCATTTATGGTAATTGAGACTTAAAATAAGTGGAATAGTGCTAATTCCATATTAAGCAATGCTCTAGTGCTAAGTGCCAAGGAATTATTTGAAGTTATGTTATCGACAATCAATTCATCGTGATATATTTGTTACTCAAATTTTTTGAAACAATATTAAACATTTGATCTTTTACATACTTGTTCCAGAACAAATGCTTCAAATGTAGGAATTCCAATTTCCTGAACAGCCACAAGAAAGTTCCTAACATTTTCAAAATAATGAAATGCTGATAATGGCGCTCCATCAAGGATTAATGCAGAATCAATAGGACTCTCCACAACCTATAAAGAATAATACATAATTTACATTCGTAAAATAACAATAACGAAAAACATAGAGTAAATAAAACTAGGAGCATCCAAACCAACCTTGGATACAGCACCAGGTTGAACCTTGTTAAGAACATTACAAAGAATGATCCCACTCCTCAAACCAAGCCTAAACTCTTCCTCATAATGCTCTGCTGGTAAATCTTTAGCTGCTTCAACTCCAACCATTTTTCTCAACCATCCTGCTGCTTCATATCTTCTAAATGCTGCATTTTACAATTTATTTTTCAATCTCAAAATAACTGATACAAAATCCTTCTGCGTTTCTAGATTCCAAATCAAGATCTTTGAGGCGAGTATCGTGTTGTTGAAGCACATCTTCAACCACAGATGCAACTGAAAACGACAATGTCGTCATAACAAACAACTAACCAAACCGCAATAGTGAGGCTTCTTAAATCTTAATACAACCACCATAAAACAAAATTCAACTCATCAACATTGTCATCACCAACGAATAATATTGATGAAATACAAAAGAATGTGAAAATGTGAATTATCTTCTCTCTTTCTCTCTCACATGTTACCATCTTTACCTCTAATGAATTACATTCAATTAACAGAATCGTGAAAATCACTGGCACCCTTTATACTACCAGATTGGTCCTGATGGTAGTGTAAAATTTTTGAAATTTTTCCAAGCGACCGATTGGTCTAAAAGTATAAATTTTTACATTTTTTAATGCTGAACAATTCTGTAAAAATCTTAAAAATTTCAAAGTTAATATTTTATTATTGGTTAAATCGGGTAGTATAAAATTTCAATCTAATAATGAAAAACATGAATAATAATACTATTATAAGCTCTAACCTAGTAGTATTTTTTACACATTAAAACAAACATTAGAAGTGAGTGGTCAATCACCTAAAGCCCAAATCAATTTTTGGCTGAAATAAAACATTTTACGACAACTGGACTTGGAAAAGTAATGTTGATTACAAAGGCCCATTTGTTTTTTGACTGATCATTTTCTATACCCCAATTATTGTGAAAAAAATCTAAATTACTCTTTACATTGTTTTTAAACTTTTTTTAAAAAAAAATTCAAAATAATTGAGTATTTTGGAATACCCAATTAGTTGTATGAGTCATTGGTAATAAAAAATATTTTGAAAAACTTCGATTCTAAATTTTCATAATTTGTATTTTTCAAAAAGTTAATATATTTTAGAAAATTAAATTTTGAATTTTTTAGGAGAATCAAATTTCATATTTCCAGATTGGACTTTTTGTTCCAAAAAACTAAACTGAGTTTTCTAAAATTTTTAGAGAAATAAAAAGTTAAATTAAAAAAAAAGGTAAAATAAGTTCTTTTTTTAAAATAAAAATGTGAGAGGAGGAGGACCGGTGTAGGAAAAATGAGCCCAAAATGAACTGAGTTTTCTAAACTTGGTCATTGTTATTTAGAAAATTAGATTTGATACCCTCGAATTTTGACTTATACCCTCCAAAATAATGAAAATCCATAATTACTCATTTGAATTTCATTTTCAACCACGGTAAAAAAAATTTACTCCAAAATCTACCTCCCTCAGCCAAATTTCTGATACGTTAATTTTTTTCCAGAAAAATCTGGTATGAAACTTTAACTACTGGAAATTTCATTTTGCCAAATTTCTAGTAGTACAAAATTTTCGGAAATTTGGTGATTCGAAATTTCTAGTATGTATTTTGTACTACCAGAAATTTGGCAAAATGAAATTTCCGGTAATTATAGTTTCCGAAAATTTGAATAGTTATAGTTTCCGGAAACTATAACTACCGAAAATTTCATTTTGTCAAATTTCCGGTAGTTATAATTTTTGGAAATTTCAAATTTTTAGTTTTTTTTTGTTGCTTTTTTTTTTGTAGTTTTTTATTTTATTTTATTTTATTTTTCTAATTTTTTTTCTTTCAATTAGGAATGGAGAAAATATCAACATTATGTATAAATTTGTTTGAAGCATTTTCAACTAATCAAATTTTTGAGTCACGGGAAGCAGTAATATCATGGGCAAGAGAGGTTGGCCGACAAAATCGAGTAGTTGTTATTATTATTCGCTCTGATATAGAGACCGAAAAGAGAGAAAGGAAAACAAAATTAATTTTTGGTTGTGATAGAGGTGGAACATATAAGTCAAATAAAAGTAAGTCAGGGACTTCAACTAAAAAGTGTAGTTGTCCATTTAAACTTAGATCGAGACCATTAAAAAATAGTGAGGGATGGATTGTTAGTGTAATATGTGGATTCCATAACCATGAGTTAGTAGCTACTTTTGAGAGTAATGCATTTATGGGACACTTAACAGAAGAAGATAAGAAACATGTTGACGAGCTGACAAAGTACCACGTTGCACCGAGACACATCTTGTCATCTTTGAGAGATCGAGATAAGGAGAATGTCACTAATATCTCTCAAATTTATAAGCGCCGAAGTACATACAGGAAGAATTTGAAAGGGCCTAGAACTGATATGCAACATATGTTGAAGTTACTTGAAACTGAGAAGTATGCTTGCTGGAGTAGAACCCATGGAGATTCCAACGTTGTGAGGGACATGTTTTAGACGCACCCAGATTCTAAAACATTGTTGAACATGTTTCCTCTTGTATTGATCATGGATAGCACCTACAAAACCAACAGGTATAGGTTATCATTGTTTGAAATTGTTGGTGTTACTTCAATTGGGTTGACATTCAACGTTGCATTTTCTTATATGGATTATGAGCGTCAAGAAAATTTTTGTTGGGCATTGGAGAGGTTAAAAGAGTTGTTTGTTTCATATACCTCATTTCCTTAGGTGATCGTGACTACAGGGAACTTGCTTTAATGAATGCAATCGAAGTTGTATTTTCATCTTCAACAAATTTACTTTGTCAACTTCATATTAACAAAAATGTATGAGAATGCATGAACCCATTCTTGAGTTGTAGAGGAAAATTGTTTATTGTTCTGAAGAGAATGAGTACGAGGAACATTTGCAAATGTTGAGCAAGCATGTGTCAATAATATTATTTTCTTTGACTACGTCAGAGACACATGGTTGACTCCTCACAAGAAAAGATTTGTTGAAGAATTGACCAATCGAGTATTGCATCTAGGAAATACTACGACTAATAGGTACGTCATTAAAACTTTGCATTTTTTATTTATATTTATAGTTATATAGGATTAAACATGCATGATAGAAATAATAATATCATACATATTTTTTTGTTTGAATATTAGGGTTGAATCTGCTCATTGGTCACTGAAGAGATTTTTTGAACATAGTAAAGGAGATTTGTGTAAGGCATGGAATGGTGTGAATGACATGTTGAAGTTCCAAATTATTAAGATAAAAGGTTCATTTGAGACAAGTAAAGGTCGCAAAGAGCACAAACACAACGATTCATTCTATGCGAATTTGACGTGGGTTGTATCTAGGAATGCTTTAGTTGATATTGTTCATGAATACAAGAGAGTTAGCTATGTCAATAACGACAAAGATGCATATGGTTGTATAGTTAGAAAAACTCATGGATTACCTTGTGCTCGTGAGTTGGCAAGATACAAGTTGGAAAGTGTTCCAATCCCATTAGATGTTGTTCACATACATTGGAGGAAATTAACCATGAATAGTGATCAAAAGGAAGAGCAGTTGGAAAATGATTCAGAGTTGGACATTACATCAGAGATGAATATTATTTGGAAAACATGAAAAACACTTAATGTTGCTAGAATGAGGGCATTGAAGAGCAAGTTGCGTGAAATAGCATATCCATAGACAACATCAATGTGTGCACCACCAGATAAGATCAAAACAAAAGGTGGTGTGAAGAGGAAAAAAGGTAAAAAGCCGAAGGGATTTGACGTATATCGTGACCTTCACTTTTTGAGCATGTTGATGCAATTTATTCTCATGATGAAAATACTCAACTATCTCGACAAGGACCCATGAAAACATCCCAACAAATCTCCCAGCAAGCATCCAAACAAGTCTCACAGCAAGCACCTATGACAAGAGTTTCCTCCCAGCAAGTTAGAAAATATTTAGATGAGTTTCCTCCTCTAATTCATCCATATATTGAAGACATAATTAATGTTGAAGCTTATGGAAACTATGGATATCGTGTTATTGCTGCTTTACTTAGCCACGGTGAAGAGTCTTGGAGCATTGTGCGTCGACAGTTGTATACAGAGATTAAGTCCAATCCTGATTTATATGCTGCATTATTCTAAGAACGTTTGCAAAAAGTGGTAAACTCTCAACTTGTAATTGATTTGAGAAACCAACCCATCGAGAAAAGGATGACTATTCCATATATGGGTTACGTGATAGCAACAAAATATAATAGCGTTATTGTGACATTGGGAAAAACTTTGTCTTTAACTTTTTTCCCAATGAGGAGTGCACACGATGGAGAGATATCACATGATCGTATTATCTGCATTGGCTTTGTTAATGAAAGTCATTGGGTTCAAGTTAAATTGAAACCAGGTTGTTCGTTGCCTCCACTTGCATGAGATTGGAAGACGTATCGCAGTGATGAGCCTACATCATGGGCTATAGCTTATGCAGGACGTCTACAATATCGGGATTCACTAGAGTTAGATCATACATCATATTATATGTCATTGGCAGATGATTGACATTTTTAAATTAAAATTTTATTTCATATATATTAATTTTTTATATGTTTTTATAAGTAGTTTGTTTCGTCTAAATTTTTTAAATATTTAGTTTTTAACAAAATTCATTCACATAACGAAAATAAATAACAAAGTAGATCTGAATCAACATAATAAAGCAAAGTCTGAATAATGAATATAAATAACAAAGTTTAAACAACAAAGTTGTATGATAAAATAAATCGAATGATAAAACAAAGTCGAATAATAAATAAAAATACTACTGATAATCCCCTCCTCTAGATATGTACAAAGCTCTCTCTAACAGGACATACATCTCATCATCAAGTTCTACTCTATGTAAGTCTAAACTCTATTGTATTAGATCACCCATATATTGACACCGTGCATGCCATTCACCATCAGCAAAATGACTAGGATCAGCATCAGCAAAATGACTAGGACCGGCATCAACAAAATGACTGGGTCTGGCATCAGCATCATGAGTAGGACCAGCATCAGCAAAATGACTAGGTCCGACATCAACATCATGAGTAGGACCGACATCAGCATCATCATTAGGAGGGATCATCCGAGGATGAGATATCCTATAATACCACTGAATGTATCCATCGACTGACTGGCGAGAATATGCAGCTTGATGCAATCTAGTACTAAGTGATCGTACAGAGTTCCTGTACATGCTCCACTCAACATCAAGGTCACGTACAACGAGCATCGGTGGTGATAGCGAGATGTGCCGCATATACCCAAACTGTCGTATGCATTTCTCTGGTAGATACAGTACCATCGTGGAACACCAACGGATGTAACCTGTGAACAATGACACAAACTGAAATTGTGTCGTAGAGTTCTCGTCATAATTCGACGTCCAGATAATATTTGTATCTCTTAGAGCATCCAACTTTGCTATGTAGTATGCAATGTTTCCAGATGTTTGCTTTGTAGTTCATCGATACATCTGTGGCACTATAGACATGTCACTGAAATCCCGCTTACAAATGTCGGGAAAATGCTCATAAATCTACGTCTGTAAATAATAAAAACAATACACGTAATTAAATAAATTTAAAAATCCATGTCTGTAATTAAAAAAAACAAGTAATTAAATAAGTAAATATAAAATACATGTAGTTAAATAAATATAAATATAAAAACAAGTAATTAAAAATAAATATAAAAAATACATGTAGTTAAATAAATATAAGTAATTAAATAAGTATAAAAAATACCTGTAATAAAGATAAATATCCTCCAATCTGCTTCGTTGCAGGCAGTGTACTATCTCAAAGATAATGGTATAAGACAACGAGAGCAGCTGGTCCCCATGCCTATCTACCACATGTATCAAGTTCTTGAAAAAGAAATAAATATTTTGCTGATACAAGGGTGACACTTTTATCAGCAAGTATGGTGCACCCTACCAAATGAAGTAGGTATGCCCTCACTGCACAGTCATAACGCCCTTCACAAAGGGTCTTAAAAAATATACCCTTAAACCGCTCAAAATTGTACGAAGCACCTCTGTTGTACCTCGTTTCAGTCACAGCTTCATCGTGACTAACTCCTAGTAACTCAACAGCAGCAATGGCCAGATCTTCATTCATATTAGCAAGAGGTGTGAAAAACTCTTCGCGACATGGTATGCCTAGAAGACCCCTAACACCATCCAGAGTAGATACCAAATGGCAGGTGAAATGAGCTAGTCTCTGCGTGCCACCTCTCAGCAAAAGCAGATATCAGATTACTGTCAATCATATGCAAACTGCATCTTTGAAGATGACGTAACCCATATAGAGTAATCCAATGATCTATATGGACCGGTAATACATATCTAATGTCAATAAATTTATCTTGCTTTTTGTCGTTTGAAACAACCTTCAATGCACGTCTATCCTGTTTAATTAAAATAACACACAATAAATTATAGTATAATTAAAAATTATAATATAAATAAAAATTATAATACAAATATAAATATAAATTATAAATATAAATATAAAGTATAATATAAATATAAATATTTACTAATCTATCTATTCCACACCTTAACAGCAATGTGGTGTTCATAGTCTGTAAGGACAGATAGATCGTACGGATCTCCAGGAAATAGAGGTTGTTCAGGAGGGTGTTGTTGATCCTGTTCATCCTGTTGCTGCTCGTGTTGCTCAAACTCAGCCTGAATATTATCTTGTTGCTCAAACTTAGGTTGAATATGATCCTCTTGTTTTTGTTGCTGATCTTCGTTCCTTTTTCTTCGTTTTTCTTCAGCAACCCTCCTATTATATTGAGTAGGAGGTCGAACTATAGAATTTTCAACGTTTTGCTTTGCTCAACTGGTCCTCACTGAAAAAAATTGAATGAAAGATATGTAAAAAAAAATTATAAATATTGCAAACAAATAAAAAAAGGTAGAAATTTTTTTTAAAAAAATAAGCTATTGTTTCAGAAATTTCATTAATGAATGAAATTTTTGGGAACCAATTGGAAATTTCAATTTTTCGGTAGTGCATTTTGTATACTGAAAATTTCAAAATCTGAAATTTCCGGGAGTGCCAATATGAAATTTGAAATTTCCCGGTAGTTGATTTTCAATACTGAAAATTTCAAATTTCCGGTTGGCACTCTCGGAAATCTGAAATTTTCGGTATACATAATGCACTACTAGAAATTTCAATAAATTTGAAATTTTCAGTAAAGAGAAATTTTGGAAATCTTACTTACTTTTCCGAAAATTTCAGAATGTGGGGTATGTTGACGGTGAAACTCTTTTTACTGAATATTAGGAATAATTTAGTAATTTTAAGGTCAAAATTTTTATTTGGGAGAGTATAGAGTTAATTGAAGGTATAAAATCTAATAATCTGTTTTTTATTTTTATTTTTAAAGAAATAGGCCCAAAATGAGCCAGATTAAAATAAAATGAAGACAAACCAATGAGCCCAAAATCTAAAGAGAAACAAAATATTTTAAAAAGTTGTGCAAAATTTGGGTATCACGTCTTATCTAACGTAAATGCAGGGCTTCTTTTGGACACCGCATCCTTACCTTTAAAATTAGATTTTGTAAAGCCATAATTTAAACTTATATATCATATTTGTAATTTTTGTCAATGAACTTTCTAAAATACTTATGTGATTGATACTAAAAGTAAACAATATTTCGGATGATTCAAACATATCTCCCTTTGAAAAAATTCGGAAAAAGTAGTTTTTTTCTAAAACAAAATTTGAACTGGAAAATTTAATTTTTGAATCTTTTAGTAGTTATACAGTGAACTGAAAAATTCCAAAAAAACAAATTCATATAATAATTTTTTATTTGCAAATTTCATTTTCAAATTTTTTGATAAACAAAATAACTATTCAAAAAGGAATTTTCTGATTGAAACTAATTATCAAAAATTTCATTTTTAAAACTTTTCAATTTGAAAAATAATTATCGAAAAATTCAAAAAATAAACTTTCCGGTTTCTGATTTTCTTTTATATTTTTTCAGTGTTTTTTACATTGTTATTTTTTCTCTTTTTAGTGAGACATAGAAAAACCTAAATGTAATAAGAAAATAGTTGTTAAAGAAAGAGAAACAAAGAGATATACAATAAGAGTTGATTATAAAAAGGAAGAGTTGACGTTACAAACTATTGAAAAAAAAATGATTCATTATAGCACTTATTATTCATTAAAACCTCTTTTTAATTATATAAATCACTTAATTTATGGTTAATTTTAATGCTTATATTTGATAATTTATATTTTATTTTTAATTTCAAAACTTTTTTTTCGAAATAAAGATATATACACAATCCACAAAGTTTTGCTTGAGAGGAATTTTGTAGCTGGTGTGAGTGAGTGAAAGAAAAATCATTGATGGCAAAGGTTCTAAGAAAAAGAAATGTAAGAGAAAAAAATTTATTTTTTTGCACTATTATAAATACTAACATCGGAAGACTCCGTGTCCTTCTATCTTCTTTTTTTATTGCGCGAAATGAAAAATTGGAAAAAAATTGTTTAAAAAATAATGCAAGTAATAATAATAGAAAGAAAAAAAAAATAAAATTAAAGTAGTGTAAAAAAATTATAGGTTAATAACTTGGGGAAATTTTACTCTATAGAAGAAAGTTATATATGTTTTTTGTTAGGGTTCTTAATTTGTAGAGGTTATAATATTTTCTATCAATTAATACTCTTGTTTTTTTTTTTTGGCAATTAATTAATACTGTCTCTATATTTAAAACATTACCATTTAAGTTCGGTCAAAAAAGAAACTACCATTTAAGAAGTTTGTGTATAAAGTTTTTAAAACCATTGAATATTAATTCTAGCATTTTTTATAGACAAAAGGCTGAAAATACTTGCAATAATTTTTTTTATTAAAAAATATAAATTTGTTTCATTGAGTCGTTGTTTATTTTTTTTTACGATTTGATCATTATTCTATTTTGTATGATTCTCTAAAATCGGTCTCATTCATTCATATATTAATATACAATTTGTATATTTTGTTTACAGGATTAAAATTAAAAATAATAACAATAATAATAATAGTAGGAATAGTTAATTCACTGATAAAAATATTAAAATTTCAAATTTTAATAAAATTAAATAAAAAATATAACTGTTGAAAAACGTCTAAAAAGAATTATAAGTCAAATGAATTTTACAAATGGGTGGACTTCTTGAATTTGTTTTGAATAAAAAAATCAAAAGAAAAAAAATAGAAGGTAGAAGCATCACCAAGAATCAGAAAGTTCTATTCGCAGAAGCATTCAAATTGTCATATATTTCTCTTCAACTTGATTCGCTTGCCTATTGGTACCGTAGTAAGACTCCTAACAAAAAACGACGTAGTTGGGTAGCTTAGACAATTTCTACCAAAATTTTGAAAGCATGGGCGATAATTACATGCTAGTGACCCAAACAAAATATGTTCTTCTAAATCCAAGGTCTCCCATTCCTTCAACCGACATTGTTGGTCTTTTTTTTCTTCAATTTTTTAATTCAAAATTATAATTGCAATAAAAAATTAATACAAACTATTGATTTCAACATTATTGTCAGATTCAAATGTGACTGATTAGTCACACATTAACTATGAATGTGTTAAAGATTGGATATATAAGAGGTGTGATTTGTATATCTAATTCCTTAAAGTTTTAAGTAGATATGTGGTGTCAAAGTCTCTTATCATCTTAGATTATTTTGTCTGTTGTTGCTTTCATACCATAAACTCCCGAATAAGTATTATATGAGAACAAGGGAATGTAATGTTTTAGTGTAATTCAAATCTTTGATATAAATTACTTTATTTAGATAATAAATTTATAGAATTTTTAAAATTAAAGTATGAATTTGCGATGAACTAAATATGGACTTTAAACTTCGTAAACTAAAGATAAAACTAATAGACATGAATCTATAAATCGAATTTTGAACTTATTCTTTGTTAAGATACTTTTTTTTAGTGATGTAGGATAATTTTATATATACTAAACAATGTTTACTTTACATAAACTAAAAACAAAATCTTAAAATTTTATAGAGACTAAACACTTAACATTTGTTTATATACATGTTGTGGTGGAGATTTTTTGGGACATATTGCCATGGCCACCAAAAATCACGAATTTTTTTAAAAAAATGTTAAGTTATAAGAAAAAGTTATAAAAACAACTCCAATGTAATTAAAAAATTAACTACATCTTCCAACTTTAATTCCAACTATGTGAGCTGTGAGTTTCACCTAGAGATATAAAAATCATACTAAATAATCCAATGAGCCTAAAAATTTAACCAACATTAATTAACTTGATTTTTTTTATAGGTTTGAGTCCAAATTGAATCAAACCAAATAAATCTAACATCTATTGGAAGGATTGAAGTAGCAATGTCATTTTACAAGAAAAGGGAGTTTGAATTGTAAAGTTGCCTATTTAAAATTTCCCTGTTGAAACTTAAAAATAACTCAAGATTGATCTTGGTTAAGAAAATAGAAAACGGAAAACGTTATTGGTTTTGGAAACAGAAAACAGAGAAAGTTCTTAGTTAGTTAAAGAAGGCTGAATGATCTTGGTTGTAAAAACAGAAAAACGGAGAACGTTCTTGGTTTAGTTTAAAAATATAAATTGATTTTTAACTTCAGTAAATGAAAGACTGAAAGTAAATAGAGATAGGGAAGAGATATCACACAATGATTTATCCTAGTTCACCCACCCGGGCTACGTCCAGTCCTCACAACCGTGAGATTTTCCACTAAGTGTTAAAAACAAAGATCCTTCTTGGTTTTACAGCACCTAGCTCAGATCAGCCTTGATCTGTTACAAATGTCAATCATTTCCAGCTATAAAGAGATTCAATCAGATCACCTATCAACTCTTGATAGGATTTTTACAACTCACCTTTTAACCATAAAAGGATTTTTCTAAACAACTCACTCAAGCTATAAACAAACCTTATAGACTTGAGTTTACACAATAATGATTTAAAGTGTTTGACAGAATCTGTTTAATCTCAACTCTTGTTTGAGGTTTAAATTCTTTACAAAAGATTTCAGTAAGCTAATAAATTCGTGAGAAAATATTACTGATTTCTTGTGAGACTTTCAAGTGTGAATGTAAGTGATTGATGATTTTTCTTTGCACTTGAATGTCCTTGATTTTGGACAGAATCTGAGTATGCTCAACTCGTATTTGAGATTAGATTCTTGACAAAAGAATTCAGTAGAATGATTCTGATATGAAGAAGAAAAACAAAACTGGATCTTTTGTTTGTGATTGAGAAGCTTTCAAGTATGTAAGTGTGTGTGAGTGATGTTTTGCTTTGTACTTGTAGCTGTGCGTTTTCTTTGAGTATTAGCCTTCCTTTTATAGGCTTTTAGGAAATTTAATGATGGTCAAATAGAGCTGTTGGTAGTGCTCTGTCAGTCTTGACCAAAGACCAATTTATATGATTAAATGTTCCAGCTTTTGAACACTTTTGAATTCTGTTGAATGAGCTTAGTTCTTCGATTCTTGATCCGATTTCCTTTGTTTAATGATCCTTTGTACTTCAAATATATTTGTTAATATCTTTGATTTGATCTGGAGTTTTGATTATATCAAAACAGCTTGGAGAATGATGATGAACTTCTGCAGAATGTTAATGAAAATTCTGGAGATTGATAATCAATCTGGAGTCCTAGTATATGAACGTTATAGAGATTGATAATCAATCTGGAGGTTCATTTTTTATCATTCTGGATGTCTTCCTGGTCATTTCTTGGATCTACTATGGTGTTTATATACTTCAAGATCGTTCAACGTTGTTGGTAGTCAAGCTGGAGAATGATGTAACAAGGCTGGAGAATAATGGTTAGTATGCTGGAGAATAATTGTATCATTCTAGACTGATGTCATCATACTGGAGGATGATGTTTGATCATTCTGGAGATAGTTGTTAATCATGTTGGAGAAAGATGTTTGTTGCTGGAGATTGTTTATGAATCTGGAGACTGATGATACGCTGTTGGAGAATAATGTTAAACATGCTGGAGATTAATGTTAATATGCTGGTGATTGATTGTTAACATGTTGGTGATTGATATTAACATGCTGGGGATTAATGTTAACATGCTGGAGATTGATTGTTAACATGCTGGAGAATGATTGATCATTCTGGACAGAAGATCATTCTGGACAGCAGATCATTCTGGAGATTGATGATTATTCTGGATAGAAGATCATTCTGGACATTGTGGAGACTGATTAGTCTTGCTTAAACTTGCTTGATCCATCATATTCCATAGCTTTTCTACTTTGTATTTTGAATTGATTCTTTGATGAGATGAATCCTTTATATTCCTTGGATAGTATAGATCACACTATTGTGAAATCCAGGAGCAATTTCTTCTTCAACAAAAGAGATCGTTTGTTCTTGAAATTTCAGAACTGTGGAGAACGTTCTCCGTTTTCCAGACTTCTGTCAAGAACGTTCTCTGTTCTGTTTTTGTAATTTTCCTTCTTTCAAATGATCTTGCTTTTGATTTATAGCATAGTTTGATCATTGATTTGTTGTATGAATGTATTTGAACATCTTTCTTCATGAAGATGTTATCTTGAAGATGTAATAATCATTCTATTGAATGATTGATATATGATACATTCCTTTTGAGATTATTTCATTATTGAGTTGATGCTTGTGCACTTTGATGAAGTGAATTGATTCTTGCTTGTTCACTTATGCATTCATGTTCCTTAAACAAAACTTAAGTGAAATCATTAGTATACCACCATTCATAAAACTTAATCATTTATTTCATAAGGTTTGTTGTCATTAAAACATATATCAAATAGATTTTTTCTTCAACAAGGATAATGGAGCGCATAAGATTAAGAGGACGATGTAGTTACAAGATGCTTTTGTTTTATAGAAAATACTACATAGAGTATATTGTAGTGGTTCACTCAACAACTAACGACTACATTCACTCTTTTCTCACTAACTGTAACATTTTTTTGAAGTTAATTGAAATATATAATACATGCTGAAATAGTTTCATTTTGCTTAACATTGTAAATTAAGGGTAAGACAAATGTTTTATATATGACTCTAATTTTTAATTACAAGATGCATCAATCAGAAACACTATAAACTTGTATTTGACTTTTTTTTTCTTTCTCTTATACACTTCTCTTAATGTGATGTTATAGCTAAATTTCTCCATGTATGAAATAGCTCAAAAGAAAAACATCGAGGTAGGACTTTGAAGAGTGGGTTTCAAAGAAACTTTAAAATGATTCTCATCACTCTATAATACTCTAAAATCAACGAAAATATTAGTCATAACTATACTTTTTTCTTCCTATCCAAAAACTATTTTCTAAATCAAGTGAAAGATTTCCGTTCATTTTTTCCCGCTTTCCACCCCTCCAACATTCTTCCATTTTATTTCCCTCATAACTTTCTAGCAAAACCTAAATAACAAATCTAGGGGTGATGGCTCTCAAGTAAGTCCTCAAGCTTGAAGTCAAAGAGTTACCGTTGTTATAAGCAAGCTTATCTAATGAGCTAACTCACTAGATTGTCCTAATAATCTCCGCTCGAACGGATGTCGTAGAGGTCCAATAGTAAGTCGTGATAAACCCAATCCAAGTTATAGAAATCTGAAAAATACCAAAAGAGAGCACGATCTCAAGAAGACATGGAGGTTAAGTAAAGAGATGGATTAACCCACGAGAGAAAATGTAAAAGATAAGGGCACTTATCGAGATAATGGACTCTCAAAAACTCTAATTTGAGGTCTATAAAAGGTATATGGTATATGAAGCAAATGCATATGTCAAAAACTTGAGTCTTGGTCACGACATATTGCAGACAAGGTCATTGAAATCAAATACACTCAATATTATTTAAATAATATCAGGTCTTGCCCTTGATGTTCGTCATTGGTAAATCATTCAAAGTTCTATAAAAACACTCACCTTACGTACTATGTGCATATTTGGCATCATGGTGTGTTTGTTAAAATCTTGATTAACTACAATAATTTTGCAAAAACTACAAATTGTAGCTTTTGTAAAATCACATTGAGATATCTTTAAAGTTGATTATGACTGAAGTTTAAACATACTTGATTTTGTACATGACATATCTTATTTTGGAACTTTTTATTATATATTTAAATTAATAGTTATTACATTTATAAAAAATAAAAAACATAATTTTTGTGTGATTTTAAAATTAGTATTCATATATCTCAACCATAGCTTATTTTAAATTTGTAAATACAAATTACTTTTAACATGAATCAATTAAAACATATGTTTTAAATCAATATTATAACTAAAAAATTCAATAAAAATCATGCAAAACTATGAATACACTGTCCATGGTTGATACAAAAGCTTCACCGGCGACTAGAGCCACCACGAGAAGACGTCGTCCACGAAGATTGTGACGACACACTACCCGAATCTCCAACCCCATACAAAATGCTACACACACAATTCTCTATATATTCCGGTTTATATCTTATAACCGACTCCGACCCGACCCGATTCTTCTCATAGAACTCACCATACTTCGCCACAAGCTTCGAACCTATCGCGACTTTGATTTTAACTCTCAGTTTCGCGTCAGAAACAATCCACAAACACTGCTTTCTACACTCTTCGTCAAACGCATTGTTGAATTTCACAAAACTAGCCCTAATTTGTTCCAACGGCATCTCCACAGTTGGATTTTCCGGCAACGTCGAAAATACTTTGTTCCATCCAACGTGTACGAATTTCGACACGTGCTCTCCAACCTTCAATTCGTGATTCGTTAACCAATCTTCACCGAGAATAAACCCTAGGTTTGATCTTCGAACCTTAACGACGACGTATTGCATGTTATTAGCGAGAAAAAGATAAGAAAGCGCTACGTGTTTATAGAGCTCTGCTTTTCCGTCAAGTTTACAGAGAAGAACAAGTATAAGCCACGCGATTTTCTCCGCTATCTCCGAAGATTGCTGATTCTCGCCGCGCATGGGGCTTCGATAGTAAGATTCTGGCAACGGAGTTTGCGGCAAATCGGCGATGATATCAGTAAGCACGCCGCTGTAATCGGCGAGGAAAGTGATGTAGTTCATGACATAGCGAGTGAGCGGGTGGACCCCACCGTCAGGGATTTGTTTCTTAGAAGAGTCTTTCTGAATTGCTGATTCGAAATCTGTTAACATCGTTCTAACCGCTTCTTTGAGTTTCACCAACGACGTAACGGCTTGTAAACGGACGTTAGCCGTTGATTCAAACGAGAATATGGATTGAATTTGTATCCAGTGATTAAACATAGCTTCGTATAAATCAAGAGTTCTAAACATTTTCTCAGGCGTTTTCTTGCATTTTCCCACCATTTCCGGGAAAGAAAACAAAATCGCCGCACCTTCTTTAGTTATCTCCGCGAAACACGATTCCGCGATTCTCTTCCTTGAAGCAGCGGCGAAAATTTCATCGCAAAGAATCCTTTCGCCGTGAAACAGAGTTCCAATGGCGACCTTTACAGCGTTCAACCACGTCTTGATTTTCAACTCAATCACTTCCCAATCCATTTTCTGAATCTGAGAGAAACTCAATCGTTCAACTCCGAGATGATAAAGTGCTTCATCAACAATCGATTTTCTCATAACGATGTAAACCTTGACACACTCTTTTCCGTATCCAGACGAAATCATGCAATCAGCAATCGCTTTCAAATCCGCCATAGTAAGCATGGAAACTCTTTCCGTTTCGGAGATTGTATTTCCGGCTACACGAAATTCGTCTTCGGAAATTTCGTCTTCGTAATCGGAGACACTGCTTCTACGATCGATTGATGAACGGTTTGAATTTGAAACGGTTTCAGGATCCAAATGTTCTCTATTTGCTGATAGTATTTGGTAAAACTCTTTTTGAAGTGTTTTCATTGCGAGTTGCATTAAGAATTGAGCTCGTACGATTGTATTAGAGGCGGAATCACGTTTCACAAGGTACTGCATAGCGGATTGTAGTCCTTTAACAGCGTTAAGGTACTGTTTGGCTTCTTTGCGAGTTTCGCCGCTGAAAAGTGGCATAAGTAATTTGGATTGGTGATTCGTGTTTGAAACATCCCATTTTGTTATAAGTGATTCCGCTGTTTCGATGTTTTCTTCCATTAAGGAGTCTGAGAAAGTCCGTAGAGGAGAAGGAGGTGGGAATTTTGATGACGTGGATTGAGAAGGAAGTGATTGTGGGAAGAATATGCTTCTCATTCCTTTCCTAGGCATTTTTGCAAATTCAAAGACAATAATGTTTAGTAATATAGTTTTGTTTGCTTAATAACTATTGAGAACTGAACAATTTGGGGTGTGTTGTGTGATAAGTGAGAGAGGTAGAAGAGGGGGGGTTATATAGACAAAGATTAGATTAGATTTAAACAGATTATAAGGATGGTTGAATTTTTGGATGGATTAGAAGAAATTAATTATAGGCGTGGCACCAGTTGGACTGCAAAAGTGGGATTAATCAAAATGTACGCGACAAGAGTGGGAAACGTTTCTTGTTTTGTTCTATTTCTATATGTGACACAAATACGCTGGGATATTAATTAAAAGAGATGTTGCCTCCTTTGGGAGGATCTCATGGCTCATAAATAGGATTGACAATGGGTAGGATATGAGTAGGGTAGTATGGTACCCGTTCCTGTACTCGCAGTTTAAAAAAATACATGTGTACGAACACTCGTTGGTATCAACTTTAATACTTGTACATTTGTCCTTTGGGTACTTAAGTGTCCGCACTCATATCCATTACCCGCATTTTAACAAGAATATATCGATAAATAATTTGTGATTAAATTTAAAAAAATTCTTAAATATTTTAAATCCAAATCATAAATATTACAAACCAAAATATTTTCTAACTCAAAACTTCCAAAATATATCATGATCCAATATTAGTACATTACTACAATAAATATTAAAACATCAAAAATAATGTTTTCCGAAATAATATTTTATGAAGTTGCAAGTCCTTGAATGGTATTCTCCGAGATATGTAAAAAAATTGATATGTGTATTATATTAGTTATTTATAATTATAAAGTCACGATTAATAATATAAAAAAACTCTTAAATATAAAATAACAATTATTTACCTCTTCATCAGAATCAAATATGTGTATATGGAGTAAAATTTATTTTTTAAATTTTTTTAATTATTAAAATTGTACTTTTTTTTACTAAGGGTTCAATTTTTAAGATTAGAACAAGACCTCCAAAATCTATTACTATTTAGTAACATATTTTCGTGATGATTTAGTTATATGTTTATTTTTCATGAGAATCCGAAAATTATGAAATGAATAACCTAAATCCGTTGATTTGTTTGGAATAAAAAGGAGAGATAGAGAGACATGAGATAGTAGAGAGTGAAAGAAATAGTAGTTAGCGATTGGAATAAGAGATAGAGATGCATAAGATAGTAGAGAGACATATGTGTATTTAGAAAAATCATGTATTTAAAAAATATTTTTTCAAACAAACATGTTTTCTTGAAAATCATTTTTATGTCTTTTATGGTAATTTTTTAGTTAAAAAAATTATTTTTATAATAGTAAATAAATGGGAGTTAAAAAATTATATTTTAAAAAATCTCTAAATTATTTAAAACAAAAATTATTTTTATTTAAGCTCAAACAAACTTACATACTAATAATAATAATAATAATAATAATAATAATAATATATGTGCGGGGCGGGGTGGATATTATAGTACCCGTACCCGCACTCATACCCGTACTTTTTTGTGGGTAATTACCCGTCCCAATACCCATACCCATTATGGGTTTTTTTGCGGATACCCATTGGGTCTGGGTCTAATTGTCATCCCTACTCATAAATTACCAGTTGCCTACTCAAATAAAGAAGCTGGTAATTGTTTTCAATTAATTTCCTAAATTAATTTTACTCATAACGTATTTTTCAGGAAAATTTATTTTCTTTTAATAGAAAAAATATTAAGATGAGCTGGGTGTTGGAACTTACCATAGTTAGACAAAACCCGCAACGCCAAGGATGAACATTTAAGTCATTTTATGCATTCTAATGTTTATTTTAATCACTTTTCGTTCTTAACAAATGTTGTTCATCCATTAAATGCGTTTGTGTCATTAATTTAACATTTATGTCACTTGTTGCATCCCAAAGCTTATTCACTTTTTATTGTTAACGAATGTAATTCTGTTTACGAATTATTATCAGTGCAAGAAAGTTCTCATATCCACAATAAAATTTGAGCTCAAATCTTTATAGGATATGAACTAATTCTTATGAGTTTTTTATTTTGTCTTATTCTACTTACTGTCAAAAGAGAAAAAAGTTATCTACCAATGTACCATATTAATATATTTCAATCTTTTTTTTTAGGAATCCAACTGTAGAATTTTATTTCTAATCCAATGCTATATGTTTGTACAGTTTAATGATAGTAGATTGCTTTTGCGACAAATCCAATCGACCAAGTTAATTCATTTAGTTTAACGCAAATTAGATTTACTTCCTTTGAGGTTTTCTCCAATGACACAACATTCCTCTAATTTTTAACTAAACACTAAACTCCCTTGTTTTTAATACAAGGTAACAAATACCCCTTTGAATTTGACACTGTTAATTTACTCTTTCCTTTCACCCACCCTCGCACTCTTTAGTATCAATTCTTTTTCTATCAGTTGCAATATGTGTAAGTGTATTTTTTTTATTTAAATTAAGCATTTTATTTCAATAATTGTTTTGAATTTGTTGGTCAACGATTATAGATTTATTGTCTTTGCTTTGGTTTAATTATAATAAAATTATTAAGAATTATATTTATATCTAAAATATAATAAAAGTATTAAGTTTTTCTTCTTATTTTATGTTTAATATTTATTTTGGGTGAAAATTTTACGTTTGATATATATATATATATATATATATATATATATATATAAAGAAAATGAAATAATATAGACAATATATATATATATAAAGAAAATGAAATAATATAGGCAAGATATATTTCACTTCACTTGTGACTGTCTTAAATAATTTAAAAGTTCTGCTTTAATCTGAAAAATTAGGCCATAATAAACAGAACCATTAAAAATTCAAAAAGAATAATCTTTTATTTAAATTTTAAATAACATAAGAAAAACTTGTAAATAACATCAATAATATAAAAAAGAGGCACTTTTGTAAATAACATAAAAGAGTCATGTTCTAATCAATAACATTAAAAATTAAAAATATTACAAAATGAAATATCATTTTCAATATTTATCAATATCATTTTCAAATTAAAATTTATTACTATTTTCAGCATAACATTTTGATTATATAACCTTTGACCGTAGGCATAAAACCATCACATTCTACCACATCACTATTGTAACACATTGTATTATTTGTGAATGTTGACAATATATATATATATATATATAATATTTTGATACCTCAAAATTTTAGAACCCGTGATCCATCCTGCACAGGCTATTTCGCGGACATGCTTGCATCACATGAGAATTATTGGTGTATACATATTTTATATATGCTATATTTTAAAATTAGATAATTGTATACATATTTTATAATATTTTTCTTGAAAATTTGAAACATTTTTAATTTATAATTTTACATTTTTAATATATACGGCCCTTAACACAAACTATCACTATTTTAAAAGAAAATAAATTATATTATAATTTTTAAAAAATATTATATCTAAAATATAGTCCATCCAGCTTACCAAAATAAATAGTAATAAGATTTTATATATTAAATAATCATAAATAAATAGTCATTATTGATATTTGTAGTGCGGATTGAAAAGTTATCCGATTCAAAAGTAAAATTTGTTGATGTTCAATTTGATTTTGAAACATTTTAAAAAATCTTATTTGATCTTATCTAATTACAAGCGATTTCATTTGACTCGATTTTTAAAATATCCAAATTATAATTATGAAAAAATATATTAATATTAATAAAATATATAATAATACTAAAATTTAACATTATAGAAAAAATGATCAATTATGTTAGAAATATTGAAATAAAAAAATAAATTAATTTAAACTAATAAGCATTATTAGAAATAAATAAATACTACTCATATATAAGTGTAATATATCAAAAATTAAAAAATATTACTAGCATATAAATATAATATATTGTACTAATAAAAATAAATAAGTATTAAATTAATAATGCAATTTGATTCGAATTTAAATGAATCCAAAATTTAATATGATATATGTAGTTTTCATAAATTAACATAAAAAAATATTAAATAATATTCAATTTTATTTTTATGTTTTAATTTTGAATTACGATTTTATTTTAGACCCATTCAAATATGCGTATGTGCTATTTTTAGTTAAGTAATAAATTTTAAGCAAAAATAGAGGATAAAAACATCAATTGATTATCTTAACTAATCAAATAATAATAATAATAATAATAGTTTAGTTGTAATTATTTTTTGGAGCATCATTTTAGTTGTCATAAAAAAATATTAATATTTTGGTACCTATTCAGCTACTTTTCTTTGTTTGGAACAATTGAATTTAGACACAATCTCAGTTTTTGTTGCAATTGAGGCACTATTTAGTAACACTAATAAGTTAACTTATAACTTATTAAATTAGTTTATAAGTTTGTTGGATTAAAATAGACGTGTTTAGTAAATAAGTTTTTCTCATAAGCTTATAACTTATTCTAATACATTATTTCAAGTAGCGTTTGAGCTTATAGTTTGTAGATTTTTATATTTTATGTCATTTATAATCTTATTATTTTATTTTTATTATTTTTTATTTTTATATAATATAAAATAACTATTTCACTCTCTCACTCATTAGTTCACATGTTCACGTATATTTTTCTCGGTGAATAGTGTTTCTTTAATTTCTTGGCAAAATAAATAAATTTTTATGTTATTCATTTTACAACAAATTAATTAATGTATGCACCGCCATAATTATTATTATTTTTTTATCTTCTAATTTATAATTGTGATAAAGTTAAATTCATTTTTTATACTAAATTGTAAACAGTAAATGAATTGCATTGTTTTTACGATTACTATTTATACATATAAAGTTTGCTAAACTTTTTAGATAACTCTTCAAATTTATGTTTGTATTGTAACAAAAACAAATAATATAACACAAAAAAGTAAATGAATGGTACAGATCTGATTTTTATTTCAAAGTTTTGTCGTATTTTTTTTTATTTCTACCACAATAATAAAGTAAAGTAGAAAAATAAATTAAAAAAAGAAAAACGAAGTAAAACAATACTAAGAGAGATTAGATAAAAATGTCATATTTTTTTGTTAATTTAAATTAAATAATTATGTCATTTTATATTGTTAAAAGTTAAATTTATCAAACGCTTAATTTCAAATAATTAACTTTTTAACTATAAATCATCAGTTATCAACTAACTTATAGCTTAATTTTATCAAACAGAACCTGAAATAGAGCGTAAGAATTAGTCTCAACGTAATTTTTTCTTTCTTTTTAATATTCAATATATTCAAATTCATAGAATTGTTCAAAAATAACACAAATTCAAATTCACGGTATATAAATTAATAATATAACGGTATAATATTTACAAATATTTAAACATAATTAATGTAATATTAGGCATCTGAACTTGTAGCGTCGCGACTAAGTAGTTGAGTAAATTTATAAAAGATGGAACTAATCTAATAATTTAAATCACAGTACAAAATAAAAAGTAAAAAAAATATTATACTAATACAACGAATAAACCACCATCTCAAAAGATGCTACAAAAATCAAAATCACGTAAGAACCATTTATTTAATTAAAAAATTAAAAAGAAAAACGGTACACGGCTTAAAATTAGTCATTTTTAGTGAATGAGAAAAAAGAATAACAAAGACACGAAGCGAGGGTCTAGATAGCGCCTGCGCTCCGTCATATTTATAATTATAAGTATAATTTTTGCTTATCATAGTTTTTTTTGGGTACATTGGTTATCATAGTTATGCTAAAAAAGTTATACTATAAAAAAATCTGTGGATAGGCTACACAACGATGATTAATTAACTCTAATCAACAAAAGTGACGACTGATTAATTAAATAAAATATATGAACCAAGAAGGCTCGTGAAATTTATATAGAAAAAAGAAAAGTATATAAATTATAGGCTAAATAGCATCTATGGTCCCTTAACTTAATTTTAATTAACGTTTTAGTCTTTTATTTTTTTTTTCGATTTGGTCTTTTATTTTAATTTTAAATAACAATTTAATCTTTTATGTTTTAAAATATTAACAATATTATCCTTTTTTTTTTACAAAAATTCAAAAAATTCATCAAAATTTTCAATCAAAACCCATAAAATTAATTACATTCTTTAATATAATACAAATTTTATCATATTCGTAACTCAAATCTTCAAATAAACTCATATTTTTATTTTTTATTTGATGTTGTTAGAGATGGAATTTTAAAAATATAAGTAAAGAATAAAAATATGAGTTTATTTGAATATTTGAGTTACGAATTTGATGAAATTTGTATTATATTAAAGAATATAATTAATTTTATGAGTTTTGGTTGAAAATTTTGATGAATTTTTTGAATTTTTGTAAAAAAAAAAAGATAATATTGTTAACATTTTAAAACATAAAAGATTAAATTGTCACTTAAAATTAAAATAAATGACCAAATCAAACAAAAAAAACTAAAATATTAACTAAAATTAAGTTAAAAGACATGCTATTTAACCTAAATTAGAAAATGTTGCACTTTCTCGTCGCATATTAGTTGGAGCGATGATTATAAGCTTGTCACAAAATAATACTCCATTGAATGGGTCAACAAAGATGCACTACGGCACTAAATAAATATCCTCGTGATATAAAAATTGTAAACCTCCTAAAATTTTGCTGAATTTTATTTAAGCTTTATTAATTTTTTTTCCCTCAAGGTTCTCTGGTTTTGGTCATATTGTAATGTTCTTATTCAATATATATAATTATTTAATATTTCCGGTAAAACATGCTTGCGTTTTATGTCTTATTTAAATAGAGATTTCAGTCTCAACTATTGAATTTTGCGTACGCTTGAAATATACTTATTATTTTGGTAATTGGATTTACCTTTACTTAGTTATTTGATTGTGCTTTTGTCTTAGGTCGTTTGTATCTGCATAAGCAGCCCTCTACCAATGAAGACCTTTTTTTTTACAAGCAAGAGATTATAAGGGGAACTTTTAACAATAAGCGTAGTTGGAACTTAGTATCACAACAGAATAATTGTCGAGCTTATGTTAAATTAGGTCTTTTATGAAGACATTTAACTAATTTTAATGATTTGATTTAATGGTAAAACCACGTGTTGTAGGTTGTGAGTTCGAACTATTTAATAAGTTGATTTAATTGTAAAAAGACATATTATTGGTTGTATATTCAAATTTCTAATGTTATTAAAGAAAAATAAATATAAATTATTTTGTAAATATTTATTGAAAACATTTTTTCTAAATTCTTTTCTATTTTATATTGAGTCAAACATTTCATCACCTTAATTTTTTTATATCTAAAAAAAATAAGACATTTCCCTGTTTGTGGTAATATTCTTTTAGACCGTTACGCGTTACCTCATTCCATTAAAGTATTTATCATGTTTACTAATTTAACTTATATGTCGAAATATTTAGCTTAACTTTTGCAGTACGTGCACATGGTTAGTTGCTTCGCTCGTTGGTTTGATTGAGTCATATATTATTATTTTAAATGTAGTCTCTTTCTTATTTTTGTTTAATATTTCTTCCAAACATTAATAAGCAAATGAAAACCATGCATGCTGAAAAGGCACTAAAGACAACAAGTGATTAGCTTTATAAATTGATGAAACATATTAAAGTCAATTTTCAAATGGACGCATGTAATCCATCACATCCTATTTCCCATTAAAAAGTAGCTAGCCCTAATTAATATTAATTTTTCTCTCAAATAAACATTTTCAAATAGCAATCTTTTTCGACAAGCAATTTAATGCTGATGATTTATATATTTCAGCAACTTGGTTTAATTTTGTCAAAAAAAAAAGTCAACTTAGTTTAATTAACTTTTTACTTGATTAATGGGTAAATTGAGGTGTAATACTTTGGACATAAAACACTTTCTTACTTATATTTCTCACAAAAGTGGTATACATGTTGCCGAGGTCCGAGAGCACCAGACCAATAAGAGGTTAAATATTTCAAAATTATAAGAGATTTTGACACATTTTCATTCAAAACTTTAAAGTATTAAGTATATGAGTCTCTACTCTTATATATTTAAGATTTAACTCACTTTTAGTCAATATAAAACTTAACTACTCACATTTGAACTCAACAATCTCCTTCTCAAATCATAAAGTGTGAGTGGTTAAGTTTCACATTGATTATGAATGAGTTAAATGTTTGATATATAAAAGACGTGACTTATAATGTACCTAATTTTTTAAGGTTTTAGTTTGAGATGTAGTATCAAAGTCTTTTATGGATCTTGGAGTATACTCTATTTCGTTTTGATAGGGAAGTGAGAGTAGATTCTGATATTGAATCTTTGTATCGAAAGTATTCCTAATAGTAATTCACTAATTCTAGACATTCTTCAACATAAACGGTCCATCTTAATTCATTCTACAAATGTAGCTTGCATACGTACACTTAAGTCTATATACGACTTTGGTGTGTTTGCATTCATTGTGTTTACTTTTCACTTTTAAAGTAAAACATTTCGGAAGATCTGTCACTCTTGTGGGTTATCAATTAGTAGGCTTTTATTATCATGAATAATGAATAATGTAAGGCTAAATTTCTGTTCACCAATGTATTTGACTGACAGTTTTTTTTTTTTTTTGACAAATAGTTAATTGATACTGTATTCCACTATTTAAATTTCTACATATAAGTGTAGTGAAGCTTTAAAAAATTACTTGATGTACTAGCGCTCAGTGGTAAGAACTAATTTTGTTACCTCAAAATATCGAGAAAATTTATCTTGAAGACATTTGTAAAATTAGTCACTTCAATTAATAAAAAAAATCCCTCTTTGCCAATATTTATTGTTAAAAAACAACTAATTTAAGGTAAGTTGGTGACAAAGTGAGCAATTAAACTTTTTTTTATCAAAGAATGTCTCACATATACATTACTTTTTTAGATCATTTCACATCCTATGAAAGAATTTCAACACACCTCTCATACTCAAAATTGATCAGCTAGAGTGTTAATCAAGTGGGGTGACAATAGGTGTTAATCAAGTGGTCCAACAGTTTGAGTTTGGCATAATTCAACACCACAACACTTATTTGTAAGTTGAGATATACAGTTTAAATAATCAATATCGAATGGTCCACAATTTGAAATTCAGCATTTCAAAATCAAGACAGTAAGATATCAGTCTAATGACCATGATGTGCTGTACTGACCACGTGAATTGCTAACTAAATATAATTCAATTTCTTGAGATTTTTCTTTCATTTTACCTCGAAACTCATTTAAAAATGAGTAAGGAAATAGTTGCTATTGAAAAATGAGTAAGGAAATAGTTGTTATTTAAAAATGAGTAAAGAAATAGTTGCTTTTGGAGACTGTTTAAAAATTAAAGGTCACTAAAATTAAGGTTTACAAACTTCAATCCAAATTTATACTAATCATCTTTATGCCATGATCTATACGCAGCTGTCCCCTTCCTGTTTGGTGATTAACCAGACTAAAACCCCAAGCTAAGTGCAGTGAATCAACACACATGAGCAGTTTCATATTCAAAATTGCCACTTTTAACTTATGATGTGCAATACTTTAATATAGATTCATTAACGAGCAATGATATTACCATTATAAATTATTACTGCAATGATTCTGGACAAGCTTTTATAATTCTTCTAAAACAATATATGTAATACAATATTAACACTAATTTTAACCATTGAAAAACACAAGTATCCATGATGAATCATAACTCGTTAATAATTCATTCTAAAAGTCTACAAGGGTCCTACTTGGAGATGTTATTATGCATCTGTAAACATGTTCATAATGAATTTAACAGATTCCAAAAATCATTTTATAAATCAACAGATGGGTAATGTTTGGTAAGGAATCTAAGACTGGAACAAGTAAAAAACAGAGTAACAATTTTACTTAAAATTCCGTTCAGTAATTAGTTCAACTCAAAAAAGGTGACAAAAATAGAACCCAAGATCAAATATTTTAAAAATATGTCAAATAACAAATCAGAAGTCATGCAATAAGGGCCCAACATTACACCTTAATTGCATATTTTCTCATTGGGAAGTAGATTTCCTTCTTCTTCTCACGCCCTGTCTTCAAAGATTGCTGTAAGAAATACAAAATAAATTCATGTTATGAAGGAAGCCTATATGAAGAGAAATATCAACTATATTAAGTCAAAGCACATAGATAATTCATAGCAAACATCACATGAAGCATTAATATATGAAGCTATTCTTGAAAAGAAGGTTCACAAACCAACTATACAACAAGGAACGTCCCCAAAAATCAAAATAGGTACTAGTATATAGATGCACGGGAGCTTAAATAGTATCCTCAAGTTCTATATATCACCACCCTGCAAGATATAAAAACAAAAAGTGTGCACAAGTATGATACTTTAGCAAATAGTTAATAGTTTTCAAGCTAAAATCCCCAATTACAGGCAACTGTATCATCTATACTCCAGTAAAAGCAGAGTGATAAAAAGCATATGTGTGGTAGTGAAAATAAATCGTATAAAGTTAAGATCCATGTGTGTTGGCCACATATACTTTTATGAAATATGAGTAAATATCAAGTCATTATTTAACATTTGGACAATACTCTGAGTCCTGCACCATGCCAATTAAGCAGAGCAAGCCTAATCTTTGAGTTGCTGAGGCATTAGGATAAACAATACACTCAAATCACTCAAATCTGCCACGACCCTATTCCCAAGCTTAAAACAATAATGTGTAACTGATCCCAGAACTTCGATACGGAAATGACAATCTAAAGTACTTGATCGATACAAGAGAGGCTTTAAACCAGCACAGTGACATTCAGAAATAATTCCAAAATCAACAAAAACCAAATTGCACGGTTCACCAAGTTGAACTGTGAACTGTCATTGTCTCCAGTTCAATAATTAGTTGAACCATGACCTAGAGGTCACACTGGTTTGATGTAAGATTCAGTTAGCCAACAAAAACTTCATAAACCATTCACTATATTTCGACAAATCATCCTAGATCTCAATTAATTCACACCCCGTGCATTCTTTTCGCTGTAACCCATCCACAACATCAACTAAGTAATAAGTCCAAATTTCACCAAAACCATTGAAAAAATGTTTTACTATTCTCCATTATACAAAGAATTTTTTATTAGAGAATACAGTAACAGTGCATATAGTCAAAAACGTACCTGGTGCTTAGTGAGGCGTCTTCTAATAGCTCTTGTCTTTTTAGGACGCAGATCCAAAGGCAGATACTTCTTATTCTTATAAGCTTCCCTCAATGCTGACTTTTGCTTCTGTGAAATCACAGTCAAAACCTGCGCTATCGAAAGCCGAACAACTTTTCTGCATTCAAACAATAAAACAATTCAAATCCATACACATAATCAGTGTCAGTTTCTATCATCTACCATAATATAAATGAAACCCTAAAAATATATCATAATTTGTAGCATAGTGTCAAATACTACAAATTGAAACTTAAAACCATTCAAGATGAAAATTAAAACTGAAATTAAGATAAGTTCAGGTAATATAAATATTATGAAACTAAAACAAGTAAATTAAATTGAAATAAACATTATATAATAATATAATAAAATGTATATAGAACGAGAGAGCGTACATCTTGGAGAGCTTATTTGGGGCACCACCAGTGACTTTAGCGACGCGAAGAAGCGAAAGTTCTGCTTTCAGATCCTTCAATTGATTCAGAAGGTCTGCTTTTGTTTTTTGCCTGAGCTCGTAAACCTTGATTCTTGCTTTTGCATTAAAAAATTAAACGATTCAGATTCAACAAAATCGAATAAAAAGTGATATATCAGAATGTAATTGAGGAAATGAAATATAATTTAGAATCATTCGTTTTTACATACCCATTGCGAAGCTCTTAAATCGCCGCGAAAATACTCGACAGTGTCTACCTCTGGTTGCTTTGATATGTTTTCTTCGTAAAACCCTAAACTGGGAGAAAAGACAAAGATCAATGAACGTTTAGATGGATCTGGGCCGCATGGGCTGCGTTTGTGCTAGTATTCTTATGGCCCAATTAGATAAACTTTATTTTGTCTTCAACTAAAATTGTTGATTACAAAAAAAAAACAAACTAAACTACTTGCTGGCCAAAAAAGAGCTAAAACAAAGGGCTTGTTTAATTCTCCTTCCAAAAACTCTATTTTGGTTTTTTAAAATTTAAAAACTAAAAAACTTGTTTGGATTACTTGTTTTTAAAAACTGTTTTGTAAAACTATTTTTAATATTATACTTTTTAAAACTAAAAAAACAAAACAGATAAATGATGTTTTACTTCTTAATTTTTAGTTTTTTAAATTCTTTAGTCAAAAACTATTTAAAAAAATTAGATTACCAAATAGGTTTTTTAAAATTAAATTTATAAAACAATTTTTAAAAATTAAAATGCAAAAGTGTTTCAAACAGACCATAAATCTATATTTAATTTTGTATTTTCATTTTTGTAGTTTAACATTTTGAAAGTTGGTTAAATGGTAAGAGTTTTAGTTTTGTAATCTCGCGAGTTTAAATCTCATCTATATTTAGTTTTGTAGCAAATAAAATTAATTTTGAATGAATTATATTTGATTAAAAATAAGATGATATATATTTTGATATGAGTTTAATTAATATGCACAGTTATTTTTTACGCTTTCAGTCAATCACAATCATTCATGAAGATGATTTTATATATAATTTTGATAAAAGTTAAATATCTCTATTAGTCTAACGGTTGTGTTTGACTGGTAGTGTAATAAAAAATATTTACACTAACCATGTATATAAATTAAATCATTTAGATATATTTGGGTAAAAGTAAGTAAAAAATAAATTTCAATGTAAAAATAATTCTTTTGAGGCAAAATTAATTCTACTAGATATCTATCACACAAACATGATAAATGGTCCGTTTGTTTTAGATTTTTTTTAAAAATGATTTTAATGTTATATTTTAAAAAATGTTATTTATTTGAAACATTATTTAAAAATAATAAAAGCTATTTCAGATTCATTTGTTACGGATTAAAAAATTAAATTTGACTTCAATAACTTAGATATTCCTTAATAGAGATTCTTTGATGATATAAATTATATCGTCTTTAAAAAAAAAGTATCTCTTTTCTGTAAAAAAAAGTATACTTCAAAAATGATTTACATGAATAATTTCTCAAAATATCTTTTCATTTTAATCATTTGAAGTCTTATTTTTAAAGTTCTTTTTTAAAAAATTTGTAACAAAAAAAAAACTATAAAAATCATTTTTAGAAAGAATTGTAATAAACGGTTCCAAAATCAATTTTGTTGATTTTGTCTACTCCAAAAGAAGAATGCATTAAGAGGTTGTTTGCCCCATCTTTTTTTGGTATTCTCTTCTAAAGGGGAGACTCACCATCTGTCTGCCCATAGATTTCGGTGGTTTGTTACCTTGATAATTTATATTATCCTATATTAAACTCCAATATTTTCACCAATTCACTAAATTTGTTCATTTATTTTAAAATCCGACAGTTTTGATCATTCTTTCATATCTTTTATCTAAAAGAATAGTGATTGATCATATTTTAAATGATGTGACATACAATGTTGTAGTTTAGAACCATCTAGATGTATTAATTATTTATATGGTATTAATTATATTAAAAAATAAATAATTTCAAAAATTGAAATTGGAAATTTTAGAGATCTCTGTTGCAATTTCATGAGTATTAATCATCCAACATAATCGTATAATATATCACATCATTTAAAATATATCACATCATAATTTTTAAATTAAAAATTCGAGAGAATGTCCAAAACTTTTTTATTTGAAAATAGAAGGACAAATTTCATCAATTAGATAAAAATAAGAA
Organism: Cicer cuneatum; assembly: GCA_037974295.1. Lineage (NCBI taxonomy): Eukaryota > Viridiplantae > Streptophyta > Magnoliopsida > Fabales > Fabaceae > Cicer > Cicer cuneatum. The sequence goes on from JBBPBO010000005.1 coordinate 76,308,674, forward strand.
GACTAAAACTACAATTAAACATTTATACTACTAAGCCATAAAAAAAATTATATAATTTTGCTCATAATTACAACGCACATAAGAAAGATGCAAGGACACTAAATGTTAGGTCACATGTCCAGTTTACGGGAGCAATTGTCAGATCGATTGGCATTATAATTGTTGATTTAGTCTTCTATTTGGTTAATAAATGTCTCAAATAATAGGATAGAGTAATTAGTTTTTAATTATGTTGTTAGGAGACCGAGTAAGAAGGTGCGCGTTTCTGCTTCTGGCCGCGTTTTTCTGCTTCTGGTAATTCTGTTTGCTTCTGTTCCTTCTGTTTTACTGTACCGTTTCTTCTAGTACTTCTGTTTTGTATTTTGGCTATTTAATGGCTCCAGTTTTAATTAATAAACAAGTTTTCCCATTCAAGCATTGAGATTATTACATTAATCACTATAACAATTGGTATCAGAGCTTCGAAAGAGGCCTGATAAGCGTGAGAGTGTGTGGACAGTAAAGTCCAGAACAAACACGAGAGTGTGAGTGTGTGAGTAAAACACAAAGAGATTAAGATGTCAATCTCAGAAAGGTTTGTGCAGCCATCCATTCCCAAATTTGATGGCCATTATGATTACTGGTCAATGACAATGGAGAATTTCCTTAGGAGCAAGGAGATGTGGAACCTGGTGGACGAGGGAATTCCAGCACCAGCAATTGGAAATACACCAGCAAGTGAAGCTCAGAGAAAGAGTGTGGAGGAGGCCAAACCCAAGGATTTGAAGGTGAAAAATTTCTTGTTTCAAGCTATTGACAGTGAAATATTGGAAACAATTCTTGACAAGGGAACATCGAAGGCGATCTGGGACTCAATGAAACAGAAGTATCAAGGGTCCACGAAAGTACGACGAGCACAACTTCTAGCCTTGAGGAAGGAATTTGAGTTACTGGCCATGAAAGAAGGAGAGAAAGTAGATAACTTCTTGGGGCGGACTCTAACCGTGGTCAACAAAATGAAGACAAATGGTGAGGTGATGGAACAAAGCACAGTGGTTAGTAAGATACTTAGATAATTGACCTCCAAATTCAACTATGGTGTTTGCTCAATAGAGGAGTCAAATGATCTAAGTACCTTGAGCATTGATGAATTACATGGAAGTCTGCTTGTTCATGAATAGAGGATGCAGGGACACCAGGAAGAAGAACAAGTGTTAAAAGTGACATATGATGAGAGATCAGGCAGAGGAAGAGGTAGAGGCATGAATAGAGGAGGACGAGGTAGAGGACGAGGCATACAAACTTTCAACAAAGCTACAGTTGAATGTTTCAATTGTCATAGATTGGGACACTTTCAAAATGAGTGTCCGGAATGGGACAAAAGAGCCAATTATGCAGAGTTGGATGAGGAGGAAGAACTTCTGCTGATGTCCTATGTTGAGATCAATAAGTCAAAGAAAGAGACAGTATGGTTTCTTGACTCTGGTTGTTCCAACCATATGACAGGAAACAAGCAATGGTTTGTGGAGCTGGATGAGCAATTCAGTCATTCAGTGAAACTTGGAAACAATCTCAGAATGCCAGTGAAAGGGAAGGGCAACATGAGACTTGAAGTAGAAGGTGCAACTCAGGTGATCTCAGAAGTTTATTATGTTCCTGAGTTGAAAAATAATCTATTGAGTATGGGTCAGTTACAAGAGAAAGGGTTAGCTATCCTGATACAAAATGGAGAATGCAAAATCTATCATCCTAGAAGAGGACTAATCATGCACACACGTATGACATCTAATAGGATGTTTGTAGTTCGGGCTAATGTTCTGGTGGATACATCATCTGCATGTCTAAGTGTGAGAAGTGATGATACTGGTGATTTGTGGCATAAGAGATATGGTCACTTAAGTATTACCAGTCTGAATTTATTACACCAGCAGGAACTTGTCAGAGGACTTCCCAAGTTTCAGATGCCAACCTATGTGTGTACAAGCTGCATGAAAGGGAAACAACATCGGAAGATCATTCCAAAGAAAAGCAAGTGGAGAGCAACACAGAAGCTACAATGTGTACTGTAACACCCCGAGTTTAAAATACAGCGCGAGTGTATTTTAAAAAAAAAAAAACGAATAAATAATAAAAGAGTTTTCATAATTAAGTTCAAGGGAATTAAAGTCAATTCAAATTAAATATCATTCGACATCGTAATCCAAAATAGTAAGGTAATTAAACAACAACATCACGATTAATCGAATGAGATATTTTTGGGAAATTGATCTTTATAATATACTAAAATAAAGATACATCAAAACTGGATTCTCAATCCACCAAAATATTTATCAGAGTGCGGAAAAGTTTTACAGTAATTTCCAAAATAAATATTTACAACCACTGAGCTCAAAACCCTATACATAAGTCTCAACTGATCATACACTAAGCTACAATAGTACGGTTTCCACCGCATCATCCACAAGTCCTATCTTCACCCAGCTGTCCATCCCTTTACGTAGCCCACAATGTAAAGATCAAGGAAAATTAACGACGTTCCCTGTCGTTAGTGTGACCGTCGGGGGTACGGGTTTGATTAACATTTGAGGGCAAAGCCCAAATTTCCACAATAATTGTAAAGGGTCACCGACCGAAATTAACAAATACCACATAACATTTATATCAGCAATATTAAACATATTCATGGCACATCATAAAACAATTATGATAAATAAGGATGCTCAATTTTGAAAATACATGACATGTATGCCTTTGCAAAACAACAACCAAATTAATATGAAAATCAAGTTGTAAGTACAACAGTCAATTCAACAATCACACCAATTCATCAGAAATTCCAGATTTCATGAAGTACTTACACACATAACAATTTTCAACCATTATCATAAACCAAAACGTGACCCACCGGTCAATCACCCTAATGCAATATGTATATGCTCATGTATACATTCTCTTGGATTCACCAAGGTGCAGTCGCTCAACAGACCAGCACATTTTACAAATGTAAGACTTTAACGGCCCTCAAGACCAGGGTGCAATCGCTCACAGATCAGCACCAGTGCAGTCGCTCACAGACCAACACTCGTGCAGTCGCTCAAAGACCAGCACGTTTGACATAAACCAAGGTACAATCGCTCACAGATCAGTACCTAGTGCAGTCGCTCACAGACCAGCACTCGTGCAATCGCTCACAGATCAGCACGTGGTTGCGCATTTCAAGGTACATACGCTCACAGTCGAGTACCAGTGCAGTCGCTCAACAGACCAGCACTTATATACCAAGGTACAATCGCTCACAAATCAGTACCTAGTACAATCACTCACAGATCAGCACTCGTGCAATCGCTCACAGATCAGCACTCGTGTAATCGCTCACAGATCAACACGTGGTTGCGCAATACTCTGTGGCCCATCGCGGGTACCACTTGATTATGCAATGCATGAATATGCAGTGTTTCACTTCACTGGAAACAATATGCAACATCAATAAAATTCATGCATTTCCATCATTTTTTCAAAACATTTCAACACAATCAATATCATCATCTACACATCAATGATTAACCATTCAAGCAAACATTATCACTTTGCATTACCTCAAGGTTCCACTCTTAATTATCAAAAGTCTTTACCCTACTCTCAAATTTCAGAACCAATGTTTAAAACTGAAATTTCTAAAAAAAACGAATCTGTAATCGAATACAGCTTCATTGTATTCGAATACAGAAGCCAAACAGGGCAGAATCAACACCCTGTATTCGAATACAGACTCCTTGTATTCGAATACAGAGGCTTTCACAGTGTAAAAATCAGAATTTCCACAACTTCAATAAAGTCTCAAAAACTTCATCACCACCACTTCAAAACTATCACAAAAGTTCCATTTTTATTCACCACAAACCTTCCCAAGGTACCCCAACACTTAAGGTTTATAAAACAATGTTTAAAACTTGAATTTCTGAAAAACACGAATTTGTATTCGAATACAGCTCCCTTGTATTCGAATACATAAGCTAAAACAGTGAAAAATCAGTATTCTGTATTCGAATACGAGGTTGTCGTAGTCGAATACAGATGCGAAATCAGTGGCAAAAGTTGCAAATCTGTATTCGGCTACAGAGGGTCGTAGTCGAATACAGATGCTAAAACAGAAGCAAAAATTGCTAATCTGTATTCGACTACAGAGGGTCGTAGTCGAATACAGATGCTAAGTCAGAAGCAAAATTGGCAAAACTATATTCGACTATAGGGGGTCGTAGTCGAATACAAGTTCAAAAATCTGAAGAAAACAAAAGCTTTGCAGGCTGTATTCGAATACACTCAAGCCGTATTCGAATACACCTTCGAATTCAGTGAAATTTTCCTGAAACTTCAACACATTTTCAAAACCTTTTCCTTTGAAAAACCAACCCAACACTAGAATCATATTTGTCACTCTTTAGACACCTCAAAACTCAGAACATTTTTCATTAAACATCAACAACAGATTTTTAACAAAACATAATCAGAAACAGAATCATCACTACCAGAAAAACCTCACTGATTTTCTTAAATCACCAAAACAGAAAGTCAACTACAAAATAGTCCCACACAAACTAACTCAAGCATTTGGATCATCTCCAAAACAAACCCAAAGAAATCATTATTCAACACAACAGAATGATTTCTTACTCAACACAACAAACAAACATCATCAACACAATAAATTCCTTCACTGAAAATAGCAAGAACATCAAAACAGTTTGATTTCCAAACCCTAACACAATGTTTTTCACAAACATAAACCAATAATCATTCATCACACATGCATTTACAGCCCTAAATGCAATCTAGAAAGTTGGAAGGTGCCCTTACCTTAATTACGTTCTCTTTGCTCGATTAAGCTTCTGCGACAAAAGTCGACGATACTCCCGTTCGCGTTCACCACTACAAAAGTTAGTTCTTTAGCTCCGTAACGATCAGAGGAATAACTTTCGTACTCGAAACTTTCTGGTTTGACACTCAGATTTTCAAGAAAAATGACTTTTGAGTAAACTGTTTTTCTTCGCCAACACACCCAAAAATCTCAGAAGAAGAAGAAGACAATAAAGCAGAAACTGGCGCAGTAGTGGAAAGAAGAAAAAGCTTCTCACTTAAATATCCACATAAATGCAGACTGACACAGCAGAGGAAAGAAGAATTTGTTTCTTTCTTAATAAATATCTACGCCACCTCAACCAACGCTTATATTAAAATATCTTTTGATCCTCCAGCACTTAACCCGTCCGTAATTAGCAGTGAATGTCTTAATTAACGGCCCGATAATTTAATTACTCGAAATTAAATTAATTCATCCATTATCCAATAATTTTAATTCCACCTCCAAAACAAATATATATATATATATATATATATATATATATATATATACACAAAACATACATATATTGAATATTTTACAAATATTCCCAAATACACTTAAAATTAAATCTGAATTTAATTTTAAATTTAAGAGTCTTACATGTACACTCAAACATTTGCGGACCTATCACTCCAAAGTCATATGGCAACAAAAGGTACCTACTAACTTTAATTGATGACCTGAGCCGCAAGCTTTGGGTCTATTTTCTGAATGAAAAGAGTGAAGCCTTCACAACATTTAAAAGCTTCAAAAATGTTGTGGAGAAGGAGTCTAGTCTATCTATTTGTGGATTAAGGACAGACAGGAGGGGAGTTCACCTCCAAGGAATTCACAGAGTTTTGCAGACTTGAAGGTATTAAGAGACAGCTGACTACAACCTACAATCCTCAACAAAACGGGGTTGCAGAACGCAAAACTCGTACCATACTTAACATGGTGCGATGTTTGCTAGAAGAAAAGAAGATGCCAACTCCATTCTGGCCAGAATCTGTGAAAACGACATGCCATATTCTCAACCGAAGTCCAACTTCTGCTGTAAAGAATAAAACACCAGAAGAATTCTGGAGTGGAGTTAAGCCTAATGTTGATCATTTTCGAGTGTTTGCAAGTGAAGCTCAGAGAAAGAGTGTGGAGGAGGCCAAACCCAAGGATTTGAAGGTGAAAAATTTCTTGTTTCAAGCTATTGACAGAGAAATATTGGAAACAATTCTTGACAAGGGAACATCGAAGGCGATCTGGGACTCAATGAAACAGAAGTATCAAGGGTCCACGAAAGTACGACGAGCACAACTTCTAGCCTTGAGGAAGGAATTTGAGTTACTGGCCATGAAAGAAGGAGAGAAAGTAGATAACTTCTTGGGGCGGACTCTAACCGTGGTCAACAAAATGAAGACAAATGGTGAGGTGATGGAACAAAGCACAGTGGTTAGTAAGATACTTAGATAATTGACCTCCAAATTCAACTATGGTGTTTGCTCAATAGAGGAGTCAAATGATCTAAGTACCTTGAGCATTGATGAATTACATGGAAGTCTGCTTGTTCATGAATAGAGGATGCAGGGACACCAGGAAGAAGAACAAGTGTTAAAAGTGACATATGATGAGAGATCAGGCAGAGGAAGAGGTAGAGGCATGAATAGAGGAGGACGAGGTAGAGGACGAGGCATACAAACTTTCAACAAAGCTACAGTTGAATGTTTCAATTGTCATAGATTGGGACACTTTCAAAATGAGTGTCCGGAATGGGACAAAAGAGCCAATTATGCAGAGTTGGATGAGGAGGAAGAACTTCTGCTGATGTCCTATGTTGAGATCAATAAGTCAAAGAAAGAGACAGTATGGTTTCTTGACTCTGGTTGTTCCAACCATATGACAGGAAACAAGCAATGGTTTGTGGAGCTGGATGAGCAATTCAGTCATTCAGTGAAACTTGGAAACAATCTCAGAATGCCAGTGAAAGGGAAGGGCAACATGAGACTTGAAGTAGAAGGTGCAACTCAGGTGATCTCAGAAGTTTATTATGTTCCTGAGTTGAAAAATAATCTATTGAGTATGGGTCAGTTACAAGAGAAAGGGTTAGCTATCCTGATACAAAATGGAGAATGCAAAATCTATCATCCTAGAAGAGGACTAATCATGCACACACGTATGACATCTAATAGGATGTTTGTAGTTCGGGCTAATGTTCTGGTGGATACATCATCTGCATGTCTAAGTGTGAGAAGTGATGATACTGGTGATTTGTGGCATAAGAGATATGGTCACTTAAGTATTACCAGTCTGAATTTATTACACCAGCAGGAACTTGTCAGAGGACTTCCCAAGTTTCAGATGCCAACCTATGTGTGTACAAGCTGCATGAAAGGGAAACAACATCGGAAGATCATTCCAAAGAAAAGCAAGTGGAGAGCAACACAGAAGCTACAATGTGTACTGTAACACCCCGAGTTTAAAATACAGCGCGAGTGTATTTTAAAAAAAAAAAAACGAATAAATAATAAAAGAGTTTTCATAATTAAGTTCAAGGGAATTAAAGTCAATTCAAATTAAATATCATTCGACATCGTAATCCAAAATAGTAAGGTAATTAAACAACAACATCACGATTAATCGAATGAGATATTTTTGGGAAATTGATCTTTATAATATACTAAAATAAAGATACATCAAAACTGGATTCTCAATCCACCAAAATATTTATCAGAGTGCGGAAAAGTTTTACAGTAATTTCCAAAATAAATATTTACAACCACTGAGCTCAAAACCCTATACATAAGTCTCAACTGATCATACACTAAGCTACAATAGTACGGTTTCCACCGCATCATCCACAAGTCCTATCTTCACCCAGCTGTCCATCCCTTTACGTAGCCCACAATGTAAAGATCAAGGAAAATTAACGACGTTCCCTGTCGTTAGTGTGACCGTCGGGGGTACGGGTTTGATTAACATTTGAGGGCAAAGCCCAAATTTCCACAATAATTGTAAAGGGTCACCGACCGAAATTAACAAATACCACATAACATTTATATCAGCAATATTAAACATATTCATGGCACATCATAAAACAATTATGATAAATAAGGATGCTCAATTTTGAAAATACATGACATGTATGCCTTTGCAAAACAACAACCAAATTAATATGAAAATCAAGTTGTAAGTACAACAGTCAATTCAACAATCACACCAATTCATCAGAAATTCCAGATTTCATGAAGTACTTACACACATAACAATTTTCAACCATTATCATAAACCAAAACGTGACCCACCGGTCAATCACCCTAATGCAATATGTATATGCTCATGTATACATTCTCTTGGATTCACCAAGGTGCAGTCGCTCAACAGACCAGCACATTTTACAAATGTAAGACTTTAACGGCCCTCAAGACCAGGGTGCAATCGCTCACAGATCAGCACCAGTGCAGTCGCTCACAGACCAACACTCGTGCAGTCGCTCAAAGACCAGCACGTTTGACATAAACCAAGGTACAATCGCTCACAGATCAGTACCTAGTGCAGTCGCTCACAGACCAGCACTCGTGCAATCGCTCACAGATCAGCACGTGGTTGCGCATTTCAAGGTACATACGCTCACAGTCGAGTACCAGTGCAGTCGCTCAACAGACCAGCACTTATATACCAAGGTACAATCGCTCACAAATCAGTACCTAGTACAATCACTCACAGATCAGCACTCGTGCAATCGCTCACAGATCAGCACTCGTGTAATCGCTCACAGATCAACACGTGGTTGCGCAATACTCTGTGGCCCATCGCGGGTACCACTTGATTATGCAATGCATGAATATGCAGTGTTTCACTTCACTGGAAACAATATGCAACATCAATAAAATTCATGCATTTCCATCATTTTTTCAAAACATTTCAACACAATCAATATCATCATCTACACATCAATGATTAACCATTCAAGCAAACATTATCACTTTGCATTACCTCAAGGTTCCACTCTTAATTATCAAAAGTCTTTACCCTACTCTCAAATTTCAGAACCAATGTTTAAAACTGAAATTTCTAAAAAAAACGAATCTGTAATCGAATACAGCTTCATTGTATTCGAATACAGAAGCCAAACAGGGCAGAATCAACACCCTGTATTCGAATACAGACTCCTTGTATTCGAATACAGAGGCTTTCACAGTGTAAAAATCAGAATTTCCACAACTTCAATAAAGTCTCAAAAACTTCATCACCACCACTTCAAAACTATCACAAAAGTTCCATTTTTATTCACCACAAACCTTCCCAAGGTACCCCAACACTTAAGGTTTATAAAACAATGTTTAAAACTTGAATTTCTGAAAAACACGAATTTGTATTCGAATACAGCTCCCTTGTATTCGAATACATAAGCTAAAACAGTGAAAAATCAGTATTCTGTATTCGAATACGAGGTTGTCGTAGTCGAATACAGATGCGAAATCAGTGGCAAAAGTTGCAAATCTGTATTCGGCTACAGAGGGTCGTAGTCGAATACAGATGCTAAAACAGAAGCAAAAATTGCTAATCTGTATTCGACTACAGAGGGTCGTAGTCGAATACAGATGCTAAGTCAGAAGCAAAATTGGCAAAACTATATTCGACTATAGGGGGTCGTAGTCGAATACAAGTTCAAAAATCTGAAGAAAACAAAAGCTTTGCAGGCTGTATTCGAATACACTCAAGCCGTATTCGAATACACCTTCGAATTCAGTGAAATTTTCCTGAAACTTCAACACATTTTCAAAACCTTTTCCTTTGAAAAACCAACCCAACACTAGAATCATATTTGTCACTCTTTAGACACCTCAAAACTCAGAACATTTTTCATTAAACATCAACAACAGATTTTTAACAAAACATAATCAGAAACAGAATCATCACTACCAGAAAAACCTCACTGATTTTCTTAAATCACCAAAACAGAAAGTCAACTACAAAATAGTCCCACACAAACTAACTCAAGCATTTGGATCATCTCCAAAACAAACCCAAAGAAATCATTATTCAACACAACAGAATGATTTCTTACTCAACACAACAAACAAACATCATCAACACAATAAATTCCTTCACTGAAAATAGCAAGAACATCAAAACAGTTTGATTTCCAAACCCTAACACAATGTTTTTCACAAACATAAACCAATAATCATTCATCACACATGCATTTACAGCCCTAAATGCAATCTAGAAAGTTGGAAGGTGCCCTTACCTTAATTACGTTCTCTTTGCTCGATTAAGCTTCTGCGACAAAAGTCGACGATACTCCCGTTCGCGTTCACCACTACAAAAGTTAGTTCTTTAGCTCCGTAACGATCAGAGGAATAACTTTCGTACTCGAAACTTTCTGGTTTGACACTCAGATTTTCAAGAAAAATGACTTTTGAGTAAACTGTTTTTCTTCGCCAACACACCCAAAAATCTCAGAAGAAGAAGAAGACAATAAAGCAGAAACTGGCGCAGTAGTGGAAAGAAGAAAAAGCTTCTCACTTAAATATCCACATAAATGCAGACTGACACAGCAGAGGAAAGAAGAATTTGTTTCTTTCTTAATAAATATCTACGCCACCTCAACCAACGCTTATATTAAAATATCTTTTGATCCTCCAGCACTTAACCCGTCCGTAATTAGCAGTGAATGTCTTAATTAACGGCCCGATAATTTAATTACTCGAAATTAAATTAATTCATCCATTATCCAATAATTTTAATTCCACCTCCAAAACAAATATATATATATATATATATATATATATATATATATATACACAAAACATACATATATTGAATATTTTACAAATATTCCCAAATACACTTAAAATTAAATCTGAATTTAATTTTAAATTTAAGAGTCTTACATGTACACTCAAACATTTGCGGACCTATCACTCCAAAGTCATATGGCAACAAAAGGTACCTACTAACTTTAATTGATGACCTGAGCCGCAAGCTTTGGGTCTATTTTCTGAATGAAAAGAGTGAAGCCTTCACAACATTTAAAAGCTTCAAAAATGTTGTGGAGAAGGAGTCTAGTCTATCTATTTGTGGATTAAGGACAGACAGGAGGGGAGTTCACCTCCAAGGAATTCACAGAGTTTTGCAGACTTGAAGGTATTAAGAGACAGCTGACTACAACCTACAATCCTCAACAAAACGGGGTTGCAGAACGCAAAAATCGTACCATACTTAACATGGTGCGATGTTTGCTAGAAGAAAAGAAGATGCCAACTCCATTCTGGCCAGAATCTGTGAAAACGACATGCCATATTCTCAACCGAAGTCCAACTTCTGCTGTAAAGAATAAAACACCAGAAGAATTCTGGAGTGGAGTTAAGCCTAATGTTGATCATTTTCGAGTGTTTGGATGTGTTGGAAATGTACATGTACCAAATGCAAAGAGGTTAAATGTAACACCCCGAGTTTAAAACACAGCGCGAGTGTATTTTTTTTTTAAAACGAATACATAAATAAAAGAGTTTTCAGAATTACGTTTCAAGGAAATTAAAATCAATTCAAATTAAATATCATTCGACTTCGTAATCAAAAATAATAAGGTAATTAAAACAACATCACAATTAAATCGAATGAGATATTTGGGAGAAATTGATCTTTATAATATGCTAAAATAAAGATACATCAAACTGGATTCTCAATCCACCAAAATATTTATCAGAGTGCGGAAAAGTTTTACAATAATTCCCAAAATAAATATTTACAACCACTGAGCTCAAAATCCTATACATAAGTCTACTCTGATCATACACTAAGCTATGGTAGCACGGTCTCCACCGCCTCATCCACAAGTCTTATCATCACCCGGCTATCTATCCCTTTACGTAGCCCACAATGTAAAGATCAAGGAACATTAACGACGTTCCCTGTCGTTAGTGTGACCGTCGGGGGTACGGGTTTGATTCACATATGAGGGAAAAGCCCAATTTTCCACAATAATTGTAAAGAGCCACCAATCGAAATTAACAATTACCACATAGCATTTATATCAGCAATCACAAACATATTCATGGCATATCATATAACAATGATGATAAATAAGGATGCTCAATTTTGAAATACATGACATTCATACTTTTCAAAACAGCAACCAAATAAATATGAAAATTATGTTGTAAGCACAAACATCAAATCAGCAGTCACACCAATTCATCAGAAATTCCAGAATCTATAAAGTACTTACACACACAATTTTCAAACATCACATACCCAAAACGTGACCCACCGGTCAATCACCCAATGCAATATGTATATGCTCATATATACAATTTTCTTGGAATTACCAAGGTGCAATCGCTCAACAGACCAACACAATTTAACGGCCCTCAAGACCAGGGTGCAATCGCTCAACAGATCAGCACCAGTGCGGACGCTCAATAGTCCAGCACTCGTCAGTCGCTCAACAGACCAGCACGTTTGACATAAACCAAGGTACAATCGCTCAACAGATCAGTACCTAGTGCAGACGCTCAACAGTCCAGCACTCGTGCAATCGCTCAAGATATCAGCACGTGGTTGCGCATTACTCTGTGGCCCATCGCGGGTACCACTTGACTATGCAATGCATGAATATGCAGTGTTTCACTTCTCTGGAAACAGTATGAAAAATCAGGAAATTCATGCCTTTCAATCATATTTAAAATAACTCAGCACAGTGAAAATTATCATCATCACAAACATGACCAAACAGCCAAGTAATCATCAACATTTGAAATGTTTTCCCAACCTCTTGAAAATTTCAAACACAGTGTTAAAAACTGAATTTTCTGGAATTTACGAATATGTATTCGAATACAACTTCTCTGTATTCGAATACATAAGCCAAAAACAGAACCAGAATGATTAGCCTCAGAACATCAGAAACCGAACCAGAATGAGGATCATCAGAAGCAAAAGAGAATGATTCACCAGAATCATCAGAAGCAGAAACAACATCATGATTCATACCAGAATCATCAGAAACAACACAGAATGATTCATCCAGAATCATCAGAAACAACATAGAATGATGTTGGAACCAAGTTGGTTCTAAATAATCTGGATTTTGATGTGTACAAATACACTTGATGGAATCTTATTTTGAACTTGAATTACTACAGTAAAAACCATCAGAAGATGAATGTATCAGAGGATACATTCTGAATTTACAGAAGATGCATTTCTGGAATTATCAGAAGATAAACCAGAATGTCCAAAACCGACCAGAAGATAACTTTGGAGGCTTATATCAAACAGAAACAAAATCAGAAGAACATCTGGAAAACACCAGAGGGAAGCCTGCCATAATATGAATTGCTCCAAACAAGAATGATTCAAATATCAGAAGCAATCAAGAAGTTATACTGATCAGAACATAGCTTGACAGTGTAATTTCAACACAGTCCAGACTTGTCCAGAAGTGACTAGAAGATATCTTTGATGGACTATATTAGAGGGAATAAATATCAGAAGATTCTTTGGACCATACTAATGTGAAGCCTTCCATGTGGAGAATTGTTCCAGGCCATAAGTTGTCAAAAGCAAGAAGTAATCCATAAGATAATTTGACCAGAACATGGCATGACAGTCGAATTTTAAATAACCCAGACTTCGCCCAGACTTCATCCAGAATTGATCAGAAGAAACACAGAATGATTCATGCCAGAATCACCAAAAGCAGAAAACATGATGATTATCAGAATCATCAGAAGCAGAAAACATGATGATTATCAGAATCATCAGAATTAGGAAACATGATGATTATCAGAATCATCAGAAGCAGAAAACATGATGATTATCAGAATCATCAGAAGCAGAAAACATGATGATTATCAGAATCATCAGAAGCAGGAAACATGATGATTATCAGAATCATCAGAAGCAGAAAACATGATGATTATTAGGATCATCAGAAACAGGAAACATGATGATTATCAGAATCATCAGAAGCAAAACAGAATCAGAATCAGAAAATAGAACCAGAATCACAATGATTAATACCAGAATCAGAAAACAGAACCAGAATCAGAATGATTAACATCAGAATCAGAAAACAGAAATCCTTCCTCTGTATTCGACTACAGGGGCTCGTAGTCGAATACAAGTTTGAAAACTTGAGTAAAACAGAAGTTTGACAGGTTGTATTCGAATACACTCATGTTGTATTCGAATACACCTTCGAAAACAGTAAAATTTTCCTAAGACTTCAACACATTTCAAACTGTTTTCTTTTGAAAAACCAACCTAACACCAGAATCATAATTACCCCTCTTTAGAAACCTCAAAACTCAGAACATTTTCATTAAACAACAACAACAGATTTTTCAGAAATAACACTTCCACCATTTGAAATCCCTTTTCTTTTGAAACCATCATCAACACCAGATTGTTTAACAAAACACAGCAAAAACACAGAATCACTAAAACCAGAAAGTCAACCACAAAACAGTCCCACACAAACTAACTCAAGCATTTGGATCATCTCCAATACAACACCAACCAAGTCATCATTCAAACACAACAGAATGATTTCTTACTCAACACAACAAACAATACATCATCAACAAAGCAACACAATAAGTTCCTTCACTGAAAACAGCAGGAACATCAAAACAGTTTGATTTCCAAAACATAACACAATGTTTTTCACAACATAACCCAATAATCATTCATCACACATGCATTTACAGCCCTAAATGCAAATCTAGAAAGTTGGAAGGTGCCCTTACCTTAGTTACGTTCCCTTAACTCGTACGCTTATGCGACAAAAGTCGACGATACTCCCGTTTTGCGTTCGCCACTACGAAAGTTAGTTCTTTAGCTCCGTAACGATCAGAGGAATAACTTTCGTACTCGAAACTTTCTGATTTGACACTCAGATTTTCAAGAAAAATGACTTTTGAGTAAACTGTTTTTCCTTTACTAACACAGAAAACAGAAGAAAAAGAAGATATAAAGCAGAATCTGTCGTAACAGAGGAAAGAAGAAAAATATTCTCACTTAAATATCTCCATAAATGCTGTCTGATACAGCAGAGGAAGGCAGAAATTGTTTCCTTCTTAATAAATATCTACGCCACCTCACCCAACACTTTGCATTAAAATATCTTTTGATCCTCCAGTACTTAACCCGTCTCATCACAATTAGCAGAGAATATCTTAATTAACGGCCCGATAATTTAATTACTCGAAATTAAATTAATTCATCCATTATCCAAAAATTTTAATTCCACCTTCAAAAACAAATATATATATATATACACACAAAACATACATATATTGAATATTTTACAAATATTCCCAAATACACTTAAAATTAAATCTGAATTTAATTTTAAATTTAAGGGCCTTACATTAAAGTTGGATGCTCGACGTCAAGAGTGTATGCTGATAGGGTATAGTGAAGAGTCTAAGGGATACAAAATGGTCAATCCGATTACAAAGAAGGTGATAATTAGCAGAGATGTTGTGTTTGAAGAAGGGAAAAGCTGGGATTTGAGAAAGACAGAAGGAGAAGCTAAGAATGACATTCTTGACTGGGGAGAAGTTGATGAAGATACATATGCTTCTAGTGATGAAGAAAGTGAAGAAGAAGGAGAATCTGGTCAAAGTAATATCTCCAGTGATACTGCATCTGGTCACAGTAGTATCTCCAGTGATACTACCACATCTACACTTCCTAGAAGAGTCACTCGAGCTCGAACCTATCTTCAAGATTATATAAGTGGACAAGGACTTTCAGAAGAAGACGAAGAGGTACAAAATTTAGTTATGTTTATATCTTCTGATGATCCTATTTACTATGAAGAGGCAGTAAAATTAAAAAGATGGAGGGATGCAATGGATATGGAGTTCAATGCTATTGTAAAGAACGAAACCTGGGAGCTTGTTGATGCACCAAAGGAGGTCAAAGTAATTGGTGTAAAGTGGATCTATAAAACCAAATTAAATGAGAATGGTGAAGTAGATAAGTGTAAAGCTCGTCTTGTGGCTAAGGGATATGCACAAGAGAAAGGAGTAGACTACAATGATGTCTTTGCTCCAGTTGCTAGGTGGGATACAATCCGAACAGTGATAGCCTTGGCAGCAAGAAATGGATGGACAATCTTTCAACTTGATGTCAAAAGTGCCTTTCTTCATGGTGAGCTGAATGAAGATGTTTACATTGCTCAACCTCCATGCTATGTGGTCAGTGGGGCAGAGAAGAAAGTATACAAATTAAAGAAAGCCCTATATGGTCTAAAGCAGGCACCAAGAGCGTGGTTTAGCAAAATTGAAAGCTACTTCATTAAGGAAGGGTTTGAGAAAAGCAGCTATGAGCACACCTTGTTCATCAAAAGATAAGAGAAGAACAAGATCCTAATTGTTAGTCTCTATGTTGATGATCTTATTTTTATCAGCGACGATACAATTATGGTGAATGAGTTCAAAGAGTCTATGAAAAAGGAGTTTGAGATGACTGATCTGGGTAAGATGAAGTATTTTCTGGGAGTTGAAATATGGCAGAACTTCAATGGCATTCACATTGGTCAGAAGAAGTATGCTGAAGAAGTTCTAAAAAGGTTTGGTTTTGAAAGTTGCAATGGAGTTAAGAATCTCATGGTTCCAGGAAGTAATAGACTAACAAAACAAGAAGATGGTAAGAAGATAGATGCAACCTTATTAAAGCAAATGGTGGGAAGTTTGATGTACATGACAGTCACAAGACCCGATTTAGCTTATAGTGTTTGTCTAATAAGTCGTTTTATGGCCAATCCTATGGAGTCTCACATGATGGCAGCCAAGAGAATTCTCAAATACATTAGTGCTACTACTGAGCTTGGTGTATTCTACAAAAGGGGATGTAAAGATGAGATGCTAGCCTACACGGACAGTGACTATACAGGGGATTTGGATGATCGAAAAAGCACTTCTGGTTATGTTTTCATGCTAAGTGGAGGAGCAGTAGCTTGGTCATCAAAGAAGCAGCCAGTAGTGACACTTTCAACCACAGAAGCAGAATATGTGGCAGCTGCTTCTTGTGCATGTCAGTGCATTTGGTTACAACAAATACTTAAACAGATTGGAGGCACTCAAAGTAAAAGTGTCAAGGTACTGTGTGATAACTCTTCTACGATAAAACTTGCAAAGAATCCAGTCTTCCATGGTAGGAGCAAGCATATTGATGTAAGGTTTCATTTTCTAAGGAATCTCACAAAGGATGAAGTGATTGATATGAAATACTGTGGTACAAGTGAGCAGTTGGCTGACATTATGACTAAACCTATGAGGCTGGAGGTGTTTAAAAAACTCAGGAAAGCACTTGGAGTGAAGTCAGCTGGAGAAGTAAACTGAAATGCCTCTGGCATGTCCAGTTTAAGGGAGCAATTGTTAGGTCGCATGTCCAGTTTAGGGGAGCAATTGTCAGATCGATTGGCATGATAATTGTTGATTTAGTCTTCTATTTGGTTAATAAATGTCCCAAATAATATGATAGAGTAATTAGTTTTTAATTATGTTGTTAGGAGACCGAGTAAGAAAGCGCGCGTTTCTACTTCTGGCCGCGTTTTTCTGCTTCTGGTAATTCTGTTTGCTTCTGTTCTTTCTGTTTTACTGTACCGTTTCTTCTGGTACTTTTGTTTTGTATTTTTGCTATTTAATGGCTCCAGTTTTAATTAATAAACAAGTTTTTCCATTCAAGCATTGAGATTATTACATTAATCACTTTAACACTAAACATGATAGAGAATCCAAAATACCTTTTCTATATGTAGTGTGAGAGTTTTGCTGCTAGACTATTTAAAAAAATAAATAAAAAGATCACATATAAAAGGAAAAGGATATCATTAGGGATAGTTAATGTTGAAAAATTTACTATTTTTTGTGAAAGTGGAATTGAATTAATGAAAAATTAGGGACTCTAAGTAGTCCTGCAATCAGCAATGAATCCTATGATCGGTTTGGTTGGAGGGTAGGAGATGAGATAGAATAGTTTTTTAAAATGTGTGTTTGGTAAACATTTTAGGAGGTAAGTGGAGCATAGTAAAATCTCTCCCAAACTTACTTTTGTTTTCTTTATTTTGGGAGATTTGGAGGGGATGAGATCAAAATTACTTAAAAACTATTTAAGACTTTGTTTGGATTAATAAAATATGGTGCAATGGAGTGGTAACTAATGAGATTCCATTGTTTGAATTTTTTAAAAATGAATGAAATATAATGATAACTAATGAGTTTCTATTGTTTGATTTTTTTTTAAAATGAATGGAATGAAGTGGGATATGATGACATCCATTCCATCATTTTCTTTCCCTCCAATTTGGAGTGTATGAGATGAAATCATACTTTTTATTTTCAATTTCGTCATTAAATAACCAAACAATGTAATTGATACTCTCTTCCATTCCTTTCCACTCCACTCCATTTCATTTATCTTATTTTAAAATATCCAAACTGACCATAAGATCTCTCTCATTCCTTTTGAACTAAACTCAACAATTTAAAATCTTTTTCCTTCCTTCTCTTATTTTAAATTAAACATATTTCCTATTCACTTTTTTCTCATTCTCTACTCTTCATTTTAAGATAGCTAATTATTTTGAAAATATATCAGATTAAGGTTTGAATGCGACCCATATCCAGATATTGGTTAAGAAAAACCTCAAAGCAAGGGATAGACTCAATGCAATGGTATTTTTTCATTCTACATAAATTCCCACAGGAACTAGTAAGAGTGTGTTTGATTGGAGGTAGATGAAGGGGAAAAGATGAGTTCAACTTAACTAAAAAAACATTTAAAATATCTCCCCTCCTCTTTAATGAAACGCAAAACCATTAAAAAAATTTCTCCTAATCTTTTGAACTAAACATATCTTTACTTCTCCTCATTTTTCTCTTCCCTCCATCCCCTTTGTTGAATCAAACTAACCTTAAAAGTGTTCATGTACTTGTCTTTACCTATTGAAATTTGAATGTATGTCAGAATCACTCATTTTATTTCAGTAAATATATATGATTAAATATGAATAAATAAGAGAAAAATAAATTAAAAGAGATACTCAAACTCCAACCGTTTAAACGCCTTAAATACAACACAAATGTTTAACACACCAATTTGAAAGCACATAGTCAAATTTCAATGCCATCTTTGAATTAAACCAGAACCAGGAAAAAGATTTGTTGATGTCTACCAAACACCAAGTAGTGGCTAATCAAATGAGGTTCAAGATTTTCTTGCACTTTGCACCTCTTGAGCTGTTACTGATTTCCTAACCTTCATTATAAGAAAAAAAAAATACTATGTATGCTGTATAATTGTTTTGACAAAAAGTGCTGTATCATTATACTAATAAATTTACTTTTACTAAATTCCTGCGGCTAAATAAAAAATATTTCCCACCTTTTCTCTTTGTTGAAACTTGCGTAGTGCTCCATAACCGACCTATTGACCTATTATTTATCCTCTCTAATCAAACCTTCCCCAAATCCTGGCACAAGATATCATTAGGTGTTCAATGTTCAAATAGTCCAAATGGACAACTACTTTTATTTACAAAAAGTCGGCAACAAATTAAAAACATAGCGTGTAACATGAAAACTATAGTGTCAAAATTTTATGACATTGCTGTGTGATTATATATATTTTTTTAATGTAAGTAAGTAAATTCGTTGAATTTAATCAAATGTTACACGTACACAATATGTCGTCTAGTGGTTTTATTTTTCTACACTTCCAAAATTTGATCTTTAAACGTGTCTTCCTAAGTTTGTAGGCTGAAAAAAAATGCACCCAAACATGACTTGTTAATTTCTAGCCATCCACATCAATGGCGCACCATGCCAAAAATTTGCATCCAAAACATGAAAAAGTAGTAATATTAGAATTCACAAAAATTAAAGTTGTAGAGCCCAACGTTATGTAGAAAAAGAGAGACTCCTCTATGAACCAATGACGCACCAATAATAGAAGTTGCTAGTCATCCCTAAACTTTTGTTAATTCCACAACTAGTGGTAGTAATCATATCACAACAAAGACTAGCTAGCACACTTTCTGATTCCAAAACAACTAAAAAAACATAATAATGAGGAAAAGAATCAAGGCAATTTGTTAAGATGCAAAAAAGTATCACATGCGATCTATTCTAACACAAAATACTTTATGAAATGAGAGTGGTCACACAAATATTGCTAAAAAAGACTATTTCAATATTAGCATAAAAAATGTATACAACCTCAATTCATTCTCTTAGAATAATAATTAGAACAGAAAAAAAAGATAATTATAGTTGTTTTAACACATTTATTTTTAATACAACTTTTCGAGTAATGTTTAAAAATTGATTAAAACTTAAATAATAATTTGTGTTACTCCAATCACCATTAAATAAAAGTTCACATTTCTTCACGTTCTTACAATTAAAATAGTGATTATATATATATATATATATATATATATATATATATATATATATATATATAATTTTTACACAAATATTTATTTTTTCATATTTTTTGACAAATCAACACCAATTAAAATGCCATCTTAATAGTGAAAATCAATAATATTACAAGTAAACTAATTGTTAAAAACTATTGAATGATTTTTCCTTCTATGTCCACTATATTACATATTAAATACTTTCCATCTTATAAAAATAAAATACAACCTTAAAGATCGACATTAATCCCAAATCTTCCAAAGAATCATTACAAAGTGGGACCAAATAATGCATTATCACTCTTTTTCCATCATTAAAAACACCCTTCGGTTACACTCTCTCTGCCTTCACTAGCATCATCTACTTCTTAAAAACCCATTTTCCTTCCAATAACTCATTCTAACTTAACTTCAAAATTTCAAATATCATCAATGAAACGAATGGACATGTTCTGTTCTTCCCCTGCTTCAACAGAAGTAATACATCAAAGTTCTATCATGCTTCCACGAAGCAGAAGCACCAAAAGCTACTACGAACATGAAAGAAGGAAAAACCAACTTCATCGTGCTCCTTGTTCATCTCAATTATTACTACCCATTAATCCTAAGCCTTACTTTGAGAAACACAGAAAGAGTTCAACAGATGACACACGTAGAAAAAGCTCTGTTCATGTTAAAGATTTGTCTTCTAATTATCCAACTGTTGCTGATTCTTCGAGAAGATATCTCCTTGATGATAAACCATTCATCGATTGGGTTTCTGAGTCCAACAAAATGGTTTCTAAGCTTGATGCTAAAACCATGTCCATGGATATGAAAAGAAAGGATTCTCATGCTCTTGTTAGCTTCTCTTCTTCAGCTCTCTCCTCCAAGGACCAGGTTTTCTTTTTGTTACATTATGTTTTATGTTTGTTATTTGTTTCTCAATAGAATGTGAGAAGGAGACTAGAGTTGGTATTTTTGTAGGGAAAATTTAGGTTGTTAAACTTATTGTTATTAACTACTTTGTTTTTTGTTACATAAGATCATAAACCATGTAGCACACTTTTGACCGAAGACGTATATGGTGTCCAACATTTGATACAAGATGTGTGTAGTGTTTAATATTTGATACAACGACATATGGTTATAATTTATATCATATAGATACTTTTTGATTGAAGATATATCTGGTGTTCGACTCTGATTCAATATTGACACACGTGGTTATAAGCATATAACAATGACACTTTTGATTTAAAAATTGTATGGTGTGCCACACCTAATACAACTTTAAAGTATATTCAATCATTTTTATTTTCTTAAATTATTATTATTGATAATTATGTATTTGTTTCTAATATTTGTGTCCGTAGCCTATAATGATATATCGTTATGAAACCTGCAGGTTGTAGTTCTAAGGGTGTCATTGCACTGCAGAGCCTGCGAAGGAAAAGTCAGAAAACATATCTCAAAAATGGAAGGTGAGTTCTTGTTTTATAAGTTCAATGTTAGATTAAATTGCATGAATGGTTTTCTTTCTCCATATATTATATTAAAGATTTTGTTTAGCAAAAATAGCAGATATATATTAAATTAACTGATTTTATTTGAAATATTTGATAAAATTATCAGTCAAAGTAACGTAAAAAAGATATTTTTATAATTAATATTTAATTTTTTTAACTAAGACAATAATGATAAAGACAAAAAGAAAAAATGAGATGCTATAAACTATAATCTTAAATACTACTTCATTTAACTAATAAAAAATGTTATAAACTTGATAAAAAAACGCTATAAGTTCATAAAAAAAAAATTAACAAATAAAGTTATTAGCTTAAACGATATGAGCTCGTTTTTTTGGCATTTCCAAAAAGGATTGAAGTGTATAATTTTTTTATTTTTTATAAAAGCTTTAAAGTTTTGGGTTAATGATAATGTTGTGTAGGAGTGACATCATTCAGCATAGAAATGGAGACAAAGAAAGTAACCATTATCGGAAACGTGACGCCATCAAGTGTACTGGAGAGTGTATCCAAGGTGAAGAGTGCACAACTATGGTCGTCTCCAACATTATATTTCACATAAACTTCTTTTTACACCTCTTCCTTTTCCTATGTATTTTACTATTTTGTGTCAAATTTTGTATTCTAATAACTTTTTTTTTTTTATTGTTAAAAAGATGAGTTCAAAAAAGTGAGAATGCATGATTCCTTGGTGGGGTCATAGCAACTTTCTTGCAATTTGTAGTACCAAAATGCAATTTCCTTTGTATAAGTTTGATGACTTGTCAATCCTAATGTGTAGCATGTAAATTAATAAGACTTTTAGTTAGATGGATTTAATCTTCTTGTTATTGATCACTCCTCATTCAAGTATAACTTCATTAGTCTTTTTATTCGGTCATGTTCTTGAAATTCATGGTTGAGCACAACAAATAAAAAACAACAATAGAGAGAATTTGATCACATTGAGAATGAAAATGAGATACTCAACATAGTAATCATAACTATAATAAAAAATCAACTAAATTACGATTAATGTTAACTAATTTATAACTATTTATTATTAATTTTAATTTGTTTAAAAGTTTGACATGATAACCTCAAATGATAAAATTTAAATCATTTTTAAAACAATCGTAAAATTGTCGGTAGTGTCACTTTAATAATTATAATATTCAAATATAACTATCAATTAAACCTTTAACTACCTCTAGTCTAATATATGTTGCTGGTGGTAATATGCTACTATTTTTAATAGTGAGTTCATCACAAGCAAAGAAGGAGTAGTTTATTATGAATAGCATGAAATTGAGCACTTGAAAAGCAATCATATGGGTCTTCACTAAGCATGAGAACAATTTTGTAAATAATTAATAGTTGTGGAGACAAGTTAATGCATGCGAGACTGACAGTGTGGTAGCAGGCAGCACTTAAGGCCAGGACAGGCTGGTTTGGGACGCATTATTTTCCTTGTATTTTCTTTTTCACCTAAATCCATGTTTGCTAAATGCTACCTTGTCCTTGTGGGTCATACCACATTACTAATGGGACCAATTTTTCCTGCACTCTTTCATCACACACACAATACACTTTACACTAAGCCACCTACCCTTAAATCTGTTGCACTATATTTTGCAGTCTCTTATAGGGATCCACATTCTCTAAGGGGCCTCCACATTCATACAATTAGACGTTGATGATCGTTAGATCAAGATCAGACGATTTAAATTATAAAATAAAAATTTTAATTTTAAAGATCATGACATTTTGATGTGACAAACATTGATTGTCCAATAGTATTGACGGTGTGAATTCACTTACTACTATGAATCCAATTTTCTGTTATAGTAGTTAGTTGTCTAGGTTGTTACTTATCCTCTATGATAACTACTGAATTCACAACTTGATAAGCCCAGAAGAATGATTTATTAATTCCCTTGTTTTATGTTTCTTCTACATTAAAATTTAAAACATTACATTATTTCCACCCAAATCAACCCGAACGAGTAGCCAATTTTTAATTTTTTGGTAGCAAATGGCTAAAACTCTTGTAGTGGTTTGGTTAAGCTATGATGCAGTTTTTGTCGCGTTCCAATGTCCTTCACCCTGAATTTTCTTTTGAGAATGGAGTACCATTAGGATATATGAGAATGGAGAAATGGCACGAGGATTATCATTCCTAAAGATGTGAGTAAACTTTTCTCATTTTAGTTACTATCTTGGTTTTTGTCTTTCAATATTCAAAACCTAGTAACCACAATGAGAATAGTTTATCTTTCGTCATTATTTTCTCAATAGCAACGATGCTAAAGAAATATGTTACAATGATATAGTTTTGCCAAAATAATTTATAAGCTAATATAACTAGACAATTTTACCTTTATAACTATAATAAGTTTCAAAATAGATAGTTTCGAAAATTTCAAATGTTTGAAAGTTTCGAAAGTTTCAATTTTCGATTATTTCGAAAATTTGAAAAGTTTTTGATGTAGGAGGGTTCGCTGCAAGAATCGAGAAAGAAACGGCTTTGCGGGGAAATGTAGAAACAGATCGTCCGGTGTCAGATTGCCTATTATTATACCTTTCCAAAAAGAGAATCGCGCCATGAACACAACTCGTTGCTTTGCCATGAAGTATGGGCTCAAGAACCGTTTTGAGCTCGTCTTGGGCCTCAAAACAGTCGTTTTAGTTTTCCCGTAATTTCGGGCTTTTCTGTTTGCCAGCCGCTTTAGTTTTTCCTTTAATTTAGGGCTTTTCTGTTTTACCTAGTTCTATTATCTATTTAAAGACTTTCTATGCTGTAACAAAAGGGTATCTTTGAATAAAATAATTAATTTTGAGAGTTTTTCTCTTCTCTGGTGGATTTCAGAACTTGTTTTTTTTTAGGATTAGCGCTTGCTAACCTTTTGCGATTTCCGACTGCGTCAGTTTTGAAAGTTTCTAAATCTGAAGAATTTCGAAAATTTGGAAAATCCAGAAAAATTTCATTTCAAAACTTTCGAAAATCTGAAATCTTCGTATTTCAAAAGTTTTAAATTGTTTAAAATTTTCGAAAATCTAAAAAATTTGTATTTCGAAACTTTCAAAATGTTCGAAAGTTTAGAAAACTGAAAAATTTTCATTTCGAAAATTTCAAAACTTCAAATGATACTTACTTTTGAATTTAGAAGATTTGGATACTTTAAAATGTAAGACAAAATTATGTAAAGTTTTTAAAGAGGATGTGAAAAAACAAGTGGTAATTTTTTTTGAGTTTTATAGATATTCAAAAGGACAAAAATGTATTTTTACATTGGATGGGGTGGGAGATTAAGATGCTCAAATTTTTTGAAAGTTTCGAAATTCTAGAATTTTTCTATATCGAAACTTTCCAAATTTGGAAACTTTGAAATTTTCCAGATTTAGAAACTTTCAAAACTTTCCAAATTTCCGAAATGTAATACTTATTTCGAAAATTTGAAACTTTCGAAAGTCTCGAAAATTTAAAATTTCCGAAACTATTCATTTTGAAACTTATTATAAATGGTTTAAAGGGTAAAATTGTCTTTTCATGTGTCTTGAGGGGGTGGCAGATACGGTTGTGGAGGTGCTCGGTAGAAATCTCGTTGAAAAATTGACGTATCTAGTTAAAAATTAAAATTAGATGTATCAACTTTTCAACTACTTTTTTTACTTATATTTCATTCTAAATATTAACAATTAGAGATTTCTACCAAGAACCCCCATAGATATACCTGCCACCCCCTCAAGACACATAAAAAGACAATTTTATCCTTTTAACCATTTATAATAAGTTTCAAAATAAATAGTTTCAGAAATTTCAAATTTTCGAAATAAGAGTTATATTTCGAAAATTTGAAAAATTTCGAAAGTTTTTAAATTTGGAAAGTTTTGAAAGTCTCTAAATTTGGAAAGTTTTGAAATAGAAAAATTCTAAAATTTCAAAACTTTCAAACAATTTGAAACTTTCGAAATAGAAAATTTCAAAAATTTTGAAAAGTTTCTAAATCTGAAAAATTATAAATTTCAAAAGTTTCGAATTTATATAATTTCGAAACTTTGAAAACTTTCCAAATTTGGAAACTTCAAAATTTTCCAGAGATATGCCAAAATTGATAATTTCTATTTGCCTTATTAACTACACCAAATTACTAAGGGGATGGAGACACTTTTTTAAATTACTGATAGTTACATTTTAATCATTTGAGAATAACAAAGTGAGCTAAATAGAGTTGGCCTAACACGATTCTTAAAACGAAATTATAACCTTTTCAAAGTTAATAAATAAATTATTAATATTTTATTTAATAACTATAGAAATTTCTTTGGTAGAAATTATGACATTTTTAAATTTTTTTTTTGTTATTTTAAATGAAATGTCAAATTTCAATTGTTCTATAGCAACATCGAAAAAGTAAAATTTTTCATCTTTTAGTTGAAGAAGAAAATATTGTACGCATGTACCACTCTAAGAACTTGTGTTAGCAATGTACTCACTGCTTGCCCTCATGACTTCTCTAATATTTCTCCAATTCATACTATTTTCATTAGTCAATTTACTTGCATTAGGAATGACATTAAATAATTTGCCACAAAAACAAAATGTTTTATTCAAGTCTTGAAAATAAACCAACCATCTTCCTTCTTTCGCGTGTTTATCCGTTGACCAACTTTTGAATGTAAAATGACAAAGAAAAGTGCATTGAAGATTTCTTTAGGAAAATCTATATCATTAAGTTTAACACGCCATTTATCTATACCTTTTTGCGATTCAATAAAAACTTCAACTCTTATTTTGTGTTTAATTTTGAATAGCCTGATTCATATTTTCAAGTTAACATTTATATATATGAAAATAGAAGTAACACAAATTCAACAAGATTAAATATAAATGTTAGAACAATTGAAATCAGCAAGATACTATTTGAAATAATTTCTTGTAGTTGCTACTCCCACCAAATAAAAATCATTAACCTTGTTAAAATTTGAAACAAAGAGAAAAAGACTAATAATTTAAAATGTAAACACTTACTTATATGTAATATGAATTAGAAAAATATATTAACACGTAAAAAAGAGACGAATAAATTAGAAACATGTATGTGAATATATTATGACAAAAGTTAGTCACACAAGAAAAATTCAAAACAAAGAACTAAGAAGTAGATTCAAAGTGAAAAAACATTTGTTTTATCTTTAAATATGATATTTTAAAAGACTATGACTTTAATGTCATGAGAACGGTATAATACCCTTGTGGCATCATTCTATGATTCATGAGATGCTTCCAATGGTACAGTGTCCTT
Organism: Cicer cuneatum; assembly: GCA_037974295.1. Taxonomy (NCBI): domain Eukaryota; kingdom Viridiplantae; phylum Streptophyta; class Magnoliopsida; order Fabales; family Fabaceae; genus Cicer; species Cicer cuneatum. The sequence goes on from JBBPBO010000005.1 coordinate 76,335,764, forward strand.
GTCATAAATAGGTGACTGGTACAATTTGCCAGAGCTAAATAATTGGAAATAAAATTGGAAATAAAAAGCTTTTTTGGTGGCCTTGTCGATAGTTGCCAGAGCTAAAGAGTTCTATTTTTATCGAACCTCTGAATAATATATAAAATAAAAAATATATATATTTTGGTGAGACCCAAAACAAGGGTTTTACGGTCCTCTACCTTGAACCTGCCCTGAATCTAAAATATAAATAGTAGTAATACAAACTGAGAGAGAACAACTTACCAAACCTGTATGAGTCACAATCATAGAACTGGAATGATGGCAAGGCTACATGTTCAAGTCTAAGTGTTTTTTGACCCAAAAAAGAGTCTTAGACAGTGTTTCAGGGCCTGGCATTCTAGTATTAGAATTCATATGATAGAGAATAATAATACAATGTCAAAGCAATATAGTACAATACAATCACTGATTAAGATTCATTACAGGAAATTCAAATATTTTGCTAGTTTTGTAAGCTGAAAACATAAAGTTCTTTCATTCATTGATGATAATATATAAATAAAAGACATGATAAATTAATAGGCAAGATATGCAGTAAGGTGCAAGAGAGTTTCAAGTCCATCAGTGTTATGTTGCTGACCGTTAACCGGAAATGTCTTAATAATAGCAAACCCTTTTGCATTCACATACTTTCCTGTTCCTCCAATTATGGCAATTTGTGACTGTGACACTTGTGTTCTATGTACTCCAAAGAAACTCAAACTATCTGCATAACCATTCTCTTCAAACTTTGCAGTGAAACCCATTACTTGACATATTCCATCCACTGAACTTGCTATATAAAATCCTTGTGCTTTCCCTACTAATCCTGATCCCAACTCTTCCCCTTCTGTTATTTCATCATCAAACACTGTCATTGTACCAAACATCAGCTTTTGCACCGTTGTTCCTTGCGGTACTTGATTCATATTTGTCACTGGGAAACCATTTCCATTGTTCCCGTTATTGTTATTGAACACGCTCCCCATGTTTCCACTCAGTCCGGTTAGGAAAGGAAGGTTGTTGTTGTTTAGAATTCCGTTGTTGTTATTGTTTTGTGGAATGCCGTTGTTTAGAGGAATGTTTGCACCGTTGGGCTTTGCAAATGCAACTTGAGCATTGAGGGCGGGATTTGTAACGACTCCGGTCACTGCTCTTGCTGTTGGGTTGGAGCCGCCAAGAATGTCATGCATGAAAAATGACAGTGTGTGGTGCTGCTCAGGAATATCACTGGTTGTGGTGGCAACTGCTGGGGCACCAAGTGGAGGGATAATGGAAGAAACAGGGGACTCTGCAAAATCACCAGCTGGTTCTTCTGGTGTTTCTAGTTCATTGAGAAATCGGCTTGAAGTTGTGGAAGTGACTGTAAGGAATATCAATGCCATAAACATTATGGCTTTGAGGGGTATAGTGGTAGCAATAGTGTCAAAGCGTGCCATGTTTGTTAGTGTTTGATAGTTCAATATTGTGTTTCGATGTGATGATAGAGTTATAGGAACATGTATAAATAGCAAGACTTGAAACACCACTAACAGTAATGTTTTATTATACAACAAAATGATGGAGTTGATGAGAGGAGTTGTTGTGTATATATGGAGCTGATAACTATCTTTCAGTCCTCCCTCCTTTTCATTGTAGTAGTTAGAACTAAACATCAAGTATTATATAAATAATCTGTCACTGGGAATCTGAAGCCGATAAATTCTAAAATACTGATTAATTCTAAATAAATGACAAATTCAGTTGGCTAATTGAAAAGAAAATATATATTAATACTCATAAAATCCATTCTTTTAAATAATTACTTTTTTTGAAGAAGCAAAAGGAATACTATTAACAAAAGAACCAAAGAGGCATGAGATGCCAATACAAGTATACATTTTACAGCAAAAAGCTTCCTAACAGACCAACAAAGACACACCTGACATAAACAACACAAACCACACCATACTCGACTAATACACGCACAATAAAATAAAAAGATGACAATACAGTCATTTCACCTTGACCCTCAGTCATATGTCAAAAGCCAAAATCAGCAGCTGCACCTTCACTCTTCACTACTGATGCCACTACTGCGAATCCTCCAGATATCAGCCGCCAGAAAAGATACCCACGAGACAAACTATAATTGCCTGAGAACATCAACGACCCACCCAATTAAGATTGAAGCAGATCCTCAAAAACACTCCAACGGTTGTAATAACCACTGATTAATAGAGTACTCAAATCCGTTCACTTTGCTTTTTAGCCATCACCAAGCCAGAGTTTGAATTTCCTCGATCCAAGTTTCGATCAGCCCCTCCTTATTTTTTAATATCTTCTCATTACACCCCTTCCACAACACCCAAACGCAAGCAAATCAAATAACGCTGAAGCTTTCTATCTTCACTCTTCTGCCGTCCACCAGTCCAGCGAAGTGGTGAAAATTCAACGTAGCATCTATGTGCAACGCAGTGGACAGATTCAACCAATTCATTACGCGTGTCATCTTTTAAATAATTATTAAACTGCATATCAAATTTACACTGGTATCAATGCTTTTTTAATTAGTATATGGTGTATATGTTCGCTAAGGATTCCAACCAAAATAGAAACACAGAATTCAACCTTTGGGTCAACTTTCAACAAAACAGTTTTTATACCAACCATGGGAGACCACAGATAAAAAATATCAGCAATTACGGACTCCCGATACTTTGCTTTCATCTCATCTTTCCCAGCAGCATTTATACACCCACTAAAAACAATTTGTTCATCAGCTTGAAATGTAAACAATTTTGTGCCAGGAAAACCATAATCTCAGTTTCTTATTATTAGAAACAGGGCAAAGGGAATTCAAAATGATGATGCCCTGGAATGGATCAGACAAAAAAATCACCACAAAAGATGTATGCAATTGGTTCAAATTAATTGATGAAAATTAGATGGACAAAGATGTAAGTATATTCATAAGCCCACTTGCAGCCTTATCATCCTCACTGCAAGCAAACTTTATCACAGTTTCCCAACTCTCCAAATCAAAATCTACCTTTCTCTTCTCCATCTCTTCCAATACAAAGCATCCACCATCAACATTCCCAGACTTCAACAATCCAACAACCAAACAATTAAACGTATCGGACCGCGGCCAATGTCTACTTGCCAACATTGCGTTCAAAACATTCAACCCTTGCTCAAAATCCCCATTCCGGCACAAACCATCAAGCATCATCCTGTATGTAGCTGCATTTGGCTCACAACCACCAATCTGCATCTCAATCAACATTTTGTAAGCATCCACCGTCTTACCTTCTTTGCAAAGATAATTCACCACTACATTGTACGTCACAACATCTGGCTTAAGCCGCCTCTTTTTCATCTCGCGGAGTAAAACCATAGCCTCATCAATCTTCCCTCTCTTCCCGAGATCATTCATCAAAATAGAAAAATTCACCAGCTTAGGTTTACATCCGCGATACGCCATATCAAACATTAGCTTCTTAGCTTCCTCATACTTTCCTTCAGAGCACAAGCCTTCCATTAAAAGCGCATAGGTAACTTCATTAGCACGTTTTCCTTTATGTTTCATATCATCAAGCAAGGTCATAGCTTTCTCCAAATCACCCTTTCTAGACAAAAACCCAATGAGACTATTATAAGTAACAACACTTGGCTGAACTCTCTTCTGAAGCATTTCATCAAACACTTGGCACGCTCTTCCCCACTCACCTTTCACTAACCACCCTTTAATCATTATATTGAACGTGACAGTATTTGGACGAAAACCCATTTCATAGGAACGAGCGAAAGCGTCGTTGGCCTCGGAAAACATACGATGATCAACGAGAAGATTGAGAAGCGCGTTTAACGACTGCAAAGTTCGAACGCAGTTGTATTGCGGCATTGTTTGAAAGAGATGAATGGCTTTTAGGGGACCGTAATGTTGAAAGAGAGCGATGAATAGGGCTTCTTTACAATGCATGTTGGTTTGTTTGATTTGAGTGAGTATGGTTTCGACGGCATGGAAGTTTCTAGAACGAGCGAGTTTGTAAAGCAATGCAGCGTAGGAAGGGTAATAGTGTTTGTAACCGAGTTGGTTGTAACGGTGAAAAAGAGACAAAGCTTGTTCTGAGTTTTCGACATGTTTGATTTCGGTGATGAAAGGAATGTGTTTGCGATTCCGAAACTTTGAAGTTGACCTTTGAGGTTGATGTGAGTTTGTGTGGAAAAGAGCTTTTTCATTATGATAACGGAAGAACAATAGACTCCGATTAATCGCGTTGGCTCTATGATACATCATTCAACCGGGAAGGGGGGAGAAATCCCTGTACCAATATTTCATTCAGTTCCAATCGAAATTTCGATGAAGGAGAGGACAATCTGAATAGAAAATCACACCTTCACAAAAAATATTACAATTTTGCTATTCAAACCCTTCTTTTATTAATTACATTCCTGCGGTTGTTGAAAAGATTAAATTGTTCTCGTCGTTAAATCAAATTTGTCATTACTTCTTCTCTTTTCCTCTTCCATCTAAAACTTACAATCTTCTTTAAAGTGACTCCAGTTACGTGAACTAAGTATGTATGTGAGCTGAGTTCAAACTATACACTTCCTTTATTCATTGTAAAATTTTACATTTACTTGAACTCATTATATATATTATATATATATTTATGTGAACTGAGTTAAAGTGTATCTTTTCTACTCATTGCAAAATTTTACATATACTTGAACTCAGTTTAAGTACATGGATATGAACTCAGTTTACATTCGTTTACGTAAACTGAGTTCAAGTATCATTTTCTCTACTCACTGTAAAATTTTATATGTATTTAAACTCAGTTTAAGTAAATGAACGTGAACATAGTTTTCATATATTTATGTAAACTAGGTTCACATACACTTTTTTCCTTTACTCACTGCAAAATTTTAAATGTACTTAAACTCAATTTAAGTACATGTGTGTGAACTTAGTTTACGTACATTTACGTGAACTAAGTTAAAATACGCATTTCCTCTACTCACTACAAAATTTAACATGTACGTGAATTCAATTTACGTACATATACGTGAACACAAAATATATAAAGATACATGATTTAAGTTTGTATACAATATATAATTTACCACATACGTGAACTCATATCACGTAAAATTTCCAGATTTTGAAAAAAATATGAACTCATCTGATTAGGAAACATACCTTATTTGTGATTTTAAGTATAATAAGAAAAGAAGAGTTATGATGTGTAAGTTATGAGTGATAAGTATGAATTATAAATGAGTTTGAGTTATGAAGTGTGAGTTACAAGCATGTGATATGAATGTGAAATATTATGAGGTGACCGATGATAAATTGGTGATGAAGAGAGATAAAGACAAAATAAAATTTAAAAATGATTAAAATAGTAAAGGGTATTTTGATATTTTAATTTTACGAAAATTTAATTTGGTGTAGATAACAAAACAGGGTGTAGATAGAAAATTTAAAAATATCAAAATAATCCGTACACTAATTATTTAAAAAAAAAAAAGAGATAAGCTAGAATGAAAAGGAAAAAAAAACTAATTTCTGTTTGTTTACTATCTTGAAAAATAACTTTTTAAAATAATTTAACTTGGTTGAATATATTTATGTTGAAGTAATTTTTCAAATTGTAAAATTGCTATATAAGAAATAAAAAGTTGTTTTTTAACAAATACTTGTTACTTGTCTCTCTTTATGTTTCAGAATTTATTAGAAATCACATAATCATATATTTGTAGATGTATTTCATACTGAAAATAAACTTGAAGGATTTAAAAATTATACTAGGTTTGTTTTTTTATCCAAACTTTATAATTTATATATTATATATTTTTTTTTACCTTCCAAATATATCCGAACCACAAAAAAACGATTTTCGGTACAGAAGGCTTCTACCGGCAAACTTTTTTTAAGTTGTCCGGTAGAGAAGGCTCCTTCCAAAAAACTTGAAAATAGTTTTGCGGTAAAGTAGCGTAGATTTAACACTACCAGAAGACTTGTGAGGAAGTTTTCCGGTAAGTTTTTTTCCTCACAAGTTTTCCGATAGTTTTATTTATTTATTTATTTCAATTTTTTTTTGAATTTCTTTTTCAATTTTGAAAAAAAAAATAAAAAAAATAAAATAAAACTACCAGAAAACTTGTATTAAATGTACCTGAATTTTCCGGTAGAAACCTTCTGTGTCGAGAAACTTTTACGTACTGAAATTTTTTTTTTTGTCTGGAAATATTTGGAAGGTAAAAGAAAAGTGAATTTTAATTTTATAAAATAGTAAAAAAAATTGAAGAGTATATTTGACATTTTAAAAATTTTATGGAGGTATAGATATAACCGTGGATGTATAAAGTAAAATTTTCAAGAAAAAAAAAGTGGGAGAAAGATATACGTGTACGTATAGGCCAGCTGCGTGTACGAAATAGGGCTTTTAAAAAGTTTAAGGATTATTTCACAGCTGCTTTTACAATGGATGATGAACTTTATATATAGGACACAACTATATATACTTTACAAAATGGTGAGATTAACATTGACTTTGGAAAATTATAGGCACATAACCAATTAAAAAACTACGTATTCTTTCATCAACTATACGTCAAACGTTAATTATAAAAAATTTAGTAAAGTAAACGTAATTTATTTTAATTGGTTTTTTCTAAGAGCAACTTAGAGTTTACGCCTTAAAAAATTATAGAGAAACACGACAATTCATGCCATCTTTTAAAAAGACAAATTTGGGGGAAAATTTTTTAATTTACCTTAAAAAATGTTGTGAAAGACAATAATTCACAATCTTCTAAAATAAGAAATTTGAAATCTTTAACGGTGCTAAAATGTAAGTTATAGCATATTTATAATAACAATAATATTTGAGAGCCGTGTAACTTTATGATTCGACTGAGAGAACAATGATATGAGTGGTGAACTACTCTAATTGTTATCTAAGCTTTAGAATTAGGATGTCAAATCCAGGTTAACCATTTGATGGGATAATAATTAAATAAGTGAGGGCAAAGACCTTTCATTGGGCTTTACAAAATGGTCCAATTCATCACTGTCCATTTAGAAACAATACCCCAAAACATATTAATGCTTAATAATAATATACCATAATTTAATTAATAATAATTCATCATTGTCAATTTATAATTGATTAATTAAATAATTAATCTAACAATCTCACATTTGGATGACTATAATCAATTACTAAAAGAATATGAATTTTAATATTAGAAATTCAATTATGGTTAAAACACTTGTCATCCAAGAGAAATAAGCTATAACGCTGCAAAAATTGAATCTAATAAAGAAAATAATTCATACATGTCAAAGACTTATGTTTTATATAAGACTCGTGACTTTAGAATGACCCAAACATTTAAAAGGCTACAAACTCATTAACCCAAAATATCAAAAGTCTATAATCAAAACGATGAGTTACGATACTCATAAGTCTTTGGTTAGTGGTTTTACCAATAAGTTTTTAATTTACTATATGTCATAAAATATTCACATAGGTTTAAGAGTATTAAGCCTATAAGTACCTTTATAACATAATACCATATCCGATAGAAGTATTGATATTATACTTGTACTTGTATGTTAAATTGAAAGTGGAATTTTGTCGTATGTTAGTTTTAAAGTGGAATTTTCACATTACTAGAGCATCTTCGTATATTTTCGTATGTTAGTTTAAATTTGATTTTTTTTAAAAAAAAAAGAGGATATACATAAAAATGAAAAAGAATAAGATCTATATTTTTGATGAAAACAAAAGACTATGTGTAATGATCAAAATGCAAACTCAAAGGAAAATCATCTTTCAAGTCATATTAGGTAACTTAGGCTTTAAGGTACTTGATAATAATTCAAATTATATTTCAAATACAATATTATGAGAACCTTCTATATTTAGCATGTGCATCAAAAGTATTTTCTAAGTATTTAAATACATAAACAATTTAAAAATAAAGTTTTTGACAAAAATCAATGTTGTATTCGACTACAGCTTCTCGTAGCCGAATACAAACGCTAAGTTAGTAGCAAAAACTGAGGATATGTATTCGAATACGAAGTGTCGTAGTCGAATACAGATAGCAAGTCAGTAGCTAAAACTGAAGATCTGTATTCAAATACGAAGTGTCGTAGCCGAATACAGATAGCAAGTCAGTAGCTAAAACTGAAGAACTGTATTTGAATACGAAGTGTCGTAGCCGAATACAGATAACAAGTCAGTAGCTAAAACTGAACTTTTGTATTCGACTACAGCTTCGCGTATTCAAATACAACTCAAGTCAATGACAAAAATCACATACTTGTATTCGACTACGAGGTATCGTATTCGAATATGAAGTTCAAATTTTGAATAAAAACTGAACGTTACAGAAGTGTATTCGAATATGTGAGGCTGTATTCGAATACAGCTTCGAAACAATGCAATTTTTCAGTTCTTGATCATTGCATAAGTTCATCAAAACTTATGGGAACAATTGCCACTGATCTGAAGTGTTGTCTATGGAGTATAAATACCTCATAGCTTCAGTTCTTACTAAATAATCCTACCTACCAATTTTAGAACTATTTTCTGAAATATCAAAAACTTTCATAGCTTCATTTTCATATTTTTCAAGTACATGCTTTTCAATTTCATATCATTAAGAAAGGTTCTCAGTTGTACTTGAAATTGTGCTTGATTAGTATCATTATACTTAGTGTTATATTATTGTTCTTAGTTAAGAACATAGTCACAAAATCATTTGAAGTTATTGTATTATTTGAAGAACTTAGTGTAGGTTCTTCAAGTGTTGTAATCTAAGATAGTGGTGTGCTATCTTAGGCAAAGTGTTAAGAATTTGTAACTGAAATCTTAGAGTTAAACTTGTAACTTATTCTAACAAATAGTGGAAAATTTCTTGTGGTGTGCAAAAGGACTAGATGTACCCTTGGTTGTAAGGGGAACTAGGATAAATTTATGCGTGCTTTACTTTCAGTCATTTACAAAGCTTTCATACACTTAACACAACCAGTAAAATAACTCACAAAACTCTAAAAATCAGAAAAGTTTTTAAACACCTAATTCACCCCCTCTTAAGTGCGCCTTTGTACTTACAAAAAAAAAATCCAACCGACAAGAGTGAAAAAATTACACTCAAGAACCTTTTACTTGTTCCATCTATTACCAAAAACTTAATTAGTGTTAGTAAATTCACACAAGATAATGGAGTTTTCTTTGAATTTCACCCCACTTTTCGTGTTGTGAAATCACATGCTTCTTCTGAAGTTCTGCTGAAAGGAACAGTTGGAGCAGACGGCCTCTATAAGTTTGAAAATCCATTTTACTCATATTCTAGTTTGCATACTCATAAATTTGAAACTAATGTTGTTTACTGTGATAATTCTTTTCCTACTCTACCTACTGCTCTTGTAACTGCTAAAAATATGAATAATAGTGCTTCCAATTTACATTGTTCTTCCATTTCAAATTCTACTTATCATATATGGCATGCTCGTTTAGGGCGTCCTCATCATGAGTCACTTAAGGCAGTATTAAAGTTATGCAATATCCCTACACCAGCAAAAGATACCACTTACTTTTGCTCAGTGTGCTGTCTAGGCAAGGCACATCATCTGTCTGCTCGTTGTGACACCCTAAACCCAAATTGCAATAAAAGTAGAATGCACTAATTTTGAAAGAGATTCGCAGCGGCCCCAAAATAGAGTATAAAAAAATTCCTTTTGAAATATAAGGCTCAAGAGGTCACACTCACACTTACACAAGACATTTTCATAAAATTTCTTAATTAAAAATCCTTTAATTTCGAATATAGCTGGGGTTTATTAAACAAATATTTCTGACATAAAAACATGTTCAAAACTTATAGACAATTAACTTTTATCTCCGAATACAAGATCGAATATAACACCATTGATCGATAAAGTTTACAAAACAAAAATTAGTGCATAACTCAACAAAACACAACAAATTACTCCCACCTAGTATCACCTATCAGAACATGGATCACCAACCGATAACCTGAAATAAATGCGCTCTCGCAAGCGCCAAACACAAGCAACGAGGGGTGACTTTAAAAACATGTTATAGTATAAAATAACTGAGAAGAACACGTAAAACATTAATTAAACACTGTATCATATGAAATCAGAACTAACAATAATAATCAAGGTAAAATACTGATACAATCCACAACGTAAAGTAAGTCAACACACAAATCAAGTAATGTTATGCATGCTCTTATACTCTATACTCGTCATCTTTCTTTGGTACCATTCGAACTCTGAAGTACTTGGTTATGAGGCTTGATACTATACCACCATGCGAGTGGACGGACAATTCAAATTGGCCCTATCCTCATAGATCCCCTCAACTCAACCCGAGACACATGTACGTGACAGTCAAGGTAAACGTGTGTTGCATGGTATCTCCCGACATTCGGAGTGCTACCTCCAAGTCACCTAGGAATTCCCCACTCGAATACCTCCAAGGTCTAACAATCTTGCCTTAAGGCCCAACAGTAGACCACCACGATCAGGCTCATTCAGTTTTACTTCCCTGAAATTACTAGGCTTGTCAGGCCCTACCTATATGATGACAAAATAATCCTCACTCCAAAACCTTAAACACCTATCTCATACTTATTCAATTATCACAACTCAACAAGTCTCAGTTTGAATTCACAATATTCATCAGGATTTACATCATTATATATGTATATCAATCAATCACAATAAAATCTCAATATTTAGTCAACACCACTCACAATGCACAACCTAGTCCTATCAATCACAGAATAATAAATCAAACAAGTTGTGCATTTAAGTAATATCAAAATTTCAATCAAGTAAAATAGAGAACTCAAATACATATCATTCATACAATAACAATTAGTATAAGGTTTCATAAAATCAAATCACATGCAATCTTGATATAAATTAATTCACGACAATTCTATAGGTTTCTAAATTATATTTTAGTCCTCACTATTACCATTCATATGTTATTAATTAATTATTATTATTACTCAATAGGGCTCAACCGTATGTAGTAAGCCCCGGATGAATCTCTGAGAATTACGGCATTCCTGTTCATCTCACGTTATATTATACTCATAAAATCGAACCTCCTTTCACCCTTTACCTCAATCTAACGCTTTCATAAGATATAAGGACCAGAATGATTTTCAGCAACCATTAGATGTTGACAACACGCAATAAACAAGTCCAAAAGCATCGACGAATTTGTAGAGTCGATGAAACATGCCTGATAATTTACGCAAGGCATACAAATCAGCATGACATAATTAATAAAATATTAGGTGAAGAAACATATTCAAAATGTCGTGATACAGATTATTAGAAAAGGTCTTACCGACGTGCTAGAGCGATGACAGGGTCCGACGTCAACTTCACCGAAACACGCAAATGAGTAGTGCTTCTTGAAGGTTTCAATGAGAGGAATCCAAAGATGCTATCAGTTTTTCAGAACGATGAACATGTTGGCAGGAACTCGACAACATAGCTGCGACGTGGGTGAAAACCCATTTTTTGAAGTATAAAGGTTGGCGATTCATAGCATAGGTAATGGAAGATGGTGTTTCGTGGAGTACAAATATGGTCTCGGTTTTCGTTGGTGATAGTCGTGGTGGCCGGAATCTTGATCAAAAGGCGGATGTGTGATTTTTGACAAAGAGGAATGGGGTTTCAATTTGCGATTCAGGATGGAAATGAAAGAGGAGATCAAAACGATCACAAATGTAGTCTCGGTTTTTCACGACACCTGCTATAATGGTCATGATTGAAAAGAGAAGATGAAGAAGAAATAGGAATGAAGACGGAGGCGTACGAAGAAGAAGAAGAAGAAGAAGAAGAAGAAGAAGAAGAAGAAAAATTTGTTCTTTCCTTTTCCCTTTTATTTTTTATTTTTCATTATTATTATTATTATTATTAACTTTTATTGTTGCATATGGGTTTAACCGATAAAACACATTTTACTCGTTTCTTTATTATTTTTTTTATACAATTTTATTACTAAAATATTACTAATATTTCGAACTAATATTTTATAAAATAAAGCACTTAAAATATTTAATCTTTTAAAATACATTAATAATTAAGACTCTCATATTCAAAATAATAACTACAATTATCACTATACTATTTTACAAAATAATCACATAAAAACTCTATTATCTTCATAGATTGGTCAAAATGATCAAATAAATAAATAGAACATCAACAATTTATATAAATTACTAAATCACAATCAATATGCATAAAATCACCATGCCGTAGAAAATATAGAAAAATAAAGGAAATCAATATCAATATTACTAATATCTCATAATAATTATTTATAAAATAAATAGTTAAAATAAGATATATTTAAAAATAATTAAATATAATTAAGTGTGCATTTAACATTAGTCAAACGCATAAGAAAATATTTATAATAAAACTTGGGGTGTTACACTCCTCCCTCTACCCCCATATATCATAATCCCTTTGAACTGGTGGTGTGTGACTTATGGGGTCATGCCCCTATTACATCTCATGGAGGCTATACATATTTTCTTACATGTGTTGATGCTTACTCTAGCTTTGTTTGGATTCGTCCCCTCTACAAGTTTGAAAATCCATTTTACTCAGATTCTAGTTTGCATACTCATAAATTTGAAACTAATGTTGTTTACTATGATAATTCTTTTCCTACTGTACTTACTGCTCTTGTAACTGCTAAAAATATGAATAATAGTGCTTCCAATTTACATTGTTCTTCCATTTCAAATTCTGCTTATCGTCTATGGCATGCTCGTTTACGACATCTTCATCATGAATCACTTAAGGCAGTATTAAAGTTGTGTAATATCCCTACACAAGCAAAAGATACCACTGACTTTTGCTCAACGTGCTGTCTAGGCAAGGCACATCGTCTGCCTGCTCCTCCCTCTACCCTCATATATCATAATCCCTTTGAACTGGTGGTGTGTGACTTATGGGGGTCATGCCCCTGTTACAACCCATGGAGGCTATACATATTTTCTCACATGTGTTGATGCTTACTCTAGCTTTGTTTGAATTAATCCCCTAAAACAGAAATTTGATACTCTAGCTCATTTTAAATCTATGGTAGAGTTGCAATTTAATTGTAAAGTTAAAGCTGTCCAAAGTGATGGAGGGGGTGAATTTCGTCCCTTCACCAAATATCTTGTTGATTTAGGTATTTTTTGTCGTTTCACTTGTCCACACACCCATCATTAGAATGGATTAGCTGAGAGAAAGCACATGCACCTAGTTGACACTGGTCTCACACTGCTGACACTGGTCTCCCACTGCTGACACATACTGGAATTCCTCTCAAATTATGGGAGCATGCATTTGTTACGTCTACGTTCTTCATCAATCATCTAACAACACCTGTTCTCAACAATGTGTCTCCTTATTTCCTTCTACAACACAATCATCCAAGCTACAAAGACCTAAAGGTGTTTGGATGTGCCTGTTTTCCACTTCTAAGACCCTACAACCCCAACAAACATACTTTTAGATCCCAAGAGTGTGTCTTCATGGGATACTCTTCATCACACAAGGGGTATAAATGTCTCAGTTTTGATGGAAGAATCTATGTCTCAAAAGACGTTTTGTTCAACAAAACAAGGTTTCCCTACTCTAAATTATTCTCCAAGCCCCTCACTCCATTACAAGCACCATCTACTTCATTATTATCATGGTTACCTCTCCAAGTAATCCAACCCCTGTCTCCTCATCACACTGTTGCAGACATTATTAATAATGCAGCTCCATCCACTTCTGATAACTCAACAATTCCAAGCTCATCTCATGCTCTGTTTCATCACATGTGCCTACTTCCACCCCCGATATATAGTCCACTCCTGTATCACCCAAACATGTCATGCTCTCTCCCACCCCTGGTGCAGAGTCTAGGCCAGTAGTGTCCAACTCTGTCATGCTCTCTACTACCCCTGGTGCAGAGTCTAGGCCAACAGCTTCTTCACCCAATTCTGTCCCCATCAGAATTCCTCCTCATAATACACATCCAATGCAAACAAGAGCTAAAAATGGAATTGTCAAGCTAAAAATGCATCCCACTCTGCTCCTTACACACCTAGAACCTACCACTGTCCAGCAGGCACTTGTTGCCCCATAGTGGCTGGCAGCAATGATAACTGAGTATTCTACAGTTCTTCAAAACAATACATGGTCCCTAGTCCCTCCACCCCTTAGTCGTAAACCTATAGGGTGTAAGTGGGTTTTTAGAATTAAAGAGAACCCTGATGGATCAATCAATAAGTATAAGGCACGCCTTGTGGCAAAGGATTTCATTAGCAGGTTGGTTCTGACTTCACTGAAACGTTGTCTCCAGTGGTTAAACCAATCATTATGCGTACTGTGCTCGCTATTGCAGTGTCCAACAACTGTCCTATTCAGCAGATTGATGTGAATAATACCTTTTTAAATGGTGTTTTAGAAGAAGAAGTATACACGGTGCAAACTCCAAGTTTTGAGTCTCAAGACAAAAACTTGGTATGTAAGCTTAACAAAGCCTTGTATGGGATAAAACATGCCCCAAGGGCTTGGTTTGACAGACTCAGAAGAGCCCTCATTTAGTATGGCTTCACTTCCAGTAAATGTGACCCCAACCTCTTCATTCTACACTCCACCTCATTTACATTAATGGCTCTTCTTTATGTTGATGATATCATCCTTACTGGGAGTTCTCTAAATCAGATTCAACATCTTATTAAAAAGTTGAACTCTGAATTTGCACTTAAACAACTAGGAAACTTGGACTATTTCCTTGGAATTGAGGTGAATCACTTACCTAATGGCTCTTTACTTCTTTCTCAATCCAAATATATACATGACATAGTAGCCAAGGTACATATGGGGATTGCAAAGGGAATGCCAACACCAATGGTGTCCAACAGTAAACTATCCAAGTTTGGTTTTGTCCAGGTGCCAGATCCAACTCAGTTTCACTCTATTGTGGGAGCATTGAAGTATACAACCCTCACCAGACCAGAAATATCATTCTCTGTTAATAAAGTATGTTAGTTTTTGGCTCAACCCCTTGAGGATCATTGGAAGGCAGTTAAAAGAATTCTGCGTTATCTAAGTGGCACCCTGCATCATGGTCTTCTGCTTCAGCCAACACTTGTGCATTAGCCTATGTCTTTAATAGGCTTCTTTGATGTAGATCCTGATGATCGTAGGTCCACCTCAGGGGTCTGTGTGTATCTTGGTCCTAATCTCATTTCATGGTGGTCAAAGAAACAACCTCAAGTAGCACGGTCAACAACAGAAGCTGAGTATAAAATCTTGGCACAACTTGCAGTAGAATTCTTTGGAACAATCACTGTTAAATGAGCTTCATTGCAAGTTCAAAACTCCCCAACTCCTATGTGATAACTTAAACACAGTCTCTCTTGCACATAACCCAACTCTCCACAATCGAACTAAGCACATAGAACTTGACATCTTCTCACTGTTTCTCATGCTCCAGCTCAAGACCAATAGACAAAGATGCATTAACAAAGCCTCTTGCTACCACTAAGTTTGTACTGCTTCGTGACAAACTCATAGTGTTTGACAAACACACCTTAGTGAAACCACCCTCAAATTCTAAGGGGAATATTAGAAATATAGACTGCACAACTAAAGCAAACTAGAATATTCTGTTAGAGTTAGTTAGGTTCAGTTTAGAGTTTGTTAGTTGCAATTTAAAATTTGTTACAAGTGATCTTTACCTATAAATAAAGATCATACCATTAATAAAATTCAGATTTCATTACATCAACTTCTCTCATCTTCCTTTCATATTTTCTGCTATTTCAATTCATTCTGTTATCTTCAGTTTCTATCACCTACCAGTAACAAATGATGATAAAAGTAACAAATGATGATAAAAGAGTTCACTTTTTTGGGCTACCGATCTGGCCATTTCACCAAATGTTCTCATTCTTAACACTCGTTCAAATAATTAAATTCTTTCAATCTTAATATAGTATCATTTAAAATATTTTAATATATATATATATACATATATATATATATATTAAATAATAATAATAATAATAATAATAATAATAATAATAATAAAGATAATACTATGATTTATAATTTGATAGAAAGGATATATATTTATAAAAGTGACATATAATTCACTAAATATATACCGAAATATTTTGATTATGATTTTACTTGATAGAAATGATAAATTGATTTTGGTATCAATTTATATCATAATCACAGAAAAAAAATATATTAATTTGATAGAAAGGATATATATTTGTAAAAGTGACATATAATTCACTAAATATATATACCGACATATTTTGGTTGTGATTTTACTTGATAGAAATGATAAATTGATTTTGGTGTCAATTTATGTCATAATCACATAAATATTTGTAAAAATTATATATATTTCGGTGCATATTTCTAAAAGTGGCATGTAATTCATTAACTACACACCGAGATATTTTAATTACGACTTTACTTGATAGAAATAAATTTATGTCATAATCAAAATAAATTTATACACCGACATAAATTTATTTCTATATTAACTTGATAGAAAGGATAATAATTTACATCGGTATTGTAGAAAAATTTACACCACATATTTTGATTATGAAATAAATTTTGATACATTGTCTTGTCTGTTTAAATTTTTGTATATTACCAATTGTTAATCACCCTCTGTATGAATTTAAGGTAGACATGATCAAACTAAAATATTTTTAGTGGTCAAATATTGTAATTAATTGAGACTATAAAACACTTATAATATTAATGTTAGTGTATAAGAATTAAATTTTATAGTTATTTTTATACTTAATATTTTTGAAATTTTTAATTTTGTTATTGTAAAAATTATTCTAAATATATCATTAACATTAATCTAATAGCTGACATGTTGGCCACAAAAAAAATAAAATTTTATGTATAAATAAATATATTTGTATGTTCGATACCTCAATAATATTTATTTACCGACTTTAAACTAGTTTACTTTTTAAAAAATTAGTAAAAATAAGAAAGTTAAAAATGATTTTTTATTTAATAAATTTATTCATTTTATTTTAATACTAAATAATTATGATGCATACGATTAATGTACTTGTATCAGGTAATAATATAATTGGGATGCGATATTTTGAAACAAAATCAAATTACAAATAAAAAATATTATTTTTATTATATAATTTAATTAAGAATTTAAGATAATGAAATTGTTCGATTCACAATGTAAAATCATAATAAAAATTTAAAAAGTAAAAAATTATATTTAATTATAACAATAAATAAACTCAAATATAAGTGAAATATATTGGTGATGTAATATAAAGATAAAAATAAATAATAAATAAAAAATAAAATATTAAATATTTAAAAGAAAATTAAAGGTATGTAACTATAAGAGCTTTCAGCGAAAACACACTTCTCCATGTGTTTCTACTTTCAAACTCTGCTCTCTATATTTAAAAGCTGAAACAGAAAATTAATAAGCAAAACACATTTGAGCTCTTTATGTTTTATAGTTGTCAAAATTAAGATATGATAACACTTTTCAAAACTAGTTTTTATAAAAATGATCTCCCAAATAAGTTTTAAAAATTAAAACAATATTTAAAAAATTAAAAACTAAAAGAGATTTTGAGAATTGATTAAAACAAACCTTAAGTGTTCTTTGACCCAAAAAAGGGTCTTAGAAAGTGTTTCAAGGTCTGGCATTCTAGTAATGGAATTCATATGATAGAGAATAGTAATACAATGTCAAAGCTGATAATAAATTCATAATCGTGATTGTGAAAATAAAGGAGAAGGCGAGGATCGAAATTTTTGTATTTTTAGCATTGACTTGGTACAATATTAAATAGAATGCAATTGAATAAGGATAAAAATATTAAAGCAATTATTAAAGGCAATGAATAACATCTATACAATAATAAAAATACATGCCTATTGATTGGAATTGCTATAAAGACTATATAAAAGCCATTTAATAAAATTGATATTGGTCTACAAATTAAAGATTGATTTGCACCTTTCTTTCGTGTTATGTGCTGCACATGTGGTTAATTAATATGATTGGCTCCTAACACCCCTTCAAGTTGGAGATGAGATTGAAATACCAAGAACACCCAACTTGCTAAGTAATCATTGATAAGTGTCACCTCCAAGTGATTTCGTAAAAATGTCCGCGAATTGATCATGAGATTAGATATATGAAGGACTAATAAGATTGGTCTTATTTTTTTCACAAATAAAATGACAGTCAATCTCAATGTGTTTTGTGAGCTTATGAAATATCAGATTTTCGACAATGTGAATGGCAGCTTGATTGTCACAATGGACTGCGATCGGTTACGGAAGGTCAATACCGAGATCAGATAAAAGGTATTTTAGCCATTGTAACTTAGAAGAAAGAGTTGCAAGGGAACGTCTACTTCAGCAGATGGCCGAGAAATTGTGGATTGCTTCTTAGTTTTTCAAGAAATTGAATTGGAACCCATCATGGTGACATATCATGTGGTAGATTGACGAGTAGTAGGGCAGCCAACCCAATTTGAGTATGCGTGTCCGACTAAATCAATAGTGTTGGATGCAGAAAGGAATAAACCTTAACCAACACCCCATTTAAGATATTGAAGAACCCATGTGGCTGCATCGAGATGAAGGGACATGGAGACTCTATGAATTGGCTAAAAGAGTTGACAGTTTTGTATATTAGGTTGTGTCACTGTCGGATATAAAAGGCGACCAACAATGAGCCAATAAACAGTCGAATCAGGAAGAGAAATGTCATCATTTAGTCGTAAATGAAGGTGTTGTTCCATAGGAAAATCTAATGGTCGACAACCAGTCACATCAAAGTTGTATAAAATGTTAAGCGTACATTTACGTTGATATAAAAATATTATCTTTTTAGAATGAGGGATCCAAATGCTTAAAAAGAAGATAAGATTGCCAAGATCTTTGATGGATAAAGATTGAGCAAATAATTGTTTTATGTCAGAAATGGTATTAACAATGTTGTCATTGATGATAATGTCATCAACATAGACAAGAACAAAAATTGGTGTTGGACCATAAATGTATGTAAGCAAACTATAATAAAAAAAAAAGGATTGATAAAAACCTCTTTGAATAAAGGTGATGACAAATTTAGAGATTCATTGACGAAAAGCTTATTTAAGACCATAAATTGATTTGTTTAATTTGTAGACACATGTTTTCCCTTTATGGGAAAATCCAGGTGGTAGGTCATATAGACTTCTTCATTGAGATCTCATTGAAGAAAATCACTGTTTACATCAAGTTGATGTAATGACCAATTTGTAATGGCAACAATAGAAATGAGAAGTCTCATTGTCACTAGTTTTGCAACAGGTGCAGAAGTTTCATGATAATCAATGCCATTAACTTGCGTGTAGCCTTTATCAACTAAACGAGCCTTATATCTCTCAATAGAACCATCTAACTGGTACTTAATTTTGTAAGACCACTTACAACCAATTGCTATTTTTCCTTCGAGGAGTGCACGTAATAACCATGTGTTAATTGATTCAAGGGCTTAAATTTCTTTTTCCATAGCTTCACGCCGCTCACCGGATTTCATGGCTTGAGAATAAGACATTCGTTCTTGATTTTCAATGATAATAGTGAGAAAGGCTCGATGAGAATTACTTAGATTGAATAATGATATATAATTTACCAAAGGAAAATTAATTTCCGATGAAATTTGATCACAAACGTAGTCTTTGAGATGAATTGGAGGATTTCAATTAATTTCCGATGAAATTTGATCACAAACGTAGTCTTTGAGATGAATTGGAGGATTTCAAGTACATTGTGAATCTTTGTAGTTTAGAGGGTTCATTTATGTTGAAGGGGGATTATTTGATGGAGCATCAACATAAATGGATGGATAATTGGATGATGGAACATCAACATGTATGATGGAGAATTGGATGAGGTACCATACTGAGAACTATTAGTGGAAATAGTCACAATTGTGTCATTTGAATTACCAACATGATTATTTCCATGAGATATATTAGGATGAGTTTGTTATATGGCAAAGGATTCAACCAATTCTTCGTCATGAACTTGAGTGTTAATATTGATTGTATTGTTAAATTGAGAGGATGGAAGATCGTGATAAGGAACATCATTCTCTCTATTTCTTTCTCTTTCAAGTAGTTGATGAAGTGTATGGGTGTATACAAATTATTTTCCTTAGCATAATTGCAACTATGTTTTAACATTGAAATAATTTCCTTATACAACAAATCACATATGGTGGAAATAATGTTAAAGTACTACATATTTGTTGCATCTTATAAATCCCATTACTAAAACAACGGAAGATAAAATACAGAAGTTTCAACTACATCGTAAAATCAGAGATAGAAAATCTACTTTAGGAAAATATTTTCAATAGAAAGAGACTTTGATCTTATACAACTGTTATACGGTCAAGCATCTTTAAATTTTTGGAAACGGAGAACGTTCTCCGTTTCTATGTTAGAAAACGGATGACATTCTATGTAGTATAATTTTGTGTAATTCAAGTTTTGACAATAACTGTATGTTATAACTAACTAATTAATCTCTTAATTAGTTAGTTATACATTTAGAGTAGTTATACATTTAGAGGATACTTAGTTAGTTAGATAATATATATAACACAATACATTCAATCAATAATAAGTCCATTCATTCACATTCATCAATTATCTTGATTTTACTGAGCAATAACTTGAAAATCTCTAACAGTGGTATCAAGAGCAAGGTTTCGATCCCAGAGTGATAAACACGAGTGAATTATGAGGATTCAAACACGAGTAAAGTGAAGATGAGTTCAAGTGCAAACATTGGAAGTTTTCCATCTCATATGCCACATTTTGATGGAAAAGATTGGGATAGATAGAGAATGCAAATTCGTGCATTGTTTGAATATCAAGAAGTGTTAGAAATGATAGAATGTGGTTTTGAGAAGCTTGGTGTCAATCCAACGGAGGAGCAGAAATCAAGACTCAAAGAAAACAAGAAGAAAGATTGCAAAGCCACTTTTATTCTTCAACAATGCCTTGACAGAGCCAATTTTGACAAGATATTTGATGCAAGAAGTGCAAAAGAAGCATGGGATATTCTTGTGAAGTGTTATGCAGGAGATACCAAGGTCAAACAAGTGAGGTTGCGGATCCTACAGAGACAATTTGAATTGTTGCAGATGGAATAGCATGAGAAGGTTTCAGATCTGATTTCAAGATTGAGGAGTATCACAAATCATATGGCTGGATGTGGGAAAAAGCTTACTGAGCGGAAATTGTGTGAAAAGATATTGAGATCTTTGCACCCCAAGTTCGATTATGTTGTGTGTGCCATCGAAGAATCTAAAGACATTTCCACATTGAATCTTGAAGAGTTGCAAGGAACTTTGGAAGCAAGAGAATTGAGGATGGATGAAAGGAGTTGGAGTAAATGTGAAGATCAGACATTGGCAGCACAAGCATACAAGAGGGAACATCAGAAAAAGAAGTGGAAGAAGTGTAAGTTTAAGGAATCTGATGACACGTCTGATTCTTCATCAAAAGAGAGCAATGCAAGTGGTAAAACAATAGAAAAATCAAGAAACTTGGATAAGAAGAAGGTGCAATGTTACAAATGTGAGAAGTTTGGACATTTTGCTCGAGCATGTTGGGCTGGCAAAGGAGGAAAGCAGAAGAATAATGAAAAAGATGAAGCCTGTGCTACTCAAGAAGATGACTTAGATTCAGAAACAATCGTGTTGTTGGCTGCCACAAATGAAGAACGTTCTTCGTTTTCAGAAATAGTCTCGTTAATGGCTACCACAAACGAAGAACATTCTTCGTCCCAGTTCTGGTTTCTTGATACTAGATGTTCTAATCACATGACAAGCCACAAAGAATGGCTGATTAATATTGATACATCAAGAAGGAGCAAGATAAGGTTGCTGATGATAGAACCTTAGAAGTTGAGGGAGCTGGCAACATGGTGATCAAGAGCAGAAATGGAAAAACAGTAGTAATTGAAAATGTGTTGTATGTACCAGGAATGAAGAGCAATTTGCTAAGTATTGGACAACTGATTCAGAAAGGGTTTCAAATGATTATGAAGGATAATGTCTTAGAGATGTATGATAGGCAAAAGAAGATGATATTAAAGGCCCCTCTTTCACATAATAGAACTTTGTTATCAATATACAGGCTGCAGAAATTCAATGTTTGAAGGCAGCAAGCTCAATTTATAAAAACTGGTTGTGGCATTCAAGATTTGGACATCTCAACTTCAAAAGCTTGTAGCAGCTCAGAGTTAAAGAGATGGTGTGTGGAATTCCAAGGATTAATGTTCCTGAGAAGCTGTGTGAAGTGTGTATAGCAGGAAAACAATCAAGGAACTCATTCAAATCACATGTGCAAGAAAGGGCAAAGAAGTGTCTTGAAGTGGTTCATAGTGACATTTGTGAACCATTTAAGTGTCATCTTTAGGAGGTAATAAGTATTTCATAAGTTTTGTTGATTAATTCAGTAGAATCTTGTGGATTTATTTGATCAAAACCAAAGATGAAGCTTTGGAGACTTTCAAGAACTTCAAGATAAAAGTGGAGAAGCAAAATGTAAAAGCTGTCAAGGTGCTAAGGACATTTGGAGGAGGAGAGTACATATCACATAACTTCAAGGATTTTTATGTCAAGAATGGACTTGAACACGAGGTAGAAGCTCCTTACACACCTCAACACAATGGCATAGCTTAAAGGACGAATAAAACCTTTTTAGACATGACTAGAAGCATGATAAAGGAGAAAGGATTGCCACGTTAATTCTGGGGAGAGACTGCATCGACTGCTATCTACATTCTTAATAAATGTCCAACAAAGCAACTGCAAGAGAACGTACAAGAGGAAATCTGGTGTGGAAGAAAGCCAGCAGTAGGGCACTTGAGGACATTTAGTGCCTTATGTTTCAAGAATGTGCTGGACCAAAAGAGAAGGAAGCTACAAGACAAAAGTGAAGCCATGATACTTGTTGGATATCATCCAACTGAAGCCTACAAGCTTTATGATCCAGTCAGAGGAAAGGTGGTGGTCGGTAGAGATGTCAAGATCATTGAACAAGAAAGCTGGGACTCGAAGCAACAGGCTTGCAGCATCCAGAATTGGAATTGGGACCCGGAGACCAGCAGAGCAAGTCAACCTTCACAAGTTCATTGGCAAGGACAACGTGATCATCAAACCAGTAAAGATAGAGATGAAGAAATAATAGAGTTAAGCAAACCCCATAGGGCAAGACAGCTACCAACACACTTAAGAGAATTCAAAGTTTTCAATGACAATGAAGTTTATAAAAATGGAGATTTGGTTCATTTTGCCTTATTTGCACATGCAGAACCTTTAAATATTGAAGATGCATTGAAGAACGAACCATGGAAGAAAGCAATGATGGAAGAAATCAATGCAATTGAGAAGAATCAAACTTGGTACTTAACATATTTGCCACCAAAATAGAAGCAGATTGGAGTAAAATGGGTCTAAAAATTGAAGCTTAATCCAGATGGAACAATTGCTAAGTACAAAGCTAGATTGGTTGCAAAGGGGTTCCTACAAATGGCAGGTATAGACTACTCTGAAGTGTTTGCTCCAGTGGCCAGAATTGAGACAATCAGACTTGTGATAGCATTGGTTTGTGCTAGGCGATGGCAAATGTGTCAGCTTGATGTGAAGTCTACATTTTTGAATGGATGGCTAGAAGAAGTAGTGTATGTCTCTTAGCCACCAGGATTTGTGATTAATGGAAATGAGGATAAAGTGCTAAGATTGAGAAAATCTCTCTATGGTTTGAAGCAAGCACCAAGAGCTTGGAATAAAAGAATTGACTCATTTCTAATTAGCATTGGATTCATTAAGTGCACAGTCGAGTATGGAGTTTATGTGAAGCATTATACACTGAATGGAGGGCCGGCAATGATCCTAATATGCCTATATTTTGATGATTTGCTCATAACTGGCAGTAGCAGCAAAGCAATTGCAAAATTTAAGCAAATAATGAAAGAAGAGTTTGAAATGACAGATTTGGAAAAGCTGAGTTATTTTTTGGGAGTGGAATTTACCGAAACAGGAAAAAGGTTGTTGATGCATCACAAGAAGTATGCTAGAGAGATTTTGAGAAGGTTCAATATGGCTGATTGCAACCCTGCTGTCACTCCAATAGAGATTAACACAAAACTGGGATCAGAAATTGAAGATGAGCTGGCTGATTTAACCTTATTCAAACAGGCTGTAACTTCCCTAAGATACTTATGCAATACAAGGCCTGGTATCTGCTATAATGTTGGTGTGGTAAGCAGATTCATGGAGAAACCCAAGCATTCTCACTGGCTAGCAGTTAAAAGAATAATGCAATATATTCAAGGCAAAATTAAGCATGGAATTCTATTTGCAACAGAATTAAAGCAAGGAAGTGAAGACTTGGTAGGATATTCAGATTGGTGTGGAGATAAGAATGATAGAGAAACCACTTCAGGCTATGTGTTTAAGTTCATAGAATCCCTAATAGCATGGAGTTCAAAGAAGCAACCGGTGATTGCACTATTTGTTGGAACCAAGTTGGTTCTTTCAATTAAAGTTTTCATGTTAACAAAAGTATTTTATGAAAAATCATAGTTTGACTTAGAAGAATGAAAAATCAAAGGATGTGAAAAATCAGAGGATGACGTCACCAGAGGATGACGTCACCAGAGGATGACGTCACCAGAGGACGACGTCACCAGAAGATACAACCAAAAGGTACCTCTAGAACATACAAATCAGAAGCAGAAGATGTCACCAGAGGATAACGTCACCAGAAGATAAAAATGCCAACAGAAGATTCAGCCAGAAGATATCACCAGAGGATACCAAATGATACATCCAGATGATACCTCCAGAGAATACCAGAGGATATCACCAGAGGATCCCATCAGAAGCAAGAATCAAAGGTAAATATTAGAGGATATCATCAATCAGAAGATATCATCAAAGGGAAAAAACAATGACATCATCAGAGAATATTATTCTTGGCCCATATCAGAAAGAAGCAGAGTCCGGAAGATGACTTGGTCCAGACTATAAGGAAGCATGTCTAGAAGGAGACTTGGTCCAGACTAGGAGGAAACATAAGTCAAACTTGGTCTAAACATGTTCCAGACCAGAAGATAGCATGGTCCAGAAAAGAAGACTTGGTCCAGACCAGAAGATAGCATGATCCAGAACATAAGACTTGGTCCAGAATTGGTCCAGACCAGAAGATAGCATGGTCCAGAACATAAGACTTAGTCCAGACTTGGTCTAGATCAGAGGATTAATGGTCCAGATCAGAAGAACACAGAATGGTTCAGATCAAATCCCATGGTCCAAATTTGGTCGAGATCAGCAGATCATACGGTCCAGAATTTAAATCACGATGCAGATCAATGAAGACTTGATTAAAATTCGAAGAAGACTTGATTGAATTTTGATAGAAATTTGATCAAAGTATTAAGGGGATTTGATTCAAAAATCACTGAAGACTTGAAGGAAATTCGAATGAAATCTGAAGCTAAAAGATACGATCTGAAATTAAGAGAAACAGGATTGGTCAATAGAATTTTCAAATGCAATCTAAAGCTAAAAAGATACGTTTTGAAATTAAGCGAAACAGGTTTGGCCAACAAAATTTTCAAAGGAAATCTGAGCAAGATTTATCTCGAATTTAAGCTTGGACAAAGCCCTAATTGCAGCTATAAAATGAGGCTTCAGGGAGCAGCATTAGGTATTGAAAAACACAAGAACTCAAGCTTCAATTCAAAGTCATCCGAGAGTTCAAAAGAGAGAAACACTTGAGTGCAAAAGAAATATTCTCTAAGTGACTTTTCGAGAGAGAAAGTTATTGCAACAATCAGTTTTCCAAAAGCAACTTTGCAGAGTTCCAAAACCCTTGTAATCAAACCCGTTAGAGGTGTAGATTCCTTCTTCAATCTGGGTTGCCAGATTGGTAGGAGAAGACTTGACTTGTAGAGTCAAGGTGCTGTTATCGTTCCTGAAAAGTCTGGAGTTGTCAGACTGTTTGGGAAAACTGACTTGGAGGGTCAGGTGTTGTAATTCAAAGTGTTTTGAATTAGTGGATTAAAGCCTTTGGAGTGAAGGGACTAGATTTAGCCAAGTTAATGGTGAACCAAGATAAATTGATGTGTTCTTATGTTGTTATTATCCGCTGCTAAGTCTGATTAATTATTCATCAAATAATTCACATCAACATTCCACAAAATAGC
Organism: Cicer cuneatum; assembly: GCA_037974295.1. Lineage (NCBI taxonomy): Eukaryota > Viridiplantae > Streptophyta > Magnoliopsida > Fabales > Fabaceae > Cicer > Cicer cuneatum. The sequence goes on from JBBPBO010000005.1 coordinate 76,362,147, forward strand.
GAAAAGAATTCAAGTTTGACAAACATGTCTAGATTCAATGAAGAAGCTGTTGGAGGAAACATCAACAAACCACCTACGTGTTCTTATGTTGTTATTATCCGTTGCTAAGTCTGATTAATTATTCATCAAATAATTCACATTAACATTCAATAAAACAGCGAAAAGAATTCAAGTTTGACAAACACAATTCAACCCCCCTTCTCGCGAAAATAATTCAAGTTTGACAAACATGTCTAGATTCAATGAAGAAGCTGTTGGAGGAAACATCAACATACCAACTCTGTTTGATGGGGAACGGTTCGAGTACTGGAAGGACAGGCTGAAGAGTCTCTTTTTTTTCACAAGATCCCGAACTTTGGGACTTGGTGGAAGATGGCTATACTGCTCTAGAAGAAGCTGATGGTGTTAAAATTCCCAGGAAAGATATGGATGCTGACCAGAAGAAGATGTTCAAGAACGTTCATGATCAATGATCAATGCATCACAAATCCAGAACGTTCATGATCAATGCAATCACATTCAAGGAGTTCGACAAGTGCACCAACAAAGAAACATCATATAGCATCTATGATAGTCTGCTTCTGACTTACAAAGGCAGCAATCAAGTCCAAGAAGCAAAGGCCAACATTCTAGTCAAGAAGTACGAGCTTTTCAAGATGGAAGAAGAGGAAGACATTGAAGCAATGTTTTCCAGATTTCAGACTCTGGTTTCGGGATTAAGAGTATTCAAGAAGAGCTATACCATTGTTGACCACGTGAAGAAAATTCTTAGAAGTCTGCTAACCAAGTGGAGACCAAAGGTCACTGCCATTCAGGAAGCAAAGGACTTGAACACTCTGAAGCTGGAAGAATTAATTAGCTCCCTCAACTCACATGAAATAGAGATAGTAGAAGATGAGCCCAAGAAGAAGAACAAAACCCTAGCATGAAAATCCAAACATAAGAAGGTTCTAAAAGCAGAATCAGAAGATAGTGATTCTGAGGACCAAAAGAAGAAGACATTGCCTTCATAACCAAAAAGGTTATGAAGATATGGCAAAACAGAAGGAAGAAGTTTCCCAAGAGGTATTCCAAGTATTCCAGCAAAGGAAAGCATGAACAAGACAAAAAGAGTATCATCGGTTATGGATGCAATGAACCTGAGCACATCAATTCAGAATGTAAAAATCTGGAGAAACGGAAAAATCAGAATAAATACTCTAGAACCAAGAAGAAGAATCTGATGGCAACATAGGATGATTCTGATGAATCTTCTGAAGATGAAGAAGCAGAATTAGCCATGATGGCTCACATCAATTCTGCCTCTGGATCCAACATAAAATCTGACTCTGGAAGTGAATCAAAAGAAGCAGAATTGACTTTGATGGCACACATTCATTATGTCTCTGGATCCAACCCAGACCCTGATTCTGGAAGTGAATCAGAAACAGAACTGGCTATGATGGCTCACACAAGTGCTGCCTCTGGATTCGATACATAATCTGATTCTGGAAGTGAATCATCAAAAGATGAAAAAGAGATGTCCTCAGCAATCAAGTTGCAACAACAGTCATGGTACCTGGACAGTGGATGCTCGCAACATATGACAGGAGAAAAGTCTATGTTCTAAGAACTAACTTTGAGCAAAGGAGGGACAGTGGCTTTTGGAGGAAAGCAAATAGGCCAAATCATTGGTCGAGGCACGGTTGGTAATGGTACTTCTTCCTCTATTAAAGATGTACTATTAGTTAAAGGTCTTAGGCATAATTTATTAAGTATTAGTCAATTAAGTTGTAATACCCATTGTCAATTGTCTAGAATATGACAATTGGACTCATACACCTTAATAAAACAGTGGTAACTAATAATAAATACTAATTTAGAATCACCAACATACTGAAAACTACATTTATAAATATAGTTCACAACTTGATCAATAGATTCATAAAATATTACATCTTGAAAATAAACTACCATTTGTCTCATTACATCTAAAATAAAATAAACATCAAATTTTAATTCCCTAAGTTTGGAACTGATCTTCTGATGCTAAATTCATATCTCAAGTTCCTCCAGCTGCTAAATAAAAGAAAAACGGGGTGAGATAAAAATATTTCAGTGAGCTCTGAAAATAAAGGGGAATTGTTTGAGTTTCTTTCATAAATATGTTTAAAACATGAGAACAAATATACATATCAAATTAAAACTCACACTTTTATTTTTTATAAAAGTTTTAGCTATAATAATTAATGTTATTATTATTATTTTCTTAAATTCTGGAAAAAAACATATGCATGACCTCAACTCTTTTCCTTTGGAATAAGGAAAAGTCGTCTAATATCTTGATGTGGGTCACCAAGATAATTGAGTCCTGATTGGTAAAGGTGGTCTGGCCAAACCCCAATCAGCGCCTTGATTGTTCTCCTTTACCTCTTATTACATGCCTGGAGCAACCTGAATGTCCCACCGTGAATAAGACCATGCATGATCTGATTTAATGATGTTGTATTGAGATGCTTTGTATGAAATGTCTTTATTATGTCATATATGCAATATATCATTCATCCACAACAATCATAAATAACTTAGCGATACACTAAACCCATAATAATTTGATCCTACGTTCTTAATTCAAACGGAACTCATAACAAGAAAAAAAAACAAAAAACAAAAAAACAACATTAAAGTCATGAAATTAATAACACCATCAAAGTCATGAATTTAATAACAACATAACAGTCATGAAAAATCATTTAGATGCAGTTTTAAAACACCTATATGCAAAAATTTCATTTCCTCATACTCTACTTCTACAAATTTGTAATAACCTAAAAACAATTTATTTAAATAATTTCAGTGCCCAAAACCCTCATACTAAAGTAACATATCAGTTTCACATACACATCAATGAGCAGAAATCGTACTCGACAAGCATCATAACCTTAAATCTAGTTATGCGCCTTTGATTAAATTTTTCCTAACATATAATTCATTCACAACATCACAACTAGAGACACAAACAACATACACGTTCTAAATTAACAAATAAATTCACATAGATAGCTTAAATTTTCAATAAATTCCCTGTAGCTAAATTTACTTGGTCAAAAAACTACTTCACTCCCATATTAAATGATGTACGTAGTTAAACGGAAGAATTATGTCAAATGAATAATTACTTCATCATCATAATTACTTCACCATCATCATAATTACTTCATATGTACCTGCACTGAATCACTACTTCACCAAAATTATAAAATTAATAAATTTACACGAATTTTGAATTTCTAAAAAAAAAAAATTTTGCATGTTTCAAATTTGATTGAAATTTAGACTCACTTAAATATATGTAAATCAACGTTAACAAAAATAAAGGGGGAAAAGAAGAATTTGTACTCACACATAAGTTTGGATTTAATCACACATGAGTTTGGATTTAATCGTTTGAGATAAATAGATGTGAACAACATAAGCTTAAGATGAGTAGATGAAGGATATTGGAAGATCTTCAACATGCATGAGGGGGCGTTTCCTTATTTTGGCAGGTTGAGATGTGCAGGGGTGGGGTGTCAGTGTTTGGTTCTGCTACTTTTCATATGCGTGCCATCAGAATCCAGAATACAAGATCAGTATTGGCGTATGAGTGTTTTGAGAAAAATAAAAATTAGAAATTCCCTTTTTGCCCTTCATTTATCTAAATATTACCCTATTGCCCCTTCATTAATTAATGAAATTTTAAACTACTTATATTTATTTATTTATTTTTTCAAATTAATAGTCTCATTAATTAAATTCTAAACTTAAACAAATAGATTGGTTGTTACATAAGTGATAGTAATTATGATATTATATTTAAACAAAAAAGATGCAAAGATGGATAGTACTCTTCACAAGTCATAGGCAAAACAATATTTACAAGATAAATCTGTTTAGTCTAGAGAAACAAAAAGTTAAGTATCTAGTGTCAGTAAATGAAGACAAACTAATTTGGCATAAAAGATTAGGTCATGCTAACCTTAGATTAGTTTCAAAACTGAATAAACTTCAACTGGTGAAAGGTCTACCTAAGCTCAGCTACAAAACTGAAATTATGTGCGAAGCTTGTCAAAAGGGAAAACAAACAAAAAATTCTTTCAACCCTAAAAACTCAATCTCTACCTCAAAGTCCCTTGAGCTATTACACATAGATCTATTTGGGCCAGTAAAAATAGCATCTTTAAGTGGAAAGAAATATGAGTTTGTTATTGTAGATGATTACACTAGGTGGACATGGGTAAAAAAGTTAAGAAGTAGGGATGAATCCCACAAAGTGTTTATCACTTTTTGCAAACAAATAATGAATGAAAAAGGTCTTAAAATTATAACATTTAGAAGTGATCATGGAGGAGAATTTGAGAACAAATTCTTTGAAAGTTTTTGTGATGAGAATGGAATCTCTCCTAACTTTTCTTCTCCTATAACACCCTAACAAAATGGAGTTGTAGAAAGAAAAAATAGAACACTCCAAGAAATTGCCAGAACAATGCTAAATGATATGAATGTTGCAAAACACTAAAATAGAGTCTATATTAGATCCATATTGAATAAAACACCATATGAACTGTGGAAAGGTAAAAAGCCTAACATCTCTTATTTTAAACAATTTGGTTGTACTTGTTATATGTTGAACACTAAAGATAATCTTGGAAAATTTGATTCACGATCTCAAAAGTGTACCTTCATTGGTTACTCTGAAAGATCCAATGCCTAAAGAGTGTTTAACAGGGAAACTAATATTGTGGAAGAATCCATACATGTTAAATTTGATGACAAACATCTTGACCTTGAAAAGTCAAAGCAAGATGATAATAGTGCAGGTTTACCAGAACCAAAGGAAGCTGATGCAGACAAACCAAGAGAACATGAAAAAGTGGAGGATGAAAGCAACACAGAATAACTCGACAAATCTTCAAAGGATGAATCTGAAGATAAGTCAGAAGGAAGATGTGGATGGAAGTACAAGTCATCACATCCCGAAACTCTAATCATTGGGAGGGCAAGTGATCCCTTAAGGACCAGATCATCACTTAAAGAAACTAGTTTGTTTGGCTTACTCTCATCTATTGAGCCTACTTCTGTTGATGAAGCACTGAGGGAAGATGGATGGATTCTTGCCATGCAAGAGGAGTTAAATGAATTTGAAAGGAATGATATTTTGGATCTAGTTTTAAGACCAGAAAAGAATATTATTGGAACCAAGTGGGTTTTTAAAAACAAGCTCAATGAAAAAGGAGAAGTTTTCAGAAATAAGACACGACTTGTTGCACAAGGCTACAATCAGTAAGAAGGTATTGACTACACTGAGAATTTTGCTCCAGTGGCTAGGTTAGAAGCTATTTGTATCCTACTTTCCTTTGCAGCTAATAATAATATTTCATTATTTCAAATGGATGTTAAAAGCGCATTTTTAATAGGTTATATAAGTGAAGAAGTCTACGTTAAAAAACCCCCAGGTTTTGAAAGTTCTGAATTTCCAAACCATGTTTTCAAACTTAAAAAATCTTTGTATGGTTTAAAACAAGCACCTAGGGCATGGTATGATAGACTTAGTAACTTCTTACTTAAAAATGACTTTGAAAAAGGACAAGTAGACAATACTTTTTTTATAAAATCAATAAAAGATAATATTCTGATTATTCAAGTTTATGTTGATGATATTATCTTTGGATCTATTAATGGCACTCTTTGCCAAAAAATTTCTAAATTGATGCAACAAGAATTTCAAATGAGCATGATGGGAGAACTTAAGTTCTTCATAGGAATACAAATTCAGCAAAGTCAAAAAGGTATATACATTCATCAATCAAAATATACAAAAGAGCTTCTCAAGAAGTTTAAGATGAGTGACTGCAAACCTATGGCTACCCCAATGCACCCTACTTGCTCACTTGAAAAGGATGACTCAGGCCAAATAATTGATCAAAAATCCTACAGAGGTTTGATAGGATCTCTCCTTTAGCTCACTGCTTCTAGACCTGACATTATGTTTAGTGTGTGTGCATGTGCACGATTTCAATCTGACCCTAGGGAATCACATTTAACTGTTGTTAAGAGAATCCTTAGATACCTAAAAGGCACTACAAACCTCACCTTGTTCTACAAGAAAACTCCTACATACAAACTGAGTGGATACTGTGACTCTGATTATGCTGGAGATAAATTCGAAAGAAAGAGTACAAGTGGAAACTGCACATTCTTGGGAAACAATCTAATATCTTGGTCAAGCAAGAGACAAAGCACCATTGTCATGTCAACAACATAAGCTGAATACATTTCAGCAGCCGGATGCAGCTCTCAACTCATTTGGATGAAACATCAGCTGGAAGACTACAAAATCATGAAGACTAACATTCCTTTATACTGTGAACACTTCAGCCATCAACCTAACCAAAAACCCTATCCTACATTCTAGAGCCAAACACATAGAGATCAAACACCACTTCATTAGAGATTATGTTAAAAAGGGGTACTTAACATTCAATTTGTAGACACTGACCATCAATGGGCCGACATATTCACCAAACCGTTACCTGAAGATAGGTTTGGCTTCATCAAGAAAAACCTAAACCTTACCTTCAACCCTGACTAGTAGCTTAGTAAGTTTTTTTATTGTTATATGTATTTTATTATTTTTGTGTACATTTATTAAAAAAAAAGATGAGCAGAAGATGAAGAAAAAAAAAGTATCTCATTTATTCCTTCAATCCTATTTTGTCTGATGACAAAGGGGAAGAAGATATATTCGATAAAGTATCTAGGGCATTAGACTTAGGGGGAGAAAAATAAAATTGGAGCTTAGTCTTAGGGGAAGTCAAAGTCAAAAGAAAGAAAAAAGTTTTATAAAAAATACAAAGTTTTGTCATCATCAAAAAGGGGGAGATTGTTGGAACCAAGTAGGTTCTTTCAATTAAAGTTTTGATGTTAACAAAAGTATTTTATGAAAAATCATAGTTTGACTTAGATGAATGAAAAATCAGATGATGTGCAAAATCAAAGGATGACGTCAACAGAGAATACACCAGAGGATGACGTCAGCAGAAGATACCTCGAGAAGATACAAATCAGAAGCAGAAGATGTCACCAGAGGATAACTTCACCAGAAGATAAAAATGCCACCAGAAGATTCGGCCAGAAGATATCACCAGAGGATACATCCAGAGGATACCAGAGGATATCACCAGAGGATCCCATCAATAGCAAGAATCAAAGGCAAACATCAGAGGATATCATCAATTAGACGATATCATCAAAGGGAAGAAACAATGACATCATTAGAGGATATTATTCTTGGCCCAGATTAGAAGGAAGTAGAGTCCAGAAGGAGACTTGGTCCAGACTTCTTCCAGACTAGAAGATAGCATGGTCCAGAATAGAAGACTTGGTTCAGACTTGGTCCATACCAAAAGATAGCATGGTCCAGAACATAAGACTTGGTCCAGACCAGAAGATAGCATGGTCTAGAACATAAGACTTATTCCAGACTTGGTCCATATCAGAAGATCAATTGTCCAGATCAGAAGATCACATAATGGTTCAGATCAGATCACATGGTCCAGAGTTGGTCGAGATCAGCAGATCATACGATCCAGAATTTAAATCATGATGCAGATCAGTGAAGACTTGATTAAAATTCGAAGAAGACTTGATTGAATTTTCATAGAAATTTGATTAAAGTATTAAGAGGATTTGATTCAAAAATCACTTAAGACTTGAAGGAAACTCGAAGGAAATCTGAAGCTAAAAGATGTGATCTGAAATTAAGAGAAACAGGATTGGTCAACAGAATTTTCAAATGCAATCTGAAGCTAAAAAGATACGTTTTGAAATTAAGTGAAACAGGATTGGCCAATAGATTTTTCAAAGGAAATCTGAGAAAGATTTATCTCGAATTTAAGCTTGGACAAAGCCCTAATTGCAGCTATAAAAGGAGGCTTCAGGCAGCAGCATTAGGCATCAAAAAACACAAGAACTCAAACTTCAATTCAAAGTCATCCGAGAGTTCAAAAGAGAGAAACACTTGAGTGCAACAGAAATATTCTCTAAGTGATTTTTCGAGAGTGAAAGTCATTGCAACAATCAGCTTTCCAGAAGCAACGTTTCAGAGTTCCAAAACCCTTGTAATCAAACCCGTTAGAGGTGTAGATTCCTTCTTCAATCTGGGGTTGTCATATTGGTATGTGAATACTTGACTTGTAGAGTCAATGTGCTGTTACCGTTCCTCAAAAGTCTGGAGTTGTCAGACTGTTTGGGAAAACTGACTTGGAGGGTCAGGTGTTGTAATTCAAAGTGTTTTGAATTAGTGGATTAAAGCCTTCGGAGTGAAGGGACTGGATGCAGCCAAGTTAATGGTGAACTAGGATAAATTGTTGTGTTCTTATGTTGTTATTATCCGCTGCTAAGTTTGATTAATTATTCATCAAATAATTCACATCAACATTCAACAAAACAACGAAAAGAATTCAAGTTTGACAAACACAATTCAACCCCCCTTTCTCGTGTTTGCACCTTCACTGTCTTCATGCGAGGCTGAATACATTACTGGCAGCTATGCAGCCTGCGAAGCATTGTGGTTGGAATCATTAACAACACAGCTGAAACTGGACATTTGCATGCCAATTCCATTAATGATAGACAATATCTCAGCAATAAATTTGTCAAAGAACCCAATATCTCATGGAAGGAGCAAACACATTGAGACAAGATTTCATTTTCTAAGAGATCAAGTTGGAAGATGCAAATTGAAGATCATTTACTAAAACGGAAGTGCAGCTGGCTGATATTATGACCAAGCCTCTGAGAACAGGTAGATTTGAACAATTAAGAAGACTGCTAACTGTGAAATCTCTTAGAAACTTGAATTAAGGGAAAATGTTGGAAACGAAGAACGTTCTCTGTAGTGTAATTTTATGTAATTCAAGTTTTAACAATAAGTGTATGTTATAACTAATTAACCTCTTAATTAGTTAGTTATACAGTTAGAGGACAGTTAGTTAATTAGAATAAATCATGTATATACAATACATTCAATCAATAATAAGTTCATTCATTCACATTCATCAATTATCTTGAGTTTACTTCCATTGTGAACATTAACTTGAAAATCTCTAACATAAATATGATTGTTGTACTATTAAATTGGTGGAGAAGATCCAAACATAATAGAAAAACATCAACAATAATACCACTACTTTTTCACAAATTCCCTATTACTAAACATGAAGAAAAGCAGCGGGATTCAATCTTGCAACTGGAATACAAATGAGATCATTGGCCCTAGGAGCAGTCAATCCAGGCCGTTCATTCATATCAATCATTTTGCCATAATCTAAAATTTTACCTTCAGAATCGAGCATTTTCCAATCAAAACATTGTATTAAAGCTCCAACTACAGTAGGCAATTGGTTCATGGCCAAAGGCATACCAGGACAACCTCTCCTTCCAGAACCAAATGGCAATAATTCAAAGTTATGACCTTTAATATCTATATCACTCCCTTCACCATATTCTAAAAACCTTTCGGGCCTAAATTCTAATGGGCTTTTCCATATCTTTGGATCTCTTCCCATGGCCCAAATGTTGATGCAAACTATTGAGCCTTTTGGAATTATGTTTCCATTCACCACACAATCTTCTATTCCTTTCCTCATAATCATTGGTATTGGAGGGTGAAGTCTCAATGTTTCTTTTATGATGGAATTTATATAGGGAAGGTTTGGAACATCTGCTTCATTCACTAGTCTTTCCTTTCCTACAATTTTTTCCACCTCCTCTTGTGCTTTTTTCAACACCCTTGGATTGTTAAATAGCTCTGACATTGTCCATTCCACTGAGGAGGCAGTAGTGTCAGTAGCTGCTGTAAAGAAATCCTGTAATATATATGTATATTAATAAAAAATCAACAGAACAAGAAAAATATTTATTTTTGCATTCAATTTAAAATATATTTTCTTTTTGTAAAAATTTAAACGCGTCAAATGTCACATTATTATATTTATTCATAATACTATGGTAATAAAGAAAATGAGAGAATTTTAACTCCATTGGTACTCATAAGACAAAATCAATATAAAATTTAAATTACAAAAAATAGTTAAATAAAAAAAAATGTTGTGATTTTAAATAATTAATTGTTAGATATATAATGTATGGGGATATAAGTTGGCTTAGTGAATATAACAGGTGGAGAGTTAAAAAGTACAATGATAAAGAGATTGTGAATTAGATCTATATTTTCATTAAAATACTATCAATATTATTAACATTATTCATTACTAATATTGATGATTAAAAAAATATAAATATTTATTTATACAAGTTATATTTTGTAAGAAAATATTTTATTTTCTCAAACATATTTGTATATCAAGTATAAGTTATTTCCATACTCTAACATAGAGATCTTATAAAATAAGTTGAAAATATATAGTTTATATAAGTTGTTATCATACACTCTCTTAAACAAATTCACAAAAACTTTCTCCTTCCCTGCCACAATAAATAGTCTTGTAAAAAAAATTATCTCAAAATGAATAATCTAAAAAAATAATATTAATTTCTTATTTTTTTTAATTATACTCTGTAATTAATATTAGTTGTATCATTTCCAAATTAATATATTTCACTTTACATTAATAATAATTAATAAATCAATCAATAATTAATAATTTAGTAAAAATATTATCCTATCTCCGTCGTAGTAGTCTCCGTCGTAGTAGAAAGGAGAGAGTGTGTCAAAAAATAATACTATAAACTCAAAATAAGACAATTAAAAAATATTCTTTTGAAGGAAGGCAATTCGAATATTAAATCAGCAATGTTCTAGAAAATATAAAATAATGAGAAGGAGAAGGTATATATGTACCAAGATCAATGATTTGATATGATTTCTTGTAAAATTAACCTCACAATCTTTCTCCTCGTAGACATCAAGCAAAATATCAAGAAAATCCTTCACTCTCTCTTCTTCATTCCCTCGACCTTCAACCTTTTCTTTCTTTCTTGATTCCTCACGATGAGAAATAATCTTCTCCAAAAAAGCATCATACCTTCTATGTATATCCATTGCTCTCTTTTTACAACCTTTCAAGTCCATGTTCTTGCAAAGTCCTATAAAATCTGAAATATTAAATTCTCCGAAAATTTGTGTAACCTCGCGAACCAATGTCCTAGCTTCTTCCGCTTGGCTATTTGTTCCCGAGGTCTCAATGCTCAACATCATTCGTGATATTATGTTGTTAGAAAGTTTCAACAAAGCTTCACTGAGGTTCAAGCTCTCTTTGCTATTAGATTTATTTGCCAAAGTTTGAACAAAATCGTTGAGTTCTTGGGTTCGAACCGATAAGAATTGTCTGATGATTCGATTTCCCAAGAGCTCAACGGTGCTAAGTTTTTTTATAAATTTCCAATATGTTCCATAAGGGGCGAAAGCGAAAGTTGCATCGTAGTAAACAACCATATTGATAGCTATGTTCATTTTACGGTGAGAGTAAACAAGTTCGTTTGTTTTGAGAAACTCTTTAGCGAATGATGGTGAATTAACAACTATGAATCGAGTGGAACCAAGTCGAAGGGATATAAGAGGGCCATATCGGCCGGAGAGGTCTCGAAATGCATGGTGAATGAGAGGTTTTAGGAGATGGAGATGGCCAATTATTGGTATTGATGGTGGGCTTGGAGGGTAGGGTAAATTCTGTTGTGATGATGAATTCTTGTTTTTTTTTAAGTATGAGAAAATTTGGAGAAGAAAAACAACTAGGAGAAGAATCATAGCTAATAAGGAGTAATCAGAAATCATGTTTGTTTAATTTGGAAATAAAAACTTAGAAGTGTTGTGAACAAAACTTATATTTATGGATGGTTTTTTAGAATACGGACACCAATTGGCATTCCAAGATTTTTCCACTTACACGGAGATCTTATAAAATAAATTTATATAAGTTGTTATCATAAATTCTTTCAAATACGCTTACGAATTTTTTTTTACTTTTGTACCACAATAAATTATCTTTTAAAAAAATCCTCTAAAAAATAATGATCTTTAAAAATAATATTTTTTTCAATTATATCATTAATTTATAACAGTTGCATTACTTTCAAATTAATATATTTCAGTTTGTACTCATGATAATAGATAAATAAGGATAATTATACGAGGAGGAATAAGGATATTTGAAGGAAGGCAATTCAAATATTAAATCAACAATCTTCTAGAAACTATACGAGGAGGAGAGGGTATATATGTACCAAAGATGAATGATTTGATATGATTTCTAAGTATTCAAATGGACTCCAAGATTTTTTGGTTATACATATTGTCTAGTGGGTATAGAAATGGAAATTATTATTTATATTCTTGTTTGTACGTAACGAAATTATCGTGGAGATGAGTTAATGATGTGACAAGGTGACAGTGTGGTAGTAAACAAGGGGTATTTTCCACTGTATACTGCTTTGACAATTTTTTTATATTATAAAAAATCTAATACACAAATATTCTATATTTTTTCTTTAATAAGAGATCCTATCTCGAACATATAATAATGTGTTGGTTTACATTTTTTTTAACAAATGATGATGAAATATGTTAAATTAATAGATAAAAATAATAAAAAAATTAAATTATATCAATAAAATTAAATAAAATATATTAAATAAAAAATATATCAATAATTGATATAGTTGAATAGAGTGTAAAAAAAAAATATGTTATAATATTTTAATAACTTTTACTATAATAATTTTAGTGACATGAGAAAATGTTTTTAAATAATTCACTCATTCCAATTGAGTAAATCATTTATGAACAAATCCCTTGTACCTTTCAATACTACCAAGTTGAGTTTGGTTTTAAAAACTCATTTACAAATTTATCAATCAATAAGATTTTTACCATAACCATAGTTAGTTAAAATTTTAAATATTTTTTTTATGGAATTTTTTTTAACGTATTTTGTTTAATTTTATTAATATAATTTAGCTTAGAACAATGATGGAAATAATTTTTTTTTTAAAAAAGTAACCAAAATGCCCCAATTTAAAAATAAAATAAAGAATTGCTTTACTTTTGAACTCATTCAGGATTGGACAAATAGGAGGTCGGGCTACTTTGTTATTCTTTTTTTTATTTTTACAATTAGATTTTTTTATTATTTAATAAATTAAAAATAATTAAATTATTTAAAAAAATGAAATACTATTAATAAAATAAAATAAAATACATTAAATTGAAGAAAAAAATGTAGTTGAATAGATATGCCAAAACAAATAATATATGTTGTATTATTTTAACAACTCTTTCTTATTTTGTAGTTAAATTTTTATTATTATAACTACTCTTTCTAATTTTACAGATAAATTAGCCACTTAATTCTATTTTCTTAACAAATACCTCATATTTTTTCTCAAGATATAATAAATAAAAATAATTATAATTAAAAAAAGTAAATTATATTAATAATATTAAACAAAATACATTAAATAGAAGAAAAAAATACATCAAATTTGAATTTTTAATAAAATAATTTGATTGATTGAAACCAAATCACAAGGATTCGTATTGCACCATCCACAACTGTTGATTAATTGAAATCGACGAACATGATTAATTTTTTCATAAAATAATTTGATTGGTTGAAACCAAATCACAAGGATTCGTACTGCCCATCCACAGCCGTTGATTAATTAAAATCGATGAACAAGATTGAATTTTTAATGAAATAATTTGATCGGTTGAAACCAAATTAAAGGATTCATACTGCACCATCACAGTCGTTGATTAATTGAAATCGACAAACAAGATTGAATTTTAAATAAAATAATTTAATTGATTGAAACCAAATTACAAAGATTCGTACTGCACCATCACAATAATTTGATGTATTTTTTTCTCTTCTATTTAATATATTTTGTTTAATGTTATTAATATAATTTACTTTTTTTTAATTATAAGTATTTGCATATCTATTCAACCGCATTTTTTTTCTTCAATTTAATGTATTTTATTTTATTTTATTAATAGTATTTTGTTTTTTAAATAGTTTAATTATTTTTAATTTATTAAATAATAAAAAATCTAATTTTAAAAATGAAAAAATAAAAATAACAGAAGTAGCTTCACATCCCCAAGATGCGACCTCTTTTTTCCTCTAGTCGCATCCCCGCTATCCGACCTTCTAAAGAGGTTCAAAAGTAAGGCAATTCCGTATCTCATTTTCAAACTGAGACATTTTGATTACTTTAAAAAAAAAAGAATATTTCCATAAAAAAATCATTTAGCTTATTATTATTATTATTATTTTTATTTATTAAGTTGTAAAATAAAAAAAAATAAGAGTGAGTTGTTAACAAAAACAAGATGAAATTAATAATTTATTTGCTAAACATTTAAAATAGGAGAGACATATTATAAAACACATTTATTTTTGTCACATTTACTTAATTGTATTAATTGTTGTTTTTTTCTTTCTATTTTATGTATTTTGTTTGATTTTATCAATATAATATAATTATTTATTTATTATTTATTAATTTAACATTTATTTTATTTGTTAAAATAAAAGAATTTTAACCAACACATATTTGCATCCCTACATGCAACTTCGATAGAAGGAAAAATAAAAATTCTCATTTCTACCTTGCAACATCTTAAAGTCAAATAAAATAAAATATTTTTATATATAAATTTTAATAATAAAATATAACAGAATTTTTTTAAAAGAAAATATAGTAAAAAATTACTCGCAGGTAGCCCTTAAGGCCAGGATAGACTGGTGTGGGACGTATTCTTTTCTTGTATTTTCTTTTTCAGATAAATGCATGATTGCTAAATGCTACCTTGTGGGTCATACTAAATTACTAATGGGACCAATTTGTCCCGCACTCATTCATCACAATCATCGCTATTTTTCACAATCTATCACTATTTTTCAATAGCAATAATATTAAAGAAATATATTATAATAATATAGATTCGTCGGAATAAAATATAACAAAAGTGATGGTAAAAAAATTGATGTATTTAATTAAAAATTAAAATTAAATATAATAAATTTTTAATTATTCTTTTTTATTTATATTTCATTCTAAAGCATTAATTATTAGTGTTACATTTCATTGATTCTCTTTATTAACATTGTATTCTAAATTTCCTAGGAGTAACAAATGATGACAAGAGTTATGTGGTTATCGATTAGGTCATTTCAGCGAATGCTGAATGGTCTCATTAACTTTGATAGTAGTACAGTAGAAAAAATGTATGTATAAAAAAGGGGCGTGTAATTCAACCCACTAGATTACTTGAAAAAAAATGATTAATATTTATTTTTTAAAAAAGGTTTGATTGTAGAACAAAAATATAATTTGTATTATATAAAAATATAAAAAGTATGTCAAATTTATACTGTATACAACTATATACTTTTTATTAACAGATTTTATATAATTTGTAATATATTAATAATCCTGGTCTATAAGAAAAATAAAAACTTTTTATTTGTAAAAGAAGTACTTGATTTTTCACAATAATTAAAATGAGACAATTTGATCTTTACAAAATAAAATATCTCTATATAAATTTGCCTTCAATAAACTATTTAATTTTTTTTGTTTTTCCTTTAGCCTTCAAACAACCACAAAAAAAATATTATGTATTTTGTTTTTCGTACATTGATATCATTTTTTTTTATATATTATGGATCTTTTAGAATTGTGAAATATTATTGATATTATAATCCTTGACATTTGATGACTTTGTTCAAATGTTTTTTTCACTCAAACTTTGTTTGAATGCTAAAGAAATTAAGGAATAAGTGAATAATTTATTGAGGAATAAACTAAAGTAAAATCTATTTATAACATTTCATTTATGATACCTTAAACAAATTGAATACATGTATTGTTTGAAAGTTGTTTTAAAATGAGTTTTGGTTTTTTGTTTTAAATTTTGTTTTCTAAATGGATTTTAAAAAACTGTTTATAAAGGGAAATGAAAATTAATTTTGTCTGGCAATTTCAATTTTGAAAACTGTTTTTGAGTAGAGAACTAGAAATAATTTGTTTGGATAATTTATTTTTAAAATATTTTAAAAACATAAAAAGAGAAATCTTATTTTATAAAGTTAAATAAATTTTTTATCCTTATAAATATACCGTATTTTGTATTTAGTCATTCTAACAAATTTCTTCAAACAATACTCTTTTAAATATTTTCTATCAACAATTTTAGTATTTGCTTTTATATCAACTCACGTGTATCATTCGAAGTTTTGAATGATTTTTTTGAGACATGTTTATAATATTATAATAATTTTTTGAACAAAATTTAATTTTTTTAACTTAAGGTGAATTAAATATGAATTTTTAAAGTTAAATTTTTTTAAAAAATAAATTTAATTTATTCCTTGGTAAAAAAAATTATAAATTTTTGTGGAAGAGATTTATATAATTTTCTAAACATGTATAAAAAAAAGTAATTTAAAAGTTATACATGAATTGATTTTAAAATAAAGACCAAAATTAATGATAAAAAATATTTGAGAGATTATTATTTAAATATATTTTTTAAAATAAACTAAAAGTCAAATATTTATACATATAAGGATAAAAACCTTATTAAACTCCATTTATTATATATATATATATATATATTTTTTTTTGATTCCTCAATAATATTTAGCTAGCTACTTTTAAACCAGCTTGCTCTTAAAAACTATATAAATATTTATCATCACTTCCATAATATTATTCTCTTTCTTTTATTTATTTTTTAATATATTTGAAATAATCAAATATCTGGATCATTGTAGGACAAACTCAAAATAAGGCAATTAAAACGAGTGATATAAGTCTGGATCATTGTAAGACAAACTCAAAATAAGGCAATTAAAAGGAGTAATATAAAGTCTCTTTTAAATACTTTTGCAATTTAATTTTTAAAAATTGTTTTATAAATTTAATTTTAAAAATTATTTTAAAGAATAAAATTAAAAAAAAAACTTGTTTGAGATACCTGTTTTAAATAGTTTTAGAGATGAGAAAAAGAGAAAACATATTTGATAATCTAAATTTTTAAAATAGTTTTTTTACTAAAAAATTTAAAAAATTAAAAATGGAGAAGTAAAATATCATTTATCAATTTTACTTTTTTAATTTTATAATATTAAAAATAGTTTTACAAAATAGTTTTTAAAAATAAATAATTCAAATAAATTTTTTAATTTTAAAATTTTAAAAAATTAAAATAAATTTTTGAATGGAGAATCAAACATCTCATAATTTCTAGTATTCCAAGATTTTTCCACTCTAAATTTTTGGTTATATATATTGTTTTGTGGGCAGAGGAATGGAAAAAATTGATTGGTAGAGAGAGACGTACGTGTAGCTAGGCTAGCCGCGGGTAAGAATTTGTAAAGAATCTTTCACAGCTGTTTTTACTCCACAGTTAATATTTATATTTTTGTTTTTACTCTAAAATTTAGCGAAATTATTGTGGAGAGAAGTTAATTCATATGATAGTGACAGGTAGCAGGCAGCATTTACTGCTTTGGGACCTATTCTTTTCTCAATAGCAATGATATTAAAGAAGAAAAAAAAATGATGTAATTCTACCAAAATAAAATTAACAGTTAAAAAATTAATATATTAAATTAAATTTTTTGTTATTTATATTTTATTTCAGAGAATTATTAATTATCAGTGTTAAATTTCATCAATTCTCTTTATTATCGTTGTATTTTAAATTTTGAACCAACAACATGGTCACGGTTCTCTTTACTATCATTAAGTTTCGTACCAACAACAAATGATGACAAGAGAAGTAAATGCGTGCGAGATGGACGGTATGGTAGCAGGCAGCATTTAAGGCGAGGACAGGCTGGTTTCATGACAAGATAGTTTATGTTTCTGTGGTTAAGATGAGGCCACTTCATAACTTTGATATTAGTATAGTAAAAATAAATGTATCTACAAAAGTACGTGTATTGTGGAAAGGATCTTTATAATATTTTAAATAAATGTAAAAAAATAATTTAAAAATTTAAATGATAAATGTAAATTAATTTAAAAATAAAAATTATTTATAAAAAATATTTAAGGTATTTAAAATTTAAAAAAAAGTTTAAAATAAAATATTATATATTTATAGTCATACAAAACTTATTTAAAGTTATTTAAAATATATATATATATATATATATATTCTATTTTTGGATAGTTATCCTCTTATACGATGAATATCAATTTGAGATATCCTAGTATTTTTATAACTTTTTGAGATAATAACTATATAATAAATTATTGTGATGGGATGTGAGTATAAAATAATTTTACATTATAAATATACATCTCTGAATCTAATTTTTAATCTTAACATGTCCTTAAATAATTAAATTTTTTTAATAATAATAAAATTATAATATATATATATATATATTTGTAAAAGTAATATATAACTCACTAAATATACATGGACATATTTTGATCATGACTTTACTTGGTAGAAATAAATTTGTCATAATCAAAATAAATTTATACACCAACATAAATTTATTTCTATTTTAACTTGATAGAAACGATAATAATTTACAATGGTAATGTATAAAAACTTATACAGTCATATTTTAATTATAAAATAAATTTTGATGCATTGTTGATGTAAATTTTTTATACATTATCGATCATCCTTTATATGAATTTAAGGTAGACATCATCAAAATTAAAGCGTTTACAGTGTTAATGTTAGGGTGTATAAGAACTAGATCCTATAATTACTTCTAAACTTAATATATTTGAAATTTTTAATTTTATTTTAAAAATTATTCTAAATA
The DNA here is from genome assembly GCA_037974295.1 of Cicer cuneatum. Taxonomy (NCBI): domain Eukaryota; kingdom Viridiplantae; phylum Streptophyta; class Magnoliopsida; order Fabales; family Fabaceae; genus Cicer; species Cicer cuneatum. The sequence continues at coordinate 76,380,989 of JBBPBO010000005.1, forward strand.
TATCATTAACATTAATCTAATAGCTGACATGTTGGTGAAAATAATCGCCATTAAATTCTACCACTATACTTTAGCTTTATCCACCCCAAAACATAAAATTTTATGTATAAATAAATATATTTTTATGTTTGATGTCTCAATAATATTTATTTACCTACTTTACACTGTTTACTTTTAAAATAATTAGTAAAAAGAAAAAAGAAAAAAATTATCTTTTATTTAATAAATTTATTCATTTTATTTAGATACTTTTAATCTCTATAATAACTACAAAAATAATTTTGTTAATAATAAAAATTGTCTAGACAAAATTGAAGACAACGAATTTCTTACAAATAAGTTATTTGTTCACATTTTGTAAAAAAAATTTAGTTGTTCACATAGTTATTTTAATAAGTATTTATTAAAATTAAATAACAGTGATCCCTTAATTTAATTTTAGTTAATATTTTAGTTCTTTATCTTTTTTTTTTCGATTTAGTCTTTTATTTTAATTTTAAGTGACAATGATCTTTTATGTTTTAAAATTTCAACAATGTTATCATTTTTTTTACAAAAATTCATCAAAAATTTCAACGAAAACCCATAAGATTAATTATATTCTTCAATATAATATATATTTTATCAAATTCAAAACTCAAATCTTCAAATAAACTTATATTTTTATCTCTAACAACATCAAATAAAAAATGAAAATATGAGTTTATTTGAAGATTTGAGTTACGAATTTGATGAAATTTGTATTATATTAAAAAATATAATTAATTTTATGAGTTTTAGTTGAAAATTTTGATAAATTTTTGTAAAAAAAAAGATAATATTGTTGACATTTTAAAACATAAAATATCAAATTGTCATTTAAAATTAAAATAAAAGACTAAATCAAGAAAAAAAAAAGATAAAAAACTAAAACGTTAACTGAAATTAAGTTAAAGAACTACGTATTTTATTCAATTTTAAATCTTTTAATATTTATTTTCTAATAAAATATCTGAGTGTAAAACACTTGATGTAACAAAACACAAACCAAATATCATGAGAATATATTCAAGTTGCGAAACTACCTTTGAGCCATTAGTGAAAGGAATACGAAGGGTTCACACCCAATAGCTACGATACATAACTACGACTAATAATATATAAGTATGGGATACGATATTTTGAAACAAAATCAAATTATTAATAAAAAAACATTTTTTATTATATAATTTAATTAAGAATTTAAGAGAATAAAATTGTTTGATTCACAGTACAAAATCATAATAAAAATTTTAAAAAGTAAAAAATTATGTTTGTTTACGACAATAAATAAACTTAAATACATATGCATATTTTATTAAATTACAAAAAAAACCACAAATTTCTCATACAATAAAAATAGCTTACCTACGAATACATGCGACTGTTGGTGCCGGATAAATACCCAATATGAGTATTTCTCCATTTTATAAGTACTCATATTTTATAGTCTAATAATAACCTTAAGAGATGACAAAATAAAAATAATGATGGAATAAATGAAATATATTGATAATGTAATAGAAAGAAAATAAAATATTAAATATCTAGATAAATTAAAGGTGTCTAACTATAATATTTAACAAAAACACACTACTCCATTTGTTTTTAATTTTCAAACTTTCTCTCTATATTTAAAAACTGAAACAGAAAATTAAAAAGCAAAACACATTTCAACTCTTTATGTTTTTTAGTCCCCAAAATTAGATATGAGAACACGACTAGTTTTTATAAAAATATCTCCCATACAGGTTTTAAAAATTAAAACAATATTAAAAAAATTAAAAACTAAAAAAGAGATTTTGAGAATTAATTCAAAGAGACCTTAAGTGTTCAAAAAAGTCTTAGAAAGTGTTTCAAGGTCCGGCATTCTAGTAATGGAATTCGTATGATAGAGAATAGTAATAAAATGTCAAAGCTGATATATAGTTTTTGTATTTTTAGTATGATAGAGAATAGTAATAATTCGTATGAAAATAAAGTAGGAGATAAGGATCGACATTTTTGTATTTTTAGCATTGACTTGGCACAATATATAGTTTTTTTTCTTTAATATATTTTTTTAGTAAAAGTTACCGATATATCCGGTGTTTAAAAATATATATACTAAAATGTTCAATTTTTTCATGCATTAATTTTGTTCTCTAAAAGAAGGTGGATGCGATTATCTAGTACGTTTTAATTTTCTTTTTATTTAACAAAAAAAATAATAGTTAATTTAATAAATAAAATTAATAAAAATATTTTTAAAAAATAGAATTGTATTAATAAAATAAAGCAAAATACATTTAATAAAAAAAAATATATCAAATTTTAGATGTGCCAAAAGAAATAACATATCTCGTATTTGGCATATAAAATAGCAAGATTCTATTTTGTTAACAACTACTTTCTATTTTTGACTCCGATCTAAAAAATAATAAAAATAAAGTATTGTTAATTTTAGTAAAAAATAATAATAAAAATATTTAAAAAATATATATTATATTAATAAAATCAAACAAAATACATTTAATAGAAAAAATACATTAAAGTTAATGCAAGTTGAATAAATATGCAAAAAAAAAAAAAATAACGTATCCCTCTTGCATATGAAATAGCAACATAATTCTAATTTATTAACAACTCCATCCTATTTCTCATAATAATAATGATGATAATAATAAAAGATTGTTAATTTAATAAAAATATTTAAAAAAATTATATTAATAAAATCAAACAAAATACATTTAATAGAAAAAAAATAATACGCGGTTGAGTAGATGTGTCAAAACAAATAACGACTCCCCTCTTATTTTGCAAATAAATTAGAAACTTATTTCTATTTTGTTAACAATTCTCTCTTATTTTTCCTCTGGATATAATAATAAAAAAGGATTGTTAATTTAATAAATAAAAACAAAAAAATTTAAAAAAACAAAATTATATTAACAAAATACATTTAGAAAAAAAATACAAATTATAGTAACAACTCTATCTTATTTTATTATTATTAACAATATTTTATTATTATTATTATTATTATTATTATTTTTATTTTTATTTATTTATTAGATTGGAGAAAAATTAGGAGGGAGTTGTTCACAAAATTGAATTATGTTTCTATTTTATCTACAAAATAAGATTGATACATTATTTGTTTTGGCACATCTATTCAACCCCACTAAGTTTGATATATTTTTTTCCTTCTATTAAATGTATTTTTTTAATTTTATTAATATAATTTTGTTTTTCTTAAATATTTTTATTATTTTTCATTTATTAAACTAACAACTATACTTTTGTTAAATAAAAAAATGAAACGTAATAGATGGTTGCATCTCGAGATGCGACCTTCTATTAGAGAAAAAAATCTATATTTTATATGGTTGTATTCTTGAATGCAATCTCCTAAAATTGAAAAAAGATAAGATATTTTAATATATATTTTTCAATGTGGGTATATTGATTAGATCTTTTAATATATATATATATATATGCAACTCTAATGGCAAAAAAGACAGGTATTGGACTTGCTAAGATACTGGTTCTTTCTTACCTTGGACTGTAGCACCTTCTCTTCACCTTAAATTAAATACATGTATTGGACTCTGATAAGATGTTGGTTCTTTCCTACCTTGGACTTTAGCACCTTCCTCTCACCCATATATACATATTTGACTTTTAAGAAAAAAAATAATATTATAAGTACTACATAATAAAGTGATAAGATCAATATCAAATAAATATATAGTCACAAGAGAATCATATAATAAATCGTTAACGTGTTTCAACTTCAATTTATGCTGTTGGAGGTCACTATTGTGCTTCTATATTTGAATAAATCTAACATAACTGGAAAAAGTAAAACAAATCTATAAAATGCAGTGAAAAATAAATAATAATTGGTCCTAGAAATGTATAGTCACAAGATAATCATGTAATAAATCGTTATCGTGTTTCAAATTCAATTTATGCTGTTGGAGGTAACTATTGTGCTTCTATATTTGAATAAATCTAACATAACTGGAAAAAGTAAAACAAATCTATAAAATGCAGTGAAAAATAAATAATAATTGGTCCTAGAACAACACACATATCAACAGTTGCAAAAAAGAAAGTTCAATAGAATAAAATTTAGAAAATTTGCATACAAAGTGAGATAGAAATTCACCAACGGAAAAAGTGAAATGGAGATAAGAATCACAATATGAAATGCAAGTTTTCTATCTCAACTTTTGTAAAGTAATTTTATTTTAAAGGAAATATTTTAATGAGCCAATTATATTGTAGATGTAGATGTAGATGAGAGGATTCTAACTCTATTGGTACTCATAAGACAAAGTTAACATAAAATTTAAATTACAAAAAATAATTACATATTAAAAAATGACGTGATTTTAAATAATTGATTGTTAGATATTGGATCCGTTTGTTTAAGATTTTGTTTTAAAAATAATTATTTTTAGTATTTTATCTTTTTTATAACATTTTTAAAAATGAATTTTAAAATAATTTTTCAAATGAAAAATTGATTTTAATAGTTTATCTTAAAATATGATTTAAGTATTTCATCTATTTTCTACAATTTTTTTTTGGATTATAAGATTTTAAAAAATGATTAAAATGAAAAACTATTTTAAAAAGCTCTTCAAAAAAACCATTTTTAAAATATACCTTTTTAAAAAATGTGATTTTTATCATGTTAAAATCTTTAATAATAAATATGTTATAAAAATTATTTTAAAAATATAAAATCAAAATTATTTTTTTAATATCTTAAACAAACATATCAGTTATACCTAACAAAATATAACTATAGGGTAGTTGTTGCTTAAAAAATAATGATTACCATAGTCGTGTAACTAAAAAAAGTTGTTCTCAACATACACCTTCCAAAATAGGCAATACTTTTGAAGAATGATTTAATAATTCTATTTATACAAACATATTAATTAATTACTAATAATATATAATGTATGGGGATATAAGTTGGCTTAGTGAGTAGAGTGGAGACTTAAAGAATGTAGTGATGTATGATAAATAGATCGCGAATTGGATTCTTATTTTCATCAAAATACTAATGATATTATTTCTAAATCAACACCATTTACTTTACATTAATGATAATATTAAATAAATTAATAATTAATAAAAATATTTCTATTTTTATTTTTTTAATATATTTAAAATAATTAAATATCTTCGTCTTTATAGAAACTATAAATAACAGAACAAACTCAACATAAGGCTATTAAAACGAGGGAGATGATTTCTAGTACTGTCTTGTGGGTAGAGGAATGGAAAAAATTGATTGGTAGAGAGAGACGTACGTGTAGCTAGGCCAGCCGCGGGTAAGAATTTGTAAATAATCTTTCACACCTGCTTTTACTCCACAGTTAATATTTATATTTTTGTTTTTACTCTAAAATTAGCAAAATTATTGTGGAGAGAAGTTAATTCATATGACAGTGTGGTAGGAGGAAGCATTTACTGCTTTGGGACCTATTCTTTTCTCAATAGCAATGATATTAAAGAAAAAAAAATGTAAAAATGATATAGTTGAAAAATTAATTATTTAATTAAAAATTAAAAATTAAAAATAGATATATTAAATTTTTAATTACTATTTTTACTTATATTTTATTTTAGAGAATTATTAATTATTAATGTTGAATTCTAAATTTCTTACCAATAACAAATGATGATAACAGAGTTCATGTTTTTGTGTTCATCTATTTGGTCATTTCAACTTTGATATTAGTATAGTAGAAAAGATGTATCTATAAAAAAAGGGGCTTGTAATTCAACCAATTAGACTACTTTGACAAAAACAATGGTTAATTTTTATTAAAGAAAAAGGGTTTGGTGGTAGAACAAAAATTTAATTTGTATTCAATATAAAAAGTATGTAAAATTTATAGTGTATGCAAATTAATACATCTATTCAACAAATTTTATATAACTGTAATATTTTAATAGTTCTTTTTAATGATCTAATTTGGTCTATGAAAAAAATAAAAATAACTTTTTATCTGTGAGAGAAAAAATCTAAGACAATTTAGTCATATAAAAAACAATTAGATTATTAACAATAATACTTTCGTTCTTGATTTTATGGCTTGAGAATAAGACTTTCATTCTTGATTTTCTATGATTTTAATGAGAAATGCTTGATGAGAATTACTTAGATTGAATAATGATATATAATTTACCAAAGAAAAAGTATTTTTCGATTGAATTTGATCACAAACGTAGTCTTTGAGACGAATTGGAGCATCAACATAAATGGATAGATTATTGGATGATGGAGCATCAACATTTAATGATGGAGAATTGGATGCGGTACCAACACGAGAGCTATTAGTGGAAATAGTCACAACTGTGTCATTTGAATTATCAAGATTAATATTTCCTTGAGATATATTAGGATGAGTAGGTGATATAGCGGAGGATTCAACCAATTATTCCTCATAAACTTAGTCTTAATGTTGGTTGTATTGTTAAATTGAGAAGATGGAAGATCATGATAAGGACAAATAGTTTCATGAAATTGAAAACATAAATTTGAAGAGTTTGTAAGTCATATATATGATATCCTTTTTGACTAAAAGAATAACCAATAAAAATACCAACTTTGGATGGATCATCGAATTTATGTTAAATATTCATATTTTTGGCAAAACACAAGCATCCAAAAACACTAAGCAACGAGTTTGAAGGGAGGAAAACCAAGTAAAACTTGATGAGGAGACTTATATTGAAGAATTGAAGTTGAGAGTTTATTTATAAGAAATGTGATAGTGAGGATGTACTCACCCCAAATAGAAAGAGGTAAATACGCTAGATAACGTAAAACTGTTGTTACATCGAGGTAAATTGTTGTGGAACTGCAACATAACTACACTGGTGGATAATGCTGTGATTATGAAACCGAGTTAGCATTTGAGTGAATAGGAATTCAAAACCATTGTTAGAACCAATCTTTTGAAGTTGAGGAAGAAAAATATGTCCATTACGAGAGTTGATTTAATCAATTTTAGCATTAAATTGACGATTGAAAAAATGAATCATCATATTAAAGGTTTCAAGTTTATGTTTCATTAGATATAGCCAAGTGCACTATGAATACTCATTGTTAATGGTTCAAAAAAATGCAATTCATTGTTGGATGGTATAGAGAATGGACCCCAAATGTCAACATGAATTAATTCGAAGCAATGAGTAGAGTAAAATGTACTTTGAGAAAATGGTAGATGTGATTGTTTGGCACGTGGACAAATAAACTTGTTATTAACATTAATTTTTAGAGAATTTCTAGCAATGAAGTTGAAAAGAAATATAGATGGATGGTCCAGACGTGAAAGCCATAGGTCAAATTCATCACAATGCAAAAAACTAAAACAAGAACTTGTTGGATGACTAAAGCAATAGTGATTGTTACCATGCTTACTAAAACATTGAAGGTGCAAATTAGATTTGGATGTTAAATCTGCACTTAGATAAAACAGTCTATTGCCCTTGACCAATCATCTTCTTCATTCTTCGATCTTGAAATATAAAACCAAACGATGAAAAAAATTACATCACAACTTGTAGATTTTGTTTAGTGTGAAATGGACAATAAATTAAATTTGAAATTTGGATTGTGGAAAACATTTGTGAGTGTGAGTGATGGTGAACAACTAATAGTGCCTATATGTGTCACTAGTACTTGAGAACCAACGATAAGTAGAACAAATATATTTTTATGGACCTGAGAGTACCGAGAAAAAAATAGAGAGAGATCTACAAATATGGTTAGAAGTTCTTGAGTCAATAATCCATGAAAAAGGGAAACAAGCAAAAGTTGTACCTACCAAATTCACTGAGGATCTAGCAATGTCATCTTTCAACAAGCGGATAAATTTTTTGTAGTATTGTGCACTTGATAGTTGACTTGCAAGGTTAGAGGAAGTGGACGAAGATGGTCCAATTTTCCTCTCAGGCTTATCAAGAAAACTATGAATCTGGTAACAAGTAGCAAGGGTATGACCATGCTTATTACAATGTTCACAAAAAGGACATTGGCGTTTTCTTGGAGGACGATATGATGGTTTGGAGGCTTGGAGTGATGCAGATTCAACAACATGAGTGAATTTGAAATTGATCTCTCGTTGTTTTTCATCTTGACAGACTAGATTGTAAATACCTTGAATAGAAGGAAAAAGGGTCCTTTAGATGAATCTGACTACAAATAACAGAAAATCTATCATGAACGCCTTGAAGAAATTACATGGCACGGTATTGATTATGTTGATCAATAATGCTTAGCATTACCATATATACAAGGAGTGATGGAGGAAATATCGTCCCATAGAGATTTGAGTTGAGTGAAACACAAAGAAACAAACATGCCATCTTGCTTGAGGGCATAAATGGGTTGTTTCAGGTGATAGATTTTAGGAACATTTGACTGAGAATATCGATAATTTAAATCAGTCTAGATTTGTATTGCAGTTTCAGTGTACGAAATACTAGGATGAGTTTCAGGGGAAACAAAATTAAGAATCCAACTTGCAACTAACTTATTTCCCTGTTGCCATATGGGAATGTCTTCTTTCTTCTTTGGAGTTAAAAGTGATCCATAAAAAAAAAACCAAGTTTGTTTTTTCTTGGGGTGCCCTTGTGAGTGCACGACTCCATGACATATAGATGTCTCCTGTCAGCAAAGGAGTAACAAGAACAGTTGAAGGACGGTTTGAGTGCTGAATTATACAATGACCTGCGTTTGAGTTTGAGGTTGTTGTAGTCGATTGGGTTGTAGGAGAATGAGTAGGAAAAATTAGTGGTGGTATGTCGACATGATCAACAAGAGTCAAGTAACAATTGATGCCATGTAAAAATAAAGGAGAATACAGGACTAATTAATTTGATTGGCTCCTAACTGATCTTATATATTGGTTGTATTTCTCTTTCTATTAACGATGTTTCTTTGTTACATAATATAAAGAAGTTTCTCTCTAATAACATTGAAATGAAATATCTTTTGTGATTGAAATAAAAATATTTCGTAGTAGATCACAAAAACTTTAAAGATTGTCTTAAAAAGACAATATCAATAAAATATTAGAGATTTATAAATGAAAAACAAAACTCTGCAAAGATAGCTTTTATTCAAAAATAGAAAACTTTCCCAAATAAATAGTTCATATTCAGTTCTCAAGATTAGTATCTTTGTCATAAAAAATATAAGAAAATAAAAGATTAAAGACAAAAACACAGGGAGAAAATCAAGAACACTAAAAAAACACCATTATAGATTAAAGTGTGGTTTTCTTTTTCTCCAATGGAAATTATAAATATAGTAAGAATCATAATATCAACAATATCGACAAGATCCTTAAATGAATTTTTCTAACAAAAGCAATATAGTTTGGTCATTATTGGTGGCTCCGTAAAACTCATTCATAACATTTTGTTTGTTTTTTTACAAAGTAGCAAGAAATTCACGCTATCAAACGAGTGACACGTCATTGATAAATATTTATTAATGTTAAAGAATTATATCGTATTTTTTTTAATATTTATCAATGTTAAATACATGTAACATGTTTTTTTTATGTATTAGTGACAAATATTTATTATGTAATTTTTATATTTATCATTGAATTTTTTTTTTGTATTAGGAAAAAATATTTATTCAATATGTTGCTTATATTTTTCAAAGACAAAGTTCTATCTCATTTTTTTTTTAATATTTATCAATAATAAATATTTCTCCCATATTTTTTTTATGTATTAGCAATAAATACTTGTACTTTAATTTTTATATTTATCACTGGCGAATATGTGTCCATTGTTTTTTAATAGTGTTTGAAATTAAAAGAAATAAGAAATAAAGGAAAATCAAAGCCAATAAATATTTATTTTGTCATTTTTTATATTTATTACTTATATAACTTTATTGAAACTACAATTTTTTTTTATATTTATCACCGACAAATATTTATCCTATGTTTTTTAACATTGTTTGAAATTAGAAAAAAAAAGACCTACAATTCCTATCGGTTTTTATATTTATCTTTTATGTAATTTTATTGAAACTTCAAAATTTTGTTTGTGTAATTATATTGTTGTCCCCTTATTCCATCTGTAAGTGCTTTTACTTTAGAGATTAATTATGTGTATGACAATTATGTGTATGACAATTATGTTTCACTTGCACTTTTTTTATTGCACTTTTTTTTTTTGTAGTTTTTCATATCATATTATTTTCTTATATTGATAGTAGATACAATCATTGATTGAGATTCATTATAGATCACCCACGAAAGAGGTCATCACATCGGCGGCGGGAGTTGAACCTACGATCTTGTAAGTGTGAGTCAACTCTTTATCAACTGAATCAACCTTAATTAGTTCATAAAGTTCATTCATTAATGATATATATAATTAAAAGACATTGTTGATTCTGGTGATAAAAGAAATACGCTTGCGATTTCAATGGAAAATAAACGGAAATTGTTGTAGATATTTAACATAACAACAATGATGCATAAACACCCATAATTTTTATACATCCATTCAACAACCCATTTTCTTTCTATATCTCTCTTTCTATCACATCAACTTCTCTATTTCTTTCTCTATCAAATAGTTGATGAAGTGTATAGATGTATACAAATTATTTTCCAAAGCATAATTGCCACTATGTTTTAACATTGTAATAATTTCCTTATAATACAACAAAACACAAACGGTGGAAATAATATCGAAGTACTACATATTTGTTATTTGTTGCGTTCTATAAATCCCATTACTAAAACAGAGGAAGATTAAAATATAGAAGATTCAACTACACCATAAAGTCGGCAATAGAAAATCTACTTTAAGGAAAGATTGCGAATAGAAAGAGATTTTGATCTTCTATACAACTGTTATATGGTGAAATAGTTATATAAGACCATTAAATTTATCTCTTCAAATTTAATAGTTTTTACCACTACCATACTATTAATTCGGTGGAGAAGATCCAAACATAATAGAAAAACATCAACAATAATACTACTATTTTTTAACAAATTCCCTATTACTAAACATGAAGAAAAGCAGTGGGATTCAATCTTGCAACTGGAATACAAATGAGATCATTGGCCCTAGGAGCAGTCAATCCAGGCCGTTCATTCATATCAATCATTTTGCCATAATCTAAAATTTTACCTTCAGAATCGAGCATTTTCCAATCAAAACATTGTATTAAAGCTCCAACTACAGTAGGCAATTGGTTCATGGCCAAAGGCATACCAGGACAACCTCTCCTTCCAGAACCAAATGGCAATAATTCAAAGTTATGACCTTTAATATCTATATCACTCCCTTCACCATATTCTAAAAACCTTTCGGGCCTAAATTCTAATGGGCTTTTCCATATCTTTGGATCTCTTCCCATGGCCCAAATGTTGATGCAAACTATTGAGCCTTTTGGAATTATGTTTCCATTCACCACACAATCTTCTATTCCTTTCCTCATAATCATTGGTATTGGAGGGTGAAGTCTCAATGTTTCTTTTATGATGGAATTTATATAGGGAAGGTTTGGAACATCTGCTTCATTCACTAGTCTTTCCTTTCCTACAATTTTTTCCACCTCCTCTTGTGCTTTTTTCAACACCCTTGGATTGTTAAATAGCTCTGACATTGTCCATTCCACTGAGGAGGCAGTAGTGTCAGTAGCTGCTGTAAAGTAATCCTATAATATAGATATATATTAATAAAAAATCAACAGAACAAGAAAAATATTTATTTTTGCATTCAATTTAAAATATATTTTCTTTTTATAAAAATTTAAAGGTAATTCTTCGGTACATATGAGGAAAGGTGTATATAGCTAACTAAACTGGATCTCTTACTATTGTTTTATGTTCTAGTAATGGTGATGAGAATTAGATTAATTTAGAGAGATAAAGTTTCTCTTTAAATTCAATGGTTCCTACATCTAGGATCCTCTCCATTTTTCTTCGTTGAAGTGTTTTTGGATGCACTAAATATCACATTATGATATTTATATTCCTAAAACTTTGGTAATAGAAGAAATGAGGGGATTCTAACTCCACCGGTACTCATAAGACAAAGTTAATATAAAATTTAAATTACAAAAAATAATTAAATATAAAAAGAAATTATGTGAATTAATAATTGATTGTCAGATATTATACCTAACACAATATAACTATAAGGTAGTTGTTGCTAAAAAATAATGGTTATAGGATAGTTGTTACTAAAAAATAATAGTTACCATAACCGTGTAACTAAAAAATGTTGTTCTCAACGTACACCTTCCAAAACAAGCAATACTTTTAAAGAATGATTTAATAATTCTATTTATTGAGAAACATATTAATTATTACTAATAATATATAATGTATGGGGATATAAGTTGGCTCAGTAAATGGGGTGGAGAGTTAGGGAGTGTAATAATAAAAAGGTTGTGAGTTTGGTACTCATCTTTACCAAAATACTAATAATATTATTAATATTATCAATTATTAATATTGATGTTTGGAAAAAAAATATTAATATTTATTTATACAAGTTATTTTTTTTGTAAGAAAATATATTATTTAGTCAAACATCTTTTTATATCAAATATAAGTTATTTTCATACACTAACATAGAGATCTTATAAAATAAGTTGAAAATATATAATTTATATAAGTTGTTTTTTATAAACTCTTTTAAATAAATTAACAAAAAACTTTCTACCTCCGTACTACAATAAATAATCATAAAAAAAAATTGTCGAATCATCTTTATAAACAATATTAATTATTTTTTTTAATTATTCTATCCAGTTAATATTAGTTGCATCCCTTGTAAGTTAATATCTTTCACTTTATATTAACAGTAACAGTAAATAAATCAATAATTAATAAAGATAATCAAGTAAAAATATTATTTTTAATGTTTGAAATAATCAAATATCTCTGTTATGGTAGAAACCAGGGAGTGTGTCAATAAATAATAGTATAAACTCAAAATAAGGCAATTAAAAAATATTATTTTGAAGGAAGGCAATTCAAATATTAAAGCAGCAATCTTCTAGAAAATATAAAAGCATGAGAAGGAGAAGGTATATATATGTACCAAGATCAATGATTTGATATGATTTCTTGTAAAATTAACCTCACAATCTTTCTCCTCGTAGACATCAAGCAAAATATCAAGAAAATCCTTCACTCTCTCTTCTTCATTCCCTCGACCTTCAACCTTTTCTTTCTTTCTTGATTCCTCACGATGAGAAATAATCTTCTCCAAAAAAGCATCATACCTTCTATGTATATCCATTGCTCTCTTTTTACAACCTTTCAAGTCCATGTTCTTGCAAAATCCTATAAAATCTGAAATATTAAATTCTCCGAAAATTTGTGTAACCTCGCGAACCAATGTCCTAGCTTCTTCCGCTTGGCTATTTGTTCCCGAGGTCTCAATGCTCAACATCATCCGTGATATTATGTTGTTAGAAAGTTTCAACAAAGCTTCACTAAGGTTCAAGCTCTCTTTGGAATTAGATTTATTTGCCAAAGTTTGAACGAAATCGTTGAGCTCTTGGGTTCGAACCGATAAGAATTGTCTGATGGTTCGATTTCCCAAGAGCTCAACGGTACTAAGTTTTTTTATGAATTTCCAATATGTCCCATAAGGGGCGAAAGCGAAAGTTGCATCGTAGTAAACAACCATATTGATAGCTATGTTCATTTTACGGTGAGAGTAAACAAGTTCGTTTGTTTTGAGAAACTCTTTAGCGAATGATGGTGAATTAACAACTATGAATCGAGTGGAACCAAGTCGAAGGGATATAAGAGGGCCATATCGGTTGGAGAGGTCTCGAAATGCATGGTGAATGAGAGGTTTTAGGAGATGGAGATGGCCAATTATTGGTATTGATGGTGGGCTTGGAGGGTAGTGTAAATTCGGTTGTGATGATGAATTCTTGTTTTTTTTGAAGTATGAGAAAATTTGGAGAAGAAAAACAACGAGGAGAAGAACCATAGCTAATAAGGGGTAATCAGAAATCATGTTGGTTTAATTTGGAAATCAAGACTTAGAAGTGTTGTGAACCAAGCTTATATTTATGCATGGATTTTTAGAATACGTACCCGAATTGACATTGGCAATGAAAGAAGATATATATTTTTTCAACTCCAATATTTTTTGGTTATACATATGGTTGGTAGAGAAGATAACGAGAGGATCGATGTGTCAAAGTAGAAAGGGAAAAAATGGATCGTTACCTATAACGAAGAAAAAAAGAGAGTGAGACGTATGTGTAGCTAGGCCAGCTGCGGATAAGAAATGGGGTTTGAAAAAATACATGTAAGGAAAATTTAACAGCTGCTTTTACAATGGAGGATGAACTTGATAAGTTTCTATCTATGACACAATTGTAGATTAACTTTGTTAAATTATAATACACAATCAATTAAAATCAGTTAGGCGTATTCTATATCAACTATATGTCAAATCTAAAATTATATACAAAAATTAATAAATTACATGCGACTTATTTTAAATAATTTTTTCTAAAAGCAACTTAAAATTTACACTTAAAAATTCTTGTGAAATATGAAAATTTACGTAAAGAGAAATTTGTGAAAAAAACTTAGAATTTACCTTAAAAAGTCTTGAGAAACACAACAATATCACGCCATCTTCTAAAAAAAATTGTTTCATTCATGATTTCATGTACCCACGACAAAATTTGTATCATTCATGATTTCATGTACCCATGATTTTTTTGTTTGTTTTGTTTTCAACTTTGATATATTTTGGGAGAATGGTCCCTAGTATTTCTAAATCAAGCTTAGAGATAAATAAGTGAATTATGAATAAACATTGTTCTAGTTACGACTTGAATTTAAGTTCTATTGTACATTTAGTTTTTAATTAGTTTTTTTTAATTATTTGAATTTAATCACTTAATTAATTACGTATTCATAACTAATATAATCGTTGTTCTTTGAAAAAAAAATATAATTTAATTTGTTATTTAGGTGATTGATTGGACATCAAACAAGCAGAATCATAAACTTGTATCTTAAGGAGACCTGCAATGGTATGAAACAAAGAGAAGAGGTGATGGTTGGGTTGCTTGGAATATGTCTAATTTAAAATAATTTAGTAATTTTTTTTAAATATTTAATAAATTTTATCTATGTAATTTAGCTATTCACATTTAGAAGTATGTACACATTTACACTCTAATAATGTATAATAAATTAAGATTATTTATATTTAGAAGTAACATTTGAAAAGGATGATCTATACGCATGGCCGATCCAACAAGTTTTGAGACATAAAAAAACATATAAAAATGAGGTTTTTTTATACAAAAATAAGAATATTTTTATATACAAAACAATAACTTAAAAATTATGGTTTTTACAAAAATAAATAAAAAATTTATTGGTTACACATATATTCACAAATAAAATTTATTGTAGAGATTTATAAATTTTTAAAAATAAAGTAAAATTATTTTTTAATTATCTATCAAAATTTTCTGTAAAATATCAATTTTTTTTCCGTATATGCTTTAAATTCCGGGTTCAAATCTCTATTGGACAGTTATAAATTGACAATTTGTACTACTTTGTAAAAAAAATATCTTTTAAATTGTAAAAAATATATATATAAAAAATAGTGGCATAATATAATTTTAACCATTAACAAAAGGATCAAAATCTTAAACTGTACCAAAAGAGCTAACATATATCTATGAGTAAATTTGTATATAAACAAAATATAATAAAATAATATAATTTGAAGACTTTTTTCATTGTTAAAATAATTTAGTTTTTGAGGTCTAAATTCCTTGTTTTGATAGTTTGACATTTGCACCTACCATGTCTATACCATAAAATCTTTTAATGTTACGGTGGAATTTGTAAAAGATGTATCAAGGAAAATGTTATTGAATAATTTAATACTCGTGTAATTAGGGTTGATCTAAAGGTAAAATTATTAAAGTAATTGCTTTAAATCTCTAAAAAATAATATTTTTACTTAATAAAAAGGTTCTCAAAATATATTTTTTTACTTAATAAAAAGACTTCATTTTAAATTTTTTTGAACTAAAACTAATAAAATCTTAACTAAAATTAAGATTATCTCAACAAATACTAAATTAGTTAACTATATTATCAATTGAAAAAAAATATTATACGAAGTCGATTGTAATACTTAATAAATGATTTTATATTTTAAAGTGTAAAAAATAAATAAAAAATTAATAATTTTACTAAAATATATACTTTTATAGACTTTATATTAAAATTTGTTTTAGGTCTCTTTTACGTTCGACCCACTTTGCATATAATTTAATATTACATCGTGTAATTTAATTGTCTAATTAAATGTGTTGGTAATTTAAACTGTTTTACTAGTTTACCATTGAAGTGAGAATTCGGATATGATTTTATTGTAATATTTATTATATAATAGAGAAAAAGATGTAACATAATTAAAGTGAATTTATAAAGAAATAATTAATACAGTAAAAAAGTAAAAGAACTTTATAATTAAAAAGAAAAAATTTACTAGAAAATTATATATTTAGAAAGAGAGGTAATATATATATTATTTCATATTTAAAAAGAGTGTAACCTCAAAGAATAATTTATCATAAATTTGACTTAGCATTTGTGTGGTGGAATTGTTATTATCTTGTTTCAATGTATGACCTTGATTTTTACGAAACTTAAAAATGTAGATTATGCTCAACTAAATGTGAAAACGTGAATGCAAAGATACATTTATTTGATACCTTAAAACGGCGGTTGGTAGAGATATCATTACGAGGTGAGTAGACCTGTCTATCCCGTCAAAATCATTTATACTTTTTTTGACTTTTTTAAAAACTAGTTATGTACTTTTAGTATGACTTTAAAAAAATAATTATTTTTAAATAAATGTCATTTTAATTATTGTTTTTTATATTATTTTTTAATAATTATTATATATTTAACTTCAAAAACATTATTATATTTTATATTAATAATAGTATAAAATTCATTAATACTTAAGTAATTTAGTAAAATAATTTATTTTTTTGATTATTATATTTTTTAATATATATACAAAATATTTAAATCATACTTATCATAATTTATGAATAAGACGGAGGGAGTATCACAGACGAAGACGGCATAATAGCTTTAGGGTCTGTAGTTCACATCATACACTTCTAGAAATTAATATTTTAGCTGCAAAACAAATCCGTAGGTAATACTTTTTGCTGCAAAATCAACTAATAATAAGAAAATTTCAGCGGACTCAAAATTTTTCTGCTGATTTATCTCCGGAATTTTTCCTTAAAAATATTCTACAGCAAAATTCTAAGGTAATATTTTAAGTTAATTCCACGACAACATTTCAAATGTATTTTTCTTCAACTTTGAAATAAAAGTTACAATTGTTTTTATTATATTCTCATGATATGAAACATACATATTTATTTATTCAACTTTTTTAAGAAGAATGAAGATTATAAAATATTATTTATAATTTTTTTGAAATAAAATTGTTTTCATAGCTTTTTACTATGAAAACTTGTACAAGTATTTATTTATTTTTACTATGAAATAAAATTATGTAATATAAAAAACGTATGTTAATTTTTTTGACTATAGAACACATAGAATAAACTTACCAAAGACCTAAAATCATAATCTATTTAAACTAGTTCACGAAACTAGTGCACTTATTAAGGTTTGAAGAGTTTATTCAAAGTTCAAAGCTTCATTCTTGAGAAAGAGAAGCAAACCCTAGCGCCTCCATTATCGTTTTCGCCATTCTCCTTCATCCTCCATTCACGTTCTCCTTCAATGTCTTCAATAAGCGTCATCTCTCGGTTCCATAAGTGTCTCTGTCGTAGCGACCTTCAACGTGGCTTGCTGCTTCTTCATGTGGTTTACTATTTTTTTTTTTCATTTGAGATTTGCTATTTTCTTCAGATTTGGATTTGCTGCTTGAATGAGAGTATTAGGGGAATCTTTTAGATCTAGGTTTTTCCCTCGACGAAGTGTTTGTTAGGTCTTTTTTTTGTTGATACTTGTTGGTGAGTGTAAGAACACATTTATCTTGTTTTTGTTACTCGCTCAACTTTCAATCCCTCACTATTCTTCAATCAATTTCATGTTGTAGGTTTTCAACAATGTGCCTTGGATAGTTAATTGTTGCGTCAAAAGATTTACACTTATTATTTTATATGCAGTGAGATATCCCCAACTTATATCTTAAACAAACTAAAAATATATTGAAGTGTCTATGAAAAGAAATGGAACTTGTAAAAAAAGAAATTTAGTAGTGCAATCGGTAAACATTACCTGTAATTTTTTTTTTTACAAAGGCGTGTAAAAAAAATTTTGTGGTTGGTAAAAAATTGAAAAACATGTATAATAAAAACTTATTCTACAATAAAATAATTACTATTGCAACATTTACCAAAATATACTGTATGATAATCTTAGTTTATATATGTTATTATTATACAAAGTACTAAAAATCACTTATTTCTTAGGTAAAAAGATGTGCAGAGTCAACAGAATCTAAACAAATTAAAAATTGTGAATAGTAAAAAAATTGAGATATTTAAAACACGTTAATAATTAAAAAAATCAATTGAAATCTTTTAACAAATACAACTAATTTACATATTTTATTAAAAATATTTAATTTATTATTTTACCTATGATTTGGGAGGAAAATTCTTCCTTTAGTTGCTGAACGTTTATATATAAGAATATTAACGATAAAAAATTTAAAAAAAAAAGTACAAAGAATGCTAATACAAACGAAGGAGAAACAATTATTTTCTAAAACTTTAAATTTGTACCATGAAGTTTCATGATAAAAAGGTTTAGAGAAATATCACAGCGAAGCATACGGGTAACAAAGATGACAAATAAATAGAATAGAAAGTAATACCGAAAATAAGAGTGGATCAACATCTACCTGTCTTTATAGTTTTTTTTTTTATCAACTTTGAAAATATTATATCAGA
>JBBPBO010000005.1:76400066-76431835 GCA_037974295.1 Cicer cuneatum
TATATCAGATAGAAAATGCAAAAAAAAAAAAAATTCAGTTTACATTCAAAAGATATTTAAATGTCTCGTAACATGATCAAGACAATTATTCAAACTTTGAGTTAAAATGATCTTTTAGAGTGAATTCAAGCAACAAAGATATCATCTAGAGTTTAAATATGATAATTAAAAGAACAATATATATTCATGTATATTTTTTCTCAAAGTTTTTCTAATTGAAGAAATATGTTGAAATTGTACTAAAGAAAAAATAGAAACAAAGAGACAAATAAATGTATTGTAATGGTACTGACAAAAAAATAAAAAGAAAGAGGAAAATTAATATTTTTGTACTGTATGAAATAAATACAACTAGAAATTAATGCAAATACTTAAAATGATAGAGTATAAAAGTTGTGAAGAAAAATTATAAATCAAAAGCCAAATAAATTATTTAGTATTGTGAGAAGTAATAAAAGCATAAATTAATAAATAGTTAGAATAATAAAGTATAAAAATTTAAAAAATGTCATTAATTTGGGAGGAAAATGTTTATGTATAGACTTAATAACTTTTATACATAAAGATTATCAATAATGGTAAATTTTTATTTAATTGCGAGATTTTTATAATACTAAACTTTATGTTTTTTTTTAAATGAATTTTTTATGATTCGTTGATCAACCTGTTTGACCGCAGATTAGCGAGAAACGGATTCAGATCAATTTATTAGAATTTGATATCATTTGTAGACAGATGAATCTAATCTATTTTGTGTGTAAATTTATACAATAAGTTAAACGGAATAGATCAGCCCATATGTCCAACTCTAGACTTAAGTGGAAAGGGGTATTTGAGGTAGTGGGGGATATTAATTATATTGAGGTTGGGGTGTGCAACTAATCTGTTTGTCATCAACGTTGTCTAAGGTTTTTTAGGTAATGGGCCATATACTATCGGGTACAACTTAGTATAGACATCAATTTCACAAGTTCATTAATTATTAATGATAGTCTACGTATTAGAGGGTTAAAGAATTTTATAGTTAAAAAATTTTAAAAAATAAAGTCCAAAAACTAAAAAACCTATGAAATTTTGTAGGTTTAGTGGACCATATGAAACTACTTTTTTTTAAAAGAACTTCGACAAATTTTTTTTTAACTTTTTCTCATAAAATTTCAACTTTTTCTCGATAAAAAATTATTATAAATTTTTTATTTTTTCAAGAAAAAGAATTTTTTTATTTTTGTCACAAATTTTTTCAATAAAAATTAATTAAAAAGATTTCGGAGAAAAATAAAATTAAAATTTTTTTTGAGAAAAATATGTCAGTTAACAAAACATTGAGCCTATGAACCCCTCATTTAAATTCTCAGAAAATAATGAAATAATATATCAATATTTTAAAAATTTATTTCAACAAGGAGCTTAATATTAGGAGGATATTTTTTAAATCTAGGATATTATTTGGGTTAGCCTTAGATAAAATTTCATTGGTAACTGAAATGTTATTCTCTAGTGTTTGGTTATGGGTGGCAATAGAGTTGACTCAAGACATAGAAAGTCTAAAATGAATTTTATTATAAAATTTTTTAGAATCTACAATAGTATTTTTTTAAAATTACTTTAAAAAAATAAAAAATTATTTTTTAGACATTTTAGAATAAAAAATCGTTACTAAATTAATATAATTAATTTTATATAATATTTTTAATTGTAAATTAATTTAATATTTATTGAGATAATATTAATTTTAAATAAAATTTTGTTAATTTTGAATTTAAAAATATTAAAATATGAAACTTTTTTTAAATATAAAAAAAAATTGAAGACTTTTTTTAAAAATAAAAAGTTAATTCCTTATGAAGGCCTAAAGTAATGCTTGGGCTTAGAATAGTAACAACGTCCCTAATTTTTATCAAATGCATATAAATTCTAATAAAATAGTGAATGCTGTATTGTTCAATTGAACTATTTTCAACAACTTGATTGTGATGTGAATCAAGATAAAAATAAATAATAATAATAATAATAATAATAATAATAATAATAATAATAATAATAATAATAATAATAATAATAATAATAATAATAATAAAGGTTTAATTAGTACAATCCTCTCGTGCATGTAACTTTTGTATTCCCTCCCTTTAATATAAAAATTAAAAAATTACGTCAATATAAAATATTTTTATATGAACGTTTAATAGAAATGGAGTATTAGATAATTTTGAAAAGAAAATGGTTACAACATATACAGACGTTCAATAGTGTTGTTAAAATGAATTGTCCAATTTATTTTTACATTTAAAGTGTTAGACGTATTTTAACTTAAGTCGGTTGTGGATGCAATTCATAGTCTTAGACCCCACGTTTTTTAGTTTGGTTTGATAATTTCTCAATGTAAAAGCATTTTAGATTCACACCAAAATTATAAGGTTCTTTTTGTCAAGAATCAAACAAATATAGTTACTCATTATTTGGTAAGAGTTTCTATTTTTTATGCTAGTCTCCGGTTTTTCTTTGAACCGCAGGTATTGTTCGATCAATTTATGATATGAACTAAGCTCAATTTCCCACACAAAAAAATGTTCACGAAACTTATGAGCATCGTGCATAACTTCCACACCAAGGCTAATAATTTAGCCTGATCATTAATATCAACCAAGTGTTAATTCTAAGGCCTTGACATTTAGTTACATAATTCATTGAAATTCAACATCCTAGTTGAGGCATTTATTACACTATATTGACTAGTATAACCAATAGGTTAGTTGAAATGTTGAACTACACACTATCAACCCTCCCTCACCTATAAAGAAAACACCCCTCACCTAGTTTGGTTGAAAATTTCAGTTAAGTCTCTCTCATTTGATATGTTAGCTTTGCTCTATTCCCTCACGCGTGTACTTTATTAATTAATCTTTATGTTTTTTTTATAAGAAACAATTGAGCTATAATTAGGTCAAGAAAAGTTCGATGTGTATTGAGTTTATATAGACTAAATACATCAATTTTTATTGACCAAATTATAACTCAATTATCTCATATAAAAATAACCAAAGGGAGTATTAATTACTAGCATAGTAATTACTACATTCGTTCTTAAATATAAGACCTGAAGGTGCTGGAAACTACAAGAAAATGAGGTTTGAATTGTGTTATGTCATTTTTAAACTACAATTTCTTTGCACCAATACTTTCTTTATCAAAATATTCAACTTACTCTTATAAATCAGATTTAGTGAAAATAAAGTTGAATTATAAAAAACTAAGATAAAGGAAATAGTGTAAGAGAAAGACACATATATTTTTATACTAGTTCACAACACAACAATTGTTACATCTAGTCCTCCCTTTACAGAGAGGTTTTGCCTCAGTACCGTCGAAGACTTAATCCACTATTTTAACAATAGCATACAAGTATTATTTACTTTGCCTCTTCAAGCCTTGAGTATTATTTCTCCAAGCTTTATAAGTATTATTTACTCTGTCTCCTTCAGGCTTTGAGTATTTTTTCTCTAGCCTCTTCAGGCTGTTATTGTCAAAACCATTCCTCAAAGTTTTGACAAACTGTCGCTGAAGTTCATGAGTGATGTTGCCACTAACAGAATGATTTATATCAGTTTAAGTTTGTGTCTAAATTGACACAAAATTTGTTTCTAGGATTCTAACTCTCATCGAGGGGATGCTACATATTCAATCCTATATTCATTCAAGTGTATGAAAACACTTTGATAGATTTACATCAATTCTAGTAACTCTCTATTGAGAAGATTCTTCGTTCATGCCTTTTTGATGTTTTTATTGTTGTGTTGTGTTGTGTTTTTCTCTTTTAAAATGTTGCAAGTTGTTCTCATGACCTTTCAGTTCAAAATGCATGTTCTTTTATAGAAGCAGTTACAACATTATTTTCGTCCTTCAAGGGATGAGTTAGTGTCGTTCATGAATGGCCTTGTGTCATTCATGGTATAGTCTTGTTGTCCTTCAGCATGGTGCTTCAATGTCTTCAAAAAAAGATTCATTGAGATCAATTCTATCTATTGAGCATAAAACTGAAACTTAGAACTTTTCAAAGTATTTTGATTTCAATTTGACTGAAGCATAATATTCTTGAACAGATGCAAAGAACAACTAGATGCATGATCATTGGACCAGAGTCACGAACAACAAAAGGCACGATTACTGGACCAAAGACAAGAACAATTAGATGCATGATTTCTTGACCAAAGGCAGGAACACCAGAGGCAGGATTTCTTGACCAAAGGCAAGAACATCATAAGCATAATTTCTTGAAGAACACCAGAATCATGATTTCTTGACCAAAAGCATGAATACTAGAAGCATGTTTACTTGACCAAAGGCAAGAACATCAGAAGCATAATTTCATGACCAGAGGCAAACTTACTGGACCAGAAGCAATAAATAGAAGTAGAAATAAATGATTAGAGGTAGACTATTGGAGGTAGTGATTTTGTCACAACGTTGACTTTTACCATAGACATTGACTTTTTCGATGTTGATTTTTTTTTACAAATGCTGACTTTTCTCCGGGCTTTGACCTTTACAAGACGTTGACTTTCACTAGAGGCAACTAATCAAAGGAAGTCAGACGCTTGCTTCATCTCTAGAGGCAACTTATCAGAGGCAGATGAAGTCAGACGTTTGATGAGATTATCAAAGGCAGAAGAATTCTTGTTACATTTGTATATCAGAGGTAGAGGAACTCGTATGCTTGCTTCAACTGCAAAGGCAAATTATCAGAGGCAATTGGTCAGAGGCAACTTGACCAGAAACTTAATTGCTTCGTCAGAGGTAGACTTTTCCAAAGTCTATTTTGCTTCATCAGAGGCAGACTTTCCCAAAGTATATTTTCCTTCATCAGAGACAGATTTTCCCAAAGTTTGTTTTCCTTCATCAGATGCAGACTTCAGTAGTTGCACTGAGAGCATAATTGAATTAGGAACAGAGGCAGAGACAGTCTAATGCTTGTATCATCAGAAGTAGTATATTAGAGGTGCATTTTCACCAGTTTTGAATGTGGAATTTTTCATGTCTTTGTGTCCAATTATTATAGGATATATTATAATATCGTTCATAGTTTTGTGATCTTGGAACTGCACACTGTAAATAAAACATTAGTGCCTAAAATTATTCCCACAAATTGATTTTGTTATCATCAAAACAAGTAGGGTCTTTTGTATTTTAAATCAATTTTGTTCTCACAAGACCTTTTGAGTAAATCACGAGAATTAAAAGAATTTATTGTAGTATTGAATTTTTTTACAATTGATATGCTTTTACAAGTTTTACCCTCAAAAAAATGTAATTTAATTAGAGATATAGCGAAAAATAAATAAGTAATGTAGTTCAACATTTGAAAAATTGTCTTATAAAAAAAGACAATAAAAAACTCAAGAGGGAATTATATTTAGAGACTGGGGTAGTACTAGTGTGACAACACAGGTCAACCAAGCACTCTCTGCAATTCATCTATAACATAATGGTGCAGAGAGTCATACTTTATAAATACAAGATAGTGGGTTATAAATACAAGTTTTATTAATATATATTTCATGATTACTTTACAGCAGCTACAGACACAACTACCACCTCAATAGAATGGACAATATAGTAACTATTTAACAATCTAAGGGTGTTAAAAAAAACACAAGAGGAGGTGGAAAGAGTTGTAGGAAAGGAAAGATGGGTGCATAAAGCAAGCACTCCAAATTTTCCTTACATAAATTCCATCATAAAAAAAAGCAATGAGACTTCACCCTACCAATGCTTATGCGAAAAGAATCACAAGATTGTGTGGTGAATGGAAACTTAAGTCCAAAAGGCTCAATAGTTTGTGTCAACATTTGGGCCATGGGAAGAAACCAAAAGATATAGGCAAGTCTATTAGATTTAAGCCCGAAAGGTTTTTAGAATATGGTGAAGGGAGTAATATCGATATTAAAGGTCACAATTTTGAGTTATTGCCATTTGGTTTTTGAAGGAGAGTAATATCAAAAGGCTGAGCCTCTACTACCATGGGATTAGTCTTAACTGAGTCATCAATGCGAGACAACAAGGCGCCATCCACAGGCATAAAAGTCTCAAGCAACAGATTATCAATCAAAACTAACATCCCATAATAGAGAGGACCGTAGCATAGATCAATAGTCAGAGGCTTTCTGATACACAGGATCCTCAGAGAGGCAAGTGTAGAGCATACTAACATCTCTATGGAGTGTCTATGGATAGAACATGAGAACTTAAGTTTTTAGAGAGAAGAGAAGTATTTAGAACATATGTAAACTGAAAGCACTCATATTATTCAACTTGATTCAACTTGAACTTGGGAAATATGATACAAGAGCACTCCTTATATAGGCGAGGAGGCTGATACAAAGCAAAACAATAATTGCTAAAGATAGACATGTCAAAAGTATACTTATCCTAACTTTTGACTTATAAGGCACGTGGACCCTACCACTAACATAATGGAAGGTAACATTATTACAACATGACAAAACACAACTATTTATAATCACACTTGGGACCCATAGTAGGTAGATGTCACATCAATCTTTGTGAATGGGCTCATGCGATGGAGACATGTTGAGATCAGATAAGTATTCTACTGTAAAGTTGTTTGTCTCGTTGTATGACTCATCCCTCATCATTTCTTCGTAATTATTTTGGTAAAAGTAATCTGGAGGGTAGTGTGATTCATACTGATGCATGTCTGCAAACATATCTTCAACACTTTCTTCTGGAATATCAATTCCTCTGTAGGCAGTAGAAAGGTTCATCCCAGAAAATTCTTCTTCTATGTTTTCCTGAGGTTCTTCTTTGATTGATTTTGAGCTTTCACCTACTTCATATGAGGACCTGGTTGTCCCCGGTGGTTCCCAGCTATGCCAGACTTTTGCTGGATCAACAGATTGCCATTGAGGAGGAAGATCTGTATGACTAATGCATGTAGTAGTAATCTATTTTTTATCAGGATAATAAAGATTAATTAAATTAACATAATCCCTTAAGGCTTTTAATGCTTCTGGGTTTGTGCCATAATCATTAATGGTTTCCCAAACATTAATATAACTCTTGCAAATCAGGAGTTGAGTTCTGGAGTCTGTTTGGTAAGGACGATGGAGGATGTATATTGTTTTAAATCTTTTAAGAACTTCAGAATTTAAGTTCTTTTCCTTGAGATCATTAACAGCTAATCCTAAGCTTTTTCTCCACCAACTTAATGGAGAAAACCATTTTAAGGCTGTCCATATTAAGGATCTGTGCTTCTTGGGGTTCAACAGATGTTCATACATTGCAATAGTAGGGATTAGGATAGGCATAGCGTATAAGCTAGTAGCACACCAAAGATACCATAGTTGATTATGGGTGAATTTGAAGGCTGGATTCATCAAAAATGGTAGGTGAAAAGGAGTATCCGGGAAGAAAAGAGAATGGTCAGGAAGAGGTTTCTTTCTAATGATCTTGAAGAGATAATAAAAGAGATTGTTCCTGGAAAATTCCTTAAGTTGAGAAACTGAGAAGGAGTAATCAACTCCTGGAGGAAAGTTTCTCGTGATAGTGGCATTTTCTGTAATAGGTCAGACCATTAATATTAATGGAAAGGTATGCCTGGTAGTAATGATCTGGATAGGTTTCATGGGTCTGGATAATAGATCAGGGATCACGTTCTGGATTCCTTTGACGTGTTTCACTGTGAAATCATATCTGGAAAACCAGTCTCTGAGATGGAAATCTTTGGAAAGGCTGATGGAAATCTCTGAGTTATCCATTTGGACTTCAAAATGATAACCTCTGAGATGGAAATCAATTTTTTGGATTCCCATTTTAACTGCAAGGGCTTCCTTGTAGGTGGTGTGGTAATGTTTTTCTGCTTCTTTAAATTGACCACTGGCGTGACCACAGTAATGTTTCTTGCCCTGTATTTCTTCAATCAGAACTGCTCCCCAATAATGGTCACTGGCATCAGTCTGGAGGATCCTTTTTCCATCTCCAGGGATCTTGAGAGCAGGAGGAGATTGAGCAATTTCCTTTAAAGCTCTTACAGCTTTAGTTTGATCTTCTCCCCAAGGTGGAGGTTTCTTCTTTAGTAATAGTGACAGAGTACTCGTGTACTTGGCCAACTTGGGAATGAAATCTCTGATATAATTGATTATACCGAGAAATTGCTGAATCTGTTTGATAGTAAGATGATCATCAGGAAAATTCAACAGCTCTTTGGCAATGTGAGGTTGGGGTTGATATTTTCCTTGGGAGAAATGCAATCCTAAGAAATCAATTTCTGTTTGGCCCAATTAGCTCTTTTTCTCATAAAGCATTATTCCATGCTGTTGGGCTATTTTTATGAACTGGCCCAATAACTGTTGGTGAGACTTCTCATCTTTGGAAAATAGTAACAAGTCATCAATGTAGATGAGAGTACTGTGGAGGATAGGCTCAAATATTTTTGTCATGGCCTTTTGAAACAGTGATGGAGCAACCTTAAGCCCAAAAGGTAAAACAGTCCATTGGTACTGGGCATTAGGGATACAAAAGGCTGTTTTTGGACGATCCATTGGGTCAATACCCAATTGCCAAAAACCTGACTTTAAGTCAAACTTTGAATATATCTGAGCGTCTTTAATGAACACGTTTAGAGATGAGGCCTTTGGGATTGGAAACTTGTCGTCTTGGAGAAAGTGGTTAAGTGGCTTGTAATCGATTACAAGTCTCTTCTTTCCTCTAACTTTCTCTGACCTTTTCTCTACGTAGAAAGCTTGGCAGGCCCACTCAGACTTGGTGGGTTCAATGAGACCTTGTTTGAGCAGCTGGCTGCACTCTTCTTTTGCCAAGGCATAATCAGAAGGACTCATTCCAGGATGAGTTCCCTTTGTGGGATTAACATCTTCATTAAGCTTGAATGGAAGTTGAACATAGAAGTTCTGATTCTTCCATAAGGGTTCCGGGTGGAGGAACTTCTCATGACTGTCAGCGCAAAGCTTAAGAAGTTTTAACTTGATTTCTTCATATCCCGTAGGAACATTGGATAAGGAGTATAATTTCATGATTTCTGAGAAGGGTCGGAACTCCCTTTTATATTTAATTCTTGTGGCGAGGATTTGAAGTCTTTTAGTTGCCACATAAACGTCCATGCCAATTACAATGTCTTTGGCTGGAAGTTTAGTTCCTATAACCTTTGTCCAGATAACACAGTCTGGAAAAAACATGATTCCTATTTTGTCTTTGGTTATCAAGTTTGTGGTAAAGGTTTTTCCATCTGCTGCCATGAAATATGCAGTATGAGATTTCCAGAGCTCAGTTGGTAGGATGTCGGGATTCATCATGGTAATTTGTGCTCCTATGTCCCATGTATGCTATGACCTTTTTAGGTCTTGAGAATTTTGTTGCTATGACATGGATTTCTACACAAGGTAGATAAGGAATAGGAAGAGAACTTCTTATCTCTTTGTAGGAGAACACTGGTACATAATCCTCTCCTTCAGATTCTGAGAGGGAGGTTTCTTCATATGAATAGTCTTGGAGAGCAAAGACTGTTTCTTCATCGGTTGAGCTTTGTTCAGAGTAAACTGATTCTAGGTCTCCTTCAACAGGATGAATGGAGTTGATCAGTTTTGCAGCTTTATGTTTGTTGTTAGGACATTCTTTGGAGTAATGTCCTTTCTGTCCACAGATAAAGCATCTTTGCTGCTTTCGCTTACATCGGAAGGGTTTCTTTTTGAAAAACCTTACACTATTTTTCTTTCTCTCTTTGAATTTCTTGTAGGGTTTAAGCTTCTCTGTATGATACTTCTTCTTGCTGGGACAGCTACATTGACTGTCTTTGCACTTGATCTCCAGATAGGATTTTTTGCAGGCTTTTTTATACTTGGCCTTTTGACTTAAGACTTCCGAGAATTGTTTATGGAGATTGCATAATTTGTCGAGAGCTTCTAAAGTCATTTGATGGACTTGTCCCATGCTCATAGAAGGGACATCCTTATCTGCTGCAGCAATCATCTTGTGGAGAACGGGTTGAATCTCTTGAGGTAGAGATGCAACATATGTGTTCTTGAGACTGGGGTCATTATAACCATTAAGAGCATAGAACCTTTGGAGCATTCTCTGATAATGCTTTTCTATGTCTTTGGTTTTAAGAGAACAGCATTTCATCTCAAAGAACTCTTGTCTGTATTTCCTGTTGTAGATGTCTTCATCACCTATGAAAACATGGTGAAGAATTCCAAGAACATTAGCTGAAGTTTGAAGGCTATGCAGCTCATGTTGTCTTGCAGTTCCGATGTTGGAATACCATTCCTTCAAAGTTCCTGTCATTCGGCAACAGAATTCTTCAATAACTTTGTATGGATCAGCAGTGGTTTTCATTAACTGAGTGTCGAGCCATGCACCAAAATCAATAATTCTTTTCCTCCATTTGCTAGGAGGAATGTTATCAAGAGTGAACCAGGGTCCACCGACTGGTTTGATTTTCTCATTTTCTAGAGTATCTTGAAAGGAATCTTCATAGAAGGTCTCTTCCCTTTTTATGTTGGTCATAAAAAGTCTAGGGATAGGATCTTCCTTTGGTTCAGTATCTAGAGACTCTGTTTCAATAGACATTAATGATTGGGTTTATTCAGAGCATGTGTTCTGATGTGGCTTGTCTATTTCGGAGTCATCTGAATGGTTATCGGTTGAGGACCCAACAGGGGATTGGTACCTTGGAGAAGATTCGTGTTTGGCTGTGATGGCTAAGGCTTCAAAGGCTTTGTTATGATCTTCTTCATTAAAAGGAGGTGTCTGTGGATCTGACGACGAGGTGCTTATTCTAGCAACCTTTTCTTTAGACTTTGATGTTGAAGGATCCAAAGGTCTGGTATGTCTGGGTCTCCAAGGTTCTGGAGCCTTGAATTTAGATGGAGCCGTAGCAAATCCAGATAGGTCTAGTTTTGGTGATCTGGATGGTGAAGTGGATAAGAAATTGGATATATCAACGTCTGAAGGCCTGGTTGGTCTTAAGTAGTATGAAGGATAAGCAGGAATATTATGAAATGACTCTTGGATGGGTTTAGTCTTTTCTTTCCAGAGTCTTTTTGCATATTCTTCCATTTCTTCAACTTGTGCTTTTAATTGCAAGAATTCTCTTTCTCTTTTGTTGAAGTCATGGCTGAAGACAGCAGCACCATGTATTTGGCTGAGTTCATGATCTAAGGCGTCAACCCGAGCTTTGAGGTCTTTATAGCTTCTTTTCATCCTGGTTGAGAACCCTTTGAGATATTCTTCAGTGTCTTCTGAAATCTTGTCTACTTTCTTATCAAGATTCTGAAGCATCTCATTTTGTGCTACCATGTTCTCAGATTGCCAGTTTAGAACTTCTTCGGCCTGGGTCAAAGGTTTCATTCTTCCATCTGCTTGGACTTCAGATGGATTGATGAATGGTTTTGACGTCCTGTTGGTGATAGCATCAGTTTTCTTATCCAATGGGGGAAAATGTTGGTCGTACTCTTGTGACATGGCAGTATACATGAAGCAGGGAATTGGTTGAACCTTCTGAGGAGGATCTGCTATTCTGCAATGGTCTGTTGGAGACCATGTAATAAGAGTTGGATCATCGGGTGGCAGAAGTCCTTCCTTTCTGAGGATTGCTAGTCCTTCCTCATAGATTGATAACGGCTTCTTTTTTCCATGGATAGCTACCCATGGGCCATTATCGGGATCAAATCTTCTTTGAGGAGGAGGCTGTGGTTTGCATGCTCCTTTCTTCTTTGTTTTAGGGCGAATGATATCTTGGTCGATATCACTGTCATGCATCCAACAGTCGCAATCAGGATCACACTTTGAGGGATCAACGTCCCATATAAAGTGTCCTTTGATCTTATCCGTATAGATGGGTTTAGCATCTGATGTAACGGCATGAATCGGGCACCAGGTTTCTTCAAAGACATGCCTGATCATCATGGTTTGGAAGATCTGAGAAGACGAGCTAGGTTCTTCATCAGGTTTCTTGAATATGGTTTTGACCGTCTTGTCTGGATATCTTTTAAAAGAAGCTTCCTGTGATTGGATTGGCCTTCTGTCCTCATGGAGCTTTTCGTAGTTAGTCATCCATTCCAGAGGAATAAGACGCGCTAACTCTTCTCTTGTGATTCTCCTTGGGATCTGGACAATCGAAGGTATTTCTTCTTCTCTGCCAGCCATAACCAGCAAGGAGTCTGAAGAGCAACCAGTAGTTGGAAGATCTATTGCATGATTTTGCAGACGGTAGATGATCTGGTGGTGAAGAGTGGCCACCATAGCTTCAGGGACTTGGTCTGATCCAGTAAATCTGGATTTGAACCTTTAATCTTGTGGATAGAGTGTTGTCACTGAGGCTGACGTTGTAGTTGGGATACACTGTAAGGACGACACTTCCGGCGTGAAGTGTGGTTAAGACAGTTCCTATGACGGCGTTCTCATACTTCAGATAGCTGGAATCTAGCAAAGCTATCTTTGAGTATACGAGTTGGTTCTTCCTTCCATGCAGTGAAAGGATTAGTCTAACAACACCAAAATGAAGGGCTGTGTAACCTTCACGTTTCCATCCATTGATGAGTTCTTGAGGAATCTCCAGATCTACATACTGTTCTTGGTTGGTAGCCTTGAGGCTACACTGATCTAGTCTAGATGACTGGATATATTCTTTGATGTTAGGTCTGTTTGTAGATATGAGGGTTCTAATGGATCTAGTGAGGGTTTTGTTTCTTCTGAATATATTGTACGGATTCAGAAGTGGAGGAATAGTTTCAGAGATCTGAGCATCTTCTGGGACATGAGAATATTCTATTAAGTTTTCTATTTTATTAGAAATGGTCTTTTTACAGAGTTTTGAAAGCGAGAGAGATGAAGTTGTTACGATGGGTTGAGTGTTGGTAGCTTCAGCTGTATTCATGATGTACTGAGTTTCTCTCCTACTTACTCTCGTTTCCATGTTCACACCATATGCACCCCTCTTTCTTAAGCAGGTTCTGATACCACGCTGGTCGGGAGCCTCTACTACCATTGAATACTCTACACTTGTTTTATGGTATGGTAACAGTAAAAACAATTAAAAATAAAGAGATGATTTTATTGGTCTTTATGACTACTTCACCATAAATATTTGTAGAATATCAAAGTTTTTATCAATTCATAACCTTTCTCTCTAAAGTAGATTTTCTACCGCTAACTTTATGGTGTAGCGGTATCTTGTGTGTTTTATCTTTCTTTGTTATAGTAATAGAATTTAAAGAAGGGAAGAAATATGTAGTATGTAGTTCAATATTATATCCACTATCTACATCGGTAGTATGTATTTTATCTGTATTTTTATCTTTTTTTTTCTTCCTAGTATATTTTCTTTGATACATCTTTTTTAGGTTGGGCATTAGTTTAATTTTGACATCGTACTTTTTTGTGGGTTTGTATTTTGGATCCTATGGTAAGGAGAAGATCATGTTCTCCTTGAAAATCGATACCAAATTATCAATTGAGGATCTTCTAATCTTCACTAAAATATTTTTTCAAATACACATGTTTTTTTTTTAAACCAACTTTTGTATGTCCTTTGAACTAATTTTATAGTCTAAAAAATCATTTCTACATAATAATTATATTCAAACACGTTATGCATCATTTAAAATAATAACTTTTATGATAGTAACAAAAAATAATAACTTTGCAGTCACTTAACACACTTAAAAAAAATCTACTTGGAAATTGGATTTCATGCAGTCATGTAGTTAGAGAAGTACATAGATTACTTGTTCCACACATTGTTAGTCGTTCCATCTTAATCAAATGGTTAATTATCCAATCTTAATTTAACGACTGCCGATGTCCCGAGTGCATGAATGTGCATAAATCGACTAGGGAAGCTGGATCCAAATACAGTCCCGTTCAATATAATGATCAAAGGGTGGTTGGCGAAAGGTGAGTGAGGAAAAGCCTGCGAGGTGTTTGATGAAATGCTTCAGAATAGAGTACAGCCAAAGTGTTGTTACTTATAATAGACTCATTGGGTTTTGTCTAGAAAGAGTGATTTCGATAAAGCTATGACCTTGCTTGATGATATGAAACATAAAGGAAAATGTGCTAATGGAAGTAACCTATGCACCTTTAATGGAAGGATTGTGCTCTGAAGGAAAGTATGAGAAAGCTAAGAAGCTAATGTTTGATATGGCGTATCGCGGATGTAAACCTCATTTGGTGAATTTTTCTGTTTTGATGAATGATCTCGGGAAAAGAGGAAAGATTGATGAAGCTATGGGTTTACTCAGCAAGATGAAAAAATGGCCGCTTAAGCCCAGATGTTGTAACATACAGTATAATGATAAATTATCTTTGCAAGGAAGGGAAGACGATGGAAGCTTACAAAATGTTGATTGAGATGCAGATTGGTGGTTGTGAGCCAAATGCAGCTACATACAGGATGATGCTTGATGGTTTGTGCTGGAATGGAGATTTTGAGCAAGGGTTGAATGTTTTGAATGCAATGCTGGTAAGTAGACATTGCCGGCAGTCTGATACCTTTAATTGTTTGGTTGTTGGATTGTTGACGTCTGGGAATGTTGATGGTGGATGCTTTGTATTGGAAGAGATGGAGAAAAGAAAGGTAAATTTTGATTTGGAGAGCTGGAAAACTTTGAGCATGATAAGGGTGCAAGTGGACTTGTAAATATACTTTCATCTCTGTCCCATGGTTTGCATAAAAAAATGTTCTCATGAAAGTTGACCCAAACGTTGAATTCTGTGTTTCTGTTTTGGTTGGAGTCCATAAAGAACATATACACCAAAATAAAAAAGCAATAATACTGGTGCAAACTTGTTATGCAGTTTCATATTTAAAAGAATGGAGTTATAAGTATATTTATATTATACATTTTTTTTCAATAAGCCATATGAATTTTTTTTATTTTCAATTAATCAGTATTTTGGAATTTTTTGGCTTCAGATTCCCCATTGACAAAGATTATTATATAATACTTGCTGTTGTTTAGTTCTAACTACTACAATGAGAATGGATATCAGCTCCATGTATACACAACAACTCCTCTCATCAACTCCATCATTTTATTGTATAATAAAACATTACTGTTAGTGGTGTTTCAAGTCTTGCTATTTATACATGTTCCTATAACTCTATCATCACATCGAAACACAATATTGAACTATCAAACACTAACAAACATGGCACGCTTTGACACTATTGCTACCACTATACCCCTCAAAGCCATAATGTTTATGGCATTGATATTCCTTACAGTCACTTCCACAACTTCAAGCCGATTTCTCAATGAACTAGAAACACCAGAAGAACCAGCTGGTGATTTTGCAGAGTCCCCTGTTTCTTCCATTATCCCTCCACTTGGTGCCCCAGCAGTTGCCACCACAACCAGTGATATTCCTGAGCAGCACCACACACTGTCATTTTTCATGCATGACATTCTTGGTGGCTCCAACCCAACAGCAAGAGCAGTGACCGGAGTCGTTACAAATCCCGCCCTCAATGCTCAAGTTGCATTTGCAAAGCCCAACGGTGCAAACATTCCTCTAAACAACGGCATTCCACAAAACAATAACAACAACGGAATTCTAAACAACAACAACCTTCCTTTCCTAACCGGACTGAGTGGAAACATGGGGAGCGTGTTCAATAACAATAACGGGAACAATGGAAATGGTTTCCCAGTGACAAATATGAATCAAGTACCGCAAGGAACAACGGTGCAAAAGCTGATGTTTGGTACAATGACAGTGTTTGATGATGAAATAACAGAAGGGGAAGAGTTGGGATCAGGATTAGTAGGGAAAGCACAAGGATTTTATATAGCAAGTTCAGTGGATGGAATATGTCAAGTAATGGGTTTCACTGCAAAGTTTGAAGAGAATGGTTATGCAGATAGTTTGAGTTTCTTTGGAGTACATAGAACACAAGTGTCACAGTCACAAATTGCCATAATTGGAGGAACAGGAAAGTATGTGAATGCAAAAGGGTTTGCTATTATTAAGACATTTCCGGTTAACGGTCAGCAACATAACACTGATGGACTTGAAACTCTCTTGCACCTTACTGCATATCTTGCCTATTAATTTATCATGTCTTTTATTTATATATTATCATCAATGAATGAATGAACGAACGTACGAACTTTATGTTTCACAATCAGAAAAATATTGGTGTTTCGTGTAATGAATCTGAATCAGGGATTGCATTGTACTTTTGAAAAAACAAATATAAGTGTTATGCTGTTTTGTGCTAGAGTATGCTTGGATATTTTAAATAGCAAATATGCAAATTAGTTGCTAAAGTTATAAATGTCGGTCAAATTAGCCTTTGAATCTTGTGAATTGACAAATACATTATTGAAATTATAACATATCAATCAAAATAGTTCATATATAAATTTTTGTCGTTAAATATTTTAATGTGACATTGTAATTGAATATGTGGCTTATCCATGTTAATCTCACGTCAATATCATTTTTTCGGCAACAAATTTGCCAATGAAATTTTATTATCTCATATATAAATTTGTGAGTAATTGTAATTTTGCATAGACTAATTATGAACAATTATTCCATGAAAGATTTAAATTTTATCGAAAAATTAGTTCGTGACATTGATATGAGATCAATATGGAGGAATCAAATATTCAATTACCATGTAATGTCATAGTCTCTAACGGTAAAAGTTTAAATATGAACTATTTTGATTACTATTTTATAATATCAAAGATGTATTTGTTAATTTACAAAATTCGAATATTAAGTTGACTGACGTTTACGATTTAAAAGACAAATTAAAAGATAAATTTGTTTATTCACTCATATTTTATAATGAATACAACGAAAACAGGAAATTATAAGAAAAAGTTCACATTTGATCAATTACATATTATACAATAGGACATAATAAAGTTCTCATTTTTATAATATTTATAAAATGAACAAATATAATGCATTATAAAAAAATGATTTGTTAGAAAAATAAATTACAACTAAACAAAACATAAATATTTTGGTCGAATACACACTATTTATTTGTTCAAACTCAACTCCAAATTGCCAAAGCTAAAATGAAGTGATTATTTCCTCTTGCACAAGTGGGGCATAATGGTCTTGTCACATGAGCACAACAACGTTTATGCCTCATCTCTTAATTAAGTTATTAAAGATAATTTGCTAAAAAATATTATTATGATTATTTATACTATTTTTTAATGTGCGAAACAAGTAAATGTGACACTTATAATATGAGACGTATTGATCAGTTTGTTGTAGAATAAAAAATAAGTGATTTTACTTTGTAAATACAATTCATATGATAGTTGCAAAACATTTAATAGTGTTGGGGCATAGGTTCAAATTCAAAATCCCTCACTTCTCTACAATTAGTGTGCATCATTAGGCTCTTTAAGAATAAATAAAATAGTTTAAAAGAAAGTTAAAATTAAAGAAGAATATTACAAAAAAAGCATGATATCTTTTTATATAAATATTTAAAAAAATGTTATTTAATTTATTATAGAAAGAGAAAGTTGTTTAAATAGGGGAAAAAATGAAAAGAAAAAAATCACATTAATCTCAATATTTACCTTATACATAATATATAGATCATTGTGGAGCTTGATTCTTCAGTAGCGATCAATAGAGTCAAAATGCATGCTAATATGTCCATCTCAAACCTCTACTTTACAAAGCCATGCAGCTGATTTCTTCTCTTCATTGGGCTTGTTCTATCTAATCATATTTAAATTTAAAGAGAAACAAATCATAGTGTCAACTGCCTTGCGCTCATAATGGTAGTTTTGGGTGCCTGAAGCTCGTGTTTATGTCTTCTCAGTTGAAGCTCATCTTGTATGAGGATTTGAGAGGAGTTTTATTTTCTCGTTTTGTTAGTTAACCTTTCTATAATTCCCTTTGTTTATAATCACAAGAAGCGACTAGAACATAAATGATCTTAATTAAATCATAGAAATTTTTATTACAAAAAAATATTAGCACGTTTGTTCTTCTGGTTCATATGTTCTGCAAGACAACAGTACCAGTACCAGCATAAGCTTCCACATAGACTTCTATGAAATACAACATTCTTTTGATGCAACGCCATTTTGCGACCAGAATAGGTTTCAAACAAACAGACGGATGGAAGATGCAGTCCTACCAGAAGCCTGAAACAGAACAGTAAATTCGGACTGATTAATTTCAATTTTAGAATCCCAATGGCCAAATGGTACCCCAAGAATAATGCAGTTCCAAAAAATGGGGAGTAACATACCCATAAATCAAAAATTAGTTGAAAAATAGAAACAAACCACACCACACAGCTTATTAACAAATGGAAAACATACCCATAAATAGCGTACACCACACCATAAAGAAATTTTCTGATCAAACACATACCATAGCTGGATGTTTTATTATTGAAATATTGCAGCCATTTCCTCCACAATCACGTGAAAGTAAAAGCCGTACATGAGGGACACTCTTCCAACTCTCTCCAAGTGCTGGTTTAGAGTTACCGTCTTCCCCACCCACCACATGATTTGTTACCTTCAAAATTTGTACCATTGAATGTGTTAAAAGAAGGAAATATAACTGCCCTGCCAATACAGATTATTGCAATTATGTTTGAAATTTTCTAAATATATATTGAGCCCTGTCATGAATCAACCTTGTCTGTCTTTACACTTCTGTCTTCTTGCTTTGATGTCTTTACAACTTAGTTGATTATGAAGGTAAGACACATTGGTGGAGAAACTCGAAATTTAGAAACATTTCAGTGTAATTAAGAGGGGGTCCCTTGTTTTACCTAATAAAGTATACCAGGTTCCTAACATAAAATGTCCTAAAAGTAACTTAAAAATTTCATTGGCACTAAACTAAGGTAGAAACTATTTAATATGAAAAAACAACTGTATAGAATTTAATCTTGTTAGAAACATGGTTTTAAATAAACATCAGATTAACATCTCAGCGAAAACAAAGGATGAAGGAGAAACAAGGATGAGAAGTACAGTTGCAATGCAAAGCATTAGGTCAGACAATATGGTTAGACGTAGCCTGTTCCTGTGATGAGGAATTCTCAAGAAGGGATCAATTAATTCATTGTTTCTTACACATTTCAAAGATACAGTCCAAACCTTTAACTGAAATATCATATTTGGTCAGACAGATCAGATTGAAGAAATAAAGCAATTTACATTTCCATATCAATAAGAGTTACATAAGATGAGCCAAGAAAATATCCTTTTATTTAGAAGGATTTTCACACAATTATTAAGAGGACTATCATTGGCAAGAAAGAAAGAAAGAGGAAAACAAAACTTACCAATACTGCAATATTATGCTCATGTGCTAGCTTCTTCAGTAAAAACCCAGCAGAAATCATTAAAGCGTGTCCTGAAATCACCCATAACTGCTGATTAATTCAAGCAATTTCCTTCAAAACAGATCATTAAGATAACAAGTAAATTTGATAAAAGGAATGGAATTGGGATGGAAACTTCTAAAAAATGAACCATGGACAACAACTGCAGAGTTGATCAAATTAAAAACATAAGTTACTTGACCTTCAAAAGCATATATATGTCGAATAGATTATTATCTAAGTCAAGGAAATTTAAGGATTGATACTATATTACTGTACATGTAATTTGATTGGCAGTTTAGAACAACTATGATGATCCATGATTATGAATAACTGATAATATAATTTGCCAAGGGCCCACTAGTATCTTTCATTTCTGACCATGTCAAGAGAACCAGAACCCTAGAAAAAGATATAAAGGTATACAAAAGGGAATAAAATGTAAAATGGTAAGCATAACAAGGAATTTTACGTGAAAATATGTACTATACCCTGAGGACCATTGCCCCTAAGGATGGGAGTAATCAATGATGAGATTGAATCAACAATAAGCAGTTGTACATGATGGTCTGATTTGACAATCTGTGCCAGTATTCAGTAATCAATTATTTGATAGAAAGAAATTAAAAACCAATTAAGTTGCATCAGTTACAAATATTCATGTCAAGGAGAACCTCGGATGTCAAATTGATCTTCAGTTGATGCAGCATATCAAACATCTCATATACATCAAACACCGGATAGCAAATTATCCTGTCCAATACTTTCTGTAGAGGTCTACGATCTGCCTAAGAGTTGGATTATTTTAAAATAAATTTAAGACCAGTTAACAAACAAGAGCCAAACAATGGACGATAAGCCTGAATCCAGAGTAACCTGATTGCCTGAGACATAATCAGAAGACTGTCCAACAAAATGTGCAATTCGCTGAGGTGAAAATGAGTTGCCAGTATCTAAATATATAACTGAACCCTTATGCTTTGCAAGAATTGAGGCAGACATCAGACAAACCTAATAATTATTCATAAAAAAGTCAAGGTTATACTTGAAATATAGAAGATAACAATTTATATTATGTCAACTAAATAAGAAATGATGCAGTGGCATTATGTGCATGTCAATGATGATATAGCTGGAGACCTGTGGTAGCAGAAAGATTACAGAACCAAGTTAAACCATTTTACTTTTATAAACTTATTCTTAAGACACCCAGGGTTATGGACCAAATAAATGCCTTGATGGGGCGAGTGAGATATTGACAGTACCCATTTAATAAACGAGGAGTAGGAGAAGAGATCATAGCCATGCAAGTAACCATGAAATACATTTTTGTACTTAACTTGTATTTATATTACGAATTTTTGTCTTACCTAAGATGAATAAGAAAATAATTTCTTTTTCTTTTTTGTAGTGAGTTTTTTTTTTTTTTGCCAAATGAGTCTATAATGTGGTATCCATTCAAGATTCAAATAGTCAATACGATGACTTATTTTCTGAATTATTGATCAAATATTATTATAAATGTATGATATATGATCAATAAAAATATGGTATTTTAAGTAAAAACAAGTAACATGCACAAAAATTATAAGTTGATATATCACACATATATGTACTTCAAAATAATTCAAAATTAAAAGTCCCAAATCAAATGACAAAATAAGTGGCTGATTATACAAAGTTCAAGCGTTCAACCCTCAAAAACAGAATCTACTAAGTCAATGTCACTTATTTCATCTTCATCCTTTGATATTTCATGCTCGTCCTCCACATCTCCAACTATTTCTTCAATTTTACCCCCCTCCATATCAACTTTGGCATTCAAGTTTCTTATACCTATCTCTTTGAACAAGACAAAGGGGATGAAACGGGGACCCAAAACCAGAGAACAAACGAGGAGAAGAGGGGGTGCAAAACACTGTGTGCAGGCAAGAAGAATAAAAAAAATGCATTGTGTGAGGGAGTAGGGACCAAAAACGCAGTGTGTTAGGCTCTTCGATGGTGATTCTGACTCGGGTTATTTGAAATATTTTTTTTGGCTGATTAGGCCCCTTTAGAAAGAAATACTAACATGCATTTCAGAACCCGGATTGGGCGACCCAGCTTGTTTCGGGGAATGTGAACTGTACAATTCAAGGGCAATTTGCGATTCATTACAAATCAAGATTCCTGTAGGCATTTGTGTCCAAAATAGAAAAGCACAATGATTTGGATCGATTGAGTTCCTTTTAGTTTTTAAGTGAGATCCAGCATGTATGGTGAGATACTAATAACCATCTATCATAATAACAATAATAATAAATAATTTTTTACTAAATTTACATCATTCAGAACATAGTAATTTGTGTGGATTAATTATTAGAAAAATAAATAAATAAACGACGCGGGTTATTTTAATTTTAGTTCTGAATGATCAGACAACCTCGGTATGCATGATGTTAAATTTTATCCATGTAAATATCCCTGTTAAATATGCACAAGCCACATTTCTACATGGATAAACATAATAGGGGAGTCTGAAACATAATGTGAGGGGACAAACATGAGCGTTATGAATAGATGTTTTCACAAATAAACAATTGCATAACATTTGTATTAGAAAATTACAAAATTGGGGGGTGCCATGGCATATCCATGCCCACTCCCCGCCTCTAAATAAGCATCTCCGTCCAATGATTAGAAATGGGTATCCCCAGCAGGGATGAGGCAGACCTGCCCCAACCTATAAACAATCCTACTCAAAATATGATTTTGATGGAAAAGAAGTGAGCTCTTGCCTGTGTCTTGCCAGAAGAGGATGGCCCAACAAGTTCAGTTAATTGTCCTGCGCGTAATCCACCTCCGAGCAACACATCAATCCTAAACTAAACAGATTCAAACACTGAGCAGTGCTACTTTAAAGCCACAGTTACACCTTATTAAAAACCAAATTTAAGAATTCAGTATCATAAACTGCAAAGTTTTGAACACCATAGACAAAATAAAACACTCTTATAATTGCTAGAAAATAAGGACGAGCGTGAAAATGGTGGAAAATCACTTGAGTTGTCGTGCAAGAGTGGATAAAATTTGTAGGGTGGAATGTAAATGAGTTGCATTTCACTTTCAACTTTCTCAAATTCCTATTATGCCACTTATCTGCACATCATAAGTATAGAAAAACTGTGCATAAATGTGGTGTGCAAACACGGTTCCTTAGTGCATGTCTGGATAGAATCACAATACGCCACTGTGATTTTAGCAAAAGCTACACTTTGAAGCTTTAGCAAGATCATAGTGTCATCATGATTTTGTGAAACTACTATTCCAAACATCCACTTACTAACTTTTCAAAATGATACATCCTAGACAGGCATAATAACATAATACTATATTTAACAACATCAACTATAGGTTAAGCTGAGAGTACCCTTCACAACCAGTGGACAAAACATGTTTATTCTGTTTAGCATCTTCCATAAGCTGCAAACCGTTTATCAATGGTGGATGTAAAGCATCAATTATAGAGAGAAGCTGATGAATTCCCTAAACAATACACATTAAAAATAGAATCACGCATATTAATTAATTAATAACAGAATAAGCAAAACATAATATAACAAATAAAAAATTCGATTAATGAAGAGTGAGTGCGTAGGTATATAGCTAACTAACTAACCCTAACCTGTTTCAGTCTGTGTGAAGTGGAGTGATTAGATACAGAAGCTAATAATGCGTCGAGATCGTGAAGGAGGAAATCTTCAACTGTGAAGAAGAAAAAGAAAGAGTGATGGTGTTAGATGAATTTGAAAGATGAAATAGGGAAAATTAGGAGGGAAGAGAAGAAGAGGAAAGGAACCGGAGTAAATGGCGTGGGAAGCGCAAAAGGTTTGGAAGTTAGAGTCAATGAGTGGATACTCTTTCTCCAGTGAGTTCAATGGCGCCATTTTGATGCCGCCAAGACCACACCCCAGAGGGTTCTAACGGTTCACTCTCGCTCGCCAAAGCTGCTCCTTGTTTTTTTTATTAATAACCCAATTTAAAAAAAATTATCAAATATTGGTCGTGTTAGAAAATTATATATCAAATTAGTTCTTTTTTTTTTACTTGGTTATAGATGGTTTTAAGAAAATACAAATTTTACAAAAATTATAATAAAATTAATGTCGATATTTTCTCACACTCACTAGATTTTGAGGACTCTTGATACATCTATCTTGATCTCTTGATTTCCTTGTTCTTGAGGATGTCGAAGAAAAAGTGTTTTAAAAGAACTACTTTTATCTTAATCTTAAATCTAGTTGAATTTTTAATTTAACAGGAGTATATAAATTTCTAAAATTTAGAATATGAATGTTTTGTTGATACATATTCTCAACTGAGTAGCGCATTCTATAACACATTTTATAATATACTTTGAGGCCACTTTAATTTTATCTTAAATTTTGTAAAATTTGTATTGGTGTTTCTTATGAATGAATTATATCAATTATATATATATTAGTTAATTTAAAAAAAAATAGAT
This sequence comes from Cicer cuneatum, assembly GCA_037974295.1. NCBI lineage: Eukaryota > Viridiplantae > Streptophyta > Magnoliopsida > Fabales > Fabaceae > Cicer > Cicer cuneatum. Next base: position 76,423,937 of record JBBPBO010000005.1, read on the forward strand.
GTAAGAAATTATTTTTTCAAAAGCTGACTTCTTTAATTAAAAAGAAAAAAAAATTAAATAAAAAAAACAATACTTTAAGAATTGGGTTATTAAAAAAAACTCTTCTCATTACTTTGTTCTTTTTTACACAACTTTTTTTTCTTTCTAAATGGCTGATTAAAATAAATTTACTTTAATGAAAGTATGAAACTAATTAATTTTTTTGGAAAAAAACTATGCAAATTGAAATTTATATACGTTAATAACATTATTTATTTATTTACTCGTTTACTAAATAAATAAAATAATTAGACGAGAGATGGATGTTAGAGATTGCAAGACTTGTTTTTCTATATCAATTTAGACACTATTTAGTAAAGTGAAATGCTTAATATCGCGATAAATTTCGTGAAAACACACGAAGGTGTGCGTGTAAAAAATACGCATGACTATTCTTTCTGTGTCTCTATTCTCTATCCAATTCGCAAAATAGCATAGAAAGCATGGGAAGAAAGAAACAATCGATGCCTCTGACGTTATGTAATCCATGGTCATGTTTGATGTCACTCTTATGCCTTTGTCACTCCATCTTCTTCTGGTTCCCTTCTATTATCTCTTCCTCCATTAGTTTTCTTTTTTAGTACTATGCCTCTCTTATATTATTGATGCATCAATCTATTTTACACCATTTTGGTAACAATTCAAGATATTTTTTAAATTTTTCAATGCTTTGTTTGAAAATTGATAATGGGGTTTTTGAGTTATTTATGGACTTCGCTTCATACCATAGGTATATGTATTTGTTATCTAGATCTGCACAAAACTAAGTTTTTGTGGGTGAAGTGTGAACAGTGTTGCTTTAGATTTAGCAGAAGCAAAAATAGAGTAATATGTAGAGCATGTTTGGGGTTGCCTGTGGTGTTTTAAATTTAATGAGTGCAAAACAAATGGTAAGTAGAAAGCGGCAATCGGTTAACAGGCAAATCACTAGGAACGTTTAATATTTTAAAAATAGATTTATAAAATTAAGCTATAAATTAGTTAATAAACAAATTAGTTAATAGATGATGAAAAATTAGCTGATGATTAAAAAGTTAATTGATAGTTTACAATTAAATTTTGTCAAAAAAAAAAGATAACTTATAACTAAAAAGTTAACTGATTAAGATGAAAGTTGAGTAAATTTAGTTTTGTAATTGTAAGATAATACAAGTACACAATTATTTAATTTTAAATATATTAAAAAATTAAATGCATCTGAATTTTTAATTCATCTCCTCCTTTACTTAGTTGCTTCTTTCTTTCCTTCCTAGCATTCAGGCCCATCGTGAAAAAAATATTACCATGCTGATTGCATCGCAAATATTGTAAACTATTGCAAATTTAGAGAATATGAATTAAACTATTGCAAATTTAGAGAACCTGAATTTTATTTATCAGCTGTCTATATTGTCTTTACTCTTTAGTAAAACTCATTATAGAAAAATTGTATCTTGAAAAGAGTAAATTGAGATCAGCCCCAACAAGCAATTGAGGCAATCAACTCCTTATAAATCCATAAGAAACAGTTCGAAACTTTATAAAGTACTCCATCACAAACATCAAGCAAATTCAAACAGCTGCTACTAGATAAAAGATACTACTGTCAATGGCTTATAACACTTTTTCCATTCTACTTTACTTTGAAGGAGGGAAGAAAACGGCGTCAGCAGTCCTCTTTGAACGGAAGAGTTGCTCAACTTCTGCATCGACATTGAAAGCAGCCTGCAGAACCGTCGGTGATAACGCCTTCCACACCGATGAGCTTCCAGCCATGTGTGTAAATACCGGACTGAAAGAACAACAATCATAACCACAATAAGTATTCGTCATAAGCATAATCTGTTGACAACAAGTTACAAAGAAAAATAAGCTTCCTTCATTATTACTCGTAGAATCTTATATTTTTTCGAAAAAGCAAAATTCATTAATTGGACTAAACTAATGAATAGAACAAAACTAGCACAAGATGTGCACATAGCAACTCCAATTCTAGATAAAAACTAGCGCTACTCATAAAGTTATATTGCACTACAATTAGTAATTGTAAAGATAAACATGACCCAACTCAACTAACCATTAACATGTGTAACTAACACCCCCTCTCCCAAAATATACCGGATCAAGTATATGCAAATGGTAACTCATTGTTCATAATCCAGCCTTAGAAATATATTTTTGAGTATTTACATGTAAAGAAATAAGAAGTGTATGTTTGGTTTTGCAGTGACAAAAATTGAGTGGTTTATGTTTAGATACATCTATGTAAAAGTATTTGAACAATGCCTTTGAGTGTAAAAATAGATTCAAAAGCTATGAATCTTAGTTTGAAGTTAGATCAATTCAAGAGGCAAAATCAATTTCAATTGACATCACCCGAACATAATGTATGTGTCAAGAATTACTGTTGGCTCTCCCCACCATGAAACCAAACACACACGCACCAAAGCTCTTATGTCAAGAGTACTTCTGATTCCAAGTATAAACACAAAATTGGGAGTACAGCACGAAAATATCTGCTATGAAGTTAAGACGTAAGAAAAACTCACTTAGGGGTAGTGATGATAGAAAACCATTCCATTCCATCACTGTCAGCAATCTTTGAGACGACGAAAAACCTCGGCACAATGAACAAATTACCAGCCTTTAAAGTTGTCTCCAAAACTCTACGGCCATCGACACCAACAACTTGAACACGGCCACTCCCGCGAACAATGTAAGTAACCTGTAAAGCAGAATCACAAGAGAATCCAGGAGAGCACATAGCTCTTCCATCAATCCTCACAAGGTCAGCTCCAAGACCAACCTCACCAACCAAAGGGAGGTTCTTAGTGTTCAACACAACAACCCTTCCACCATTCTTAATGTCAACATCCAATGGTGCCTCTAAACAGTTCAAGGCCAAGCCCTTCTTCTGTTCCTCTTTAGGCTGACGAAGGTTGATGCTTCCATCAAGCTTCACAATCCCTTGACCCGATTGTTTTCCGACAAGGGTCTTCACGTTTTTCTCGTCCAAGTCCCAAGCTCTCCCCACAAACTCGGTTGAAAATCCAGTAAAAATTCCGTTAGAACCGGTCAGAAAAAAATCGGTAAACTCGCCAGTTTTGTGTGCTTTTGAAGTATCTCCCATGAACAGAACAACCAACTCAGTGTCCTCCTTGTTGAACCACCATGTCACAACACCAAAGGGGAGTGCTAAAGCATCACCCTCCTTAATTGCAATAACTTTCTCTTCTGATTCAGGGAGTACAATTCCAGCAACTCCACTTCCTGTTTCAACAAGTTTTCACCACTAATCATCACAATAATACTACTACAACATGATGAATATTGGTAATCACACTAGCTGTATGAAATAGAAAGTTAAATATTCAAAACACACACAAAAATTATGCAATAAAAACCATGATGTATGCAAAAACAAACAAGAATTTTAGGAATCCCTACATGCATATTTATACAATAATCCAAAAGTAACGCTTACAATTGATGGCGATCATAGTTTTAGTGGGTGTTTGATTTCACGTTGAAATTGACAAAATCACAGTAAACTAGTGCGATCGCATAGTACGTTATTGGTTTTGTAGTGGGAATGGCAAAATCACGGTAAGTCATTGTGGTTTTGTTAAAGCTACACTATGTAGCTTTTGCAAAATCACGAAAATCACGATGACTCACCATGATTTTGCAATACCGCAGCAAAACCAACCATGCACACCCACTAGCTTTTGTAAAATCACAGTGGTTCAACGTGATTTTGGCATTTCGCAAAAACCAAACATACACTTAAATTGCAGTCATAACCTCCATTGAGGACAATTGTCTGCAAATTCAAGGATCGTGATGCAATTTAAAATAATATATTATTATAGAAGCCCAGCAAAGAACAACGATCAAAAACCAGTCTAGTTGAATCTTTAATCGATGATTCTCAATTAACACTAAAAGAAATCAAAAAAAAGAAAAAAACAATAATCAATTATATAAAAAATAAAAGGATCCTCAATAACGAAGAAACGGTAATCTAATTTTATTTTATTTTTTAAATTATCCATAGTTAGATTAAATAACTAACATGCAATCATGAAATTAGATATTAAATAATAAAATTTCAATAAAATAAAATAATAACTAGATGATCCATACCTTGTAGAACATAAGCAACTTTAGAAGAATCAGAGTAACGAGGAAGAGCAAAACCATTTTTCTCAAGAGCTAATTTTGCAGCACCAATGTTCCCTTCACGCAACATTGGAAGCTCAGAAGGTGACCAACTGTAATACGATCCACCATTACCTTCGTACACCTTCTTCGCCAATTGAGGAGAAAGATCAATATCCATAGCAACAAAATCAAAGAATCAAAGGGAAAATTGAATGATCACGCTGAAATGTAAAGGAAGTATTATAAAACGCAAAGTTTTGATATATTGTTTTCGCTGAATGTGTGTGGTGTATTTATAGTGGTTGGAAATTTTTTGAAGTTAATGAATTGCAGTGAAACGGTAATGGCATGTGTAGATAGTGTCGTTGGGAATGTGGTAATTAACTCGATCCGCTACTAATACTCGTTACCATCCAATACTAATTGAGTTATTAGTATATAACCCGATTAGATTTAATAATTAATTGAGTCAAAAGTAATTAATAACAAGGGATAAAATATTTTAATTTGATTTTATTGTAAATGCATTGAAGAAGGAAAATTCAATTCTGGATTAGGATCAGGATGTATTCATGTTAATCTTATCTTCTTTCTGTTTTGTTAAGTAAAATAAATAAATTTGTAAATTTGATGGTAGTACTTCGTTAATGAAAGGTTGAGGAATAAATTAACGAGAAAAGGATTGGACACTCAATTTTACGCTCTCTTTTAATATCACACAATCGGAAATATAATATTCAATATTGATAGTTGTTTATTAAACTAAAACTTAAAAATAATATCTATTTTATTATTAGTGTACCTAAAATTATAGCATACTAATAATAACTTTTTGCATAAATCTTATGCGAGACAAATTAAATTAATATGTGGCATTAAACATTTAATTTTTTATAAAAGTATTAGTATTCTTAATATTTTATTAAATGTGCAGATAAAATCTACACGTCACATTTTTCTTGACTCTGAAGTCAACCTTATAAATTATATCTCCCGCCAAACAATTAGTTAAATAATTGTATTATAATAATTAATTATTTAAAAAATAAATATATATTTTATTAATGTATATCTTTGAAATATCTTTTAAATTCAAATTTGAACACTTATAAATTATAATATTTAATTATAGTTTACTATATAAATCATATACAAGATAATTATTTTTATTTAATTAGTTAAAACATTATCATGCTTGGGGTAAATATGCATTTCATTAATAAAAGTATTTCTTGAAAATCTACCTTGTTGATAAATATACATAGAACAAATGTCTTTCATTGTTTATTATTTCCTCTGTCCCCAATCTTTGGTATTTTAAGTTTTTTTTTATTTTTTTTCCAAAATTTTGGTTCTTTTAAAAAATAAATATAAAAATAAATATGTAATTAATTATGTTTTTCTCTTTATATTTTATATTTTATGTTTAAATCATACAAGAGACAAATGATTAACACTTGTTAGTTATTTTAAAAATATATTTTAATTCAAAAAGATAAATAAACATAAATCATGCACACAAATGGTTAACACTTGTTAGTTATTTTAAAAATATATTTTAATTCAAAAAGATAAATAAACATAAATCATACACCGGGTAGATGTTTTCTGCTGGTCAATTAGTTAAAAAAAAATATCATTTCATGAATAAATTAGTTAAAAAAGGAATATGTAATTTGTCAGTAGTCTATCTCTTCAATGTGTTATGTGTGAAAATTTAAAGAAAATTACAATACATTAATTATAATTTTATGCATAAATCATATACAAGACAAAATAATATTTGTTATTGATCAATTAGTTAAATAATGGTTTTTCACAAATTAATTATTTAAAGATAAATATATATTTTATTAGCAGTGTGTCTCTTAAATATCTTATAAGTCGTTAATTATTTGATAAAAATTATATTACACTAATTATTATTCATTATATAAATCATACTCAAGACAATTGTTTGTCGTAAGTCAATTACTTAAAATAAGATTTTCCTCGAATCAATCAGTTCAAAGATAAATATGTATTTTATAAGTAGCGCGTTTCTTAAATATTTCTTAAATAAAATTATAAAAATAATTAAGTTATGCATTTATTATTAAAATTATTCACGAGACAAATATCGACAAACAAAAATGATTCATACCTGCATTATTCGTGCTAACGCAAGTTTTCTTTACTATAAAACAACATTTGCTTATTCAAATTGGTTAATTACATCGATCAAGAACAATACAATTCAAAGTCGTTAAATCTGAAAATGATTAATATGCAAATAATATCACAACACATAAGTAATAGCATAAAACGGTAAAATGTAATGTGACAAAGAATACAAATATGATAAAATTAAAATGTCTGAAACATTTATAACTTCAGAACTGTAACATTTATGACATCAAAATTATTGATTGAATTTGCACTAGATCGAAGTTGATATATCAATATAAATTAAATGAACACGCAACAAAAAAGAAAACCAAAGCAACATAACACCTAAATAACAAAGAAAACTACACTGCACAAAGATAATAAATCACTACAAAAGAATAATGAAATATGTGAAAAAATAACTTATTTTGATAAAACAAGATAAAAAATATTAGAGAATAATTTCGAGACAAAGAACAACCATAAATAAACCATTCTCTAATTAATGAAAATGAGAAAGAAGAGAAATGATTAAATTTTCTTAACCTTAAAAAAAGGATGGCGACAACTTATAGTGTCATATAACACTTCAAATTAATTATCTATCATTTGCAACATTATAAAATATTATTAAAAATAAAAATAAAAAATATTTAAGAAATTATAAACCATGAAATAGCTGTGATGTGCTGTAATTTTTAAAAGTTGATATAATGGACCCGAATGTTTTGCTAGTTCGGTAGTTAACAGGCATGTCCACCGAACTCAATTCAACAAGTAACTACTGATTTTGCTTTTAGGTATGTTTTAGATATTCTTTTAATGTTGAATAAAAAGGAACTTTAATATTTGCCTTTTAAACTTCCAGTACCGTGTGTCACTTTCTAATTCTTATATCAAGTGGTTCTTTTAAGAATAAATTGTATATTTGGTCGTTTCACTTATTTGATAATTTTATTTAAGTTTTATAACTATCTTTTTTTTAAAAAAAATTTTACTTCCGTCAGTTACATTTTTACTAAATTCTTGTTAGTTTCAGGAAAAAAATAATATTTGTATATAGCTTTTGCATCTTCACTTTCCCTTCACAATTTCAATTAGGGTTTTTAAGAAAAAAAAACTCTTTTATTTTCACTTGAAAAAGGGTGAAGAGAAAGGTTATGAATTTGGAATTGAGAGATGGTGTGTTGGATAAAAGGATTATTTGTTAGAAAAACTTTCATCTTTGATTAATAAGTAAACTAAATTTAACGTTCTTTATTTTTTAATGAATAAGAGGATACAATTCTAAAGACATTTGGAGTATGGAGAAATTATATATTCTTGATCTATGAGGTTATTTCATTACTGAATATATTCTTTTTTATGTTTAAGGCATGTAAAAATTAAGGGATTTGAATTTGAATTTTCTTAAGATTTATTGAATTTGGTTTGAATGGTTTTGCTAACTTTTGATGGGAACGTGGTAATCTTTTTTTTCTTTATTTGATTAATGTTTTTGTTTAATTTTTCCAACATATTTATATTTATATTTTTATTTTTATTTTCATTCTTTTTTTTTTTTTTTGG
>JBBPBO010000005.1:76431857-76533855 GCA_037974295.1 Cicer cuneatum
TTTTGGAGGGGGGAGATTGGAAAACAAATGGAAAGATGACGAAAGATGACGAAGATGAAGTAAACCTCTAATTTGGAGGAGAATGTGGAAACAACCAATTCCACATAGGAAAACTTAACAACTACTTTGACTAATGAAAGTAATGTTAAGAGACCAAAACATACTTGAGACTAAAATGAAATTTCAAAAACTTCAAAAAGAATCAAAAGTATAATTTAGCCTTTTCTTATGTGTACTTCATTTTACGAGAAACATAAATTAACTTTAAACAAATTAATTTTGTAATTTAAATTAAAAGTGAGTTCAATGGAAAAAATTTATGTGTAAATATTTCACGTACAACTTTACTGAACAAGAAATTAAAGAATAAAAATTATGTTTGAAAAGACAAAATTTACGGATTTTAACCTCACATTAAAATCAACTTTAAAAGACAAAATTAATTCTAAAAGTACAACCAAACATACATTAAGTGCATGTTTGGTTACACTTTTGAAATAGCTAAAATTTATTATGGAAGTCCAAAATTAATTTTTACATATTTGAGTTGTTATCGTGTAAAATTTATTTTGTCTCATGAATTAATTCTTACTTAAAGCCATGATTTAGAATTTTTGAGGTCAAACATAATTTTTACATCAAAATTCATTCTTCAATTCAATTTTTCAAAATCAATTTTTGTCACAAAAGAACCAAACACACACTAAATATATGTGTTTCATTTCACTTTTTGAGCAAACAAAATTTATCCCAAGAGTTTTAGAATTTTTTTATTTATTATATAAATAGTTTAGAATTGATTTTGACATATTTGATTTTTCTCAAATAATGTCGATTTTATCTTTATAATTGATTCCAACACTAAGCTAGAATATGCAACTAGTTATGTCTTTAAAATTGATTTTTAGCTTTGAATATATTTTTTGCGTAAAAAATAACTTTAAATTTATCTTTCAACTTATTTTCACATAAACATTTTCAAACTTAAATTTATATACCTTCAACTCACTTTTAAACAAAATTAATTTATTTAAAATCAATTTTTATTACTGCATAACTAATCACACACTTAATAGTTAATACTTAAGCATAATGCAACCTGTTTAAACAATCAAAGGAAGTAAGTATGCTTAACTAAAAAACTTGACCTTTTTTTTTTCAAAATAAATTTTGATAGGTTTCTTAATCTACATTTTTAGAATACTAGTTAACAATACTTACAATTTTTATCAGGCTTGTGTTTTGAGGTTGCGACCGCGATAATAAGAACTAAAAATGGTGGTTGTTGTTAAAAACATTTAACATATATGTAGTTATTAAATAAATTAAAAATGGTTTCTTGTCTCTCTCAAGTCCCAAAATTGTGCATGGAATGAGTTATTTTGAATTTGTAAAATACACCTTTAAATAGACTAGGTCGATATATTTTCCGATCATTATTAAAAATAAAACAAAAATTACTTAAATCTAAATTACTATTATAAGCAAAAATACAATTATTTTTGAATAATTTCATCTTATTATTCTTAATATATTTTTTATTTATTTAATAACATTTAATGTCGAATTGCCCTTAACTATATTTTTTTAATATATGTGAAAGTTGTTTTTTTTTCTTTATAATAATCATAAGGAAATATATTTTTGAAACTTTTAAAAACATTAGAACAAAAAAGAAATTGCCATTAAAAAGTTGGGAATAGCCACATTGAATCACCCCTCAATCTTCACATATGATGCATAGGTGAGGGTATAGAAGTAAATTTAGAAGTCTAATAATTATTGGTCACAACTCACGAGTTGTAAAAGCAAAAAAAAAATTCATATTTAAAAAGGTCTAAAAAAGAAAGTCTCAAAACTAAGAAACTTCTACAATTTGGCAGAAATTATTGGGCTCACGAACTCCTCACTTAACCCACAAAATTTGTTCATATTTTTTTTTATTATGAGTTGGGCACTAAATGAATTACACACAGGAAATTCATAATTAAATATCTGTTGTTGACTATTTCCCCTCCTTTTAATATATATTAACTAACAACATTTGTCTAAAAGTAATTCTATTTAAAATGACACTTGATTAAAAATGATGGGGTATGGAATGACACCATTCACACTTCCTAATAGAATAATAGGCATTCAAATTAGGTGTCTATTTAGTTTAGCTAAATAGGGGAAACATTTCCTATTGTGGATACCCTAGAGCTATCGTGTTATTTTAAAGGAATAAACTTTCATTTTGATCTCTAAAAGTTTAATGCGTTGTTACAGTTGTAATTGAAAACAAAGAAATTAAAATAAAATAAAAAACTCCCTCAATGTATATTCTATTAATCACTTCAATCCATATCATCAACTATTTTAGTTAAGCATTTTGATTTGACTCATTAAGTGTTACATGTAGACACATATTTACATCCACATGTACGTCACATCATTAATTAGGGTCACATTATCTCTTCTTCTTTCCCTTTTTCTCCCTCGCATTCTCTCTCTTCCAGCCAACAACAACACACAAGATGACATCGGTCGGTCTTTCTCACAATAATAGTAGTTTGACATCATATGAGACAAGTTTGACAACTATTATTAGGGTTGGACAGAAAATTGGGCCCGCCCGCAGCGGATGAGGGGAATTGGGCGAGTTGGATTGGGTCCGACGGATAAAATTATGGGTTTTAAAGGGGTAGGCGCGGGCAGGTTCGAGTTCGGGTCATGGATTTAGAATCGTTGATGACCAACCCGCTCAAAATTATATTTAATATTTATTATTATTATTATTAATTATTATAATTTTTGTGTTGGGTTGAATACTTACCAAGTCCATTTTGGTCTAACCCTAATTTCAAAACTCACAAACTCACACTCACACACAATCACTCAACCTTAATTTCAATATCTCGCTCTCCCTTCATTCTCACACAATCACACTCACACACAAAACTCAAGACTCTCACAAGTCATAACAACTAACCATAATCCTCTCAAGTCTTAATGGCGGTCAACGACGACCAACATCCCTTCTTTCTCTTACAAGTTGTTATTGTTGAGACAAAATTCTAAATTAAATGTTTTGACGATAATAAAAAAAAAGTTAATTAAGACTTCTAATTATGATTTTAAGTGTTTTGTTGTTTAACATGTGTTTTTGAGTGTATTAATCAAATATAGGTATTAGGCATATCAACCCAAGATCATATTAGAAGAAGCAAATTTATTCAAATAAACGAAGAACATTCTAACAAATTCTAGAAAAATGAAGATCGTTCTTCACAGTTCTTAGTTATCTTCAAAACCAAAAATGTCCAAGCTCTTAAGGAAAAAGTCATTTTTTATGTATTCAATCATTCTCTAGAAAGATACCAGAAGTATACAAGGATCACATTAGTAAAATAATTATTCTAAAAAACAAAGGAAAAAGCTATGCATCATAATCAAACGACCAAGATCAATCTCCATATTTGAGCAAGTAGCAAGTATGATTCTGACAAACTCGATTGGACACTGCAACTGCATCTTTGAGCAGCCTGCACATGTGATATAAAGCAGGGCAATACTTCAAGACATATATCAAAGAAACTTAACCTCAACACCCCTCAAAACAGCAATGAAGATTGTTTTGGTTTTGCAAGAACATTTTTGCTTTAAGACAACACTTATCCACTTAAACTGACATGAGACAGTTGGATCTTCTTCAACGGGTAGTTAAGTTGTCATAAGCCTTCTTGAAGCCTATAAAAGGAACCTCGAGATCAAGAATAAAGCAGAGCTTCAAGTGCAAAGCAATCTATCACTTACAATATCATAATCATAATCGAAAGTTCATAAGCTCTTCAAGCAAAAGCAAAAATTCAGTTTTGTTTTCCATCTAAATATCAGAATCATTATACTGAGCCCTTAAGCCAAGACTACAAAATCCTTAAATCCTTAAATCAAACAAGGGTTGAGTACACTTAGATTCTACAAAATCCTTAAATCATCACTTTGTAACTCAAGACTATCATGTTGAATATAGTTTTGAGTAAATTGTAAAAATCCTTTTATGATTAAAAGGTAATATGTAAAATTCCTCTCTAAAGATTGAAAGGTAACATGTGGAAATCTTTTCTAGGTTGAAAGGTAACTTGTTGTAACAGATCAAAATTGATCTGGAAAGGCTGTGTGAAATCAAGAACGATCTTGTTTTAAACACTTAGTGAAAAATCTCACAATTGTGAGGACTGAACGTAACCCACTTTGGGTGAACCAGGATATATCTCTCTATGATATTCTTTCCCTTATCTCTATTTGTTTATAATCAACTAACCATATATCTTATAGATAAGTTAATTATGTGATTTCACTAACCAAGAACGTTATGCTCTTATTGTGTTTTCATAACCAAGATTAATCTTGAGTTAAATATTTTGAGATTAAACAAGAATTTTTTTTAAAAGGTACAATTACAATTCAAACCCCATTATTTGTAATTGACATTGATACTTCAATTATCACTTACTATCCCTTCTTTCTCTACTATTTAATTTCTCGTTCTAAAGTTTTTGATCTCACAATACCAACTCTTATATCTCGTGATTAGGGTTTTGACTTAGCTATTTTTTCTACTTATGAGTTTACTAGAGTTTTTTTTTTTTTGTATTAGGATTTTGATTTACCTACTTTTTTGCATGATTAGGGTTTTGTTTTCATCTCATTTTTTTCCGTCTTTGTTATACATCTTCTGATTTAGTTTGTTGGTTTGAAATTGTTGTTAAAATTTTTATATTTATTTACTTTTTTTTATCTATTGATTTTTATTTATATGACTAATTTAAAACAATTTTTTTCTGTGTTTTCCTGATTTGTCTCTGCATTTTCCATATTTGAGAGGTAAGTATATTATTAAATTTATTTATTTTTGTTATTTTTCAGATTTGTTTATTTTATTTCATATAACTACTTTTTTTTTCATTTTCTCTGCTTATTGGTTTTCATATTTGCAAGGTAATGTTCTTTTATTTATGTTATGCTTATGTTATAATATTTATTGATTTGATTTTTGTTATAATATTTTCTCTACATATTGATAATTAACGATTTCTAACCACTGTTCTTGACGTTCTTAACTTGTGGCTAAGAAAGATGGATCATCGAGCCATAACGAGCAAGGGGTGGCTGTAGAGCAATAGCACTATAAACATGTGCTTCTATTTCTTTCTTCAGTTTGATGTTTATTTATCTTTTTTATGATTCTCTTTAAGTATATACATATCTCTAAAAAGAATGCTATCTTTTTTATGTTTATAAACGCATTTTTCATTTTAAGTTGGGTTTGAAGTGTATTTTCTTTAATTCAGGTGTATGCTGTATTTTTAACTTGTGGTTGAAGTTTATGCATTTGTTTCAAATGTATACTTCATTTTTAACTCGTGTTTCAATTGTACGCTTTATTTTTATTGTAAAAGTATGCTTCTTTTTTTCTAAATGTAACTAGTGCTTCAGTTTTTCTTAATGCATGTTTATTTTTTTAAATATATTCTTGTGTAATATATCATTTTTATGTTTTTGTTTCATGTTTATATATTTTTCAAATGTATGCTACCTTTTAATGCTTATAGTTATAAATGAATACTCTCTATTTAACTTGTATTTTTCTTTTTAAGATATGTTTAAAGTTTTTGTTGTTAAGACAAAATCTCTCTCAAATATTTTAATGATAAAAAAATTGTTTCAAATATTATGATTACGTGTATTATCTAATATGTGCTATTAAGTGTATCAAAATTAGAAAACAGGTTCCTCACCTCTTGATCAAATGAAATGTTTTAACACATATTAATATGTCATCTACGACAGAGAATAAATAAAGACATGATAAATATATGTAAGAGGATACAACTGAAAAGAGGATGAATGCATGTCAGAAGACAAACAACGCTGAAAAATAGGATGAACGTACGACAGAGGATAAAAAACGCATAAGAGAGGATGAACTACTGTAATTTTATTCATCCTCGCACATGGGAAAATATGTAAAAGTACAAAAGTATAAAAATCAATGTCCTTGACTCATAAAGTAAGACACTACAGTGTTGGGAAAGAAAACAGTCAAAAAGCACAAGTCACATCATAATTAATGGAAGGTTCGTCCTTCTACCCGAGGATAGACTGAAGCATTCATCCTCCCAACATTCTTCTAACAAGGACAGTTGAAGGGTATATTTGCAATTCCAAACAAAGATCATGGGCAATTATCTAAGTCTCCAACAGATACTTTGTGTTTTTCCTCATATTTGAAGCTCCATTACGTCTATAAATAGAGATAATCTCATCCTCATCAAACACAACAAAAAAATCATACAAAAGCCAAAGATCAAAGTTGTGATAAGCAATCTCATCCTCATCATACTTTCTACTAATCTTAGTTATATATTTGATATCATCATCCTAGAAAGTATATCTTAGAGAAAAAAATCCATTCTTATCAAATCTCTCAAAAATTCAGTATATCCTCAAGTTGATATTGACTTGTTGATAATTGTGTAAGTGCTGTAAAAAGGAAGATAAATTGTTGATGTAAGCCTAATGAGACTAAGAAAATACACAGTGAAAGAAGTCCATTTGGAGGACAAGTCTTTTGTGCCATAGTGAAAAACTCATAAGTGAAGACTGGACGTGACCCATTTTGGGTGAACCAGTATAAATTTGTGTGTGTCATATTCTAAACTCTCATCACTTTATTTTTGTCTAACTCGCATTTCAATTTTAAATCGTTTATCGTCTACTCATCTATTATCCCCACACAGGATATCAGTTTAAGAGAAAAAGAAATTAAAAATGGCACAATATTTCTATTCAACCCCCTTCTAGTAATATTTTAGCTACTTCATTTGTTTCTTTAATCCAATTGTATGTTTTCTTTTTAACTTATGTTTGATTGTTTATGATTTTTCTTCAAATATTTGCTTCCTTTGTGTGCATTCTTTTTAATTCAATTATATGTTTTATTTTTAACTTGTAAAAGTATGCTTCTTTTTTTCTAAATGTAATTAATACTTCAATTTTTCTTAATGCATGCTTCTATTTATTTGTAACGCTTCAGTTTTTCTTAATGTATGGTTAATTTTATTTCTTATACATTCTTTTAAATTCATTTGGATTATTTATTTATAACTTGTAATGTATGCTTAATTTCCTTTCTTATGCATACTTTTAAATTTATAAATGGATTATATTCATGCTTAAGTTTTTCTTGAATTATTTTTCCTATGACACCTATCAATCTTAAGGGATGACAACATAACCCGCATCTGCGGGTACCCACTCAAACCGTTTGATTTGGGTGGGGAAAACCCGCTTTGATTTAGTGCGACTGTAGATTTTCCCCGGAATTAAAATTCGGGGTGCGGGAATATTGATATCCACCCTGCACCCAAACCCGCTAGTAATATTATTGTAAATGTTAAATTTTATATACATGCACATTTTTTTAAATATTAAAAATTAAAATCTCATCTCTATAAAAAATACTTTTTTTTTAATTTTATTATTGTTTAATAATAATTATTTTATTATACTAATTATAATAGGTATGATTTTTAAATTTATAATTTTATATATATGAATGAGTGCGGGTGTGGGCGGAGAAATCTGAAACCTGTTTCGGGCAGAGATGAGGGTCTAAATTTCACATTCGCGAAAAACGAGGACGAGTGCAGGTTCTCCGATTAGTCGGGTGCAGAGGTGGGGAAGGCAAAATCCGCCCCGCCCCGTTGCCATGTCTAAGTCTTATCAAGTCTGAAATCAATATTGCTTATTTTTACAATGATTAGTGAATACTAATTTTTGCTTGACTAATTTTTTAGGTTGGACTGCAAATAGGGGTGATAATAGGCCAGACCGACCGACAGAGGCCTACGGCCTAGCATATGTTAGGCTCAGGTCATACCAGACTTTTCTCTTAAACAAATAAGGTCAAGACTTCTAAAAAAAGCATATTTAGTTAAAAAAAAATACTACAGGCCACAAAATAAGCTTTTTAGGCAGACCTATTTAAATAAGTATAATATTTTTTTACTACTATAATTATTATATTAAATTATGATCTTTTTGTTAGATATTCGACTTTTAGTAATTTACGCATATTAACATTCTTTAGTTTTTCACATATTTAAATGTATTGTTTGTTATAAAATAGAATTGAAGTAGGATGTGTATAAAGTCATATTCTTCAAAATGTCATGTTAAATATCAAAATATAACTTAATTTTATTGACATGTTAACTCGTTAATCTATTTAAAGATATGTTTGATTACTTATTCAAAAATGTTAAAATGAAATAGGTTTTTAAGTAGGCTAACAGGTTATATCAAGCTTCTATCAAGGCCAGACTCTGGTCTAAAAGGTAAGCCTATGACAAGCCACGGGTCAAGCTTAGGCCTTGAATTTTTTGACAAGCTAGCCTCAAGCCTATCTCGGTCCAACCTATTCCCACCCCTACTTCTATCAAGACCAGACGCAAGCCTAAAAAGTAAGTCAATGACAAACCACATACCAGGTTTATGCCTTGAATTTTTTGATAGACTAAATTCAAGACTAGCAAAGCCTAGTTCAGCCTAGACTGTTCTCACCCCTAACTGCAAATATTGATGTTGACAATGGGAACAAATTGGAAACATATGTTGTTATTTGAAACTATCAATATTTTCAAGAGATGTATATTAATGTTAGACTTTCTCTATAAAAAATGACCAGGTTTGGGTCACCCTTCGGGTTACCCGTCCCATCTCAAAATACATCAAGGACAAGAGTTTTTATTATTTACCTTATTATTGATTCCACTACACTCACTTAACTTAGGATTTGAAAAAAATTCCTTTTCCCTACATCCTTTCTCCTGCGTGCGACTGTGTATTCATTTTTCTTCTGCTCTCTGCATCATTTTCTTCCTTAATATTATTATTATTATTATTATTATTATAAGACAATATTATTTTGATACTACTCTTAATGAAATAGTAATACTATTAGATGGTGAAAGATCAACGGGTATAGTAGGTAGTAGGTTACTTGTTTTGATTAAATGGTTTGTATTTTGTATGACAATGTTATGAGTTACTAGTTTTGAATGAATTGACAAGTGGTAATCGTTTGTGGCTTGCTATGAGTTATTTTAATTTGTTTTTTTTTATAAAAAAAAGTTCAAGAATTACTAGTTGACGACTCGTATTGAGACCAATTCGGTCACATTTTATTTCGTCTCGTCTTTATTAAACCCGCAACTAATTGGGTTTGACCAGGTTAAAAGACGGGTTAGAGCCTAAAAATTGGTTCGATCAAATATTGGGACTAGGTAAAGCACACGCCAAACCCGACCTAACTCGTATTTTGTACACCCCTAACACAAAGTAACCCAATTTTAAAGGAAAAAATTAACACAATTTTTGACTTTGAATGGCTCAAAAGTTAGCCTAATAATTTACAACAATAAACTAGTTTCTTGATAAATCACAAAAAGAAAGGTAATTATTTTGATAAACATGCTATTAGGCCAAAAATTTCGAATGGCCCAAAAAATGATTCAACCTATTTGAAATCACCAATTAATATGCGCCCCTTTGTACCTGTGACCCGCTCTTTGTATTGGGAGAAATTGAGCTTATATTAATCAACCGCCATTTGGCGCGATTGGGGTTTTTGGGTTCGAACTCATCCTACCCGACCCATTGTCCAACCCTAACTACTATTATTGTGAGAGAGATCAATTGATGTTGTCTTACGTGTTGTCGTCGGCTAGAAGAGAGAGAGGATGAGGAGACAAAAGTGGAGAGAAGAATAGGTAATGTGGCCCTAATTAGTGTTGTGACCTAGAATTCGATGAACAACTATGTGGTACTTAATGTGCCAAATAAGTATGTTTACATGAGGTAGTTGACGATTGTGACAACCTATTACACTTTGAATGACTAAAATGAAAATTTACTCCATTTTAAATAATTACTTTCTTCATTCATTTTATTGGCAATGAATTGGATGATAGAAATCCACTTTTATAGCAATTATTCACTATAATGAATTTATACAGATTCTTCTTGAAATTGGTGATTCATCACCCGAAAATTCTTAATATAACTCATACCTTAATCTATTGTATTTAAGCATGACACTTTCTTTCAATGAAACTCTTGAAAGAAACATGAGGATTGATATATACACATCATCTCCCCTTTGAGCAAAAATAAGAACACAAATTCACAAAATATAGAAATTCAATTTTAAATTTTGTGTAGTAGTCGAGAAATTTAGCTTTGAGGAAAAACTAAGGGACAATAACTATCGATGATGGTAGGGTTGGGGTTGAGGAGGCAATAGATATTGCGGAGGTAAGGATAATGTTGAGAAAGAAATAGTGATGATGGAGTGAGTTAAGTAGACAAGTGGATGAAGATGAGGAAGGTGAAGTGCCGTTTATTTTATTTGTTCATAATTCTAAGTTATTACCAGATTAATAAGATAATAAAAATTGATACATTATTAAAAATAACTAGAAAGTTATTTGTTTCACTAGTCATTTTGCCACTAATCATTTTTGTATGAGATGATATAACTAATTAGGGGTGTACAAAGGACGAGATAAGTCGAATTTGGCGAATCTCTTAGTCGATTTCAATATTTGATCGGACTAAATTTTAGATTCTAACTCGTCTCTTAATTTGATCAAACTTGATTACATATGGTTAATACTTGCTAATTTATTCAAGAGTAGTAACTTATATCCTAAATAGCACCGTCTCTTAACTTAATTTCAGTTAACGTTTTAGTCATTTATCTTTTTTTTTTCTTCCCGATTTGGCCCTTTATTTTAATTTTAAATGAAATAAATAATGAAAATATGAGTTTATTTGAAGATTGAGCTACGAATCTGATAAAATTTGTATTATATGAAAAAATATAATTAATTTTATGAGTTTTGGTTGAAAATTTTGATGAATTTTTGTAAAGAAAAGGATAATATTGTTGACATTTTAAAACATAAAAGATCAAATTGTCACTTAAAATTAAAATAAAGGACCAAACTGGAAAAAAAAAAAGATAAAAGACTGAAACGTTAACTGAAATTAAATTAAGGGACCACGAGTGCTATCTAGTCTAACTTATATTATTGTTTTACAAACTATAAATTATTAAGTTAGTGATCCAATTGATATTTTTTTTAAAGAGATTGAATTAATAATAACATAAAATAATAGCAAAAGATAATCATTTGTCTTTAGAGTAATTTGAGACGAACGGATAATCCAATGAGTAACCCGAATCTGATATTTTTTCTACCTTATCTTATTTTAATTTTTTTGTCTTAATTTTTTTTGAGACCGAATCAAATTAATCCCATTGCTTACGGACTAAAACGGGTTCGCTAAACGAACCAGATGTTATATACTCCTACCACCAATAACTAAATGTGGATGAATCTAAAATTAAATGGACACAATTCAAAATACAATTTTACTACGACTAAAAGTGAATTCAACTTATATTATAAAGACCAAAAATAATATTAACTTTAAAATCTATAAGCATGATCCACATGATAATAAGTTTTCAATTCAAAAAATATTATCTGATATATTTTAATTTGGAAGCTTCTGCGATGCATTTATAAATCAAATAAATTCAGTAAAATTGTTTTATTAACTAATAAATTAATGAATTTTTAAAAAAATTTATTTCATAAACAAAAACATCATTTTATTATTTATAAATATTATACTATTTTTTTGTATTTTTTCTTAAAATATATTAACCATTCACTATTACCACTAATAACAAATTCAGAAAATTTTAAATATTGTTTTGGTAACACTTTTGGTGAATGTTATTTAACTATTACAAATTTTAAAATGATATTAAATAATTCTAATTAAATAATAAATTATTTAAATATTAATTTAAAGGTTAAATTCATTTATTTTTATCAATAATCATAATTAGTAATTAATTATAAAATTAGTGATTTTTTTTTTCTTCATGAATTCGAGTACTCCAATTCTTAACCTTTAATTTAAATTAAACGACTCATCCATCCACTAAATACACCTTAAATTAACACATTTACGTAAAAACCCTCTTTTAATTTTCATATACTATATAAATCTAAAAAAATTTAACACGGTCAACTTATTAAATCTACATCTGTGTGAGGAGTTTTGAAATATTTATGATTAAAATTAAATGTTGTCATTGATTTAACTGTTATGATTAATAGGTAAAAATTATTTACCATGAAACTTTATATTTATAGCATTTTAAAATTTATTCCTTTCGATTCATGCATCTATCTCTTTTTTGTTTTTTAATTCTAAAAATCTATTCTTCACTCTCCACTCCATAGTCCATTCCTCCCTCCCTCACTCTCCCGTCACCGTCGTCCGCAACTCCTCAAATTCTGCGCTCAAAAGGTACTATTCCTTGATTTCGCATTATCTTATTATTTGATTCCGTGTTCAGTTTCGATACTATTCGTCATTGTTAAAATCAATCATGCACGAAGAGATTCTAGTTAGTTTGCTCCTTTTATCATCCGAACATAACTATTGATTCATGAATCCACACCTATCATTTCATACTTCGCAAGTTATCGCGTTTTCTTTTAACTCTGAATTGGTTGAAGCGTGATTTTGAAGAATAGAATTGAACTTCTCTGGAATTTATTTATTTTAATTTTAATTTCTAAAAATGGCATTTAGAGGGGCGTTAGTGTAAAAATAGAAGCATTTAAGAAATCCCTCTGTTTTTTGCAAATTATAACTGTGATAAACACAGTGTAAGTACTTGGTAGAATTTTCTTGGCTCAGAATAAAGTGTAGTCATTGTTGTCAATTGTGGATCGTGGAAAATAATGGTTCTTTCAAATTTCGCTATGTTATAGTGCCATAGTGCCGCAATAGCGGCTATTTGAAAATACTTTATACTAAATAAGATACTGCGGAGCAATAGCGGTTTGATCAAATTCTGCTATGCTATAGCGTTGTAGGTCCTCTACAGCGGCTATTTGTCAACACTAATTGTACTTGAAAGAATCAGGGTTTTTGGTGGAAATCGTTCTTGAGATCTTTAGGGGAATTGTATAAGTTGTCAAATGTAGACTCAAATTTCATTGCGTATACGAGGAATGTATAAAAATAATGCATGTTGAATACAATTTTGGAGTGTACTCCCTCCCAAATGACTTATAAGCAAAAATAGTTTATTTATCTTGGAATGAAATATAAACAATTTTTTTTTTAACTTTTATAGTCTATTTATTGCTACTATCTCCAAAATACCCCTCATTTAATTTAACTATTGTTTCCAATGAATCAATTTGTTACCATCTTGAAGGATAATTTGGGTAATTTGACAATATACTCTTTTAAATGAAATTATTTGATTATCATTCTTAATATGCATGATTTAGTCTATTTTTGCTTATAAATCATTCTGGCGGGAGTAATAGATTGAGAAGAGGAGAAACTGTAGTGTCAACAATTGGGGGAGAAAAAAGTATGAATAGGTAGAGGTTGCATAACTGGAGAAGTGGAAAGAATGGGGAGAGCTTTCCTACATGATGGGGCAGAGATATATTATGATCCTTTAGTTTTCCTATAGGAAGCTCGTTTGGATGGGTGAGATGGAAGAGAATAAAAGAGAATGGGAAATGATGCAAAGAACTAGTTAATTTTCAGGTTCACATAGTGGGCAGGGGCACAAGAATAAGTAATTGAAGGAAACCAAAGGTGTTCAGCTGGGTGGCATTTTTGGCATCATTTCAACCTCCCACATAGACTGGGAAGTAGAAGGAAAAACAGTTAAGATAGTAGACATCTGTAAGAGAATTTTATTCCCCTGGTACAATAACTAATTTATTTTTCTCTCAAGTCAAAGTTTCATATTTATCAAGACGATGTCTAATTATATACCATGCTATTTGTTATATATCAAAACAATATTTATATTCATAAAGGGTTTAAACGTCATCAATTACTATTACTATTTCTGTACCCATTAAAAATTTATGGACAATTATCTATTGATGACATATTTAAGGAAATTATGGATGGAAGCTTAATTATTCTTGAACAAATTAAGAATGAAATTTTGTTCTATGTTGACATGTGGTACTACCTAAGAGGGTTAAAGTTATTATACTTCATTTACTCAACAGTGCATATGGTATAGTTATGTCCTATGGGTAGATATTGAAAATGTTAAGCTAAAGTAGTGAAAAGTTTTCTTTAGTGGTTCATTTTTTCTCAAGAACCAGAGGTAAAGTTCTTTTTACTCAACAACTGAAAGTTTTGTTTTGTTTGTTAAATGAACCGAACCTGTGGTTTCGCATGTTCAAGTCATTAATTACATACATACGTGGGGTATATCTAGGGAGCGTGAGATGTAATAAGACTTATTCTATAGACGATAAAATCATGCATAGAGATGGTAAAAATATATTGAAATGTACTGTTGAATGTATTTACGCTGTATGGTTAAAATTATTTCTTCTTGTGAGAGCATGTTCTTATATGATACGCTTCACAACAGAGGAAGCTTATTTGACAAGTGTCTGAAGAATCGATTTTGAATACACATGGATGGCATGCAAGTAAATATAGGCTTGGCCATCGATCTGTAGATGTATGGTCGTGGATTCAAGAGTAATTCCTCTCACGCGTTTGCATGGCATGGCTTCTATATATATATATATATATATATATATATCTAATTACGTGTCAATAGTAGTATACTTATAATATGTTAATTTAATAGGTTAACATTATATATATTTTTAGTCTGACCAAATTATCTTTTAACTAATTATATTATATATGAGAAAAATTGAATGACTCATAAATACAGACTTAGCTCATTAAGCATAAAGGCTCGAGTAATACATGCCTTGTTATTTTACTCAGTTTGAGCAACATGTGAGCTTGAGATGATTGGAGCTTGTGCCCAGAAAATGTGCTTTGAGCCGATCCTAGCTTAGTTCATTTTAACTCTACTAATTTCTGGTCGTGCATTGTTACTAAGTTCATGGCTCATTATGGTGCATAATATTAGTAGAGGTGCAATATGATTTTGAGTGATGCACAACATGACAGGGATGTACTTTAGATGGAATGCTTTTTTGTGCTCAGATTATGTTAGGAGCATTTACTATGACTAAGCATTTAGAGAAAGCTAAACTTTAATATTTAGGTGGAAATCTCTATTGTTAGACTTGCTATGTGGTAAATGTTTTTTTCCTGGCTTCTCTTTGGTGTTCACGGTTGTACATGGATTATTTTTAGAAGTCTCTTTGGGTAGATATAGACATTAACTGGTAAATAATTTATTTTATCTGTTTTTCTGGACGATTTTGCCCCCTTCCCTTTGTTATCTTTCTCTTGTGTTTTTTTTATAAATAAATTCTTTAAAATGCGACTAGAGTTGGTTTGGATGTTGTTGACACCAATAAAACCAAACCATTTTTTGTCATACTAATGTACATAACAACAATAAGCACCTTTTCTGACTATGTAAGGTCAATTACATGGATAGAATGATGACTTAATATCGGTGTCATGTTGATATATATATATATACACACTTGATTTCAAATGTTAGTCTAAAATTCTAACCTACTAAAATGTCAACTGATTAAGCATATAATACGACACGCGGACCATAAAGATAGAAAAGTGATTTTTTGCACGTCATTATGAAACATGTCACTTCAGATCTCCGATTACGTGGAAGAATCTTAGTGCAGGTGTATTGAAAACAAGGTGGGACCAGTTGTAGTCTTAGTGTAAATGTGAGGTAACGTTTGTTGGCGCAGATCTAGTTGTAAATATATTGGGTATTGGATGACTCGATAAAACCTTCGCATTAGTTATGCCCCTTTGAACTAACCCCCTACCTCCTCTCTCTCTCTCTCCCTCTCTCTGTCCACCCACATGTGCTACATCAGTTTTGAAACAACACAGGCAGATACTGCATTAATGAGTAGCTAATCTATGGCGTTCAGGTCAGTATTATATTTTGTTGGCAACCAAGTTGCAAATGATGTAAAATACCTAGGGTTTGCTTTTTTCCAACCTGAATTGTGAACTTCTCATGATTCGGTTTGTGTGACCTAAATTTTGGTTTTATTGTATTGAATTAAGAAATAGTGGTAAGAAATATGAACACATTCTTTTTGTATGATCTTCTTTTATTGTATGAAAAAGAAGATATTTTGCATAATCTTGGTTAGGAAACTCTCGAGCGGACATGAATGCACGCCTGAGATTATTTGAAACATTAGATGCACAGCCTTCTAGGTGGTTTTGCCAAAAAAATAAAGTAAATGGCGAGGCTACATATTCTGCAAAAGCCGTATTTTAAATTGGTTAAATGTACGTGTACCATACATAACTGACAACGCACAAGGGGGGCATGGCAGCCCCATCTAGCAGAATTTCAGTGATGACAAATAGCAAGTTTTGTGCAATAGTACTAGACAAGTCTAATTTCTTCTCGTGCTAAATATTATTTTACTTATTGTGCTAAAATTTGTAATGACCTTACATAAAAGTCACTTAAATAAATGGAAAATATCTTGAGAGTGTATGTATTGTTGACTTTTACTTGAAGGAGTTGGGATGATTTGATACAAACATGTCCACATATAGCATTCTACCTTTCATCTCCTTATATGCATATAGAAGGGAAGTGAGTATTTTTAAAGCAATAAAGGGTGATGTTTTTAATGTCTGTTGTAGCAGTTATAAACCTCACATTGACACAGGCCCCTGTTAATCTACCCCTTTTATATGCAGCCTTGAATTGAATAGCTGAATTCTGGCTTTGAAGACATGTGTTATGAGTTTGTGATGGTAATGGAAGAGTTTTTGTGACCTAATGGTTAATTTGAACCAACATTTTAGCTACACATTCCAAGGTTAGGTTGCTCATTAAAAGCATAGTAGTGAGTGTGTAAAAAAATTCTTTTGGAGTAGTTAAAATTTTGAAGGTGAAAAGTGGACTTGGTCAAATATAGACACTACTTTCTGATGCTATTTTGTTGCTTGGTAAGTCATGTGTTTCATGCTCCCAAACTTTTAGATTGAAGTTCAATCTTCAATGTCAGGATTACATATAATGCATATCTGAAAGCTTTCTAGAAAGGAAGCCAATTCTTCTTTGACTGTAAAAGATACAGTAATTAAAAAGTGCTAAAAAGCTTGTGCTTTTATTACACAATAAAATATTAGATCATTCTTGATGATACCTTCTGTCATTCTTTGTGGCTCTGACAAACTAATTGAACTGAATCAGAAAGAAGTCACAGCGAGTAGAAGTTTTATGGAATTGAACCCTCAACTCCTAGTTCTGTACCAATGCAATATAGGAACGGAGGTCAAGGATGGAGACTTAAGAAATGGTTGTCATGGAGCAATGGTCGTAATAGTTTAAGGTGTTGGGTGAACACAAATGAATGGTTTTACATTATATATCTAAAACGGCCCTTCACGCAATAGTCTTTTGGTCACAAAATGTTGATAATGCACAGGTCGAGTCACCTTGTGATGAAATTCTGCTTTTAATTAGAAGAATAGGTGTGACAAAGATTGAACTCTAGCCCACTTGTTCATTAAGTCTTTGATACCATATCTAGCACCAACTATCTCAAAGCTTGTGAATGGCTTTAAAGTGTTTTAACAATGGTATTGGTATCCAAGTGTCTGAGAGACTAGTAACTCTCTTCTGACATAGTTCCTACAAGATAGGACCCTACTTATTTCTTCTGATGTAGTGTAGGCCTACCATCATAAACTAGCTGCTTCTCTTTCCAAAGTTAAAATTTAAGACTATCTTATTCTTGCTCATGCATGCTGGATTACTGGTTACTTGTGCTTGTATATCCACTCATCAAATTTTTATGATTTATTTTGCTGACCCATGGCTGTTCTGTATTCATAATAATTTGCCAGAACTAGAATGAGGATTGCCGAGGAAGAACCATCTCACAGCAGTAAACAGGCAAGTACAACCACCTGAATGTGACTAAGATCCATGAGACTATTTTTTCCCCCACATCAACTTTTTTCATGACAGGAATTTGAATAAGTTCCATTTATTTGCTTGAACAGGCGACATACTTAATATCAGCAGTGAATGAATTGCACAGACTCAACTCTCGAGACCTCTATAGATTATTGAAAGATGCTGAAAATTTTACTATTCACTATCTTACTGGAAAAGGAGTGCAGCTGAAGGTCGTCTAATTCTTATCATCTTGATTTTATTTTTATCAGACTTCTCTTTCTGATTGTGTTTGTGAACAGATTGATATAGCCAAGCTTGCAAGATTTCTTCCATTGCATCTTACTTCAGCACTAATCTTTTCTACAAGAGGTGAAACTACGTTCAGATACTTGCTTAGTGGTATTCGCCTGTTGCATTCCTTGTGTGATTTAGCCCCCCGACTTCCTAAACTTGATCAGGTCAACAGTAGCAATCCTTATGATCTTATTAACAATTATTGTATTTTGCTTCTTGTGGTTTTTGTGCTCGTTTGATTTTATGGAAACAGCATGTTATCTTATCTAAAAGTTGAATATTATCGAAATTGATCAAAAGTTTGAACAATGTCTTTTGTCTACTAAATAATGATCTGCTAACCATCAATTGACTCTTTATGTTATTGATGTATATCCTATCTTTAGATATTAATGATCTTTTGTGGCAAAGCATACAAATCTATTTTGCAAAATTGTAAATGCTGATTTCGGTATGTGGAATATGATTACAGATTTTTCTACATGATGTGAAAGTGGTCGAACAGCTGATTGATTTGGTTTTCTACATGCTTATTATTCTTAGTACCCACAGACAGGTTTTCTTCAGTTCTTATCTCTGCATTTAAATATACTGTACCGTTTATCTGTATCGAGTTTGCGCTCGTGCTGCAGGAAGATCGTGCTTTTAGCCTTAGGTACCTTTCACATTCCGCTCTCGTAGCATGCAACTTACATCTATTAACAGCGTTTATATCGACACAGTTGCAAGATATTGCCAATATTTTGCTTGCTCATCCAAAGGTACAAGTTCACCTCAACTTTTTGCTTTAGTTGCTAGTTTCAGAACTACTATTCTGTCAGTGTCCATTGGACATGGCTGGCAGAAGATGTTTTTCATGATATATTTATCATGTACATTTTTTAGATCTTTTTTATGGTAAATATTTAAATTCCATTTTACTTATCTCTCAAATGTGATGAACTATAAAAAGGGACTTTTGTGTCAAAATTTGTTTCTTTATCCTGATAAAGGACAAAATACAGTCATATAGAATTGTTTTCCAGTTAGTTAATTGTTTTTCTTGTACAAACCTCTATTCTCATGACACAAGTTCAATGTTACTATATAATATATCCCACTTATACTGTGGCTAATTATAATCCTTTCTGTCATAGGTTGACTTATTTATGGATGCAGCTTTTGGATCAGTTCGCGTGGTTGTTAGGCGTCTTGAGATTACATTGATAGCTTGCTACAAAGATTTTTCCATGGAATCAAATCTTTCGGCTGAACAAGTAGTTTATTTTCTCTGCCAGCAATGCGAGGCTTCTCTACAGTTTATTCAATCACTGTGCCAGCAGAAATTGTTTAAGGAGCGCCTGCTCATGAATAAGGTTTTCCTAACTAGACTTTAAAAATTTGGAGTAACACATCAAGATGTGATTATATCTTTAAATTTGTGTATCAAAATTTGGAGTAGCACACTGGTTTAAATCAAAATCAATCTTACACTAACAAGTAACTTTTCATGGGATGGGATGACTTTCCCATGAAATCCAGCTGGATTAAAAGTTGTGTCAGATAGGCGCATAAAAATTTACAATGGTCCAAAATTGTTTTATATTCCATTAGATATACCAACAAATGCTCTAATATGTACTTTGTGAATATAAAAAAGTTTGAACTATAAGAAAGTGTGAACTATCTAATTTCACATTTTCTGTCAATATTAAAAATTTGGACTGGTCATTGACTTAGTTAGGGTACCAGAGCAATTACAAATCAAATCAGTGAAATTGGTTGAATCGTTTGAACCAGTATATATATTATAAAATTTTAAAATTCATAACCTGTTAATTTCATACTTGAATTTTTTGAAAAAATAAAAGACATACAGAGTATAAATTTGAAAATATATGATTGTTTTTACGATTCTAATATAGAATATAACATCATTTATAATTATTTACTATTTGAAGAGAACAAATAACCACATAATAAGATTAATAATCATTAATAAGAAATGTTAGGGACACGCACTCTAAAACTCCTAACCCACTCTTTTATTGATTAAAATTATATGGGTGTGCTGTGATGTACTTACAAAAAATGATATGGTTGTCACCAAATGTATGTGGGGTCCACTACAAAATTGCGATGCCAATTTTGAAAGCGTGTTGCTAGCACTCCTAATTGTTAATAGGTTTTTTTCTAATTGCACATAGACACACATGCATATATTCATGTACAATCGTATAAAGGTGATGCATACACACAAAAATAAAAAAAGCAAAAACATATAAAAATAGGATGACTTGGCTTAAACTATCTGAGCCATTGGTTTTATACCAAACCAACCCAGTAAAATCAGTTTTCGTTGGTTTTAATGCATTTTTCGATCCAATTAGTGGCTCAGACCTACGTAATCCTGGCCCAAACCATCAGACTAGCTGGTCTAAACTGGTTATTACATCTATGCTTTTTGTTGTCCTTTTTTTAAAAAAAAAATTTGAGATGTAAGATCAACATTATAGATAATACTCATTCAACCATTAGATATATAAAAGTTATACTACATGCTTTATAAATTTACTGGAAGATAAGTATACATTAGTATCAATTGATCCCTTGATCGATATCGAGAATGTATGCAATAGAAAGCCCAGTTGCATCATTTGTCCTTTACAAATCTCAATATATTATATTAAAATCCAGTTGCTACATGAATTAATCATGCTAAATTCCTTCTGTAATAGAAGTGAATCAAGTGATGTAAATATACTTTGTCTCAGAAAAGGAAGTCATCATATGTTTATATTTCAAGCTATCATTTTTTTCTTTCCAACAATTGTGTTTCTACTTCGTCCTGTGGGAGATCTACTAGCCCATTTGTGTACCCCTATTTTTGTGCGAAGAGCAAGCCTACTTTCCTCTCCAACTTAAACACTTATAGGTTTGCGAATCTATTTTCATCCCAGCCATTTCATCTTGCTTATCTAGAATACAACTTAAACACTTAAACCCTTTTTTTTGTTGCCCTGTTAAAAGCTGATCAATCAACTACTTAAAGAGAAAGGTGGTACACCAATACGGAAGTATAACCAAGGGGAGAAGTGTGAGTTCATGATGCCAAGTACTTCATCTGATAAACTGGCTACTTGCAACTTAGAAACTATGAAAGATGAATAGATGATTAATATCATTCTACTTATTTGGTTGGTTTTGATGCAATGGATTACCCACTATACTTGCATATATGAACTGTATGCTTATTTTATTTTTGGTTACAGGAACTGTGTGGAAAGGGAAGCATTCTTTTCCTTGCTCGATCTATCTTGAAGTTAAACATTCAACCATCTTTTCCAACTAGGATTGTGGCTGGAATTTCTAGGCTGAAAGCCAAAATACTATCCATTGTGAGTCGTGTGGAAAATCTGATACATATGCCTGCTTTTTTTGAATTTTACCTAATTCATAATTTGTTCAAATTAGAGGGTAAATCTTGGCACAACTGTTTGGTTGCTGCCATGTTACCTGTTGCTCACAGATTCTAGTGATAGAAACAGTCTTCTGTCATGGGGGTAAGTCCGTGTGTTTTTCACGTTCCCTAGACATCATGATGGTGGGAACTTTGTGCTGTTTGCAGTTTTTTTTTCCCTTCCTATTTTCAAAATTATGCCTATTATGAATGAATAACACTGTTGCTACTTTCTTTATGCAGCTGCTTAGTTTATGTGAGGCTGAAAGCATTTCTTATCTTGATCAAGTAGCCACCTCCGCACAAAGTTTAGATCTGGCTAAATCTGTTGCATTGGAGGTTTGTTCTCAGCTTATAGGCCAATTATTAATTTGGTGGGGAGCAGATAAATAATGGCTTATTTAGGGGGAAGTAACCGAAAAGATGGGTCATTAGAAGTATGAAGTGGGAAACTGTAGGTGCTGAGTGTAGGAACGGTTCCTATCTCAGTAAGAGGTTTCTCTCTTCTTGAGAGTGCCATTGTCATTTCTACGGCAATCTCCATCCATTTTTATTTTTTCATTGCAGTTCCTTACAATTGCTCTGTGATAGGGATTTATTTATCTGGTTTAGTTGTTTCAGTAGTATCAATCTAATATAACATTTCATGATTATATTTTGGTTCCTATTAGTTCCTAATTCTAGTATTGTTTTCATGATTTAGATTTTGGACTTGTTGAAGACTGCTTTCGGAAGAAATCCTGGGCATCTCGCTACTACTAATAGAAGATACCCAATTGGGCTTTTACAGCTTAATGCAATGCGTCTAGCTGACATTTTCACTGATGATTCTCACTTTCGATCTTTCATCACAACTTATTTTGTAAGTTATCATTATGTGAATAATATTAAGGATAACTTGCTTTAGTGATTTGGAGTCCACTTGTTCTGTCTCTGTAATGATTATTATTGGTGGCTATTTTTTTTTTTTTACTGTAGTTTTTTAGTTGAGACATACAATCAATTAATGTCTCTTCGTTTTTCTGATTGATTACAGTTGATGTATTATCTGCAATTTCTTTGATTTTTCAAATGTTCATCTGCATTATTTGCAATTAATGACCCTTTAGGAATTTGATTTGGATCCTTTGCATGTGATTCCAGACTAAAGTTCTGACAGCAATAATATCACTCTCCCATGTGGATTTTTTATCCTCTTGGTGCTCATCTAATGTCATAGAAATGGAGGAGGATGCAAGTGTTGAATATGATGTATTTGCTACAGCTGGATGGATTTTGGATAATAGTTCATCAATAGATCTACAGAACTCAACAGTCTTGGAATTGCATCTGATACCTAACATCATGCCTTCTGCTTCTTATGCACATCATAGGACATCATTATTTGTCAAGGTCATTGCAAATCTTCATTGTTTTGTTCCCACCTATTGTGAAGGTTGGTTCTTTGCCAAATACATGCTAATGTTTACTATAAATTTGATTGTTTGGCAGCTGTATATATTTCCTTGTATCATTTTTCATTTTAAGTTTACTCTGCAGAACAGGAGAGGAACTTTTTCATTCGAAAGGTCCTGGAGTGCCTGCAAGTGGATCTATCTAATTTGCTTCCTGGGTTTTCTTTCCCATCTGATGCTCCTAAAGCTGCTACTGTTTGCAAGAACCTACGTAATAATTATCTCAAATTATTTCGAATTATCATCAATATATTCCTACTTTCTTACAAATAACTTTCTTTTGTAGGCTCTTTGTTAAGTCATGCAGAATCTTTGATGCCGAAATTTTTAAATGAGGAAGATGTCCAACTTCTAAGGTAACTTGTCCCTCTTTTACTTCTCTTTTTAGTGTTAATTATAGTAAGCCTATGGAAGGTAACAGGTCAAACTTAGACCTTTTTTTTTTATTCGACTAGGCTTGGGCCTTGTAAAGCCTAACCTATTTCCACTCCTAATTGTGTATCAGCCACGTATATAGTGATTCTTGCATGATCAGAATGGTGTTAAAGGCATCTCCTTATGCCGCTAGAATAAAATTTAAATTCTTCCAAAGCTTATTGTGGAAAATAGACAAGTTTTTTATTGTAATGACATTGGCAGATGTTTTGACAGAGTTTTAAGCATTGTCTGTAACATAGGTTCATGATTATGGAATAGGTAGTTAGTTGGTAAATGGTGTGTGGTGGGACAAAGGAGAGGTTGTTGTAGGCACCAAAGGAAATTGGGAAAACTTCATCTTTCGCATTTTTTATTTTGGTACGACTGGTAGACAACCCACAAATATTAGGAGGAGAGGATGGGAAATGTTGACAATACTCAATGTTGAAGTTACGAGGTTTAGATAAAAGAAAAATGAAATTATTATGTAATTTATGTGTGTCCAATCACACTACACAAATACTTGAGGTTCAAATCTCTTGGAGGACAGTTGTAAAATGACTATTAGTGTCACTTTGATTAATAAAAATTTCCCCCTTCCCCAATTTTAAAAAAAAATCACACTACACAAGGTTGTATTTATAATGTGTTTAAAATAAATGCAAGTTAATGTGATTGCTAATTCTAATCCCATTAGCAACTAACTAGACACTAGCATATTTTACATGTGACTAATCCCAACAACATATTTTACATGTGACTAATTCTAATACAAATCATGATAATAATATAGAAAGTAGAAACTAATCTGAGGAGATATTGGTAACTGCCTGCTTTTCAGAATAAAGTTTACATGGTGGGGACATGCCAACAATTAAGTCAAATTTTGACATCATAGTTTAAATATCCACTTGCAAATTTATCTATGGCACAAACAGGAGTTTATGAAGATTCAAATTTGTGCAATCCTTGTTAAAAATTGAGAAACATATTCGCTAACAAATTATTTCTAACACATTATTTTATTATAATTTATAAGCTTAATTGTAGTTTTGGTCCCCCTATTTTGTTCAGTTAACGGAATCGGTCCCTTTATTTTAAAATTGCTCTATTTTAGTCTGTCCATCAGATTTTTGGATTAAAAAATAACGTGACATGTTTTAAATGACATGACATACAATTTGATGATGTGAAATGATCAACACTTATCAAGAAACCCCTCTAAAAACTTCATTGTCAACTTCAAAATGATTCATTTTTGTAATTTAATTAAAGAGATGTAAATAATTAATCGATCTGGATGATTCTACATTATCAGATCGTGTGCAACATCATTTAAAACATGTCAACATCACCATTTTTGTGCCAAAGATTTGAGGGAGGGGCCAAAGCTGAGGGATTTTAAAATGGGGGGACCAATTCTGTGAACAGGTGAAAATAGAGGGACCAAAACTGTAGTTGAACCTTATTTATATTGTACTATGATGTTGGAAAATCTTATATGTTTTAAATTTGCTTGCAGGGTGTTTTTTCGTGAAATACAGGAACAATTTACTTCTAATGGCTTTGGGGAAAATCATGTTCAAGTAAATATTTTTCTTTATATCCAAGCTGTTAACAATGTCATTTGTTTATAGTTTATTTTCTTAAAAACTTTTTGCTTCTGTTATGCTGGTGAAACTCAGGATAGAAAATTTGAGGAATCATTATCCTGGGACTGGGATAAGTTTTCTAAACTCATCAATGAACATTATCAGACATGTGCGAAGTTTTTTTAACCTCAATATTGGATCACATCGTAGGCCTACTTGGTTTTTTATAATAGTTATGATTTATGATAGTTGTTGTACCAATGGAAATATAATTAAAATTGATCTATCTTTGGAACTAGGTTACACCTTTGAATGTTAAAAATCAAAGTAAGCAAATTCTCAAATTATGTTATTTGGTTACTTAGGTTTAGTTTGTCATCTACGTAATGGCTTGAACAATAAAGTTTGATTTTCTGTAGGAGGCTCAGAGTATAGGGATTCGCTCATCGCTTTTACAAATGAAAGAATCTTCTGAAGTTGATAAGAAAGTCGGTAACTTGAAGGAGGGAATGTCCGAGAATTCTTCATTTCCATGCATAGGTCAGCATAATACTAGAGTTGAAAACACAAATCTGGGAGACGACTTAAATAGGCAACATCATGTAGATGGTAAAGGCATGGCTAGTAAAACTGTGTTAAGAGGAGCAAGAGATATAGACAAGGATGCTCAGAATGCCGAAACAAGTGGTTCAGATACCAGTTCTGCAAAAGGAAAGAATGTCCTTGATCATGCAGGCGAGTCAAAATCCACGGAGCGTCTTAGAAAGGTTGCAGTTGGAGAAACTCCAGAGGAAGAAAAGGTGGAAACTGTACAAAGGAGAAAACGGAAGCGAACTATAATGAATGATAAAATGGTGAAATTGATTGAGAAAGCTCTCTTGGATGAGCCGGATATGCAGCGAAACGCAGCTTCACTTAAATCATGGGCTGATAAATT
Organism: Cicer cuneatum; assembly: GCA_037974295.1. Lineage (NCBI taxonomy): Eukaryota > Viridiplantae > Streptophyta > Magnoliopsida > Fabales > Fabaceae > Cicer > Cicer cuneatum. The sequence goes on from JBBPBO010000005.1 coordinate 76,458,019, forward strand.
AAGTCAACACGTATGTAAATTCAGCTAAACCGACAATTATTATTTTTTTGACTTGTTTACTTCTTTAAGACGTTACTTTATATTTACCAGGGTTCAGAGATTACACCCTCTCAGCTTAAAAATTGGTTAGTTTACACCCTCTTTCTTCTCAGTTTAAATATTTATTTGCAGTTTTTGGACATTGATGTGTCAATTTTATTTTATAGCCAATTTGATTTGTCGTGGAATTTCATGTTTGCCGTATCAGGTTGAACAATCGAAAAGCTAAGCTAGCCCGGACAGCCAAGGATAATTCAGTGCCAGATAAGCAAAAAGGGCCGGTCAAAGTGTCCTCTGACTCACCTGACAATCTTGGTGAGCAAGAAAACATCTTAAACCCGAGAGAATAAATTCTGGTTATAGCTGTGAACCTTAACTTGCTGAATTTGTTGATGCAGGTCCTCTAGAAATTGTTCGTTGCAATGTTGGTCAGCGTGCTGTGCTTGTAAATGTGAGAGGAGAGGAGATTGGCAAAGGGAAGGTAGTTCAGGTGAAAGGCAAGTGGCATGGGAAAAACTTGGAGGAATTAGGAATCTGTGTTATGGATGTTTATGAGTTATATGCTGATAAAGGGATGAGGCTACCCTACACATCAGAAGCTATTGGTACTTCATTTGCAGAGGCTGAAAAAAAGTTAGGTGCCATGAGAGTGTTGTGGGATTCACGTAGAATTCTTGTACTTCAGCCTGAATGAGCTCAAGATGTTATAAAATACTAGCAGTGAAGTGACCCTATACAAACCAACTTTTTTGAAATGTTCATTTTTTTTTTTTTAACTTAAAACAAATTAAAATATCAAAATTTTAAACTGTATGAACTATGAAACCTTTAATTTTGAAAATTTTCAAAAATTGGTTTAATTAATAGAAAATTTATTTGATGATGATTTGCAAATATCATATTATGTGTAAATTGATTGATCGAAGAAATTTAAACGATCATTTCAAGAAATTAAATGTATTATTATTGTTTTAATGATTAAATCAAATAACTAATGAAGACAAAGTATTGATGATTAGACAAATGTTAGTATAGTTAGTATATTTGTTAGGGGAGGTGAGAAATGTTAGTGTCAGATATTGAACCCTAAACCTTCACATGTAACATTTTCATGTCTTGAGTCAAACAACTAGATTATTCCTTCGGAAAAAATATTGATTAAATTTAATATAAAAATTTAGTATAAGATACTATTAGGTAACTTTGTGAGAAAAAAATTATAGTAGAGGACGATATATTCTTTGATTGAAATGAGAATTCATATAAGGTAAATTTGCAATATTGGAGTAGATTCAATGTGTTCTTCAAGATTTGTGTCCCTTGCATTGGTCATATCTTCTTACCATCTTTCGGAGTGCAAGTGTATAGAACATGCTCTCCAGATAGTAAAAAGCTGTCTTTTCTGAAATGTTTGCTTCAAGTGATGATGAACGGAATTGAATAGAATGACGGGAAATTGAAAGGAAAAAACGTAAATGGAAAGATAAGGGAAGGAAGAGTAAGTGTTATTAAGGCAATATTTTAGGTATACCGATTTTAAACTGTACACTAATGCAAAATCAACTAATTAAGTTTTTCTTATTATTTTTTATAATGGCTAAGATTTGATGATAAAGGTTGATATATTCTTTGAGAATTTTAGAAAAAAGTGAATAGATAAATAGTTACATCAATTTTATTCCCACCTTCATGGAATTTTTTTTGTTTTGCTTTGATTAATCTATATTTGATCTCTGAAAAAATAAGATGTTAACATCATCCCTTATCAAATCCTCCACTTTTATGATTGTGTTGCAAAGTTGGAGGTTGTCCGGATTTATGTCAAATCACCTGCATGTGGTCAAGGACGGATCTGGGAATCTTAATAAGTGGGGTCAAGGTTATTTATCATAAATATATATACAATACATATATAATGAGCATATAAGTAAAATGATGATATCATTACTATTAAACAAAAAAATTATACAACCTTCAAGAACGCACAAGATTGGTTGCAACATGCAAAGATGATAATACAATAAGCCAAACAATGAGACACAAATAGAGGTGAGTAGAATTAGAAAATTGTTAGTTTTAATCTTCGGTAATATGAGTATAGTGTGTTATGGGAGAAGCTGTTTGTTATTAGCTAATAACTTTCTACCTTCTACGGTAAATTTTGTTTCACATTGTGTGGGTACCCAAATGTATTTGATATATGGTCAAAATGCCAGAAATTTGATTATTTGTTTAAAAAATAATAAACAAGTGGGGTCAGCTGTCTCCAATGTCCACACTGTAGATATGTGGTACTAGGCAATTAGGCATCACATCTGCAAATCCATCACGGGTTTTCCTTCAAATTAATTGAAATTCCATTTTCTAGATTAAAGTGACATGAATAGATTATTTTGAAAAGGTGAAGTATCTCCCTTCATTTTGTATATTATATTGACTTAAATAATTTTTTTATGTATTAAAAAAACCATAAATTTTTATAAATTTGTGGTGCAAATTTTGAAGAAAAAAAAACTATATTAATTAAATACTTTTTTAATTTAAGAGATAAAATTATTATTTCACAAATTTGAGGAATAACTATAACCGACCTTTACAAATTCAAAAACTAAAACGTTTATTTATTTAAAATATAAATCAATTTAATTATTTTTTTCTTTCAATTTGTACGACAAATTTTCAAAGGATTTATTATGTAAATTTACTTTCAATTTATCTCTACTCATTTTTCTATTCACCCAAACCAGCTAAAGGAAATTTTAATATTTCTCTCTTCCCCATATTCATACAAACAACATAAAGTTTCTAGTCGACATGGGCTGGACCATGAGTCCAACTGGATTTGAAACGGATCCTTCCAACTCGATCCGTCCCAAAGTGGGCCGATCCGGGCCTGTTTTCATTACTCGTCTAGAAAATAGTTCGTATATATTTCTTACACGCCAAACCGGTAAACCCTAGAACCGGCTTGTTCCTCTTCCTCCGACGCACAGGTATGTGATACTTCCTCTCTTACTCTCTGTTAATTGCTTTGTTTCACTCATTCATTCATTCCAAAATCGCAGATTTTTTATTTTATATATATTTTTTTTGTGAATTAGGGTTATTTAACAGGTAGAGTTTCTTTCCTATCCGCAACTCATGGCTCCGGCTAAAGGTAACTTCACGTTCATCTTTTTTGTCTCTTCAATTTTCCGTTTCCATTTTGTGCGTATTTCGACGATTAATTTTCCTAGTGTAAATTAGGTGTGATTGAAAACATCAAACTAAATTTAATCAATATGTTGTGAATTGAAAAACATGATTAGTGCATTATTTTCTGTGATCTTCTGGCAAGTATTTGTCATTTCGTTTTAGTTATGATTGAATTTTGGGGAAATTGGAAGAAGTTATTTTGGCTCACCATATGATAAACAAGTACTTCTGTAAATGTTTCAAAAGCTTATGAAATAGTTAATGTTATATCATAAGCTTTCCGTCATAAATTATAGTTAAGCTCTTGTATTATGGCTCTGTTTGGAAAAACACATTAATTAAGCTTTCATAGTATAAAATAAAGCCAATATGTTTAAACATAATTTACAGCTTGTTTTCATAAGCTATTCTAGAGAGCTTATGGAAATAAGCTGTTATGGACACATCATAATCTGTTTTCATAAGATGTCACAAATACTGGTAATACAATTGCTTACCTTTTGTAAGTTAAATTGAAATGAAATAAAGCATGTAATTTGGGAGAAGATTCTATTGCAGAAAGAATTGTTGGATCTTTGTTTTTTTATGGGACTTGATGGGGGCTTTTTGTGCAGCTGATGTTTCTAAGAAGACTGATCCAAAGGCACAGGCCTTGAAAACTGCCAAGGCAGTCAAGTCAGGCCCTTCCTTTAAGAAGAAGGCCAAGAAGATCCGAACAACTGTCACTTTCCACCGCCCTAAGACACAGACAAAGGATAGGAACCCAAAATACCCTCGTATTAGTGCCACACCAAGGAACAAACTTGATCACTACCAGATTTTGAAGTTCCCACTCACTACCGAGTCTGCAATGAAGAAAATTGAGGATAACAACACTTTGGTTTTCATTGTTGACTTGCGCGCTGATAAGAAGAAGATAAAGGATGCAGTGAAGAAAATGTATGACATCCAGGCGAAGAAGGTTAACACCTTGATCAGGTGAGCATTTATGCAGTGATTGTTTAATGCAAATAAAAAGTCTTGTATCTCATTGTTGCTAATAGCTTTTTGACTGGTGGTTATTCCATACTGCACTATCCTTTGCAGGTTTTGTTGGGGTGATACATGAATTTTGAGATGATTTCTAGTCTTTTAGATTTTCTTTTTCTCAGCCTTGTTGAACCGTTTCTGCACTATCCTTTGGGTTTTTGCAGTTTTCTGTTTTATTGCTGAAAATGTTTGTGCAATATTACTGCTAGAACTAGTTCACTCCACTGTTATCATTTATGACCCTAACGACTTAATAATTTGAGGCAAAAAGCACAGGATTGATAGTTTCAGTTATGGAATCTTGAGAAAGGCTTAGGGATATTACAGAATAATACTATCTGTACAATTTATTTAATTAATGTAGTTCAATATGGAGTTTGCAGCTACAATATCTAAACTTGAATTCTGAATTTGATGCAGGCCTGATGGCACCAAAAAGGCCTATGTTAGGTTGACTCCTGATTACGATGCATTAGATGTTGCAAACAAGATTGGCATTATCTAAGTACCTGGCTTTTCTTTGGTGGTTCTATTTAGATGTTAGACAGTTCTATGGTGATCATTGATGGAAACTTTTGGAAAAGGGATAAGTTTTATAATTTGTGTTTTGTTGTTTTGTTTCAATTGATGACACTTATCAGACCTTGTGTTTCAATTTTGACTGGAGAGTTATTTAAATTGATGATTGACATGAGCACACATTAAAATTTTCCAACTTTTTAGTAATCAGGGTTATGTTTAACTCAGAATGTAAGCTTGGCGTGGCCACTTGGGTTTTGTTTAAATCTATGTTTTTCAAAACTGAACCAACACATTAAACCTAAGTTTTTCGAAACTGAACCACTTGTGATTAATAAGAAATATAAAATATTTAAAATAGTTTTACAAATTAAACTTAGTTTTGTTGACAAATTTGACATAAATAAGCTACTTTTAAGCGGTGTTTGGGAAGTAGTTTTTTATTTTAATAATTAATAGGTATGATTTTATTTATAAAAAAGGAGTTATTACTGAGTTGAATTACAACATTTAATTATTTAATATTAAATATTGAATTTCGTTAGTCAAACAATTGATTATGGTTATATTATATAATGATGAAGCACAAAAAGATATAAATCTAAAACTTGATATTTAAAAAAAATATCATATATTTATTTGAAGTTATTTCATTAATCAAACTCAATAATTAAGTCAGTTTGATCATTTCATGTATTAAAAAAAATTTATAAATAAAAAAAATATTATTTTTACTAAATTGTCCTTGTTGAATATTGGTCTATAAAATGATGTTAAGTAGTTGAAAAAAAAATGCATTGAAAATTAAAAGAATAACTTTTGTAGTTACAAGACAAATAAAGTAACAACTTTTGAAGTTTTAAATATTTTTTATAAGTGAATCAATTAATAGAGTAACAACTTTTGAAGTTGATCAATCCAATAACAACTTTTGATTTAACGACTAGATTATTAAAATTTAATGGTTATAGTAAATTATTAAGCAAAATGATGGTTCTCATAAAAAAATATGTACATATTTTATTGTCTTTTTATTGTTTCTAGAATATAAAAAATGTTCTGCAATTAAAAACATAACATTAGTTAATTGAAAAAGTTTAATATCACCTAACCTTTGATGCATTTTACTAGAAAACTAAATGAATTCATTTAGATAGGCATTAAAATGAATATACAAAAAATCTATGATCCTTACCTTAACTTTTATGTAATGCTTGATCTACAAATTTCAACTGCGATGTATATATAGAAACTGAAAAAAACAGTCCTAAAATAGCATCTGGATTTAGTTTCACAAAGTTATCATGACATCAGACATGTATCTGTCTGTTATCTAATAATAATAACAAGAATTTTGTCAAAGCGAGTGGAAAATGTCTTTAGAGGTTGATGAATGATCTTGGTGGACATAAGATCAACAAAGTGAATCAAATTGAAACCATTTGAGCATTGTTTCTTGTGGTGATTGCGCTTTAAATTATTCAGAACAGAAGTTTAAATGACATAGTAGATAAATATAAAGAAGAAAACCTACACTACAATAATTATAAAAAATTCTTGTAGTTTCATTGGTGATGATCTTTCGTAATATCATATAACATTTCCATAAAAATGAAGTTGATTCTTGAATCGGACTAAATTTACATTTTCAATACAATTTTGATTGTGATTTACAGACGTGAGTTTGACATTCAATCCATTGTGATAACAATTAGCCTCTAAGTCTGTTTTTGAAAATGAATGTTGATATAATTATATATTAAAAATTATGTTAGCTAACAACCATATTGGTACTTACATTTGAAGATGATATTAAGGAATCTTCATAGTATTAGATGCCAACTAGCTTTGTCTTGTCTTAGGTACTAACTATCAAAGGTTTAAATATTGAAATTCTTGTGACATACAAAGTGTAATAAACAAAAATTTCAACACAAAATTAAATACCGTTGCAAAATAATTTATTCATTTGATCATTTCACACATATTAAAAAAATGTATAAATGAAAAAGAGAGGATCAAACTTTTACTAAACTATTCTTATTAGATATTGATACGTTATCAATGTCATAAATGCATAATAAAAATATTGTATTGAAAATGATATAAATATTATTAATTTAATAGTATAATTAGAAAGAAGTACGGTAGAAATTAAAATGATTAACTATTTTGGAACAAATTTTATTTTACAAATAAGTCAATTATTTTAAGACGAAAGGAGTATAAATCAATGCTAAATTAAATCAAATAACATATTGTTATTTTGATAATTAGGTAGTCAAAAGTTTGCATCATAAAGATGAAAACTAGATTTAGTGGCATAAAATAAAAAACAATCCTAAACTTGCAAGTTTAGAGAACTAAAACACCTCCAACATCTTCGAGTTTAGATCCTCTCCAGCAGCAGTAGTATGGTATTGCAGCCATAAAAACCGTTAAAATTGGAGAAAGATTGTAGCTATAGAGGAACCAATCTCAACATTTTCAACCATACTAACCAAAAAAGCCTAACTAATAAGTGTTCAATCAAAAGGATGTTATGCCATCCCATTTACACCAATTGTTGTAACTCCATTTACATAAGTGAAAAAAATTGTAACCTATGAGGAGAAAACTTCATCAAAATCATTGATACCTTTGTCGCTTTCTCGACTCGACTTGAATCCTGAAACTTGAACAAGAACTAGAACTAGAACAAAACTTCCATCTATTGTTCAATGAACCATGAGGATGATTACCAGCAAAATTAACCATTGAAGAAGCAGAACAAGTTGAAACACCATTTGAAGATTGCAAAATTGAAGAAATCTTCGGTTTTTGTGGGAATGACATAGACTCATTTATTCTAGTCTCAATACTATTATTATTATTATTATTATCACACTCTTTGATGTTCAAAGGTTGAAACTTTATATCTTGCAAAGGTGGTGGATTTCTCCAAATTGGAAGTGGTCCTGCAAGAAGAATTGTTTGAAGCAAAGGACCAGAATCAATCACAGCTTGTAAAAGTTTACCCTTTGGTGGCAAAACTCTTTCTGCTGCTAAAGAATCTATAACAACAGTTCCAGGATCACACATTGGTTTTTCAATAGGAAAAACCATGTTCAAATAATTAAAGTCTTGAACTTGAAAAAAATTATGTTGATTCTGATGATGATTGAGATAACCCATTTTGCTGTTTGAGAATTCAGGTGAAGAAACAGGTTCAAAGAATGAATCAACTGGTGGTGAACCATGTGAGAGACTACTAGATTCTGTGATTGTAATGCTTGGATTTGGAACAAAGATTTCTTGTAAATGATGAATTGGAGTTGTTGTTGGAATAGGGTTGTAGTTGATTAGTTTTTGTAGCTGGTTTCTTGCTTCATCTCTTTCTTGGTAAGCTGTTTTGAGTAAGTTGAAGAGTTCTGTCTTGATGTTTTTCATTGTTTCTAGTTCAACTGTTGCATCTAGAAGCTTCTGTCTTAGTTCATTTTCCCTCTGGAAAATCAAACAAGGAAAACTTTAGTGTGTTTTGTAAAGAACAAATTGATGGAAACATTTCTAAATCAAACTAATTCATGCTATCAGATTTTATTACATGTTTGATTTTGTCTTGAAAATCACAGCTAGTTATAGTGATTTTGTACAAAATTTATTTTGTAAGCTTTGAAAAATTATTATTAGAGGTTATGTGGCTAGCACGACTCAATGTAACTAAGTGTGGACGTGAGTGAAAAGAATAACATGTTTAGATATTTTTTGAAAGTTATAAATTTATATTTAAATTTAAGAGTTTATATGGTTAGTGTAAAAGTTTTACGCTCAACAAATCAAAACTATTTATGGGATTAACTTTAGAGATAGTTTTGATAAAAATTAAATATCTCTGATAATTTAATAGTTATGATTGATTGATAATTTAAAAAAAAAATTACACTGACAATGTATATAGATTAAATTCTAAATTTAAATATATTTAAGATTTTAAATAAAATATTATTATGATATAATTTATATTTGAAATTCTTGTGAGAATAATATCTTTAGGATTTGATAAAGTTTATTATTTATTTTAAGAATATGATATGTTTTTAAATTATACTTTATATCTAGATGAATAAAAATTTAGAATCATATATTTCTGCTAATACAAATCCAAAAATCTCATCATAAATGAGTCCAACAATAATTAAGAAACCTAAATTAAACATATAGGAGTATGGTGGTAAAAATATTAAATTATTTTAGTAAAGGAAACAAAAATTACTTTTTTTATTTCTTTTTTACCGTGTGTACTATTACAGATTAGTGTTATTAGAAACAAACAAATCTATTTGTAACTATTTAATATAAGATTTTCACTATTTTAGACTTACACTTATACACAACTCAATGTCAGAATTACATGTTTAAGTCGAATAAACATACAAGAACATGGACTAGATCTTCTAGAAAAATGTCAACACACCATAACAATACTATAATAAGGAAATAGTTGAAAACACAAGTGCCTTTGTTAGACAAAATGAAATCAAGACACTTCATATAGATGAAAGAATAAGGTCAACATTGACATTGTCAATGATAAAATTATTAACGTGTTAAAAATAATTAATTGAGATATAAAATTTATTTGAAGAGTGAGTTAATAAAAAATTTTGTTTTTGTTTTAACCTTTTAATTTAAAAAAAAAACTATTATTAATCTAACGTTGAATCAAAAATTAAATAAAATCTAACAAAATATTACTACGACATGAAAGATAATAACAAGATCAAAGCTCAATCTACACCTTCTACATAATGCTAATATTAACTATACTCATAATATTTATCTATATTAAAAAAACGAAATAATAATGTGCTTACAGTTATAACTTCCATCTAATTTAACAGATATGAATAAGAGAAAAATACATGTTTAAGATTTAGTTCAACTAACAACTACTGATATTATTAGAATGAATATTTTGTCTCGAATTCGAATTTAAACTCATAAAACACAACTTTGTACAGGTTTGTTACTTTGATCCCTCTAGCCACAACCCATTTCAAAAGACTAATTAATCGAGTCAAATAAATGAATGGAGAAAAAAAATAGTGAATCATATAGTGATAAACAGTCCAAAAGTAATACAAAAAAAGAATACTAATCATGAGACAGAGTAATATATGAATTAAAGAAGCAATAATGGAAGAGATGAACTATATATATATAAAAAAATCAAATATGTAATAACACACACCTCTTGGGAGATGAAAACTGAATCCAGTTCCTCCATATTTGCACTTTTTTTTCTTTCTATTTGAGAGGGAAAGGGAAGAGTGAAGATTGAAATGCAAAGTATTGGCAAGGAAGAGATACTCTCTTATTTATAGAGCAAAAAAGAATGCATGTTTCATATAAGACTAAAATAATAATAATAAATAATTAGAAAAAGTGGTAATAACAAGCCAAGGTTTGGAAAAAATAATCCGCAGAAGCAAGTCATGTCAATTTAATGCTAAAATCTTCCTCAGAAAAGAAATTGGAATTTCCAAATTAAAATAAGAAATATATTATTTGAAAATCCCTGAAATCCTCCCACTTTTTTAGGAATCGTGTCTATTTTATCGTTTATGTAATGTAATTTTTGTGGTCAATGATTTATTTCAGGTAAACTTTCCTAGTTTATATTCCATCTCACCGTCGAATTAAAAATTTATAAAAAAACTAAATCTCTTTTGTTTAACCGTTGTTTAGTGTTTACGCGGTTTGATATAAAATGTGAATTAACTCTTCATAAATAATAATTAAATACTATTATTAGTGAAGATAAAATTCCACCTGTTTGAGATTATGAAACAATCCTATACATCATTGAAAATATATTTCATTCAAATTCGTTTTTAAATTAAAATTGACTTAGACAATATTTTATTGAATTTTTCATAAGCATTTAGGATTGGTTTTTATTTTATTTTTTTCATAAAAATAAATTCCGGAATGAATATAAATAATTTAAAAATACTTAAACCAATTTTTTTTCTAAAGATACATAATTTAAATTAGATTTGAAGTGAGATTTCAATTTTAATAAAAAAATATCATTCTCTAAGAATTAATTTTTATAGTTTATTCTTTCTGATCATTTTATTTTTATTTTTAATTCAAATACATCAAATTTATAATGAAGTTATTTGACACGAATAATTTTTTTTTTAAAACTCATTGACATCTATAATTCTTGCATGTTTTTTATTTTTTTTTCGTTTGAAGACTCTATAATTCTTGTTATACAAGCCACAACCCTACGTCTAATTTTTTTTCAATTATGCACATAAGTTAATGCTCAGTCAAATTTCCCTATATATTAAATTTTAAAATTAATGGTTATTTTTGTTTCCTTTTTTATAGTACATTCTACTTATTTTATAATTTTAAATTACAAAATAATTTTCACTTTCTTTGATAGATTGATACCCATTCGTTTAATTTGATACTAAATATTACAATGGTAAATTTTTTTTATCCTTCCACTTTACCCTTCCTCATATCAAACATAGTTAATATTTAAAATCTTTCTTGGTTCGCTTATTTTCCCTCCTCCTCAGTCCGATAAATCAAACATACCATAAAATTTGATTCTATTTGTTGGTATTTTAGTCCTCCAAATTAAAATAGGATTAAATTTTTTGGCCTCCATAAAAATATTGTTATAGTATTCATTCAAAGGTACCAATTTTTTTTTAATTTGTTGATCATCACCCTTGCACTAAAATTGTCTGGAAAAATAAGTTTTTTTTCCTTATAAATATATTATATTTCATTTTTATTTTTCTGAATTTTTTTTAAATAATAATTTTTTAAATATTTTTCATTAACAATTTTGATGTTCGCTTTTAAATTAATAGATGTGTATTATCTAAATTTTTAAATTATTTTTGCATAAAAAATCAAGAACATTATAAGAATCACTCCCTCAAAAATATAGAACTTTTTAATAAGAGATAAATTAAATATAAGTTTTTAAGCTTTTGGCACTTAAAAATTTATATTTAATATTTTTTTTTGTTAAAAAATTCTAAATTTGTGTATGATTGATTATTACAATGTTCTAAATATGTCTAAAAAAATTATTCAAAATTTCGAATGATACACATTGAGTTAAATGAAAAGCAAAGACCAACATTATTGACAGAAAATATATTGAAAGGCTATTGTTTGAAGAAAATTTTTAACGAGACTAAAAACAAAATATGATATATTTGTGGGAGTTTGGATACTCTCAATCCAAATATGTCTCAATCTCTTTCAATCATCTTTATTTCTTTAATTTTATTTTACTTTTCAATTTTCTATCATTGAATCGAAAATTTATATCGTATAGATCATACATGCAAAATTTTGTAAAATCTAAAATCATTTAATAAGTTATTGAGATATATCAAAATAAATATCTTATACGCTTTTATTGAACACCATTGATTTTCGTGAATTTCAATCACATGTTAAATGATGTCTTCTTGTCCATTGTCTCATTTTGTCATGCTTGTTTAGTTCTTCTCCACATGCACATACTCTCATGCTTTGGGGTGAAAATAGACCGAGATAGACTTATTGTTTAGTCTACAATATACTTCGATCAAATCAAACTTTTTTATATATAAATTATATCATAATTTTTTCAAAATATTATTTAACTGAAAAGATTAGAATAGTAACAAGTATTTGAAATAGGCTTTTAGGTCGACATACTTAATTAAATATATAAATTTTATTATTATTATTATTATTGTTATTATTATAATATTAAATTTTGTATTATGTTAACATTTTCTGTAATTAAACATACCAATATACATCAATTTTTAAAAGAATTTAAACGACTCATAATATTCTACTAAATATTAAAAGAATTAATATAAATCAGTCATAATCTACGCACAAAAATATTGGATCATAAGGAGGTCCGAAGGATCATCACATTAACAGTGAATTTATAGACCATTTCATTTATATAGTGTTTAATATTTATTTTTTCATCCAATGTGAACCTTTTTACCCACACTGGAAATATAAATAAAAAGACATTCATTTTTTCTAGTTATGATCAAATAATAGTTTATATCATTACATGTGCCTTAGAAAAGAAGTAAAGAGAGAAAAACCATTTTATATTATCTACAGTGCAAGACTATGGTTTCCTCATCAAACTCTAAGTATATGAAAATCATAAACTTTTAAATCTTTATGTTATCAAATGTTTCTGCTAAAAGTTTATTTTAACTCTTAAGTTTTAAATACACCACTTACCAATTGTAAAAAAATATAGTAAAGTAAAATTTTAAATAAACTTTCAACTTTAAGTTAAATTTTAAAAAGTATTAATGTTAAAAAAAAAACTTTGAAAATGGTGAAACTAAAGCTTAAAAATAACATATCACAAATAATATACTAAATTCCGGCCTAAATATTTTTGAAGAAGTCCCTACTCAAACCTTACAAATTTTAATTGGACCTGGAAATGCCTATGGCTATTATTGTAAAGCACACGATGGTTTCAATTTTTTACATTATCTAGCAATGGGTATACTAGATTGTGCTGTGCAGTAATGCCTAACTGAACCTTAATAAATATTTGTTGATGTTCCATCTTTTCTCGTGCCCCTGTTATTCTGTATATATTTATTTATCATTAACATTAAGGTTGACGGTCATTCTATATAACCCCTCTTTTCGTCCCTTCAAAATAATTGAATCAAACAAATAACTTGAAGTTAAAACATTTCTAGATAACCAAACATACTCTTAATTAAATTTTTAATATAAGTACATCCATGTGCCACATAATCTATAAGTATAAGTATGTATCGTGCACAACTAGACATTTATTAAAAAAATGAAGTGCAATAGTGCTACTGTTGTCGCTGTAATAGTTTCATCTCGACAAAAAAACAAAGTATCATCAATTGTATTTTATTCAAAGCAGAAAATTATTATGGATTTAATTTGTTTAGGAAATGTACAAAACTTGTTGATTATAATAAAGTTAGTTTGTATTCAACCGCAGATTTTGAACAAAATATTAGGAGTAACACTAAATATTAACTAAAATATTATAATTTAAGTTTTATAATTTTCATTTTTGTCGAAAACTTTTGTATTGAAAAATGCATCAATTTTCTTATGTTTTAATATCGTGTCACTCCTAAAAAATTATACAAATTAATTAAAATAATTCACAATTAACAAATAGTATCACATCATATTATATGTCAATAGTTGACATGTAAAAGTTTGTTATAGTTTGTTAATAGGTACTAGTTGGATTGTTAATTAGGGTGTTAGGGTTTGTCTATTTGATATTAGTTAGTTTATCATTTGATATTAGATAGTTTACTTGTCTATTTGATATTAGTTAGGGTGTTAGGGTTTGTCTATTTGATATTAGTTAGTTTATCATTTGATATTAGATAGTTTATTTGTATATAGAGCTCGTTGTATTAATTTTATCATATTTTATTAGTATAAATTTTAATAAATGTCTGTCTTATTTTTCGTTTATCTTTTCAATTGCTTAATTTCTAATATGATATTAGCGACTTGGTTGTGATTTAATAACAATTGAATAATCTTTTTTACATTGTCGTAAAGATAAAAAGAAGATTATTAGTGACAAGCATCATTGACATTTGTTTTTTATTCTATTTATTGAAAAAAATTACTTGGGTAGAAGAGGAAAAGAGTAAGAACATGAAAAATATAAGAACTAGATTGAAATAGTATGAGAATCGAGACCAAGAAACAACACTAGCAGCACACCACTACGACTGATAGGGAGAGTCTAAGAGAAGAGAGGAAAAATAATTTGAGAAGAGAATTGAGATAATCTGGATCAAGACCAAAAAGTGATGCTAGTGGCTGACAGCTGCGACTGATAGAGAGAATCTAAGAGAAAAGAGAAAAATCAATTTAAGAAGAAAACTTAGAGGAGAGAGAGAGAAGCATAGAGAAAAGATGCTTCGTCAATTTCTCAAAATCTTAAATATTTAAAAATATTTTAATAATTTATCACTATTATTTAATAATTTATCATTATTATTTATAAAAAGACAAACGGTTTAAACTTTAAATTAATTACTTCAAATAATTCTCGTCACACCTTCTTAATACAATGTATCCATAGTCTCAACACATGCATTAACGTGCACCGCCGAAGGTTGACCCTTCTCCAGCTAAATATAAAATTTTACACTGTTACGTGGCTGAAGACTAGTCATTCGTGCTCACATTATAATAGAAATTTAAAACCTAAAGACAGTTTAGAGGCCAAAAAATTTAATTTAATTCACAAGTATTCTTAGATTGAATATTATTTTTTTAAATTTGAATTTTGAACTATTTAGTTGTATGTATATTTTAGATAATATTTATCATTCTACCTATTAGAGGTGGAAGTGGACAAAATAAATTCGATCAACACGAACATTTAAACTAAACAAATTCAAAAATTACCTGTTAAAAGATCAAATCAAACCAATATAAATAGAAGATTATTGGTTTGGATATCGAATTTTAATTATAAAAACCAAACAAAATCAAACCAACGTTATTCATATTTTTCTATATATATTTATTTTTTACACAAAAATCTGGTCCAATAAAACTAAAAAAATGTTTATATAACAATCAGACTTATTAAGTTACATATCTCAAACTCTAGTTTGATATCTTTACGCTCACTGACGACCACTCATTCAATCACACTCACTCATATTGTATCATCATCATCAATCCTCATCTCGTTCCTAAAAACCTACTTCGCCGCCCACAACCCACTCATTGAAATATGGGTAGACCAAATTATGTAATGCTATTGCATATTTTGTTTTAATCTTTTAGAGGAACAAATTGAAATGATAGCTGCACTTGTATATTCTTTTTTTATTCTGTCAAAAAATTGAAATTTTATAGTTTTATTTTTTAAAATTCAATCAAATCAAACCAACCCGTAAATCATCGGTTTAGTTTGGTCCAGATCCAATCATAAAAAATAAATAAAACTGAACTAAACTAATACAAATTTTATTAGTTTAGATTTATTTTTCGCAGAAAACGAAACCAAACTGACCCGTTACTCTACGACAAAAAAAATAAAGACTGTTTAATTGTAATAATATTGATTGATATAATTACAATTTATACAAAGGTTACGCAAAAACCATGTGAGATTAGAAATATTATTGTTCAACGCTAGAACACTAGTGATACGCAAGTTTACGGGCCTTTGACTTGTATATTAATTGACGTCCAAGATAACTATAATGACAAAGATACTATATACTAAAGAATATATAGCAGCAACATTGACATTATAAGTTCTTAAGGATAATTGCTAATTACAAAGTTGAATTCATTTAATTTGCTAGAAGAATTAATACAATGTATACTGATATTATATAATTTTTTTTGGTAACCAAGCAATCGCACCTAATAATATATGGTTACCAAGCAATCACGTCTATTAATTATATAAGCAATTAAAATATGGTGGAAACAAGCAAATTAATGTTTCTCCAAACGTTTAATGAGGATTTTCAGCTAGATGTTTGTGAAAAAACATACAAAATGTAAAATATATAATTTAGAGTGTATTTGGGTGTATTAAATAATAAATTATTCCAAAAGAAAAATTATTAAAAAGTTAAAAATGCTGTCGTATCCGTTATGGTCTTGTTATTTACATAAAATAGATTCTTATAAAGTTGAGTCAATTTAAAACAATTCATGTTCACCATGAAGTCAATTAAGTAGTATACGCATTTGCTAATTTTAATTTTTATTCGTCTAATATTAATCTTAATTTTTATGGAATTTACCATATTCTTTTCTTCTTTGTTATGTTTAATCAAGTAGAATTATACATCCACTTCGAGAAATTAAAACACTGATTTACGGCCAATTTTATAAATAACCACTTAAAGGACACCAATTTTATTTTATAACCTTTAATTCATTTCCCACTTCACCTCTAAACATTACACCATTCCTTGTGTTCCAAGGCATCATGTTGTATCCAACCAAGTTTTTCACTTTATTTGCTTTATTGTTTGCAATCAATTCACTAAATTTGTATAAAGTGATTAACACCACCTAATACTTCAATAAAATCAGCACATAACTAAATGAATATATGTTTCTACACATCAATTGCAAAACGATAAAAGAAAAAAAAAAACATAAGAAATGATTTCATCATGTTGAGAACACAAAACACATGCCAAACTATGAGCCCCTGGATCAACTCCTCTCTTTACTAATTCATCTCTTATTGGAAGCTTAGATAAAAGGAGTACTCCGCCCAAATATTTGGATTTTTTACGGGATCTAACTTTTCCACAAATCTTTCAAAGTATGAATTCATGATGTCTTATAAATTGAAATAACTTATGTCTACACGCAACACATTATAACACAATTTAACTATTGGAACATAATATGTGAATTTAAAAATTGTTGAAGTCCCATATTGGAAAACTCTCATTTTGAATAGTTTTAATCACTATATAAATATTCTTAAAATTTTGTTGAAGTCCCACATTGGTTAGAAAACATATGTGGGTTTGCTTCCATCACTATATAAATAGTGTTAATTTATTGTGAAAAAGCACACCAAAGTTGGAGGTATTTCCCAACTTTTTCTTTTCTCCCTCTTATATTCTGCTTCATTGTTATTGAACCACTTCTCCCCTTTCTTTCTGGCTTTAATAGCCATATTGAGGGTGTAATTCTAGAACAGTTTTTTCATGGTGAAGTGAAACTCCGATACAGAGTATTGTTGTGAATTCACACTCAACTATCTTAGTTGTCTTGTCATGTCAATTATATATTTCTGACATAATAACTTGGAACTTTTTGTCACTGTTATGAACATTTAGCTTCTGCATCATTCTTTTAGTACAAATTCCAACACCACGATGCATTGGTACAACTCCTCAAGCTCAGGATATCGATGTCTTGATCGAGGGAGATACTGAACAAGTGATTAAAAGAAAACATAAGAGGTTTATTTCAGAGCTAGTGTTGCTTTCGAAATAGAAATCACTTCCATTTCCAACTTTGCATTTGTTTTGTTTTGGGAACCATTGATCACCACTTTCAACCTGTTGTCCTGACATCATGATATCTCTCCACAAAATCGAGTCTTTTGGCCATAAGGGGTCGTACTTGTAAGACACTAAATCATACTAAACAACATTCATTTCATACAAACACCGCCACCATTTACATTTACAAAGAAGCACCACATTAAAAGCTTATAAATTCTTTACACTTAAACTACATTCCTCTTTTGAAGGGAATTGATTCCACCAAATAAGATAAAAAAAAAAAGGATGATGCAACAATCATGAAAGATTCATCCAAATTAATACCATATCATTTACTTATAAACAAAATCACTTTCAATCCTGATACTAACTCAAAACATCAAATGATAGCCTTAACCCCCCCCATAAATTGTCACATGATCCTTCTTCCAATTATAGCTTTTATACATGTCCTGGTGAACAACATTGTGAACAAGACCTATTAAACTTGTTGAGGAAAAAACTTTTTTGATATATGTTTTAATGTCAACAAACCTTTTAAATTAAATGATTAAGTTTTATGAATGGTGATCTACTAATGATTTCACTTAAGTTTGTTTAAGGAACATAAATGCATAAGTGAACAAAGCAAGAATCGAAGAAAACAGCAGCAAAGAACATTCTTGACATATTCTGGAAAACGGAGAATGTTCGCAAGACTGTGATAGCATAAAGACCAAACTTTCTCCACCACTTAATTAAAGTTATTGCATCTGGAATTTACATCAGTACTGAGAGTACATGACAAGGAACAGATGTGATCAATTAGAATCAAAAGGAACCATTCTAATCACAAAGAAAAAAGGCCATGAATCAAGCTGCCAAAGCAAGACTGAACAGTCTCCAGAATGTTCAGAATTAACAGCATGTTAATGATTCAAGGAAAGCCAAGAAATCAGCATAAAGAACACTCTTGACACAATCTGAAAAAACAGCAGATGTTACCCGATGCCATCAGAGGATACCTCACCAAGATGTCATCAGAGGATACCTCAACCAGAGGATATCAGAGGATACCTCAACCAGAGAATACCAGAGGATACCTCAACCAAAGAATACTAGAGGATACCAGAGGATATCTCCAAAAAACGATATCAGAGGATATCTCCAGAAAATACATTCAGAGGAAGAACCAAGTCTGTTCTTGAACATCAGAATGTCCAGAATGATCAGAACAGTCTCCAGAATGATCTTCTATCAAGAATGATCATCAGTCTCTAGGAATGATCATTAGTCTCCAGAAATAATCATCAATGTCCAGCATGTTAACAATCCATCTCCAGCATGTTAACATTAATCTCCAGTATGTTTAACATCATATCATCAGTCTCCATATTGATAAAAAATCTCCAGGATTCTGTTCACTTCATCAAGACTGTTTGAATCTGATTTTTATGCAAGGAAAAATCATGTTTATCTTAAACAAGAGTTGAGACATCTCATATTTTAACAAAACAATCTCTTCATTATTGTAAAACTCAAACTATAAGAGTTAAGTATAGTTTAGGGTAGATTGTAAGAAATCCTATCAAGGTTGATAGGTGATTTGATTAATCTCTTTCTGGGTGGAATTAGATTAAGTTCTGTAAACAAAGATCAAGGTTGATCTAAGCTAGGTGCTGTAAAACCAAGAAGGTTCTTGTTTTAAACACTTAGTGGAAAATCTCACAGTGGTGAGGACTGGACGTAGCCCGGGTTGGGTGAACCAGGATATATCTGTGTGTGATATCTCTTCCCTTATCCCTATTTACTTTCAGTTTGTTAATTATCAAGTTAGATAGATAAACTGAACTGTTGATTTCAACTAACCAAGAACGTTCTCTGTTTTCTGGTGAAAACCAAGAACGTTCTCTGTTTTCTGTTTTCACAACCAAGATCAATCTTAAGTTATTTTCTTAAGTTTTTAACAGAAATTTTAAAAGGGCGGATTTACAATTCAAACCCCCCTTCCTTGTAAATCGATATTGCTACTTCAATTGGTATCAGAGCTTGGTCTCTAAAGATTAAGCACCTAACAAGTGTTAGAGGAAAAGATTCAGGAAGAAGAAGTAATGTCAGAAATCAACATGTGCTTAAAGGAAAACTTAGAAAATAATGAGGTAACTATCTCTGAACTCTGTCCTTTATGTGAAGAAATGGAAAAAGAATTTGATAATCTTTTATGTGATTCAAATCTTCTTGCTCGAAAATATGGTTTATTGAAAGAACAACTCCGTAAAGAAAAAGAAGAAAAAGAGAAAGCCCAAGCTATGAATGACGAACTTAGAAAGGTCATTTAAAGTTTGCAGCAAACTCATTTAAAAACGGTTGAGCAACAAAAGAGTCTCAATGAGATAACCATAAAAAATCATTTTCCAAAATGTTCTGAAACTAAAGAAGAAAGGATATTTGACAAAGATGATTTATGTTTCAAAACTTCTCAAAAAGAAAAGATTTATGAAAACCTTTTTGTTCCTAAAAGAAAAGAGGAGAAATGAAAAACCAAGTGTTCATATTGCAGTAAATTTGGACATCTGGAATTTGTATGTTATTTTAAGAAAAGAGATGAAAAACTCAAGAACAAAAGGATTTTTAAAAGGAAAGAGTGTTCTGCAAATAAAGTTGAACCAGTTTTGAAAAATCTGCAGAAAGGAGAACGTTCTGGAACAAAAGCTGAACTTTCTCCAGAAAGTTTGAAAAAAGGAGAACGTTCTGGAATTTCATCAAAATCAATTTCAAAGACTTTTAAAACTTAGATTTTCAAACCTTCTTCAAGACCAACAACAAAGTGTTCCCGTTGTTCCAAGAATGGCCACTTCGAGTCAAACTGCTATTTTAAAAAGAGATCAAGTTTTAAAAAATCTTTTAAAAGAAGATATACTAACCATCAAAGACCCACACAAATATGGGTACCAAAGTCATTACTAACTTGTGATGCAGGAAGACCATCCAACAATCAAGAAAGAACATTGATACATAAACAAGGCTTGCTCAATACACATGAATGGAAAAGTATGATGTCTCCTCTCATTACAAAAATTTGGAGTGTCTATAACTTTTGGAAACATTAACAAATCAAAGGTACATGTATCATTTGTTGAAATAATTTTGCATAGATTAAGAATGTTTGATATAACTTTGTAAAATTACTTTTAAAGTTATTTTGTTAAACCCCACATGGCTGAAGTAAAACAAACATCCTCATTTTAAAGAAAAATCGTTATGTTTTACACTTAGATGAATTTTCATCCAAATCATGCTTTTAAGACATTTGAAAAAGAATTGTCATTTCTATAAGAAATGATCAAAGGAAATTTGAAATATTATTCTTCAAATAAATCTTTGATGAAAATGATATTTCACATGATTTGTTTATCAAAGAACTTTCAAACAATATGAAGTTACAAGAAATGGATAAGAACAATTTTAAATAAATCAAGTGGTGAAAAATAATTTTGAAGTGAAACCACAAAAATTGTTTATCATTTTCTTAATTTTGGCTTTAGTAGAAAAGATCTTTGGCGTGCCTTCATATAATTGTTTTTTAAAGCAAAACATATCATACTTTGAATGTCATTACTATGTTTCACATAATAAAGAAAGTATGAGCAATTTGTTTTAAAATGTCATCAAAGTATATATTCTAAATGCTCTACATTCTATAAATATTATAGAAACTCAAGGCCCAAATGAAATTATGCATATTATGGTTGATGAATATGTTGATTTTTATGATGAAAGATAGGATGGTGAAGATAAATAATTACAATGTTATATTTGGATAAATCGCAAAGTTGATAATGTTCAAATATCATTCATGAAAACTCCAAAGTCTGATCATGGCAAAACAAAAAGGCTATAAGAAAAAGATCAAATTAAGCAAGAAGGTATGAAGGTGCAAACACGAGAAGGGGGGGTTGAATTGTGTTTGACTTAACTTGAATACTTTTCCTGTTTTAATACTTTCAAAACAAAACTTGATGTATAATTAAAACGGAGTTAGCAGCAGATAAAAATAAAAATAAAAACTCACAGATTTTATACTGGTTCACCGTTAACGAGGCTACGTCCAGTCCCTTCGCCTTGAAGGATTTCACTAATTCAACCTTGAATTACAACCTTGCTACTGACCCTCCAAGTCAGTCTTCTCAAATAGTCTAACAATCCTAGACTTCTTTGAGGAAAAACAACTCCTGTTCTTCAGCCAATCTGACACCCCAGATTGTAGAAGAATTCACAACACTATGAATCTAATTGCTAAGTACCTTGCTACCCTTTATGAATCCCTCAGTTTGTAGATTCTACTTCAACAACTTAGATATAACCCTATCTAATTGCCAAGTAACCTGCTACCTCTACTGACTCCCTCAGATTGTAGACTCTACTTCAACAACTTAGATTTGCCACAGTGGAAAGAAAATAACCGAGTACTTGCTTCTTGAAAGCTGAAACTCACAATTGACTTATATGAAAATTTGAGAGTGGTTGCTTTGGAAGTGTATGACTCTTTTGTGATTTTCGATTCTGAGTATTCTACCTTGAGCCTCCTTTTATAGATGCAGATTTGGGCCTCTTCCAAGCTTAATTTCGAGCTGAATCTTGCTGGATTCTCTTGCAAAAATAACTTGACCAATTGGGCTATATTTAAATAAAAAACATATCTTCAGATTTTCTTTCAAAATAACTAGCCAATCAAATCCTTTCATTGCTTCCCGCCACATCTTCTGACTTTCATGCTACTCCACTTTAATTTATAACAAATCTTTAATAATACTTTGATAAAAATAACATAAGATCTTCACCTTTAATCCCCATGATCAATTATGCACCCTTGGATCTTCATGCGATATTCCACAACTGGACCAGCCGAATTGATATGTTGTGATCCTCTGATTTCGGCCATTCCTGGACCACACTTTCTGACCCTCTAATCTTCTGATTTCGGCCATCCTGGATGCGCACTTGATATGCTATAATCCTCTGAACTCGGCCTTTGCTAGACTACACATTCTGTCCCTCTGATTTCGGCCAATACTGGGCCATGGTCTGATCTTCTGATCTGGACCATCACTGGACCAAATAATTATTTCTGAACCATTGATTTGGAAGTTTTTACTCTGATCTGGACAGATTCTGGACTTTGGTCTGGAACAAACTGAAATTAACTTAAACAAAAAATATTTCAGTCTGGACATTTTACCTTTAATTTTGGACCAGGTCTGGATTGATTCTGGAACTCATTTCTTTTGGTCTGGACTTAGTTCCATGTTACTGGTACCAAAGTTGTTGCTGCTGCTGGAGATGCAACTACAGTGGTTAACATGCCTCTGAACAACAGAAATGATATTCAAGCTCTACTAATGAAAAACTTTTTTGATATATGTTTTAATGTCAACAAACCTTTTAAATTAAATGATTAAGTTTTATGAATGGTGATCTACTAATGATTTCACTTAAGTTTGTTTAAGGAACATAAATGCATAAGTGAACAAAGCAAGAATCGAAGAAAACAGCAGCAAAGAACATTCTTGACATATTCTGGAAAACGGAGAATGTTCGCAAGACTGTGATAGCATAAAGACCAAACTTTCTCCACCACTTAATTAAAGTTATTGCATCTGGAATTTACATCAGTACTGAGAGTACATGACAAGGAATAGATGTGATCAATTAGAATTAAAAGGAACCATTCTAATCACAAAGAAAAAAGGCCATGAATCAAGCTGCCAAAGCAAGACTGAACAGTCTCCAGAATGTTCAGAATTAACAACATGTTAATGATTCAAGGAAAGCCAAGAAATCAGCATAAAGAAAACTCTTGACATAATCTGAAAAAACAGAAGATGTTACCCGATGCCATCAGAGGATACCTCACCAAGCTGTCATTAGAGGATACCTCACCAAGCTGCCATCAGTGGATACCTCAACTAGAGGATATCAGAGGATACCTCAACTAGAGGATATCAGAGGATACCTCAACCAGAGGATATCAGAGGATACCTCAACCAGAGGATATCAGAGGATACCTCAACTAGAGAATACCAAAGGATACCTACACCAAAGAATACTAGAGGATACCAGAGGATATCTCCAAAAAACGATAACAGAGGATATCTCTAGAAAATACATTCAGAGGAAGAACCAAGTTTGTTCTTGAACATCAGAATGTCCAGAATGATCAGAACAGTCTCCAGAATGATCTTCTATCAAGAATGATCATCAGTCTCTAGGAATGATCATTAGTCTCTAGAAATAATCATCAATGTCCAGCATGTTAACAATCCATGTCCAGCATGTTAACATTAATCTCCAGTATGTTTAACATCATATCATCAGTCTCCATATTGATAAACAATCTCCAGGATTCTGTTCACTTCATCAAGACTGTTTGAACCTGATTTTTATGCAAGGAAAAATCATGTTTATCTTAAACGGATTTCCAGTACATCATCATGAGATATGAAGCTTTAAAGATTGTTAATTATGATTCTAAATGTATTGTTAAATTAACCTGTGCTTTTGAGTGTGTTAATTCAAAGACAGGTTTCAAAAGAATCAAAGCAAACAACATAAACAAAGGCAGAGAACATTCTTGACATATTCTGGAAAACGGAGAAAGTTCGCCAGGTTGTGACAGCATAAAGACCAATCTTTCTCCATCACTTAATTGAAGTTATTGACTCTGGAAGTTACATGGATATGATCACTACATGGCAGAGACAAATAGGATCTATTCAAATCAAAGAGGACATTCAAATTGAAAAAGAAAAAGACTCTCTAACAAGTCTGTCCAGACAGTTCTGGAAATGATTGTCAAGACTGTTGAAACAATCTTGAAGTCAAGTCAGTTTCCAGTATGTTCAGAAATCAGTCCAGATTGATTATCAATCTCCAGGAAACCCAAAAGCTAAAGCTCTAGATTGATCATCAATCTCCAGCAACTACAATTTTTCTGCAACAGGCTTTGTGATCGTTTTTAATCTGTTTTAAGTGATTCAAAAGCTCCAGTTCAAGCCTAAAATATTATCACTTATCATAAGTATTAAAGGATCAGTAATCACTAAAGAAAATTTGATCCAAAACGCAACACACAGCCCAGTCTGAACAGAAAATAAAAATAGTCAAAAGTTTGATTATTTTTATTCAGAAATAATGTCTTGGGTCAAGCCTGACAAGAGCACTACCAACGGCTCTATTTTTAAATGCTCTCACACCTTTATAAGGAAGGCAAAAGCTTAGGAAGAAATACAGCTTCAAGTACAGAGAAAAACATCACTCACATACATCTACATACTTGAAAATCTCCAATCACTTACAAGAATCAGTTTGATTAAATTCGTTTTACTCTGATACATTTATACTGAATTCTTTGTAAATAATCGAATCTCAAAGAAGAGTTGAGACATCTCAGATTCTAACAAAACAATCTCTTCATTATTGTAAAACTCAAACTATAAGAGTTAAGTATAGTTTGGGGTAGATTGTAAGAAATCCGATCAAGGTTGATAGGTGATTTGATTAATCTCTTTCTGGGTGGAATTAGATTAAGTTCTGTAAACAAAGATCAAGGTTGATCTAAGCTAGGTGCTGTAAAACCAAGAAGGTTCTTGTTTTAAACACTTAGTGGAAAATCTCACAGTGGTGAGGATTGGACGTAGCCTGGGTTGGGTGAATCAGGATATATCTGTATGTGATATCTCTTCCCTTATCCCTATTTACTTTCAGTTTGTTAATTATCAAGTTAGATAGATAGACTGAACTGTTGATTTCAACTAACCAAGAACGTTCTCTGTTTTCTGGTGAAAACCAAGAACGTTCTTTGTTTTCTGTTTTCACAACCAAGATCAATCTTGAGTTATTTTCTTAAGTTTTTAACAGAAATTTTAAAAGGACGGATTTACAATTCAAACCCCCCTTCCTTGTAAATCGATATTGCTACTTCAAAACCTTCTACTGTAATAATGAATAGGGAATGTGCAAATAGTAAACCTTGATGGAGACCTTTTTCCACCAAAATATCTTCTAGGTGCCATTGACTAGAATTGAAAGGCTACTCGAGAAGATACATGATCTTATCCATGAAATCTATTTTTCTCCAAACCCCATCATAATCAACGTATATTCTAAGTATTTCCACGAAACACAGTTGTTTGTTTTTTAAAAGTCCACCTTCAAAAGGAAACATTGGTAGTTTCTTCCTTTTGCTAGATCAATTATTTCATTGATCGCTACAACCCCATCCAGAATCTATCTACATAGGAGAAATGTTATCTGACATTTAAAAATAATTGTACCTATAATACCTTTGTTAGTCTTTTTGCCAACACTTTTGAGATTAGCTTGTATAGGCTCCCAATTAAGAATAAGCCTATAATTATTAAGTTCCTTTGGTTGGTTTGTTTTTGGGATTAAGGTCAAAAGGGTAGTCGTGATTACTTTAGGCAACACCACATTACAATGAAATTAATTGACGAATGTAATCACAACTTCTTTCACAATATCCCAACACTCTTATAGAAAATTAAAATTTCATCCAACATTGGGGACCGTTCTTGTGAACGTTTGAAGACTAATAATTTTAGTTTGATTATGATATCAGGGTTTTAGGTGAGCCTTGCTAACGATGTGTCGTGATTAAGACTCGAGTGTTTAATAAAATAGCGTGAATACCTATTTTTCTTTTTGGCCTCTTTTTTATAACCTGCTTTCGCGGGTACGATAATTGATCCCCTTTCTCAGACTCTTTTGTGGGGAGCAAGTATTCTCCCCCACTTCTCGTGTCTAGTCGTTTCATGATTCCCTAGTTTTAGTTAATCAATCCATGTTATTTTGAATGTTTTTGGAAAGACTGGTTCAGGTACTTATTTCTATCACAATTCAAAATAACTTTTTTCACTTCACCTTCCTTAAACAGTCTTCCTAATCCACTTGAGTTTACCCGTAACAAACATTTGAAGTTAACCTCGTCTTGCTTGGGGCGATTTGCAACAGACTCCAAAAATATCTCTTTAAAGTACAATTGAATTTCATATTTGATTTCCTGAACTCCTTCAATAAGTATCTCGTTCTTTTATAACTTCATAATCTGATTCTAACGTCTCACTGAACTAAGACCAACGTGAAAAACTCTTGTATTGCTATCTTTTTCTCTCTTAACCCATTTATGTCTAGATTCCTAGTGGATTAAGATTTCTTTGAGACGCAAATTCTTCTTAAATTTTTTATTTAAGTAAGCATGTTGATCACTTAATATTGGATCATATGCAACAACCACCAACTCATCTAATTTATTTAGCTCAAGGACTGCATTGTCAATTTTCAAGTCAATCCACCTAAAGACTTCCTTATTCCACCATTCCAATTTATCCTTTAAAAGTTTCAATTTTCTCTTTTACTACAAACGCCATCCTCCCTAAAACTTGAAAAGATTTCCAATTTTCAGTCACAAATCCTTGATATTTTTTGTGATCAATCCAATAATTGTTGAATCTAAATGATTTTGGACCCCATTGACATTTATAAATATTATCAAATTGGACAGTGGTCTGAAATGTCCCTATTCCCCACACAGTGCCCACAAACCTTCCAATGTTCTATAATTCTTTAAGAGAGTAGAAAACATTCCAATCTACTCATGGTAGGTTAGTCCATATCCAAAATAGCTTCTACGTTACCCTCGTCATTCTCTCCACAACCCTCAATGGGTTTAACTAGATGCCTTCGTGTATTGATAAAAAAGAGAAAAGTATAATGTCAATGTTCATGAGAGACCAAAAACTTTTCGGTTGGATTAGCATCTAAAAAAAAAATACTTTTCGTTTGGGCCACTATTTTTATCATTGGATGGGCCTTATTAAAGAGCCCAATGAAATCTGCCTTGATACGGAATCAGTAACATTTGCTTTGACGAAGAACAAGTAGCGCAAGTGCAAGTAATAACAAACACAAGTTTCAGCATAGTAGCATTATCAGCGAAATCGGAAAATGAGAAAGTTCGATCCATGGCCCGTTTTCTTCAAGCGAGAATGGAAACGTAACTGGCCGTTCCTCGCTGGATTCGCAGTCACCGGAACTTTTATCACCAAGTTATCTCTTGGCCTTACCGGTAATTAAACCACATCGTTCATCTTCTCTTTTTCGCTCTCTCAATTTTATTTTTTAATGAATAAATATTTGTTTTCGATACTTTTCTAAACCTAATTTACCGTCACTTTTTTTTTTGTGGCAGAGGAAGATGCTAAGAATTCGAAATTCGTTCAGGCGCACAAGAGGTAAACCCTACATATACTCACCAAATCGTGATTATCGATTTTTAGTATTAATTTTTTAGCAATCAGCAAAGAATAAATTAGATCGCCAGAGTTTTTAATTTTTGTGATAAAATTTGTGTATGAAGTAATTGAGAAAAAGGAAACAAAACAATGGTCCAGGGTTTTTATGTTTTGATGCATTTAAAGATGATACTTTATTGCTTGATCAAGTCAGAAATTCAAAGCAGTGAATGTGTCCATTTTCAATAGGATTTTTTGTCTATGAAACATGGATATTGACACTAACACTAGGCTGACGCATCGACCATGGTAATAATTTGAGAAAATGAATTAATTGAATGTAATCAATGTTTCGGTTTCAATGTGTTGGTGTTGTGTCGGTGTCGGTTACCGGGACATGCTTATGATCAGGAGTGTCGGTGCTACAGAGTATTTTTGTTGCTGTTACACATTCAGAGAAACGTGAGTTTAATTTTCATTCAGAACTGATACTCTAGGTGGGAAAATAATTTTCAACTTGGTGGAAGCAAATTATTTATTACTCAGTAGCCTTTGGCGTATCACAAAATTCGTGCGAATTTCAAAGAATGACAATGTTTTTGTTTTGTGGATATTGAAAGTGTTTGTTCTATTATGAAGTTATACTCTGGGAAGATATTGTGTTTCTTTCTTATGCTGGTGTAATGTGTAATGGATTACAATCTCTGTAGCACTGACACCTCTGATTGAAGGCGTGTCCCAGGTGTCCGACACCGACCCTTTAATTATATTCAATTAATTCATTTTCTCAAATTATTACGGGTGTTGACATGTCAGTGTGATATCTTGTGTCCGTGCTTCATAGATTACAAATTAACAATTAAATGGATCATATGCACATAGTAATCACCAACAAGTAACAACTTGAATTGAGGAACTACTACTCTACGAGTAATAACTTTTTATTCTAGTTGTTCTTGTTTTGTTTTTTCTTCTACATAATTGACTGTTATATGTAATTATTATATGGTTATCATCATAGGCATGCATCTACATTTATTGATTCTGATAATTGGGCATTTGGCTATTCCAGGTAATTTCGGAATGGGGACACTGCACTGGCTTTGCACCTCATGTTAGTTGTGTCAAGATTACTTTACTTGTCTTGATTTTTTGCATTGTAATAACAGAAGAGAGATATTCTATATACTCTCTCTATCACCATATTATTATTTTCAGTTTTGGTCCTTTACCTAAATCTGCTTGAAAAGTTCACACTAAGCAATTATTGATTTTCTCTATTATGATAATTATCCTACTTGGAATTTCTCTTTTGGTATACATTAGTTTATTACTATTCAGCTATTACTTTGTAGATATATGATTTTGAGGGGGGTTGTTTACATAGACACCATTCATTGGTGCCAGCTATTTGATTTAGTTCCCCATTGAAATGTAGGCTTTCTGTTCAAAATTCTGTTGAAAGTCACCACCTGTTCATTTTGTATCTTAAGACGATAACTTATCCATAAGGGGTTACCCTAGTTGTAGAATAAGATACCTGAACATGGAAGTTCTATGTCCAGGTATGATTAATGGGTGGGATAGATTTCGTTGAACAATGCTACCACTTGAATCCTGTTGTATTACTCAAAAAAATTTGAATAGATGAGAAAATATATTCTTGGGGACGTGGGGTTATGGGTGATTTTATTCGAGGAAATATAATGTCAAATTTAGGATAATTGAGTATTAAATATAATAGACTACCATGTTGGCTGAATATGGGTGAGATTTAACTACCAGATCAAGCTTTGAGAGTTACAGTAGTAAACTTTTGTTGAAAGGCCATCATCCAATAGGTATCACGAGTAGAGTTTCTTTTCTTTTTTGATGGCCTTCATTAAATAACGATGAGCCTGAAAAATAATAACAAGAGTCACTTACAAATTTGCCTCTGGTTTCCTTTTCAATTTCCACATCCATTAAAACCACTAGTATTCTTCATTAAAGTCAATTTTGAAATTTCTCCCCACTGTTTTTTGTAATTGAAGTTCTATATTTCTCTCTGTTTTTTCTTCCAATGAGTTCTGTCTAGCAGATGAGACTAATATATATGTCTTTGCATTTTCTTCTGTCACAAAGAAAATATATGATAAATTGATACATGGTAATACAGAGAAAGCTGAACAATGAAAGAAGTGGTCCTTCTTCTTGCAAACATTGTATTAGAGTATACTAGTTTGCCAACTAGTTAGTAGTTAGATTCATAACACAATTTGGTGGATTTTAATATACAAATCTAGAGCAGAAAAATAAAAATCCTTACATAGATAGCAGTAACGATTCCAATCCTTGCTGTTTTCAGAGGTGAATTGTTCTGTTTTTTAATTTTGAAATAACTCAGATAATCAGAGGCATCTAAACTAAAATGTGTACATTTTTTGTGTCTCATTTAGTTTTTATGCAAGTCTTTGGGGATTGTAAGGTGATCATGAAATGAGATATTTGTGTAAAGAGGGTGTCCTGTTCTGTATTCAAAATGAGAACTCAGATAATTAGAGGCATGTTAAACTAAGCTTTGTATATAATTGTAAATATCATTAAGCTTTATAGAAGTCTCTGGGAACTGTAAGAGAATCATTAAGTGAGATATTTCTGTTAGGAGAATTGTGCTCTTGTGTAGATATTCATTTGTTTGGAAAATCTAAATGAAGAGACGAAAATGAATGAAGGGTATAACTGATGTATCACTCTACAATACATACATCATGCAATCAATTCTGTATTCAGATTCTTTGTCAACGCCATTGTTTTTCCTCCATGTAATATTACATAGCAAGCCGACTATAGATCGAAGCTTCTCAGGAGCCATTCAACTTACAATCTGCATTTGCTCCTGATTAAGAAATTATTTGAATTCTCAAACAGGCTTCTTGGTTGTGTGTGTTTCTTTCTCTTGGGGTGCTAGGTCCTACCGGTGCCCGCGGGTGTGATGAAAAGAGATTTAATTGGGCTAAGAAGTCACCACTTTTTAATTTAAAAAATTTTGTATAAGTTTTTTTTCTTTCTCTTTACACAATTGTAAAGGAAATGATAGATGTATGACCTTTAAAAACATGTTAATGATTATAAATTTTGTCAATTTTTTAATAATTTGTTAATAGTTTCAGTGATGCTTTGTATTGGAATAATTAACTATTGCCTTAATGTGTCAATTTTGGGGAAAGATACTACAACCAAATACAAATTCAGCTAATACAAACGAAGAAGTTTTGGAATGAGCAAAATTATAAACCAAAGGGGAAGTTGATACAGGATGAGGGACAATCTTTTTTTCAAAAAAATAAAATTAGGGATTGAAAGATTATTATTAATTATTGTGGCATTAATTATCGTTGTGAAATCTCTCAGAGGATAAAACTTTGTCTCTTGAAATTACAGGGTTATGCTCTTACCATTGAGCTGAGAGGTCTTGGTCTTGGAGGATGAGGGAAAATCATGAATAATACCACAAATTTTTCTTTTGTAAACCAAAAGTAGGAGATAACCTCTTTCTCTCTTAATTCATTCATCTCATATACTCGTACACACCAAACAAAGGTTACACTTACACATTAATTAAAATAATTCCCTTGCATTGGTTAATGACTCCAAAGGTGGTCTATCTGTCTTTTAATTCTCATTATTACAAGATCAGATATATTAAAATGACAATTTGATTGAAAGTTGTCGTTCTTCCTTTTAAGCCGTCCATAATAAAAAATAAATAAAACAGATAAGCTAACAAATTAAGGCAATAAGAGGGGGCACAAGAGACAATGCTTGTAAATAAGCAGGAGTTGGTAGCTACGTTAGAGGCTTATTTTATTCAATAAATCCATGGCATTATTATGATATAAAAATAAAATAAAATAAAAAATTGAAAGACAAATTCGATGCATGAATACCTACTTTTTTTAGGTTGGGGGAGGGGGGGCATATGCTTATTTTTCAATTTGCTATAACAATTAATTTGAGCTTTTTCATAACAAAGTAATGCTTAGGTTGAGTACAAACCAATACAAAACCACTGAGACTTATAGAAAAATGAACTAATGTATTATGTATCTTAGTTATTACCTTTCGATTTCAAATGTAAGTGAAAATATGGTTAAAGAAAATTATACATTTAGTTTAAAATTTAAACTAAATAGAACAATTATTTCAATCATTGTTTTGTTTGAAATCAGATTATTAATCTTTAAGCCATGGACATAAAGCAATTTACTTTGTCGGTTTGTCCTTTCTCAACACAATAAACGTTACATGGCAACGCTAAAGCTAAAATATGCATTTGATATCTTCCAAGATAAGCACACTTCCAACATACAAGCTAACACAGCCAATAAGAGCCATTCATTTCGTGGGCCTGGTTCACTCCAAGACTAGGGAGGTTGACTTTATAAAAAATAAAACACCCTCTCATTGTTAGTGGAATCATTAGGTCTATCCTCTCATAGTTTCCACTAAATATGTAATAATAATTAGACTTATTTTACAAAACAATCGTGTTAAGAGAAAATTAGTTATATAGTTAATATTGATAATGAATCTACTAACTAAGATAACAGTTATCTTAAAAGAAAATGATACGAAAGAGTTAAGGCTTATTTGATTTTCTTCTTAAAAATTATTTTAGTTTTTTAAAATTTAAAAACTAAAAAATTTATTTGTATTACTTGTTTTTAAAAAATATTTTGTAAAACTATTTTTAATATTATACTTTTTAAAATTAAAAAAGCAAAACAGTTAAATGGTGTTTTACTTCTCAATTTTCAGTTTTTTTAATTCTCTATTCAAAAACTACTTTAAAAATTTAGATTACCAAATAAGTTCTCTTTTTCTCATCTTTAAAACTGTTTTTAAAAACAAGTATATCAAACATGTTTTTTCTTTGATTCTATTCTTTAAAAAAAACTTAAAATCAAATTTATAAAACATATTTTAAAAACTAAAATGCAAAAGTGTTTTAAACATTTCCTTAGTATTTCCAGTGAATTTGTCAACTAAGATTGGTGGTAAAATGGTCAATTCGTTTGATCTGGACTGAACCGAAAAGGATGATTGAACTTGGTTCGTGAGAAATTATGTCTCCTAAGTAAGGTGGTACCTACAAACGTTTTGACCTCAAGTAAACTAAGTGTTTGAGGATTTTTTTTCTCTAAATGGTGTTTGAGGAGTGTGAGATGCTGGAATAGAAAAAGTATATCTACTCATGTGTTAGAATAGCTATATTTATAGTAAAGGTTGGGTCTGTGGAGGATGAGAGCATTACTGCTCGGCGGATATCCACCATAATCTTCATTGCTTCTAACCATTGGGATTAGGGTTGGCTGTGACTCCAAACCTTTCTCTGGGTGTTGCTGTGGATTGTGTCGCATTGAGTCTAAGTATATTGGTTAAGGGTTGGTCCTTGGGCTAGTCTAGAACACCGCCCTACCATCAACTTCTCTAAAGTGGTGATAATCTAGACAACTTGGGTAGATTGGTTGAAACTCTTTTTCTTGAGGGTTGACCTTTTAATAGCAAAAGGAACACATAGTTCTTTAGATAAATTGGTTCATCAAAACAAAAACAAAACCTTCAAAACTACTCTACTAAAATTCAACGAAGTTCTATTATCAATATTAAAAATAATAAAACTTTTAGTATATTAGACTACAACTAAAAAATAAAAAAAGTTAATGACGGCATAAAAATAACCGAGTCAATAAAAAAATTAACTACAAATTAAAGATAAGTAAGTTAAATAGGCAGACCATCTTAAGTAGTAGAGTTTATAACATAAGTTGTTCGCTCTAAAATAATAAAGATAAATCTATAAATATTTTTAAGTCTTAAAACTTTTTAATATCCTATTGAAAATCAATCACCCAAAATTTTATCTCATTAACAAATGTCCGATCCACATCACCACCGTATAAACAATCTCAAGTCGGTTTGGTGTTAGAGATAAACAAAGGACCCACACTCATGAATTTGTCATCGGCCGGTGATCCAGTCTCCAAACATCCCATCAACCGTACACGTGTCATCACCAGAGCAAAGAGGAGGCTCCCGACCCACTTTTTTTTTCCTTCCATTTCTCCTCGTGATGTTTGTGCAAAATGTTAAACAACGAAAATGGTGCAACATGTTCTTACTATATATAACCAGCATTTGAGCTAAAGTTGAAGCAATAAAATTTAACCAACATAATAAATATTAACTAAGCACAAAGTGCTAGACATTATTATTAGTATTATTCTAAGCTTGAAATCTTAGAGAAAAGGAAGAAAAAAAAAATGCCGATTTCTAGAATTGCAATTGGAAGTCCTTCTGAGTTTGGCAAAGCTGATGCACTTAAGGCTGCACTTGCTGAGTTCATCTCAATGCTCATCTTTGTCTTTGCAGGGGAAGGCTCTGGCATGGCATATAGTAAGCCTTTTTATTACTTAAAAAAATCTTTTAGTGTAACTTTGTGCTTTGATTTGCATTGACAATTTGTTAAAACATCAATCCCGTTTCAAAATAATAAAGATACAAAATACAAAAGAGTTCGGCCAATTGTGCTTACACCTTCGACTGTATACTGTTGCAGATTGTATTTAGGGATAATGTTGTAATCTAGACCAAAATATTTAAATACAAGTGGTAAATAACTTTGTGGACTCTTGGGTGTGTTTTTTAACAGATAAGCTTACAAACAATGGTGCAGCAACACCAGCTGGATTGGTAGCTGCATCATTATCACATGCTTTTGCTCTTTTTGTTGCTGTCTCTGTTGGTGCTAACATCTCTGGTGGACATGTCAACCCTGCTGTTACATTTGGTGCATTCATTGGTGGCCACATTACACTCATTAGAGGCCTTTTGTATTGGATTGCTCAGTTGCTTGGTTCTGTTGTTGCTTGCTTGCTCCTTAAAATTGCCACTGGTGGACTGGTAAGATACATTACATGCATACTCATTCTAAATTTGTAGGTGTCACATAATATGATCTTTGAAGTTAATAAATTTCAAAATTTATCTGTAAAATTAAAAATTCTCAATCAGATTAGTCTATCTTAGATAATTTTAATGACTAAATTGACTATACTAAAAAATGACTAATAGAATCGAGGATTTTTAATTTTAGATATTATTTTAGAATTTTATTAATTTCTTTCGAAGACCAAATTGTCATATGCCTACCAATTTCAATGATTCTGTTATTGCCATTTTTATGTAATTAAATTTCCTTTTTAATGCTGAATTTTAGTATTATTTGTGTATATATGTATTGCAGGAAACATCTGCATTCTCATTGTCTTCAGGGGTGGGAGCAACAAATGCTCTTGTGTTTGAGATTGTGATGACTTTTGGTTTGGTTTACACGGTGTATGCCACTGCAGTAGACCCAAAGAAGGGTGACCTTGGAACAATTGCTCCAATTGCCATTGGTTTCATTGTAGGGGCCAACATATTAGCAGGTGGTGCGTTTGATGGTGCATCCATGAACCCAGCAGTCTCTTTTGGGCCTGCTGTTGTTAGCTGGACATGGGCTAATCATTGGGTCTATTGGGTCGGCCCGTTGATCGGTTCTGCTATCGCTGCAGTTGTGTATGAGATTTTCTTCATCACCCCTAGCTCTTATGAACAGTTACCGGTCACAGATTATTAGAGAAGAACTTTATCCACCCCACGTTTTTAAAGAGACTATACATGATTTTGGAAGTACAAATCCAGACAGAAAAAAACTTTTTTTTTTCAGATATGTAATTCCGAAGTGACTTTGGGGTGGGAACAGTTGCTCCCGATTATTAAGGCCTAAATTCCCCTGACGTTTTAATTGAAAAGGGGTTGGGTTTCTTATCTGTGTGCACTTCGTTGTTTGCATTTCCCTGTTTTTCAAATGTTTTTGTTTCTGTTACATTTGTCCTGTTCTATAAGATCATTTAATCAAGTAATTGTCACGTCTTTTAAACTTCAAACTTCTATCTATCTCCAATTATGATCATTTTGTACCTCTTACTCGATTAACTCTGAAAGATGAGAAAATTACTGCATTTTACAGATGCCTATGTCAGACTAGAGTCTACCAAAGAAACAACCTGAATATATAAGCACCAATTACTATCCTAGAGTCCATAAATATTAGTAACATATAGTGAAGGAGCTAACATCACTAACGATACAATCTATTCAAAATATCAATATAAATCCATAATGTAGAAATGTGAGCAGAATAACGCATGAACTATGATAAAATCTTCCAGCTCCTACAATCTAAATCTCTATTGCAAACAACAATTCCATTATTTGGTACACATACAATTTTATTCAGTCAAAAGGAAATATTTTAGATGCAAATAAGTTTTAAGAATGTTTTCTCCAGTGGTACAGAAAGTTAATATCTTTAGTCTTTTAGAAAAAACAAAGAATAATACCCCTCATGCTCTTTTCTTGTCATGGTGTTTATAAAGTTTTGATCGCCGCTGCTTGAACAAATGCAGGTATAGTTTTAACCAGAGGAATGGATAAACTACAAGTCCGACCTGATGAGAGAAATGAAGCATAAATTGTAAGAACAAATAAACAATTCATAGGTGCAGATGTGTCACAACTAGGCCTAAATAAAATAAACAGAACTAAATCACTTACGTTGACAGAATTGAATCGAAAGGAACAAAATAACATTTTATATGGCAGCGAGTGAAACTGAATGAATTTCTACGCGCTGAGTATTGACATGTGTTAAAGGTTACATATAAAAGGTTACCTTGAGGAAATCATAATAACTAAATGGGAGGCTTGAAAAGGAATCAGCATAGAGATTTTTCTTCTTTATAATTGGAAGTGCCTGGTACATCAACCATACTGCATTGTATTGATTAATCAGTTGCACTAGTTTATAAAAATGGAGATGACACATAGAGATATCAATTTAAAATTCATTGATAAACAAAACATAGAAATAAGAGGGAGATATAGGTATATGAACTCACTTTCACCAGGACCCACTCCCACAGGATACAGCACAATAAACGCAGTGTACCTAATTATAAGATAAAGCAGCAAGCATATACTTGAAAATTATCTTGTATTAATATAATATAACTTGTTAACCTCATTTCAACCACTTGAGAAAATGGAGTATTAAAATAAATAGATAGAAAATTGCCTGATATAAGTGATCCAATAAGGACAATTTCCTAAGCAACTGAAAGCATAATGTGAATATCTAATGACCTGCATCTCCAAATATTGCAGCAAAATCATATTCGAAGTCATGCTAACAAGTTATATTATATTAATACAAGATAAAAAAGTAAACCTAACCTAACCTGTATTACACTATAGAAGACATCAAATGCTTTGAAAGGAATGGTTGGGAGCACTAACAGTGAAATCAAATAAAAAATGCCAAGAGGAGTGAGTTTCCCACGTTTTATGAAGTCATTTTCCCATTATTTCTATGCTAAAACAAATCATATAGATTATAAAACAGTGATCCTTGATAAATACATGAGTAGAATACCTAACACTAACACTACAAATCATAAATTGCTTTAGGTAGTCTTGTAATGTATATTTAATAATTGTTTAAACAAGCTAGACCATGATCAGGTTTTGGGTTACAACATCGTGATTTGATATATCTTTGTGAATGCTACGAGACAAGGATTGAGGCTGCATCAGTGTTTGACCATAGATCTCAGCAATAACTAGTATCATGATGCAACAATGATTGTTACGACGACGACCGCAATTTAAAACTTTGGCCGTGGTAGTAATAAAGTTAAATGAACTACTATATCAAATCCAAAAAAAGTAAATAAATAAATCACCTCGGATATGCTCCATGCTAGAAAAGTGATAAAAACAGAAGGTAACTCCTGGACCTAGAGAAAGCAAAGCACACAATAAAAGAGTTAG
Source organism: Cicer cuneatum (assembly GCA_037974295.1). Classification (NCBI taxonomy): domain Eukaryota; kingdom Viridiplantae; phylum Streptophyta; class Magnoliopsida; order Fabales; family Fabaceae; genus Cicer; species Cicer cuneatum. Next base: position 76,496,084 of record JBBPBO010000005.1, read on the forward strand.
TTCTTTATGAATCAACTAATTTCACAACAAACAAGAGCTTCTCACAGAAATTAAATTATCCATAAAATAGAATGCAATAGAACCTCCTGAACTCCCCTAACAATGGCAAGCACAAAGTGAGCCCTTCCTACCCATTGCATCAGAGGAAGCAACGCCCCGCTTGGCACTAGCCCTGGAATAAAATTTCACACAATCATGACTTCTGAGTTCATACAATAAATAAATTGTTACATATGACACAAATACCAACACATAGACACCGATAATCATTTAAAAATGGAAGTAACTGAAGCTAATTATATGTGTGAATGTCAGAACACCAAACACACCTTTAATAGCATGCTACAGTTACAAAGCCATTGAATGAGTGAGAGTAAAACCTACCAATGGCACCGTGTATAACTTCCAAGAATGCAGCACATTGCAGAAAAGCTTCAACAAAATCAATTGTTAATTGTAACAGTCAATTTTCCCTCTTTTTTATTTTTTTACAAAATATTGAATGAATTAATTAGGAATGCGTAACTAATTAATAATAAATATACTGACTAATTAAAGTTCCGGCAGAAGCATAAGTTCCGGCGGTGGAGGCAGTGGAGAGAAGATTATAGAGAATTATGGTTAACGAAACGGCCCTGTGAAAAGCGAAGAGTAAAATAATGAGAGAGAGATTAAACAGCAAAGAATGAAGATAGAATAAAAGTAAGTGACTCACCATCCAACTGCTTGAAAAGAGTTGTAAGCGAGGAGATAGAGTGTTGAAATGCGATGAGCCATTCTGGTTTTACGATCTTCGCCTTTCAGTTTCACTAGTAACTACCAAAAACCCTTCCATATGCTACTACTAACATTCATAACGTCCACATGTGGTTGGTTCACTTTGCACCATTTAATTGTTAGCTCAAATATTATTTAATGTTCATAAACTTTTACCCTAAACCCACCCCCACCCTACCTATGTACATTAGATATGGGGCACACCACTACCACCATCTAATTAAATAAGCACTTTTGCTAACTATAACCCCAAATTGCTTCCTACACCCATCAAATTTTTTTAAAAACTAAAATTTTTATAATACCATTCTTTCATCTTCTTCATTAACCCACCTCCTTCCTCATATTCATCATCCATCTTCTTCCTCAAAACCCTACATTCTCCATATTCATCATCTCCTAAATTAAACCATTTGTTTTTTGTCATCAATTGTCATCATCATCATCATTCATCAACACCCATCAACAATTTCATCATCTTCAACAACTTCATCATCATCTTCAATCACTCAAGTAACTCTTGCATTTGTACTTGTTTGTCTTATGAAACCCAGACACGTACGTGAACTGAGCTTACGTAGATGAACTCATATTCATTATTTGAACTGAGTTCACGTAGGTGAACTCAGATTCATTATTTGAACTGAGTAACCCATACGTGAACTTAGATTGCATAGGTGAACTCAGATTCATTATTTGAACTAAGTAACAATACGTGAACTCAGTTCACGCAAGTGTACGTTTAATTGAGTTCACGTACGTTGTTGAGTTTCATAAGACAAACAATTACAAATGCAAGACTTACTTGATTGATTGAAGATGATGATGAAGTTGTTGAAGATGAAGATGATGATAAAGTTGTTGAAGATGATGAAATTGTTGATGAATGTTGATGATGATTGATGACCAATAACAAAGGGTTTAACTTAGGAGATGATGAATATGGAGAATGTAGGGTTTTGAGGAAGAAGATGGATGATGAATATGAGGAAGGAAGTGGGTTAATGAAGAAGATGAAGGAACGGTATTTTAGGAATTTTGGTTTTTTAAAAAATTTGGTGGGTGTGGGAAGCAATTTGGGGGTGTAGTTAGCAAAAGTGTTAGATTAGGTATAGGAAAGATTAAACAGTTGAATTTTATTCACTGAGACAAATTACTCACACTTGAATTTCAACAATTTTTTCTTTAGAAAAAACTATATAAACGATGTATAAAGTAATATTTAGAGTATCACGTTATTTGATTCATACAATTGATCAAATTTTGTAGGATAAAATTTGATCGTTGAAATTTTGAACATCGACAAATTTAATAGGAAGTAAAAATTTATTAAATTTTTTTAACTATCAATTATGAAGTATCAAGTGTTTATCTAAGAATGATTAACATATGTGAAATAGCCTATGGACACACAAGCCGAATTTTTATTTCTCAACCAAATTTACTTCCTACACAATAATCAAGACCAACTATCAACGTATACAACGAGAACATTGGCACGGGCTCTTAATAAGGGAGAATTCCATTTTTTAACATTGGCACATGTCTCCAATTAGGGAGGATTTCAATTTTTTTTATATTATACCTTAAGTTTTGAAAAATTGGATTGATATCTTAATTTTGTAAGTTGAACACTCTAAAATTTTATATTGATACCCTTATACCTAGAATAAATACTCATTTCCCACCACTGTGAGTATGTGACAGCAGTTGCAGCCTATCAAGCACCATCACCTACCACCAAATGTTAGAATCCTAAAGGTAGGGTTATGTGAATTTAGGGACTCAATATTTATATTCGAACAGAGTCTCCAAAAATATTGAGACAACCTTGACAATAATGGTTTAGTGGTGAGTAAAGTATTAGAGACGGCCATGACAATAATGGTTTAGTGGTGAGTAAAGTATTAAAGGTGAAGTGGTTAACTACTAGCTCAATTAGTATTAGTTCAATTGGTAAATATTGATATTGTTAAATCGAATTTTTTTTTCATCAGTTCAAATTTAAAATATCACAGTTGTGTGAGCTAATTATGGTGATATTGATCATCTTTTTTAAGACCCAAAAACAATATTGAAGGTGAAAATATTTATTTCTAATATAAAATATGATTCACCATAGACCAAATAAATACTTAAATAATATTTAAATTTTATATGATATAATTACTGACGTCGTCTTTTTTTTCTAAAGTAGATATTACTGACCATTTTTATTCTATGATTGAAATAATAACTTAAATAATTTTGATTTAACAAAAATAAAATAAAAAGAATTATAATAAATTATTACTTCAAAAGGTACATGGTGTATAGTGGTGGAACTCTTACGCATAAAACTCTTCCAAAATCAAATCTAAGATTTTTTTATTATTATTATGGAACTCAAGTCTCTTTCCACTAGCACAACACGTGTGAGGGATATGTTCAATCCCCTTTAGCTTGACTTGTATGTTGTGCATCTTATGCTATTCTGATTGGAATGTTGAATATATAGATTATTCACGCATTAACTAGTGGCTTCTAATAAAAAAATGAAATTAAGTGGTATAATGATAGGTATCCAAATCGGATTGAAATTTAAATTCGAATAAGTTCTTGATATTTTACATTCAGATAACATACCACTTCCTTATTGGAACATTCAGATAATATACCCCTTCCATGTTATTTGTGTACTATTATCTATGAGGTAATTGAGATTTTTTTAAAGAGTTAATCTCTTTCGATGTATAATTTTTTACACGCATTGACAAGAGATTAAACCTTCGTCCAAATGATTAAGAGACTCAAACATGCTTAATACTTGAAAAACATATACTATAATATACATGTTATAATTAGGCTTTCTTATGACATAATGACACATATGAACAAAATGTTGAAAAAAGAATAATCTTGATTAATTAACCGATTAGAAATGTGCTCCCTTGTTGATCATAGAAGGAAAAATATTGGTCACCTTTAGGGAATAACATCTTGTTTTCTTCATCATCCATTACCCATAATGGGTCTGAAGAATAATCCTCCCATGATGTAGAAGGCATTAAAGGTTCAGTACTATGTCCATCATAAACAGGTTTATCAAGATTAATGTCATTTTCTGACATAGCAATATCTTTCCATATATCATCCATAGAGTAACCCTGTTCAATATCTTCTTGTACTTGGTTTTCATAAAAGCTTTCTTCTCCACCATCTTTGGAACCATCATGTGAATCCACACCATGGTTATTATTATTTGATGAATGTGAAGATTGACAACTAGAAGATTCAGGTGATGATGAAATTGAAGGTGTTTTATTCTTTTTCTCTTGTGCCCTTTTCTTCCTCATGTGTGTCCTCCAATAATTCTTAATCTCATTGTCTGTTCGTCCCGGTAGTTTTCTAGCAATTCTTGACCATCTGTAATTTATATCATTACACATAGCTGTGTGAATCAAAATTGAGTAAAAAAAGAAATTCAAAATTAACTCCATTCAAGTTTTTATATATATCAACAACAACAAAAGTTTGCAACTGCGAACTAGACTACAACATCACAATTTTAAATTGCAGTTTTTGATATTACAAAATAGTGGTCAAATACATCTTATGTGATCACAATTGCAATTGTGCTGCAGTCTCATGGTGACAGAGAAATCAAATTTTTTTATGTTGTGGATTGTTGTGATCTTGTAGTTGGGATCTTTGGACCAAAAAATCACAATTTTTATCTCTGCCCCTGCGAGACCACAATCACCCGCAACATAAAAAAACAATGACCCACAACATAAAAAAAAATAATAATAATGTCAACATAATTGTAATTGTGATTGTATAAGTTACATTTGACTTTTATTGTTCGTGACGCGACTGCAATTTAAAACTTGACTTAACATAAGTTAGGCAATCAAGGGAAAACAAACTACACAAATAATAAGAGTTTAGATGATCAAGAAAAAGAAATTGTGCATATGTCGTAAAACACGACCGTTAAAAATAAAATTGTATTTTGTCCATATTAAAAATTAAATACATTAATTTTTAAAAATCAAATACATTAATTATTTGAGTCAATAAAAATTAATATATTTAATTTTTAATATGGACGAAATACATCTATTTTTGTTGATTCAAATGTCTGGTATAAAAAAGAACTAGTTAGGATTGTTATATTATTATATCTGGATAATAATATCAAACCTATTTCCCCATTTAGAGTGAAGCTCCAAGACTAGGTGTTGTTCTTGTGGTGTCATCTTGCCACGTTTGAGATCAGGGTGAAGATAATTAACCCAACGTAACCTGCAACTCTTACCTGATCGATTCAAACCTACAACACAAAGTGATTGAAGTGGTTAAAGGAATTAATGATTCTTTTAAAATTTCAGCATGCCCTTATAAGCAATACCTATTTATTACTCTCTCCCGCCACCTTCCAAACCTGAAACCTTTGCTATAAAGTCCCATCTACGATCACCAAATAACCCAACAAAATATGCTAATTTGTAGTCCTCTTCTTCTGTCCATGGCCCTTTTCGTGATATTTCATCTTGAGCCATTTTTTTTTCTTTTTCTTTTCTTTTTTTGTAATAGAGTCTTGAATCTTTTATCAGAGTTTTGTTTAGGAAAGAAGATTTATGCTTCTTCTTGTTGTTGTTGGATAGGCTTGAAGGGACCTGTGCAGACAGTTGGAGAGTATTTATATGCGTTCTGTTCTGTCACAAACCCATAATTTCTTGGTGTTTTTTAATATAATAATAATAACAATAATAATTAATTTATAATAATACTTATATATAAATATTTCAAATAATCTTTTTTCTTTCAAATGTATTCTTTATTTATATTTTTTTTCTTTTTTTTTATCTAATAAAAAAGGGAAAGCACATGAATGTCTATAATACCCCTTTTAGGGTCATTTTTGGTAACACACTTTAAAGTAATTTTTACATTATTTTTGTTTATTCTTCTCTTTTTATCTTTTCATTAAGTTTATGTCCTCAAATTTTTATTTTTTTCTTCATTTTTAATCTCTTTTTAACTTACATAAAATATAAATAAATATTTTAAATAATTATTAAATTTTGAAATTTTTATTATTTTTATCAAAGTAACAAATGGACGAACATATTAGTGTGGGCAAATGTATTTTTTTTTACTGTAAATAAAATTTTAAAAAAATTTCACACAATTATAAAGTTTTGGATTCAAATTAGAAATATAATATTCAACTTAATAATTTCGACATTTGTCAGTTGAGTTAGGCGTTACAGTTTTGATATTTGTACATACATAAAGGGAATATAAACTTTTGGAATAGTTTTTTTTTTCTTTTCAATTTTTCCTTTATATAAATTATTTTATTTACAATTTAATCTTTCTTTATTTAATTAAATAACTCAATTTTTCAAATATTTATAAATTTATATAAAAAGATACTAAATCATGGAGTAAAATCTTTTTCTTTAGCAATCAAATAACTTAATTTTTTTTAAATAATAAAAAATTTGCATCTACTATTTTTATCTCCAATTTTTAAGCTCAAGTAAGCGTGTACGCGAGTTGGGTTGAGCGGGTCTTGACAAAATTTGATACCCGACCCGATCGATTATCTTTGGGTTGAGTTCAGTTCTAAACCCTTATTTTTTTCATTTGACTCGAACCGACCCGATCAAGAACAGGTTGGGTTGGGTGAGCGGGTTGACCCGCATCCATGTACACCCTTAGTTAAGGGTCGTTTGTTATGTATCAATTTTTATTTAAAAAATTATAACTCAAATGTCACGGCCACCTTATGTTCCAAAGAAACTCTATCACTTAGCTACCATAACTTTTTAATAGTAGTATTTCATTTGTTTATTTTCAGAATACTTACTATTTTCAAATAAAATATTAAAAAAAGTGTTTAATAGATTTAAATTTAAAAAATTTAAACTAAATTGATCATAAGCATAAGCTTTTGCATAAGCATCATTTTTGCTCACAAATAGTATTTAACTCAAATAAATAGTATTTAATTCAAAAAAATTGTATTTGACAAATGTAAAAAAATTAAACTAAATTCATCATAAACATTAGCTTTGAGTTAATACCTTCATTTTGCAAAACTATAGTAAAATATAACATTTAAATAAATAGTATTTAACCTAAAAATTATATTCCTTTTTTTAAAAGAGACACTTTAAAAATTAGATACGAATTTTATGAGTAGTCATATACAAAATAATAAGGTCAAAACAAATTAAAAGGAAGAAATTATTGAAGCCGACTCTCAAAAAAATAAAAAAAAATTCAGTATTTAGCCTAGACGCATAAACTACTTGCATTAGCGTTCATATAAAAATCAGTTATGAACATCTATGATTGGGATACCAAACAAAAATTAAAAAAAAAAATATATATATATATATATATATATAACTAGTTACCGAGGGTCGAGTCGACAGATTCAAATTGTTGAACATGTTACTCGAACCAAATATAAGCGGATTTCAACGGGTTGGGTCGGATCATAACCGAAAGTGATCAGATACAGATAAATATCAGATTGGGTGATCGGGTTGGCGAATTGACCCGCACCCATGTACACTCTTAGGCTCAAGTTAGTCAAAATATAGAAATATTGTCTTGGAAATGGTGTGCTCAATTCTTTTAAAGTTAAAAAGTTATTTTGTAAGTTGTGTATTGAACTCAAAACTTCTATTTTTGATTCAACACCCATTTAAGATGTTTTATCACATTATCAATGTTTCACATCATTATTTTTTATCTTTTTCTCTCTCAAAGGTATATATATTCATATGATGTGTTCACCAATTTTTTTTTATTATTTGCTCTTAGAGTATTTGTTAACAAAATTCTATTTAATAAATAAAAGTAAAAAGACGGACCAAATGGATGCTAATTGTATACTCTCTCTGTCTCACAACGAGTGTTACTTTAACAAAAAAATTGTCTCAAAATAAACGTCATTATCAAGTTTCAATGCAAATTTAATGTTTTTTCTATATTATCCTTCAATAATTATTATATGCACAACTTACAAAATATTATTGTACTTTACATTGATAATAGTGAAAAACTCATCAATAGTTAAGATATATAGTTTGGTAAAATGAATTGTTTCTTTTAATTATTACATTTATTAATATGTGTACAAAAACATTACACAACATTAATTGTGAGATGGACCGTGGCGGATCTTCTCAAGAGCGTGCAGGGGCCACGTCATCTCCTATATTTAAAAAAAAAATTATAAATAATAATGATATGTTATTAAAATAATAGTGATAAGTTACCAAAATATCCCAAAACTTTTAGGGGTTTTGAGAAACTGACATAGGCATCTCTCCTCTTCGTCTCTCTCCCTCTCTTCTCTCAATTCTCTACTCAGTTTGCTCTCTCTCTTCTCTTGGACTCTCCCTCTTAGTCACAGTGGCTAGCCGCTAGCATCACTTCTTGATCTTGATCCTTGACGATCTCAATCCACTTCTTATATTTTTCAGGTTCTTACTTTTTTCCTCTTCTACTTAAGTAATTTTTCTCTATAAATAGAGTAAAAAACAAATTTCAATGGTTCTTGTCAGCAACAATCTTTTTTTTATCTTTACCAGAATGTAAATGAGATTATTTAATGGTTCTTAAATCACAATTAAGTCGTTGATATCATATTAGAAATTACGTGGTTAAAGAGATAAACGAGAAAATGAGATAAACATTTATTAGAATTTATACTCATAAAATATAATAAAATTAATACAACGAGCTCTATGTACATATAAACTACAACTACTTAATATTGAATGATAAACTAACTAATATCGAACAAACAAACTTTAACACCCTAATTAACAACCCAACTATTACCTATTAACAAACTTTTACATGTTATCAGTTGATATATGACATGGTGTGATACTATTTGTTAATTATGAATTGTTTTAGTTAGTTTGTGAATTGTTTAAATTAATTTGTGTATTTTTTTAGGAGTGACATGGCGTTTAAACATAAGAAAATTGATATATTATTCAAGAAGAAAGTTTCAAAAAAAAATAAAAATTGCAAAGCTTTAATTATAATATTTTAGTTAATATTTATCGCTCTCCCAATATTTTTTGCAAGTTCAACCATTGAAGACAGATGGAATATAAAAAAATACCACTATAGTTTAACGTGAATGTTAGTTATATATAAAAAAATACCATTAAAGTCTAACGTGAGTGTGTAATATATGTGACTGTTATAACTTCAGTCATAGTCGAGATCAGGGTTTAATTCATGGTTTAAGATTGACTAAAAAGATAGGTATTACATCTTCTTATTGAATTTGATTGCTCTCACATGATGATTGCTCGTAAGGCTCATAATTTTTATTTGTAGTTTTTGTTAGATCATATTAATCGAGAAGTGAAGTGAAATATATCAACTTTGAAGTCTACTAATGTGCAGATTAATTGGTAAATATTAGATACTCTAGTGATTTTATGGTTATTTAGTTTTTCTTATTTTTTTTTTCCACTTTCTATATATATAAAAAAAAGTATCGAGTTCAATTTTTATTGATAAAATAATTATAATATAAGCAATCTTGCATATCGACCGTACATGTGGTGCGCGCATGCTCACACATCATTTGATATGCGCATTTCAGGATGATGACGTTAGATACTACAAGTGGAATGGAACAGTACAAGCAAGTAGCAACAATGGCTCCTTATTACTATTTTGGATTTATTATCACAAGTTGGCATATATAGACAGAATTTCTCTGTTTCTCTCTAGTTTTTGCGCCATGATATATTTGTTATGTTAATCAATGATATCTATCATTATGGAAGAAGATGTATTTTCTTTTAGTGACTAAGGTAGCATAATTACTCAATTCATCAAGTTTTCTTTTTACGACACTCATACACACATAAATGATAAATTTTATTAATTCAATTGTTGATAATTAACGTAATATATTAATAATTAAACATATAAAATTTTATATAAGTCCAAAATTTTGTAGCTATGTAATCTAATAATTGATATTTATTTATATTTTTGAAAACTTATTATAAGTTTATTTGAAATTATTTAATAAAATATTAAATAATTTTAAAATTTTATAAAAATTTATGAAGTTAATCTACTTAAATAAGATATTTTAATTTGACAGTTGAATCGGTGAAATTTATCATTTATATTAAATTATTAAACGAAGTAACTTATCACAAAATTATTTTTTGAGTCAACGAATTTTCAAATTATATATACCCACAATGTTATTTTATATTTATTAGTCCATTTAACCTCTAACTTATTTAAATTTAATCTACTAGTTTATACACTAGTCATTATATTTGCAATAAGTTTCTATGCCATCAACTTATTCATCCACCGTTAATTAATGTATCTATTATATACTACTTTTTACCAAACTGAACCAAGATCTGTAACTAAATGATTCTTATTTATTTAAGCAAGTACTCCCACAGGAATTAAATATTTAATCTAAATTAAAATATAAGTAAAAATGATAATTTAAAAGATTGATGTATCATATTAAAAATTTAATTTAAATACATCAACTTTTTAAATTATTATTTTTATCAACTTTTTAAATTATTATTTTTGTTTATATTTCATACAAAGAAATACTATAAAATATTTCATACAAGAGAGAGTGTCTTACATAAACTACAGCGGATGAGAATTTTCTAATAAAATTATAGGTAATCTAAAAGAATTAATGAGTGGTAGAAAATGACTTAAGTAAGCAACTTGATCTTGTCTCTCTTTCTCTGTTGATTGATTATTGCATTCCTTGACTTTGGTATCACGAGGCCCAAATTTAATTTCTAGAAAGTGAAAGTTGAAATAGATGGATCAAACTTTAAAAGTGGAGGATAAGTTTTTTTTTTTTATCTTAAAATATTTAAATTCAAATGACAAAAATATTGTTACTCGAACATGAACGTCTATGTAGTGTAATCCTATGCACCAAACACAAGAAATATATAGAGAAAAATGTGTTGAATAGAGAGAGAAAAAAGAGAGAAACAATAATTATTCAAAGAAATAGAATTTGGAGAAAGAGTTGATACTCAAGATTAAGATTTGTGTATGAACATCTCACTACTCTGAAATTATATTGATTGGTGGGATCAACTAATATTGTCCTGGTTTACATCGTTATTTTTAATAAATTTTATTAGAATATTATATTAATTTTCTATTTTTTTATTATTATGATAAAATTTATTTACTTTTTAGAAAATTAAGAGTCCATCTTTAGAAAAAATTTAGAGTTCTATATTATTCTCACCCATTGATTGATTGGTATTTTTTTTTTTATTGCTAACCCATTGGAACGATAATATTTGACTTTCTAGTAGGTGATTCAAAGTATTTTTACAGGTTTAGATTTTAGATTTGCTATCAAGTTAATTTTAAATTCTAAGAGAGAAACATCCAAATTTTTATACACGACATTGAACAGCAGCACTTTAGGGGGGTGTTTTGGGTTATTTCAATTTCTAATTTTAATTTCAAAAGTAAAATTAAAATTAAACTTGTTTAGACAAAATTGGGTTTAATTGATTTTTTTAATTAACTTTAAAACTATTTTTACTTAAATTTCAAAAAATACAAATAAGTTTTATAATTTCTATTTTTCTTTTAACACTAGTATATATCACTTCGTCACTACTCTGACTATTGTTAATGACCAATAGGAATGAGAATAGACTAAGTCGTCCGTCAGATATTTATGATTTGGCCTACCTATGGTGTGATCTGTTTAATAAAAAGATTAGGCTTAGGTTTTTTTTAAAGTCTATTAATTTAAATAGATCAAGTTCAGACTTATAAAAAAAGTCTATTAGGCCAGCCTATTATTTATTAACATTGTTATCTTTTATTATTATTTATAAATATTAGTATTTGTTAGATTTTATTAGATTTAGTAGATTTAGTTATAATTTTATTAGTTTTCATTATATATAAAGGCGTAGTTTAGCTTATTTAAAAAAATGTAAAATATATTATTTAAATATTTTAATGTGATTAAAGCTTTTAAATAGGTTTTCCGGCCAAGCTAGACTTTTAAAAAAGGTCAGGTCAAGCCGGAAAAAAAGTTTATGATAGACCGTAGGCCAGACTCAAGCCTAAAAAATTAATCGTAGGTCAGACTCAGACCTTTCAAAGTCTGACCTATTTCTACCCCTATTCACCAACCCAAATACCACCTATAGTTGATTACTACATTTAAGTTTTATAATTTTTTTATGGAACAATTAATAAATAGAAAGATGATCGACTTATAAGGATAAGAAGTAAGGTTATCTTAACATTTAAAGATCTAGGTAAAAACTTACTCGAAGATGAATATCTATTTCATAAAAATCATACATTTTATCATCAGAAATGAGAATATGCTAAGCAGAGTTAAATTTTATGGGTCTAGTTGATGCGCGAGATATAATATATAAGATATGACGGGGAGATGTAATATAGACATGATACACTCTTCATACCATGTGATTGATGCACAAAGGATAACAAACCAGATAACCTTATTTTATCATATCATGTTTTTAGTACACATTTCATAATAATATGATATAATATAAATATCACATTTAAATGTCAAAATTACCCTTGTGAAATAATTACATATTTTTCTGAATTAATTTGAAATATTAAATAATTAATTAAATATTTTTAAAAAAACTTAACACTAATAAATAAACAATTTATATTTTAAAAAAATCACAATAAGCTAAAAAGTTCTATTATATATGTTAGATAAGCTAATTAAATAAATAATATATATATATATATATATATATATCATGTAAAAGACAAAACAATGCAAAAAGATATATTTAATGTTAATATTCATATTTTTGTCAGTTTTAAATATTCTATATCAATTGGTTTTAATTTTTTTTATAAAATCATACATATATTTAGAAATTAATTGTTAACATTTTTTAATTAAATATCAATTTGTTTTTTGTTTTTTGTTTTTTATTTATATTTAGATTTTATTATATTTCAATTTTCAAATTTTAAATGTATTGTATAAGGGTAAAACAATACATTATTTTTAATCATATCATTTTAGTTGTTAACCAAACTCATATACATGATAAAAAAAAACTTTAACTAAAGAAACAAAGTGAGATAACTTTCACGATTAACTTATCATATCATGTTGTCTCATCAAGCACCAGACTAAGATATAATATGATACAATTATCCCATCATGTCTCTTATTACCTGAGAGTGGGTATAAGGCAGACCAGTCAACAGGGGCTTACAACTTAGCCTACATCAGGCTTAGGATAAGCCAAATTTTTTTAAAAAACAGAAAAGACCAAAACTTCTAAAAAAGTTAGGTTGCGGGCTACATAAAAAGTTTTTTAGTTATATTAAATCGACCTATTTAAATATACATAAATAATATTTTTTTTATTACAATTATATAACTTATATTAAACTTTGATCTTTTTATCAGTTATTGAATTTTGATAATTTACTCATATTAATATTTTTTATTTTTTCAGATATTTAAATGTATTATTATAAAATAGAATTGAAGTAGGTTGTCATATAAAGCCAAATTCCTCAAAATATCATGTTAAAATATCAAAATAGAACTTAATTTCATAGACATATTAACACATTAGTCTATTTAAAAATGTTGAAATCAGGTTGGTTATAGGAACAATTCATCACATTTTGATTATAACAAAGGTACTTTGTGAGAAAAATTTATTGCACTGTTAATTTTATTGAGTGTGCAGTAAATAAAACCAGGAAACGATATTAGAGAAAGTAAAGATGTCAGAGGAAATGAAGACATCAAAGTCAAGTGAAGTCAAAAAAAGTTAACACGATGTTCAGACTCTGGTTATTACAAGTGTTGTTGTGTGTGAGCATCTGCTTATGAAGATTCTATGCGTCTGCCTCTAAATACTAAAGCATGTCTTTGTTTAGCATGCCTATGAAGTTTGAAGCATGCCTTTGAAGCACCTACTACAATAACTCTGAAGTTTATATTCGAGTTGCCATTGAAACTCAAGTTCCATTTGAATACTGCAACTTGTTCCAAGATGTTGCTTCTGATATGTAACATGCTCTGAAGATGCAACAAGGTGATGTTACTCATTCCACTAATTCTAAGTCATGCAGTCATGCTTCTGCCTCTGACTACTTGAACCAAGCAACACAAAATCTAACTCTGATGATCAAGTTATGTTTTGATGAAGAAAGTCAACGACTCTAATGGAAAGTCAGCGCTCTGATGAAGACTAAGTTGTTTCATAATTCTGATGGTACAAGAACATATTCTAATTTGTTCCCACTACTCTTAAACAAGCGTATGAAAGAAGATTCAATGTAAATTATTTTCAAGCGCAATCTAGACATTCTCGCACATAATCTTTCTAGAAGATTTGGTTGAAGATTCATTTTGGAATTAATCAAAAACTATATCTATCAAGGTTTATTTTTTGTGAAGATCTATGTTGACCTCGCAATAGGAAGATACACCAAGAAGAGTCAAGGAGAATTATTTTCAAGTGCTATATGGACATTCTCGCACATAATCATTCTAGAAGATTTGGTTGAAGATTCATTTTGGAATTAATCAAAAACCATATCTATCAAGATTTATTTTTTTGTGAAGATCTATCTTGACCTCCCACAAGAAGATACACTCAGAAAATTCAAGGAGAATTATTTTCAATCGCTACCTGGACATTCTCGCACATAATCATTCTAGAATTTTTGGTTAAAGATTCATTTTGGAATTAATCAAGCTTTAACAATCATATTCCCAAAATGTATCTATCAAAGTTTATTTTTTGTCAAAATCTTTGTTGACCTTGCGCAAGGAAGATACGCTTAGAATTTGTTTGAGATAGTATTGAAACCTTAATTCATGTTATATAAAAGGATCAATTCTAAAGAAGAACACATAATACAACAACTCAAAAAATCTTACGAACTCAAAATTCTCGAAATATTCAAAATTCAAGGTTTCAATTTTAGCAAAGGAACTTGTTCAATGTTATATTACTTAGTGCTTTGTTTTAGTGTGAAGTTCATTGTAATCAATCGGCTTAGAAGAAGCAAACAGAATCCAGTTTCACCCCTTTGTAACTCGGCCCTGGAGTGGATATTCTGCCTCAACAACTTGTAGATTTTCAAGTTGGAGGTTGAGAAGACTTGACTTATAGTGTCAATGTGTTGTAGTGCCTCAATGGTCTATAGGTTTCAGGTTGGAAGTTGAGAAGACTGACTTGTAGGGTAAGGTGTTGTAATTCAGGTTTGAATTTGTGGATAAATTTTTATGTGTGAAGGGATAGGACGTAGCTACCACGTTGGTAGTGAACCAGTATAAATCATGGTGTTTCTCTCTTTGCCATGTTACTTTGTTTTGTGGCTGCCTCTGATCTGTTTATCTATTCTAAGCACCCTGAATTAGAATTTTGAAAAGAAGTTTTTAATAAGGCAAAACACAATTCAACCTTTTAATGGTGTGTTTTTGCACCTTCAAAAGATATGTATGATTGTTTATTCACATATGTTAAAATTAAACATGTTTTTAAGTAGGCTAATAGGTCATATCAGGCTTCCATCATGATCAAACTCAAACATAAGAAGTAAGCCTACGACAGACCACAGGCCAAACTTAAGCCTTGAATTTTTTTGATAGGTCAGTCTTAGGCTTTGCAAAGCCTAGCTCAGTCTAGTATATTCCCACCACCAAACGGATCATATAAGACTTCAGTATGGTCTGGAAAAAATTGAAAGCCTAAATATGACTATCATAGATAATTTTTAAGTCTGAGTGTAGCTTTTGTGAAAGTTTGATATGGTCTTTATTTTTTTACATCAAGTTTGCTATAGGCTATTAACCTACTTAAAAAGTTTATTTAATATTAACATCTTTGAGTAAATAATAAGACATATCTTTAAATAGATTATCGAACTAATATGTCAATAAAATTAAGTATAACTTTTTATATTTAAGGTGACATTTTAAATAAATTGATTTTATATGACATTATACTTC
Source organism: Cicer cuneatum (assembly GCA_037974295.1). Lineage (NCBI taxonomy): Eukaryota > Viridiplantae > Streptophyta > Magnoliopsida > Fabales > Fabaceae > Cicer > Cicer cuneatum. The sequence goes on from JBBPBO010000005.1 coordinate 76,511,919, forward strand.
AATTCTATTTTATAATAACACATTTAAATATGTCAAAAGTTAATGTAAACTCATATGATTAAATTACCAAAATGTTGGCAAATTTATAATTTAAAATAAATTTCCAAATCTAATATATAATATAATAATAATTGTTATTTATAATTACTTAAGAAAACCAATTTAGCAGGTTTTTACATGATCTCTAACCAGATTTTTTTAATTAAATAAACTTCTAAAAGAAATTTAATCTTATCTATTTGAAAAATATATATAATTTAACTTAGTTAAAGTAGAATTAAACCATAAATCAGTATTGACCGGTACGATATATTTCCATATCTATTTACCACATTTGAATAAGATCACAATAGTATTTAAGTCTTTGTTTAATTAATTAAGAAATGTCAATATTTTTACATTCATATTTCATATCTCAACGAAACCAAAAATTATATCATTAAAAAACAAAATAAGATCACAATATTCTAATATCATTTTATCCTTCTCAGATTCCCTGAAAAGATCCAAAGTTTTTTTATTTTATTTTAAAAAAGGAAAGATCCAAAGTAGGATCTCATTCCGAAACTGATGGTGGAGTGGAAAATGGATATTAATTACACTAAACTAGGGAGACACCCTATGGTTTCTAATTGGATATAGAATTGAGGCTTGCTTCGATGTAATTCAACAACGTCAATTTGAGGAATGTATTTCATGGATTTGAAATTAACTTGATAAGTGCGTTTGTGGAGTGGAATTAATATGTCATCATTTGCATGCTCTTAAACCAACACCACTAACTGCATTTTGTGGTGGCGTTTCTTTTTTAAAACAAAATATTATCAACAATTTGTCACTTTCAATTACACTATCTTCCATTTTTTCAAAATTAAATTATTATTTAATTCTCACTCTAATTTATTGTAATATCCTCCATATATCTTTAAACAGTGGTGTTGTAGGTTCCGAAATTACTAAGGAAAAGTCTCACAAAACACATGAAAAGAGACGTGGCTTTTCATCTTTTATTTAACATTTTTTTTTAAAATAGTTAAGATCAGTAAATAATTGTTAACTCATTTCCTTTATTCCTTATCACTCAAATTTTTCTGAATCACAAAATCATCTTATTACTTTTTTCGTCTTTTATTTTACAAATATTAATTTAAAAGTGTTACTCCATTTGTTCCTATTATAAATCTTCACTAACATCTATGGTTTGTTTGACCTTGTATATGGGTATGTATCCCAAATCTCTATATAAAAATGTTCTGTGAAAATATAATTTTTGATTTGGTCGTGATAGAGAAAGTATATTCATATTTTAAAATTACAAAGAAAATTTTTGGAGATTTTTTAATCTTATTTATAAAAAAAAAAATTGTAACTTTTACGACACGTTTATTATTTAAATGATTTTTTCATCTTTATTTAATATTTATCTTTTAAATATTATCTAATGTCTCATCCTTTTCTATAAAAGATATATTTGTAAAAATATTTAAAAAGTAATAGTAATAAATAAATTCACTTGTATCGATTTTTTTGGTTTTCATTATGATATTGGATTGAATTTTATGAACTCGAGTAAGAATTAGAATATCGCTTTCTATCTCTTTAATAAATTTTTATTAATATAAAAAAATTACAATTTTATAGATAATTAATCTTTATTCGTCAATCTAACATACCACCTTTAATAGTAATCTTACTTTTTAAATATATTTTTTCTCATAGTAAAGCTCGAAACTAATACCTTATTTAAAATATTCAAGTCCGATTTTACTTTCACCAACATAAAATTTGTAAGTAAATTATATATTCACTTTGTCTAATTTTATCATATTTGTTTATCTCATATTATTTATTATTTTAGAATATTAATTATCTCTTTTTCATATAACTATTTTATTAATACCCATTGATAAAGATACTTCATTTAAACAAAGCTCATTTTATTGTAGGAAATTAATTATTACACTCAATGTGGTTTTTAAGAAATGTACATAATCTTAAAAGACATTTGATGTGAGATATATGAAGCGTGTATTAATTTGTTTTTTAATAGAAAGTATAAATTTAACTAGTGGAAAACATCTTGTCAAGAAAAAAACTAGCGGGGAACATTCTTCAAAAAATAAATTGTTAAAAATAGTTGCACCAATAGTTTGTAAATCAAGAGAAAAGTGAGACTAAATAGATATATCGAAATAAATGAAGCGTAATATTTTTTTCAAAAACGAAATTTTTTATAGAAGCAAGACTAAGTCATTTTATTAGAAATAACAAAAAAAATACTAGTTTGTATCCTTTTAATCTAAATTTTGTTCAATTTCTCTCAATCTTTTCGATTTTTTGTTAATTATTTCAAATTTTTTGTTAAATTAAAAGTTTATAACATATAAATTATGCATGCAAAATAACACATTGAAATATGAAAAAGATAAATGAAAATTAGATAAAGAAACAACTACCCTGACTAAAGTCTAAAACATATGAAGTCTCATTTATTTGCCTTCTATTAAACTTTTTAAAAAAAATAAAAATAAATTAGGAAAGAGAAAAAAATTATTAATCCAAATAGAACCGAGGATTATTTTACAATTGTATTTAAGATGAATTGAATTTGGTGCTTATGGTAACAAAACTAATATCTTACTAGTGAGCTAACCCCTCCTGTATGTCTTTTAAGAAAAGTTAACATCAGATTATTTAGGACTAATTAACTGTTTAAAAAAACATTAAATTGTTTAAAAAAAGAATAAAATAACACTTTACACTCTAAAAAAGATTGGCATCAAATTAAGTTCGAGGTATGGGGAGGTGTTTTGTTGGCACTATCACCACCACCTTTGGGAATCTATTAAAATCAACGTTATTAACTTGAAGGTCAAGAATACATCTCAAGCTCCACTGACCAAATAAGAAATCAACTCCATTAATTGGAGCAATAACAAAACAACCTTAATCATCATTCATCCTTAAGCATATTCTAATACAAACTCTATTTCGTTGAAACGAGAATGAAACATCAATGTTGTAATTGCTGAGAGTCAAATATGATCACATAAGCTAACCTTCAAAAATTCTAATGTTCTTACATTTCTTTTAACTTTTTTTAAAATATAATTAATAGAATGAATTGTGTATAGTAATTATAACTAAATGAATAAACCACATTTCGATCACTCATATTTCAATTTCTTAATTTTTGAAAAACAAATCATTTCAACTATTAAAATTATTTACAATTTTGTTTTTATTTGAATTGGAGACGATCCTAAAGCTTAAGTTTCGCCATGATTTTAAACAAAGATCATTTGCAATAAAAAATGGTGTTTTGAATGCATCGAGTTAAGTCGATTACGTGCCACCCAACTTAACAATTGAGGGGAGTGTTTAATTTCAACGTGTTTAAGTCAATTGACAACTGACTTAAATCGGTGTAAAATAATATTTTTAAAAAAATGAGATTGTGGCAATTTATACACTTAAAAATGTTCCTCTAAATTGCGTTTTTATTTGATTTTTGAAATTTTACAACATACAAAATATCTTGTGTATTTGATCTACAACATACAAAATATATCAGTTGTTTGTTGTTACTTTATTTTGTACATAAACCATGTTGGTTTAGAAGAACAAAAACCCTATATTGGAGTGAATCTTAAGATATCAAATTTACTCACAAATTATAACAAGTTTCTTATATCTGGTGTAATGTATGGCCGACAATTAACCTGTGCAGCCCGGACATTAGCACAAAGTTTCAATTAAGAAGCCCAAATTTTGTATGCTAGAATTTGAATTGTAATGTTAGCGTGTTGTGATATTTGTTTAAAATAGTTCATTTAATGTTTCTAATATTATGAACTCGTTAGAGTTTAACTTGATGTTATAGTTTTAAATTTTAAGAACTCATTAGTTATTTACAATGGTACTAATAAAAAATGTCAAATGATAGAATGTCTCAAAGACTAATTGAGAAAGAGAACTAATTGATAAAGAGAAAGAAAACGGAAAAAAACAAACAAACAAAGTTTTTAAAAGAACTATTTCGATAATGAAATTACTTTTGAAATGTTATCTAAATTTTGGATTCTATAATTAGTGTATTTTATGACTAAAATTATTTTTATGAGTAAAATTGTAGTTGATGTGTTATCATTGTCGAAATATATATTTGAATTTAATATGGGAATGTGACATGTTGTCGAAATATATATTGGTATGTGCTGAGTACATCATATAGATTGGTATGTATATAGTGCATAACGTAGATTGATATGTATATAGTACATAACGTAGATTGGTATGTGTAGAGTGCATCTTTTTACCTGAATTAACCTAACTATTTGTTGTAGTTATTTTAATTGTTGGGGTTAAGTGATGATCATGTTTGATTTACACTCACGTTAGAATCATTTTAATAAACAGAGTTTATAGTAATGATAAATTGTTTCAGTTTTCTTATAGTAAGTTGTTTACATATGAATAACTTCTTTTATAATATTATAACAATTTTATGTATTTACCATTTTTTCGTGATATTATGTTAGAAATGATGATGATATTAATAAGAGATTGTTGGAAATGATGGTGATGTTAATGAGAGCTCGTTAGTGGGAATTGAAAAAATAAGGAAGTCTCACATAAGAGGAATGACACACATTAGTAGAGTAGTGTTTATAAGGTGGAGGTATGACAATTAGGGTTTGCTCCAAGGCGTACCACAATTTCGTGAAATGGTGAAAACACATACAAATTGACGTGTAATGCACGGGGTTTTGAGAATACACACTATGAAAAGGTTGTATGAGGATTCGATGTCATAGATAGAGTGCTACGAGTCGCTCTTGTTGAATCTGAATCTTACTTGCTATGCAAAGATTCAAGTCACCTCTGTTTATAAACAATCTTATAGAAGCGTTAGATGCTATTTCAGAAGAAAAAAAATTTTAAATTTAAGTGGAGGATTGATAGAAATGATGATGATATTATTAAAAGATTGTTGGAAATTATGATGATATTAATGAGAGCTAGTTAGTGTGAATTTAAAAATAAAGAAGTTTCACATAGGAAGGATGACACACATTACTAATGTTTATAAAATGTTGATATGACAATTAAGATGTGCCCTAAAGATACCACAATTTTGTGAATAAGTATTGTTTGAATATGTTTAATTAATGAAATGACTTAAAATATACATTTTAGCCGACTTTAAAAAAGTAAAGTAAAGTTCCATTATATGGATATGGTTTCTTATGACACGTATTCAATATGTAGATAGACCATTTAATTCAAAGAGCAGCCAATGAAATAGGCCAATAGTGACGTGGGTGGCACCGATTTGTAGATAGACCACTTAATTTTATCTCGTCGTGTGCCCCTTTCCCTGCGTCCGAAAGCCTTGGCATTTTATATAATAAGATAATAAAATAAGGGGTGCCATATTTTTCATTTTAACCTTTTAGTTTTTATGGGAATGTGGCCCGTTTGAGTTTAATTACATTCGACCAAATTTCATATTTGATTTTTTTCAATTTAAATTTATTAATTATTTAAATTTAATTACTTAATTAAAAGATATTATATTATTATTCTTTTAAAAGAAATTAATTTTATTTTTAGAGTTTTTATAATTCCTAATATATTTTGATAGATAAATAATATGTAAATTATTTTGCTCAAAATATTATGTAATTTAGAGATAAATAATGGTGATTTAACTCAACTGTTATATATTTTTTTTATTCTCATATTTTACATGACTTTATAAGTGGGACAAATATTTTTTCTCTCCATCAATTTGTTTCTAATCTATATTTATGAAAATGATAATTCAATATAGATTTAAATATATAAAAAGTTCTTACAAATAAGGATTAATTTAATTTTAATCTTTTTAAAATATTTTTATTTTAATTTAATTTTACAATTTTAAAACACTTTTAATTTAATTTAATTTAATTCTTCCTCATATTTTGTCCTTGATGTATACAGAATTTGATATGTAATTAAACATATTTTTTGCCTTACCATTAAATATTTGTTAATCATTTATTAAAAATAGAGAAACAATTGATTTATGAAAAATTAACAAAAACATTAAAATAAATTTATGGCTTAAATATAATTTTAGTCTCCCTATTTAAACTACTTCGCAATTTTGGTCCCTTTATTTTTAATTTCGCAATTTTGGTCCCTCTATTTTTTAAAATTTAGACATTTTATAAATCCAATAGATCACATATTTTATTTAATAAAATCTAATGGATTACATTTAAAAATATATAATATTAAGAAAATATTATATATTTATTTAAAAAAATATTATTTCTTATAAAAAACTATTTAAAAAATAATATTTAATTATTTAAAAATAATTAATTCTAAAAATAGTTTTATTTACTATTTTTTTAAAAATAATTTCAAAATTTATTATTTTAAAAACTGTTTTTAGAATAATTTTTAATTCTTATTTTTATTAATTCAAATATGTTTTTAATTAATGATTAATAATTAATAACTTATGATTTTTTTAAATAATGAAAAAAAATTAAGCTCTGTTTTTTATTTAAAAAAATGTTTTTTTCTTAAGAAAATATCTTATTTTTTAGAAAAATTCTGTTTTATGATAAAAATAAATTTTTATTTAAATTATGTTTTCTTTTAAAAATGATAAAAATATATTAAAAATACATGTAATCCTATTTTTAATATATTAAACATAATAAAAATTCTGTTTTATTTTAAAAACAGAATTAATAAAAATAATAATTAAAAATTATTCTAAAAATAGGTTTTAAAATAATAAATTTTGAAATCAGTTTTAAAAAAATAATAAATAAAACTATTTTTAGAATTAATTAGTTTTAAAATAAGTTTTTATAATAAAAAATACCTTTTAAATAAATATCTATTATTTTTTAATATTATTTTTTTTTAAATGTAATCCATTAGATTTTAATAAATAAAATATGTAATCCATTAGATTTACAAAATGTTTGAACTTTAAGAAATAGAAGGACCAAAATTGCGAAATTAAAAATTGAATGACCAAAATTACGAATCAATTAAAATAAAGGGACTAAAATTGCGAAATTAGAAATAGAGTGACCAAAATTACGAATCAGTTAAAATAAAATGACTAAAATTGCAAAATTAGAAATAAAATAACCAAAATTACGTTAATATAGAATAATTAAAAGTGCATTTAAACCTAAATTTATTAAAAGGAAATTATATTCTTTGCCCCCAAAATCCATATATGCTTTTTCATTAAAAAAAACACATGTCTGCTTCAACATTCATCACACAGACCCAAAATAAACTCAAGCTTTCGTCACAAACTCAAACATTCAAAACTTGTTCAAATTAAAGAAATTATCAATGACGGAGGTTGCTTACTGCAACAACTCACGGATCGAGACTGAGAGAGATGTGACAACCTATCCATCAATCCACTGGCCACTCACAGGGCGGCAGAGGCTGTACACAATTTTTTAAATTTAATCACAACAATATTGATTATTTATCGATATATTTTTGTTAAAGTGAGGGTAATTGATATGAATACGGACACTTAAGTATCCAAATGGCAAGAGTACGGGTATTAAAGTTGATACCCACGAAAAGTGCAGACACAAGTATTTTTTTTTGAAAATACAAGTACTGGTACTATACTACCTACCCAAACCCTATCTATTGTGATTCCTATGATAGAACATCATCCTCTTTTTCCAAATTTATCAGGCTTCATATAATCATATAAAATCCTATGCACTGAGATTAGAAGAGAAGAAAAAAAATGGACCTAGTATACAACCCAAATCATCTACTGATTAGTCCAACATCATCCACACTAGTGACGAAGCGAGAATTGGATTTGATACCTCTTCAATTAATCTTATACCCCCAATTAAAAAAATTTGAGTGTAAATTTACTGGATTGTCCTCAATATTCAGTAAAAACAAATTCGGAAAAGTAAACAATTTTCCAAATTTTCTTTTTATCGGAAATTTCAAATTCATTGAAATTTCCGGTAGTTATAATCTGTACCGGAAATTTGAAATTTCCGGTATTGAAAATCAACTGGAAATCTGAAATTTCCAGGAATTATAACTACTGGAAATTTGGCAAAATGAAATTTCCGATAGTTATAATTTTTGGAAATTTGAAATTTCCATAAATTATAACTACCAGAAATTTGGCAAAACGAAATTTCTGGTAGTTATAATTTTTACAAATTTGAAATTTCCAGAAATTATAACTACCGGAAATTTGGCAAAAATGAAATTTCCGGTAGTTATATAATTTTTTGAAATTTACAAAAATTATAACTCGAATTTTTCTAAAAAAAATTAACGTATCGGAAATTTGGCTGAGGGGATAAATTTTAGAATAAATTTTTTAACCATGGTTGGAAATGAAATTCAAGGGACAATTATGAATTTTCATTATTTTGGAGGGTATAAGTCAAAATGTGAGGCATCAAATCCAATTTTCTGACGAAGCACTGCCACTCAGCCCAAAAAAGGAAAAGCAGCTTGTAATCATTTAAAGTCCACCACCATTTAAAGGCCTGTGGCCCATTGCATCCTAAAACTAATTCTAAAAAAATCATAAAATGATGTATCTAGTATACAACCTTGTAATCATCCTTCTTTTTTTTCTATAAATATTTATATTTATGATACATTTGATACTAAGAGTTTGTTTGATATGCATAAGAATAAGCATTAGACATGATAAAATATTACAGAAAAGGTCATTTGTTTTGTACAATATTTGATGGACAATTGACAATACAAGCAAATAGAGAGGGGAAGAGAAAGAGAGAAGATAGATAGATAAGAGTTAAATAAAAATGAGAGAGAGACATGAACAATAGAAAATATATTTAATAATAGGGTATATTAATATCTTAGATAATATGTCCTACGAACAAAAAATTGTTTTATGATTAAACGAGAGATAAGATTTGCATTGGATCCCTTGCCTTCTAATTTGTTCAATCTTACAATTAATTTTCACATCAAACATGATACAACATTAATTGTTTTATCTTGTCTCTTAATTTTCACATCAAACATGATACAGCATTAATTGTTTTATCTTGTCTCTTATTTTTCAGCAAATGAAACGGACCATAAAACTCTATTTACAAAAAGATGTGGATTGCAAATAAGTTATCTCATGGCAAATAGCTTTTTGTAAATACAAATAAGGTAACAATTTAATTTTATTAAATTTAAAGCAATTGAACCACTTGTTAGTTTATTTTTCTAAAATGATTTTTAAAGTATTTTGTTTGTTTGTTATAACTTTTTTATAAAAGAATTTTAAAAATAAAGATTCAAATAAAAAATTAATTTAAATATTTATTATAAAATATCATTTTAAGTATTTCATCTATTTGTTATAATTTTTTTTAATAATGAAACTGCAAAAAATATTAAAATGATAAGCTATTGAAAAATATTCATAAAAATCATTTTTGATAAATACCTCTTAAAAAAAGTGACTTTGATCATGTTAAATTCTCTAATAATACATAGGCAAAATACCTTATAGGACTCTTAACTTAATTTCAGTAACAATTCAATGTTTTGTATTTTTTTCAAATTTGATCATTTATTTAATTTTAAGTAACGATTTGATCTTTTATGTTTTAAAATATTAATAATATTATTTTATTTTTATAGAAACTCATAAATTTCATCATCATCTTCAAATCAAATCCAGAAAATTCATATATTCATCAAATCCATAACTCAAATCTTCAAATAAACTCATATGTTTATCTCCAACAATATCAAATAAAGAACTCACACTTGAAGATTTGATCTCTAAATCACCGAGACAATATTTTTTTCTTCTTTCTATCATTCTCTAAATCAACTTCCTAACTTAAATCTTAAAATATGAGTTATTTATTTGATGGATTTCATGTTGTTGTTGTTGGAGATGAAAATATGAGTTTATTAGAATATTTGAGTTATGAATTTGATAAATATATGAATGTTGTTGAAGATGATTACTAATTTTCTGAGTTTTATATGAAGATGGTGATGAATTTTCTGAATGTTATAGAAAAAATAAAAATATTGTTGACATTTTAAGAAATAAATTATCAAACCGTTACTTAAAATTAAATAAATGATCAAATCGAAAAGAAAAAAAATAAAAGACTAAGTTGTTACCTAAAATTAAATTAAAGTATTTTACCTAATAAATATCTAAAATATTAAATGTCAAAATTACTTTTTTTAATCGATAACAAATAAATTTGAAACAATTTATACTATTTTTTCTGTTACTTATCGGAAAAATCATTTTTAGAAATTTCAAATAAATTCACCCAAATCATTTTTGTTCATTTTAAGATCTTAATTTATAAACCCTTTATTGTTAGAAAATTACTAAGCTTAATCAATTGAACTTAATAGACATGATTGATTCACTAATAATTTATTATTTTAACAAGTGGTGTATACTATACCAGTAACTAATGACAACAACATGCACGAAACTTGTGACACTGCAAAATTAATAAAAGCCTATATAAAACTTCCATGGTAGTTATTTTATTGGTGCCCTGGAGTCAACAGGTGAGAACATACGATGCTTGGTGTGAAGAGGAATGGTTGTTGAGAAGTGAGAGGATTGTAAATTCTCATAATATGAGAATGGGGCCATGTCATTCCCTTGTGGGCTGAATTTGGTGGTGTTTTCGGCAAAATCACATGCTATTCCATGACTTTGTTCACACCACATTGGACTATTGTGCCGGTAAATTGGACCAACCGACCATTTCCTATGTACACACCTCACCACCATATTTCTAAATTTTTAATAATAAATACATATTTAGATTGTTGGTGGTAATTTTAACACAATCACCACAACGTGTGTATGTAATTTTAGCATTATATATTTTGAAATTTTAACAAAATTGTAAAACTACAGCAGTTTTGTCTAATTCAAAATCAATTTAAATATACATTAAATATCATATTTGCGTTTTTTAATGAAAATATTTTTTCCAAATTAAGTTATAAATAAAAATTAGTTAAATTAAGTTTATTAAATAATATAATTAATCATATTTAATTTATACAATTTTAATAAAAAAATTAAACTCATAATGACCTTCCATAATCAATAAATTGGATCAATAAAAAAATTAAATATATTAAATAAAAAATATTTAAAAATACTATCATTCTAAAAATTATCAATTTTTACGGGAGTATTTGCATTTCTTTATCCTTAACATAGCAAGTTTTTATGAAGAAAAATAGACATAACATATTTATACTCACATATTATTTCTGAAACATATTATAAACAAAAATAATTATTTTTATAGTTATTAAAAATTAGTTAAATGTAATTATTTTTTAAATTTATATAAAATATAATCTAAATTAATTAAATTATCACTTTAAATATCAAATACTGATCAACTATTAATATTAAATATTTTTTATCAAAGTAAATATATATTAAAAATAGTAAAATTAAATAAATAAAAATAATTAACTTTTAGTTGAGGCCACTTTTTTTTGTTTACAAGAGAGAATAAGTGCATATTTTTCCGCGTAGGGTCATCATACTTTGACTCCGTGTGATCAGCCATTGAATTTGTTGCAAAGAGACAGTACTGCAAATCTTGGTCGCGATGCAATGCCGTTGCTAATAAACAAGTGAACTTGGCATTCCATGCCATTCACGTTAGTTGCAATCAATCAATTATTTACTCCTGGATTATCCATTTACAAATTTACCAAAGATTTTCCATCAACTTTTTTTTTAACAAATATAATAATTATTTTGTCTTATGATAATGTCATTTAATATTTTTATATACATTAAAAATAATTATTAAAAAATTAATATTAAAAAATAATTAAAATTATATTTAAAATTGAAAATAACATTTATTTTAAATTATTTTTTTATTAAAATAAAACTTACTGAGATAAAAAAAATACCACTGTTCTAATTAAATTTTAGAATAACAACAAATTAATTGTTCGAAAATTCCAAGTGCTTGAGGACATGCTCTTCACTAGCTAGGGATGGTCAACGTTCACATCCCACAAATAAACACCAGGGTAGGGATATGGGACCCACTGGAATTGAATAAGTCTTAAATGCTGAGCTTTGAGCTATATAGGTCATAAAGTTCAAATCCTCGCATTAAATGAAATAGAGTCAAATCCACGTCTATCAGTAGTCAACTTCAAAAGGATTTTGAAATTTTTCCATAGTTGAATGTTCATAAAAATTGATGATCTTGCTAACATCACATTTAATAACATATCTTACAATATCCAAAATAGGTGAGCACCGTTTTTACAAGTGTTTTATTGTGAAGTAATTAAATAATAGTAGACAATATTTTTTAATATAATAACTCATAATTCTTCTCTTGTATATGAATAAAATTATAATCTAATTTATGTTTATTTAATGTTTGATGTATATTTATTTTTTTAATTTTAATTAAATTAATATAATTTATGTTATTATCTTAATCATAATAATAAAAATAATTATTAAAAATATCTTTTAAAATGACTCACATTAGATCATAATTCATATTAAAATTTTTTCTTAAAAGGATAAATTTTTACTAAAAAAAATAATTTCTAAAGTGTTTTAGAGATCTCATCCACATTTTTCAAAATAAAATTTAGGTTAAATTAATATTTTAGTCCCTTAATTTATTTTTTAATTTTATTTTAATATTTTAGTTATTTTTTCGTTTTACTACTTTAATTATAGTTTTGTTAGGCAAGTTAGTCATTTTCATTAGTTTTTAGAGAGAAAAAAATGTTCTGTTTTGTTATAATTTTCTTCTCGTTCATTTTCGAGACCATAAATTTATTATTTCATTTAATCCATAATATTTCAAACTCGAAATAATTAAAACTCGAAATTCAAATGAATTTTTATTTGGATAATTCATAATTTAAAAATTCAAATCCATAATATTTCAAACTCGAAATAATTAAAAATTAAAAATCCCCAAATCCATATTTTATTTCATGAGAATTGGAGCATCACAAATCCTTTTGCTCACATTTGATTTTTTTTTTTAAATATAATTTTAACCCAATTTGTTTCAAATATTTTCTTTGATTTATTTGGTATTGAACTTCTTTTTATCTCTTTCTCTTTTAACTAAATATTATGATTTTTGTCTATAAATATGTTTCTTATAATTGGATCACTTTTCAGATTCACAATTTTTTTTTGAAAGGTTAATATTAAGAAAATTACATATTGAGATTCTTAACTAATTGATTGAAATACAACTTTACAAGTTTATAGAAAATATCTGTATGGAAAAATAATTAGTTTGGAGATTTTTTATTTTTGAGTTTGTAAAGTTATGAAATTGAATTTGTAAGTTACGGATTTAAAATGTTATCAGCTTGAAAATCATAAATTTTATGAATTTTATGGATTTTTAAGTTGAAGAAGATGATAAATTTAGATTTTATGAGTTTGAAGATTAGTGAAATGAAAAATATGATAAAATGTGATATTTTTTTGTTCCAAACCTAATATAAATGGTCAACTTGACTAACGAAAAAGAGACCAAAAAGTAACAAAAAGTAATTACATAACTAAATTAAAATTAAAAAATAAGTTAGGAAACTAAAATAATAATTCAACCTAAAATTTTATATATGAATATCTAGCATGTATTCTATAAATTACACGTGTTAGCTTTTGCCAAACAATTAGTTCCTCTGATATTAATATCATAAGAACAACAAAAATTATTTTTATGGTTATTAAAAAATTAAGTTAATTGTAATTAATTTTATTTTAAAGACTATACTATATTCGTTCTTAATTATAAGTTTGTATTACAAATTTCACATGTTAAAAAAAATACCGAATAATGTGTGTCGATTTTATATGTAAATGTTCTAAAAACATTTTTTATATATAAATATATGGCTAAATAGTACTTGTGGTCCCTTAACTTAATTTCAATTAACGTTTTAGTCATTATCTTTTTTTTTCTTCTGATTTGGTCCTTTATTTTAATTTTAAGTAACAATTAGATCATTTATGTTTTAAAATGTCAACAACATTATCCTTTTTTTTACAAAAATTTTCAACAAAAATCCATAAAATTATTTGTTTCTTCAATATAATACAAATTTCATCAAATTCGAAACTCAAATATTTAAATAAACTCATATTTCCATTTCTAACAATATCAAATAAAGAATGAAATTTGATAAAATTTTTGCATGGGTTTATTTGAATATTTGAGTTACGAATTTGATGAAATTTGTATTATATTAGAGAATATAATTAATTTTATGGGTTTTAGTTGAAAATTTTGATGAGTTTTTTGAATTTTTGTAAAAAAAAAGATAATATTGTTGACATTTTAAAACATAAAGGATCAAATTGTTACTTAAAATTAAAATAAAGGACCAAATCGGAAAAAAAAAAAAGATAAAGGACTAAAATGTTAACTGAAATTAAGTTAAGGGACCACGAGTGCTATTTAGCCTAAATATATTTAATTTGACTTTTTGTGTTTCAAAATAAATTAATACTCCCATATTAAATAGTTTGAACTAAATAAAAAATATATTGAGAATAATAACTTTAAATAAATGAAAAGTAATTATCATTTACTTATAATATTTATTTATAAAGTAACTAATTTTTCATTTTTTGTTCTCTTACAATTGCAACTAGAGAAAAAAGTTAAATACTCAATCACACGGGTTTGTGGGTTGTATATATTTATATTTAAATTATCTAACTAATGATAATAAAATTTCATTATTTAATATAAATAAATAACACTTTAAAGATTTTTTATTAATTATCCAAATAAATTAAAGCATGAATGTATTGTCTTCAATAAAAGCTAACATTTCTTTAACATGCATTAAACCAACCAAGAACTACGGTAGAGTTTAAATAATAAGATAGAAACCATATAAAAATATTTTTTAAGAAGAGAGATTAGTTTTTTTTTTTTTGGTAAAAGAAGACGATTTATTCACATTGACCAAATTTTTAGAATTAACATCGGTGAATGTGAACTTTAGCTTAAATTCGAATTTGAACTCATTCATAGCATGGATTGTGTGGGGTTGACAGTGATATACTAAAGTATGCAATATATAATCAAAATATTTAGAAAATAATTCTAAAATATTATTATGACATCTTAAAAATATGAAGAAAAAAATAATGCAAATGATGCGATTGAAATCAAGTGTGATTGAATTCAATTAGTTAACGAGCTATTGTAAATAATTAGAGTTTAAAATTTGTTTGGAATAACTATTAATTAAATTTTATTTATTTCTTAATCGAACTATAAATTACTAGAATTTGATGATTAAGACAAATAAATTTAATATTATTGAAATTATTTATCTTCATAATTATTCAACCAATGAAAAAAAACTACATAAAAAAAAAATATTTTTATCAATATAACTGTTTGCTACTAAATGCATGAATCATATTACATATGTTTCTCGCTCAAATTTAAAACAAAAGCTTGTAAATTCAATCACATTTTTATCACATACACTTAATAATATAAAAGACATGTCAACTTATTTATAAGAGTTTGATATGTAACTTCAAACGAGAGAAAGAAAAAAAAAAGACTATTTTGTAAGCGTCTCACTCAAGTACCCAACAAAAAACTTATATTTTTATGCACACGGAAATTTGTTCGTAAATGATTTGTTATGCAAGTTTATGCTTCAATATATATAATTAGTTAATGGTTAATGTTTCCACTATACTCCATTCCTTTTGTAATAACAGTTATATTTAAGTGTTTCATATAAATTAAGAAAATATAATAAATAAAAGAAATATAATATTAATTTTATTAAATTATGTCTATTAATTATTTTGTATTTTATTTGTCATAAATACGTTGTAGAAAATAATATTCTGAGAGTGGTGCACATAATATTAATTAGATAGTATAATAAACAAAAACAATTAAAATTGTATTAAAAATTAAAAATGACAATGTTTTTTAGATGGATTATTTTTGCAAATGAGATAAATATTATGGGAGAGAAGGAGTAGTATTTATAGTTGTTTGTAGTAAAATATGTAAATTAATTATGAATATCTTAATAAAGAAACAATCAATGTTGTTAAATTTTAGAGAGATATAAAAAGGTGGAAAAAAATATCAAAAAGATCTTTTATTTATTTAGTGAAGGATGTGGTATTTACTACATGTTGTTTGGAATGACATAGATAGAGGTGAGAATAAAATAGATTGTCTAATAAGGTCTATGATATAACTTACTATATCATTATTTTTTAATATTTAAGTGAGAACAAAATTTTATTAAAAATATTTAATTAAAAAAGTCACACTACGTATCACTGAAAATACTCTTTTAAATCTATTAGGCAACTGCTAAATTAAATATAAATAGTTTTGTCTATTACTACTATTATTGTTTATTATTATAATATTCAATTTTGTACTTTTTATCAAATCATAAATTTTCCAATATTTTTTATAATTTAAATACATTGACCTACATTAATTATTGACATATTTAAAAATATTTTTATAAAATATAATTAAAATAAGATATTACATAATGTTAAATTTTCTAAAAGGTTAGTTTACTTGCGAAAGCTTACATTTCTCGTCATTAGAGTGGTGTAGATTTTTGTCAAAAATTGAGTGAAATATGCATATTTAAAATATGTTAGAAGTATAATTTATAAAGTTTAATTTGAGCCAACCTATTTTTACCGCTAATTATTGTTTGCTACAACTACTATGAGCCACTGTCATTTTCGCAAATGCACAATATGCCAACATACCACTTATTGTAATAAACTCTATATACATACTGGGGTTCCATGCACTTAGGAGTATCCGCACTCAGGCAGAGAGACATACGGTAGTGAACATTCATTTAAGATTGACTAACCCTTATTTAAATTTAATATTTTAAATTATATAATAAAAATTGAAATCTGCATTTGTCATGATCATTCGATCAAAATCAAATGATCATTGTTTTTTCAACTATGTAATTGCACAAGTTCACTTGACTTTACTGAATCTATTTTTCAAAGACATTATAACTTATGTATTAAACATTTTAAAAGTTTAATTGTTATTTCTTCGACATAAAATTTCTATTTTTATTGACAAATATCCTAAAGAATTCTTCGGTAAGACTTTGTAAATAAAATTGATGGGGTCTCTATCTTGATAAGTAAAAAGGATAAAAAAAATTATTTAAATAATTAAATCAATTATAGTGCTAGTATTAAATACAAGTGCCAAATTTGAATTTTTAGATAAAAATGAGATCGAGTAATTTTTTTATTTTTTGAGATAAAAATGGGATTGCGAATTTGTGAGTATTACTTCGTATCTTTTGGATAGTAGAAGCATTTACTATCCATTTAAATAGGATAGATATGGTGCAGATGTAAATTTATTTAGTCAGTGTTTGGTAAGACAATAGTACTACGACTTAATTTTAACTTTTGAATTTACCATTGAGATGCAAAGCAGAATGGAGTTTGCGATTTGGATTTTGCATACTTGTGGTACCATAATTAATAACGAGTAAATCTAAAAAGTAAACAGGCAAGAAGAAAACAACGCCGTTACGACGACGTTCTGCTTTTTCTGCTTCTTTTATAATGCAATAAACTAAACAGAATTCTACTGTCATAGTCACAAGACTGCAACTACTGAAACCCAAACACCCCTTACTTGTTTGCTAGCTCTTGTCTTTCGCATCCCCATTTTAAATTAAATCAATTCTCTCTCTCTCCCTCTTTTATTTTTATTTAAACAAAATAAAAAGTTTAATTTCATACTCACATCACATGACACAAGCATTATAAAAGCTCTTCAAAATCCAATTCAACACTTTCAAAACTAACCAACCAAACCAACTCCGCGTCTTCTCTCTTTGTTTCTATATTTTCCCGCTGCTTCGGTAAATCGCTTTCCTTCTCAACATTAATTATTAATAGTATACTCTCATTAATATTTTCTTATTCTAAAAATCCAGATTTTGCAACCAAGAGCAATGTCGTTCACTTCAACTTCTAGAGGAAGAACAACAACAACCACAAGTCCAGAGAGGACCAAAGTTTGGACCGAGCCCAGGCCTAGGCCCAAAAAAGTTTCCGTCGTTTACTACCTCTCCCGTAACGGCCAACTCGAACACCCTCATTTCATGGAAGTCCCTCTCTCTTCACCTCACGGACTCTACCTCAAAGGTACACATCAATAACTCATTATTTACTAATTAAACGCAAAATTAAGAGTTAATTCTCCGTTTCAGACGTAATCATTCGCTTGAACCTTCTCCGTGGGAAAGCCATGGCAACTATGTACTCCTGGTCCTCTAAACGGTACCGTTTCAAACAAACAATTTTTAAATTCAAATTCGTTTTGTTACTGTTTTTAATTAATGATGATGGAGGTGTTATATTTTATGATTTCTCAGGAGTTACAAAAACGGCTTCGTTTGGCATGATTTATCGGAGAACGATTTCATCTATCCAACGCAGGGACAAGACTACATTCTCAAAGGATCGGAGATTCTCGATCACGCCGCTACCACCGCCATTACGTGTAGGACTTCAGAGGAAGAAACTGATTCTCCGGTGGTGATTACGAGGCGGCGCAACCAGTCATGGAGCTCCATTGACTTGAACGAGTACCGAGTTTATAAGTCCGAGTCGTTAGGTGACTCAGTTGGAAACATCGCCGCCGACGCATCGACTCAGACAGAGGACAAGCGAAGGCGGAGGAAGGTTGTGAGGGAAAAGGAAGAAGAAGAAGAAGAGAAGGATGAAATTGAAAACGAAGAAGAAGTTGAAACGGAGGGAAGAGATCAAAATCAAAGTACGGAACTGAGTAGGGAAGAGATCTCGCCTCCACCGTCGGATTCGAGTCCCGAAACATTAGGAACGCTGATGAAAGTAGATGGACGGCTGGGATTGCGATCTTCGGTTCCTGCTAAGGAGAATCTAACGGCTGACAATTATCCTAGTGGAAGGATGAAAGCTTCATCAGTACTATTACAATTATTATCGTGCGGTGCGGTGTCTTTGAAGGAAAGTATGAGTGGGACCGGTTCGGGTAAAGATCAACGGTTCTCGTTGGTGGGGCACTACAAGTCAAGGCTCCCCCGCGGAGCAGGGAATCAAGGGGTAAAAGAAGCGGAGACATTGATCGAAATTCCTGATTTGAGCAGGGTGAGATTGGAAGATAAAGAGTATTTTAGTGGGAGCTTGATCGAAACCAAAAAATTAGAAGCTCCTGCATTCAAGAGGTCCTCTTCTTACAATGCAGATAGGTATGCATCAAATTACGGCTTGTTTGTATGGAATGATTTGGATTTATTTATTAGCATTAGTCTATTTGTGAGAGCTTAGGCAAATCATAAAAGTTATTTTCAATTAATTTTTATAAATTATTTAGAATAGATTATGAAAATATATAGTTCATATAAAAATAGTTTATCTAAACATTTTTTTTGAATTTTTTTTTACACGGATTTACTTAGTTGTCTGAGTTCTGAAGTTTTGTGCTATTCCTTAAAAAAATGTGCTAGGTTAAAGGGTAATGTTTGATGAAGATTTAATATTATTTATTAAGAGACATATATTAAATTAAATGTTTATATATGTGTGTGTACGCTGTTGGTGGAATAAAGTTTGCGCTGTCTAGTAATTAGCAACATTGGGACTGTAGACTTTGACATTCATATCATACCGTTTCATTTCAGTAACATTGGTTCAATAAAAGTATTGTGGTTAAGCATATGTTTATGTTTCTAAGAAGTTAAAAGCATCTTGAGATTGAAGATCATATAAAAAAATGTTTGCTGGAATTGAATTGAATATAGTATTATAATACTGTACTAGATACTGTAGGTCAGGTCAGATTATAGGCTTAAAATTATGTAGTATGATAATGTTATTATATTGTGGGTCAGATTAGTGTAATACTTTAATCTCCACATCTGAAGTGTAATTTTTTTGGAAAAAATTTGTTGTTGGTCAGATTAGAGCCAGTTGTTTTTTTCAGAGTTTTGTTTTATGTAACAGACATTCAAAAATGGTCCTAATTTAGAACATTATAAGCTATTCTTGTTCTAAATCGCTGCTTGTTCGTAATGTAGCCTCCTTTTATCTGTCTGAATGTGAAACCTTATGTTGTCTCCAACTCTCCCATAATCATTTTTAGAAAAATGGCGCAAGTGTTATTATTATTATACATAATCTTGCTTGGCCATTGAGCCTAAAATTTGTTTAATTTAATTTACACAAAGGATAAGCTAGCAGGCAGCTATAACTGGTTCTGTATTGTAACATGAACGCAAATACTAGACAATTGCTTGTTTCTCCTGTTACATCTTGGACCCAATATGTATGGTGAATAAATTATATTACCTCTTTATGTAGTTAAAGATGTAAACTACAGTACCTGCCCTTAATTTTGGCCCCAGTTAGTATTTGCCAGTTGCTGTATGTAGGGTCCAATTTAAGGCATCCAAAGAGTTAATTCATTTTACACAAGTTAACTTGCCAGTTTGCCTCCTATAATTATAGTGCTAGACAAATCAGCGGGAAGTGGATGAATAAAAAAAGGAATTTTGGTCGGGGCAATGAGTACTTCAAATCTTTTTTTTTTTTACTAAAATACTTCAAATCTTTAACAAATTTTATTTAGATATTTCATTATAAGCATTGTTCTGTTTGATTATTATACTATCATTTAATCAATCATGCACCGGCAATTTGCATATATATGATTAAAGAACTTAACAATTATTATTTTATATAACACTTGAATTGTTTGATATAATGCGACAAAATGTAATTAGATGAGATGATTCATATCATTATGACAGTGACACGAATTGGTGTATCAGTAATTTGGTTTAGTCTTCTAAAGTTTGGGTTCTGTATATGTTCTCCTGATGTTTGCAGCGGTTCCCGATTGCAAATCATGGAGCATGAAGATGTCGTGCGGGCAAAGTGCATACCGAGGAAGTCCAAGTCGCTAGCAACAAAGAAAGAAGAGGGCACTTCCAGTTGCATGGACATTGGTAGCCGTAGCCAACATGGAAGTAAAAGATTTGAGGGGCAACAATAAGTTGAATAAGAAACTATGTCAAATTGGCAATGGATGTTTCTTGTTGACCACTGAGAAGAGATTAAAAGCTAAAAGAAGTGAAATTAGAGTGAGCTGAGCTGTGTGGAGGAATGAATGTATAATATTTGACAGAGATAGGGTAAGCACTAAACAAGTAGGTGGTAATATTGCTGCCTAGAGCTTTGCAATTTGCAAGTCACAGGCACAGCACTATGGACAGATACGTTAAGAAAAGATTAGCAATGTGATTAAATTACTAGTTTGTAGCCCTTGTCCATTTTGATGTTTAGGTTTTGGCCAAAAGTCGGTGCTTGTAACGGCTGTTTTGTGTTCACTTTTCTGGCTTTTGTGTGGCCTTGATAATTGCCTTTAAATTTTTAATATTACCGTGTTTATTAGATTTCATGGATACTGAGAACTAAAGTACATACTAGCATTTAATTTCAATATATGTCTTGACCATCTCTAACTATGATAACGATAATTAATTAATAATAAATTAATTATCATGCCTAAACTAATCTATTGCTTATCAAGTTGCTCCTTCCAAATTAAGCTAGTTTGATTCCTTTTCTGTAAACTGAAAAGTTGCTGCAATTGTTTTTTCTGGGATTATTCCCAAATAAACAGAAATAATCTTTATATTTTCATTTGTTCATATGTGTATTTGTTTTCTATGACTAAAGTTACCTTACTGATTTCACAGATTAATTCGATTTTCATCATTTAACATTAGACCACTCCTTTGTCAAAAAAAAAAAAAA
>JBBPBO010000005.1:76534024-76629817 GCA_037974295.1 Cicer cuneatum
TTTTTTTTTTTCAATCCTTCCTCACTTGATTAATAATCCTAAACTATATCTGAACTTTAAATTTAACTCTGCATTATTAAGTACTGCATTAACAATTTCTAGTACATTTTTTAGAGAATAATGGTGAAAAATAGGAAAGCTTTTTCATGAAACGGTGAAACCTTTATAAAAGCATGAAATTTCTCTATTGATTGTATTACGGTTAAAACATTTTTTCTCTACTCATCTATACAGAGAAGTTGCTACGAAGTAATACCATTAGCAATTTCATTGTTTGGCGGGTTTTTGGCGGTGTCCTTAAAATAATTTAGATAACTTGCAAATCTATGTTTTTTTATCTTGGAAAGGACATTTGAGTACATATGTTCACTTTTTAAGAAAAATATGATTGCAAATTCTGCACATTTATATTGACCAATGGTTACACAAATGTATTTATGTGATCAAGTAACTGTGGCATTGAGTAGACTAGGATATCATGAGTTACTGGTCACTACTGCTGATGATTCATTTGGTTTGGCTGAACCACTACTCAACTGTAATGGTTTTTGGAAATGAATGCAGTCAAATCCAAATTCTAAAAAATAGGTTTGCTCAATTATTGTGCCATGGAACCTTCCATTAGTGTGTGGCTTGATCATGAGAAAAGTCGCCGTATTGTCTTGCAACTCGCCAGCAATAGAGAATCTTGTTGAAGAAAAATTGCATACACCAAGGATATACTAGGCCTATGTCTAATATGGACCATGCTTACCAATGGTTCATTGTGCAATATGAGTTTTAACTCTTAGATTAATCTAATTTATAATAAGGCAAACTTTAAGGTGAACAACTTAGATAAATGGTTTATAATGTACATTGGTACATTATAATTCATGGTTGATGTTAGTTTGATGAAAACAAGGACAAATGAGTTTGTGTTCCTCAAATAAAATTTATCAAATCCATACTATCAAATATTGTCGATTAAAAGACTATTGTCGATCATCATTATAGTTTTAAGGGATTTTTAAACACTGACATACGGTGGATCATATGTTGTGTTGATCAACTGAAACTCTCATCTACAAGTAATAGGTGATAGTCACATCAGACATTTTTTAATAGGACCTAAGAACACCTAGGATGGCGATTTCTTCATAAAAGTGTAGTCAAAAGCACTCACTTACTCTATCTCAAGCATTTTAATAAATATATTGAATAATGCTAATAACACACTAGTTGACACACATTTTCTAACGCACTCTCGTTTATCACATTAGTCCCAATAATTTTAAATGAAACCTACACAATTTGGTATGATCCATGTGAATTTCAACAAATAGAAAAAAAATGTGTTATAGTATATGTGTTAAAGAATGCATTGCTAGCACATATCAATTATATTTGAACTAGTTTACCAGCTCATTTATGAAGTTTAAAGGCAACAAATAAGTTGGGTTATGTTGGGAGGTGGTCGAGTGTAAATTGATACTTAAAAAACTGTTCAAAACTCCAATAACAACGTATGTTGTTTTATAGAAGTACAAATTCTTAGCTCTCTTCACTCTCATGGTTGAGACATTAACTTAGGCAATACACAATTAAGGGAGCGTGAATGTATCCTTAATCACTCAACTTATTTAATCAACATTAATTAAGTCATTCACTTAACTATAAGGACCAAAATAATAATAATAAACTTTTACTTTCAAATAGTATCATTAATCATCATTTAAATTTCAAATAATTTTTAAGCATTACCTATAATATGTTGTGTCTGGAACTTTAAAACATTTGCTTAAGTTTAAATTGCCACTTTCTAGATATAAATAATGATGTGTCTTGAGCAATAATTTTTATTTAGAACTTCCAATCTCATCTATATTATCTATCCATTTAATCATTTTAAATAATGTAATCTTTTAAGTATTTTAATTTTTTTTATAAAAAAACCTAACAAATTATTAATAAGAATTTCGAAAAGCATATATAAAATTCAATTTAGTTTGACCTTAAAGAAAAAAGTTAAGGAATTTTAGTTATAAAGAAATGATTTGCGAGAATCTAAAAATTTAAGTCGTAACTGAAACTGTTTTTACGTATTTTATTTAAACTTTAAATTATTAAAATGATAAAGTCTATTATGTTGAAAACCGAAGTGTTCAAAACAAAAAAAAAAAAAATTCAATATATTTATGTGGTTATTTCTCCTCAATCCTCACGCAATTTCTCCAACAGCAACCAATTAAATGTCTTCGAAACTCCACCACAAAACGAAGGGTCCAGATTGAATCAATAAACACACGTGTACGTCATCAAGAAACCCAACCGCGAGTTTTGCTCAATATCAGGTTCATTCTATCATCGCCTTGATGAGAAATGATCGAGTGCTCCTCACTCACCCTATTCCTCTCTCTTTCGAAACCGTCCCTCACTCTCCGCCGTCGTAAACATCTCCCCGTTAGGGTTCCGACCATCTCCGAGGGTACGGATCTTGAAACCTTCTCGAACCTTCTATGCTGTCAATTTTTTTACCATTTTTCAAGGTAACCGTTTACTCGCAGTTCTTGAGCTCGAATATTTGCTATTGTTGAATTTTATTTTCATCTGAATTTCTAGGAATCACGTTTGGTAAATTCAATTCCATTGCTTCATATGTAGTATCCGAATTTTATTTATTTATTATATATTATAAGTAAAATATTAATGTAATGTGAGCACTCACCCACTCTTCTTAATTAATTAATTTATTAATTAATTTTACATATTATCTATTTAATTCACTTTTTCATCTGTTGTTTCGTTGTTGCAGGAGTTGTTTCTGAGGCACCTCTTTGGGATTTTTCACTTGAAGTCAACAATAAATTTATAGTGGATTTTTCCGGAATATTTTTCACCTGCAAAAGTGGAAGCAAATGGTATTTAACTATTATATCAGTTAGATGCTGCTTTGTTCTTTTTATACTGTTGAGTATATGTATTCTCTATGAGAGCTAATTCCCTCGCACAAGTAATAATAAGTAATTGTTGAGTAGTAAGTAATGTTGCGTAGTGCTGTTGTTTTATGTTTGTTATTTGAAATTGGAATTAAGAAGCTCGTCAATACGATGCTTCCTTTTTCTTTTGGGGTAGTGTGGAGAATTCAGCAGCTATGAAGTATATAAAGGATACACAAAATGAGATGGGGCACACACACTAGCCAATCCTATCATGACTCATGATGATTCTTTTTAGAGTAAAAATGAGGGATCTCAACCATTGGTAAAAAAAATCAATGCTTAATAATATGATTAAAATACATGTTGAACAAACTATAGTTTGTTAGAATTTAATCCCTTGGCTTTCTGATTAATAGTTGGTATCATTCACTTTTTCTTCTAAATTGAACGCTTTGCTTTAGAAGAGCCGAATGCATATCTCCGGAAAGGGTATGACATGCTTAATCTAATTAGATAAACTATAGTATATTCTAAACCTTGAATATATTTTGCTTCTGTTTGAAAAAAATTTTTAAAATAAGGGCTTAAAGGAAAAGGCTTGTAATAAAAGGCCTTACTTCAAAAGCTATTTCTAAATGAGCTAGTTAGGAAGCATATGAATTTGTTAATTGATTAGAAGACTCAAACTTGAGGGATAAATCATCATCGGAGGTATATTTAAACCGTTTTAATCCCTTTTTTAGACTCAATGTTCAATTGATGAGATTGTTAGCAACTCGTCATCTACCTAGTTGTGTGTCACAATCAAATCTTAAGTTTATCTTCGTTGTTTTTATTTCTTTATTTATCTTTTAGGATTGCCTCTCTCATATTTCCTATGCTAGACATTGTCAAATTTTCGTCTTGTGCTCCTGCATCAACCTCATTAGATAATGCAGAAGAGCACTTCATCCACACCAAGGGTGAACAAACAAGGTTCTAGTACCAGTTGACATGTCATAGAAGCAAGGAAGAGAAAAGAAAGGGGATCGGGATGTTAGGTAGCGTTCTACCGAACAACTTGGATTCATTAGGTTGAGGTTCTGTAATTTACCAAAGAAAATGTAGAAAATCATTGTAATAATATACAACCAAAATTGACTTTTTTTCCCCCATTCTACACTTACCAAACCCTTGTTCTATAGCCCATAGAGCATTATGAAACTTGAGGAAGCCATTTTTAGGGACTTTGCCTATCCTTAAAGTATACTAGTAGGGTTCTAATCGCATGGTCCTACGTGTAACTGACTTCTCATTGCCAAATATAACCTGATAACATAAAAAATAATCACTTGCAAAATTCACTCAATGGTTTAATTATAATCACATGACTCTGCCATGTTTGGAGACATTTTAAATGTACAGTTGTATGTGAAGCATTGCTGATTTTATTTCCCTGCAGTCTTTACAAAACAAGGGGTTCTGGATGGTAAAAGGATCTGGACATGTTAGTGACAAAGAGCAAGTATTTGACAATCCTTCCAAAATTGAACCAAAACGGCCTCATCAATGGTTAGTTGATGCCACTGAAGGGGATTTTTTGCCAAACAAGAAGCAAGCAATAGAAGATGTAAATGAAAAATCTAGTTCAGGATTTTCAAATGTAAATTTTATTCCATGGGAGAACAATCACAATTTTCAAACAGTCCCAAACCAGTTTATTGGTCGATTATTTGGGTCTGAAACTAGGCCTGTCAATTTCACTGAAAAGGATACCTATGTTTCGCCTAATGATTCTAATGTGAGATCTAAGATGATCGCCAATCATTATGGAAGTGATGCATCTTTTGGCTTGTCTATATCTCATTGTTCTGAAGATTCGGAAGCATGTATGAACTTTGGGAGAATCAAGAAAGTCAAAGTAAACCATGTTAAGGATTCTGATGGTGTACAAGCTCCAGGGGGACATAATTTTGATCTACATCAAGCCTATAATGGGGAAGTTGAGACAAGATCTGGATCAATAGGGCAAACCTTTGACAAGAATGACAATGCCACTTTAATGGGACTCACCTATGGCAGAGGGGATGCTCATATCGGATCATTTGATACCCCCTTTGGTAAAGGAGATAACACAGTCCTATCAATTGGTGAATCCTATAATAAAGATGCAAATATAATTTCTTTTGGTGGGTTCCCAGATGAACGAGACATTATCTCTGTGGGCAGGGCTGCTGCAGATTATGAACAATTATATAATCAATCATCAGTTCATGTGTCAACAGCTGCTCATGAGAAAGAGTTGGATGCATCAAATTCTGATGTAGTTGCATGTTCTCCTTCGGTGGCAACAATAAAGTCTGAATCTGTGTCCAAGAATAAACAAGATACCAAAACAACAAGGAAAGAATCTCCAAACACCTTCCCTTCTAATGTCAGGAGCTTGATATCTACTGGTATGCTTGATGGTGTTCCTGTGAAGTATGTCTCTGTGGCGCGGGAGGTAAATTTTGGTCTTTGTTGTCAATTATTTCAATTTGAAATGTTGTTTTTCTAAGTTATATTCCTCTATGGATGAAGGAACTTCGTGGCATTATAAAAGGCTCTACCTATCTTTGTGGGTGTCAGTCATGTAACTATTCTAAGGTTAGTAATTCATTGGTATACACTCTCTGACCAGACACCTAAATAATGGTTTCTAAATTTCTTAAAACCTGATTATTACTTATTTACTTATGCTTTATGTTATTAGGGTCTGAATGCTTATGAGTTTGAAAGACATGCTGGTTGCAAGTCAAAACATCCAAACAATCATATTTATTTTGATAATGGGAAGACCATTTATCAAATAGTACAGGAATTGAGGAGTACCCCTGAAAATTTATTGTTTGAAACAATCCAAACAATTTTTGGTGCACCAATTAACCAGAAAGCATTTCGCAATTGGAAAGGTAAAGAAATTCCTGACATCTCCACTTTAAGCTCAAACACACTAAGGCCTGATACCAAAGGTTGAGTTTTGTTGTTTTGGCTAGTTTGGTATTTCACTAACCCCATTTTTTTTAATTCTTGCCTACGTTCTTCAGAATCATTTCAAGCAGCAACACGTGAGCTTCAACGCATTTATGGAAAGGAACAACGAAACCTCTGAACCCCCACCCCCTTTGTGCAAACTTAACTTAGGTTAGCTTCTAGCGTGCACAGCAAGATACATCATTTTCAGTATTTTTATGTATATTTGTTTAGCTCCGTGACGTTTGGTGCATTGTGTACTTCTTTGGTCTCACTCCAAAAGATTGGAAGCTTTATGCATGCAAATCATTGAGACAAGAAGCTTTGACTGACAAAATTTATTATTATTATTATCTAGTGTCTCGAGAAAGCTAATGTTCTTGGGTGATTGAACGAGCAAGACTTGTTAATTTTGGGGCACTGGACTCGGATTGTGAAGTGTCCTGTAACTTTTTTATTCTTTAAATAAACAAGGAAAATTTACTTGTATGGGTTGGTGGATTGACGAGGGGATGATAAATAAATTTCCGTTTGCTTGTGTGTTTGTTTATTTTGTGTGAACTGTGGGAGTTGTGGGTTGTACTCGGTGCGGCACAATTTTGATCTTTAGGACGAAAAATAATGGGCCGTGATGAATACCATGAGAGAACAATTGTATCCACCTCACACCTCTAAAAAACCACATGATTCTAAAAATAAAAATCCAGGTGAAGGAAAACCATGTTTTTATTTCAAAATTCACTTCTCGACGGCAAAAAGTACTTTTAGTGATTGAAAAAGTTCCTCCCTATCATAAGACCCCTTTTATTACAATTATTTCTAATGAATGTTTAATAGTGAGGTGTAGCCAAATTTATAAGCACTGAATTTTCCCGACAATAGCATGCTAATCTTTCTTCCTCAGCATTGCCATTATATATTGGTATCCACGAAACCAAACATGCACTGTGTTAATGAAGTATATATTCACAGCATGCATAGCCCATTAGCAGAAGACAATTTTGAGATGTGAATTAACAACTCACTACTCGCCATTGATCAGCACGTTCATACAGTGAAAAAATAGGTACTTCCCAATCCCAATCAATTAGAAGTAGTTAGACATGCATTCATGACAATGACATTCAATTCTTGATTCAATATTTGTCAGAAACTACTTATCACACA
This sequence comes from Cicer cuneatum, assembly GCA_037974295.1. NCBI lineage: Eukaryota > Viridiplantae > Streptophyta > Magnoliopsida > Fabales > Fabaceae > Cicer > Cicer cuneatum. The sequence continues at coordinate 76,541,104 of JBBPBO010000005.1, forward strand.
TAAAATTAATAGACACATTGAAAACATTAAGCACAAGTCAGCATCATGATCGTCATACATCATACAAGTAATTTCTTCTTTCCTCCAATAATGTGGCCACTAACATGTAATATGTGTCAACCACAGCAAGCAGATTTTTGTGCAGCTTGTCCAGCCCCCGCTGCAGAGTCTTGGTTGATTTTGATGGTTGTTGGCTGCAATAAAAAACATCATGAAACATTCGGATTGTGAGAAAGGGAGAGACAAGAGATTTTGGGACATGGAACTATGAAGGATTAACACATGTAATTGGTGAAAGATGTTCAGATACCTCTGCTTTGTTGTCAGTGTCGGCAAGCCTTTGTTTTATGTCTCTTGCTATGGAGAAGAAAACTTCCTCCACATTTAGATTTGTTTTTGCACTCTGCAATAGAGTATTTTTCATGAGCATAACAACATTGAATTCAGGGAATTTCACATTCTGAAATAATACATCACTTACAGTTTCAAAGAATTTGATTCCATACTCATCAGCCAGTGCTTGGCCTTTGGATGTTGGCACAGCCTAAAAAGAAAGGAAAAAGTATATATAATATACAGACACGAACATCACAAACTTGCATGCATATATATACAAAGATACAAGAAAGCAGGTTCGCAGATGTTACTGACTAATAATGGACTCATGCAATGCATGGGAGACTTTATTATCATTTTAAGTACAAATAATTAAAAAAAAAAGTTCCTTTCATTTTTTTAAAAAATACATAAAAAAGTCTTAATATATTCATGATATAACAATAAATAGCAATATAATTTTAAGTTGCTGAAGTTCATAATCCACACAAAATTGGGATTCGATATTTTGACTTGTATATAAAATGTTGCAAGAATAGACGAAGGAAAGAAAAAGTAGCATGCACATATATTAATAGACACAAAATTTAGCTACAGTACACGTGGCAAAACCTATGAAGCACAGACACTGAACATGACACTGACACGTCGATATCAATAATAGTTTGAGAAGATGAATTAATTGAATGTAATAATATGTATCGGTATCGTGTCAGTGTCAAGCATGTCTTCGATTAGAAGTGTCAATGCTGCATAGAGCAAATCTGAACAAAGTCTAACAACAAACTCAGAACTCAACCCTCTGCAAACCTCCCCATCCCATTAACAAAAATGTGTAGTTTCTCAGTAACATGGTTTCTTTAACATCCTTAACGATGCAATTCAACCAACCAGTACATTTTGCATTACGGTTATGGAAATAAATTTCACAACTGTAAAGGTTGATTTTTCAAGCCCCTTTGCTTTTAGTTTTGCAGCTCAGTTGCTCAAAATCAATTTTGCACAAAGTATTTGATTTGGTCGTGTAAACCCACTCACAGAGAAGGAAGGGCTCAGAGGCTTGTCAAGGAAGGTGGCATGGGCCGACTGAGTGGGGAAAATGAAAGAGGCAGGAGGAAAAAAAATAAAGCAGCATTAAACATTGCCAACAAATTTCGCATACCCTTTTGCTTTCATCCATGTCTGCTTTGTTTCCCACCAGTATTTTGTTAACATTGTCCGAAGCATGTTGCTCAATGTTGCGAATCCAATTCCTGATATCTGAAATTATCAGAAGCTAAGTGAATATTCCAAATTGCCAAAAAAAAAAAAAAAAAAAACCATTGAAATTTTAAGAGCTTTTCACAGATCAGCAGATTTCAAACTAGAGCAACAGCAAGAAAAATTACTGTTAAATGATGCTTCATCTGTAACATCATAGACTAGCAGTATGCCCATAGCACCACGATAGTAAGCTGCAAAAAACACAAATTTTAGGAAAAGATAATTAGAATAAAGGACGCAGGGATTTAGGATAACATGGATGAATGAAATAATGGTAAAGACTAATTATATCTGGAGTTCAACTCTTGAGTCATGACACATCAATACCGAAGAAATAGCCCTAATATTCATCTTAAATTAAAGAAAGGCGCACTAGTTCTAATATCTTTAGACTTTACATTAATAACATCCAATCATGTAACCAAATAAAACAATTAGCATGGGACATAACTTTGGCGGTTCAATTTTCTGTTAATCAGTTGATTCGATGGGGGGCATAATTTTGGGGATTCCATTTTGTCATAATGGGTTGATTATATGGATTCCGAATAATTATTTCGTACTTGAACTATGAACGGTCACAGAACAAGAATTATAGTATTTCTCGTCCATTCTCAATCCTATTGCACTTTAATTTTCATCGTGTTTATCTTTTGCTATACACTATTCCTTCCTTTTTCTTTACTACCTTCTTTTTGTCTTAACCCCTCAATTCTTAGAGAAAAGGGGGCCTTAGTAATCTAGAATTTGAGCTCAAGGTAAGTAAAGTTTATTCCAGGATTGTTCCAGTCATGGATTGAACCCGGGTGCTCTCAACCAATTCAACCTTAACTGAAGTTCATTAATTCTAAATCAGGAAGTGCCATAAACTATATGCCAACTGCCAAGCAACATGTTTCAATGTGTCAATAAAATTATTAGAAGTATAAAATTTGGTTAGAGTTTGTCGGCAGATAGTTAGTTTGTTAATTCTCCATAAGCTCTATACATGGAGCATCTAATATACTCATTTACTCCCTTTTCAATCGACTCAAAATGTTGCTCAATATGTAAACTCATGATAATCAGTATGCTCTCTATCTATGCCTATGATCTTCCTCCCATTGATCAATGGATTTGTAACCATAATATTACTAAAGTTATTAATAAAAAAAGAAAACCAGTGAGGATCATAAACAATACCTGTTGTAATTGTTCGAAACCGCTCCTGCCCTGCAGTATCCCAAATTTGGAGTTTGATCCGTTTGCCATCAAGCTCAATAGTTCTTATCTTAAAATCAATGCTGCATCAAAAAGGTAAGGATGTAATGTTAGAGAAATCTCTAGCAAACAAAATTCAGCAATTTTACTCCTAAAAATGATAAAAATGTACCCTATAGTTGTGATAAAACTGGTAGTGAAGGAACCATCAGAAAAACGCAAAAGAAGGCAACTTTTTCCAACACCTGCAAAGAACAAAAACAAAATAAGTTTACTAATTGTAAATCCAAGGTAAATTTCATACAAAAGCAACACAATTATTCCAAAATTAATTAAAATACTTTGCAAAACATCAACCAAAGCTAGAACATATACAAGAAAACAAAGCAGAAAAGCATCTTGTACAAGCATTTGGACCTCTTAAAGGCCTCTAATTATATGAATTAAACAAATTATGAACAAATCACATAGAAGGTTAATTTAATTTAAACAATAACCACACAAACATGTTAAATTAAGGTCCAGCCCCAATTTGCAATGCAACCTCTTCCTACCGTAATTGCTTTCACAATTACCAAAAACAACGATTCAAATGTTAACTCAAACTAGATCATGAAAAGATCAAACATTTCACAGAGTTTAAAAACAAATCTCAACTAAAAAACAAAGTCAAATTCATCAATAATATATTAATCATTATAAAATAAATATGCCCTCGTTCTTTTTTTTTCTTTATAATTTTGGTAAATAAATAAATAAATAAAAAAGAAGGGAAAAAAAAGGTTTACCGCTATCGCCGATCAAGAGAAGCTTAATGAGGTAATCGTAATCGGCACGAGCCCTAGCCGGTGGAGCAGCCATGAACCTTCAACTTTTATTTTTTTGGTTGAAATAAAAGAATGAATCTGTTGCGTCACGAAAATGGTGTTTTTTTTTTCTGTTTGAAAATTGAAAATGCAAAAAATGGTTAGAGAGAGAGAAGTGGGAGAGAGAAATGGATCTCTTCCAAAGCTTACAAGTAAAGGAACATGGAGATTTTAGAGAGAAAATAACGGTAATTATTTTTATTTTATTTTTTTTTGGGAAAATGAAAAATAAAAAATAAAATGATTGAAATTAGAATTGACAAAAAGAGAAAGAGAAGAAGGGAGAGACAAGTTGGAAGTGTTTACAACCTTGTATTTATTATGGGTACATTAAAACTTAAAATCCACAGACCACACTCTCTTTCTCTCTCTTATTTCTCTCTCTCTCTCTAACTTTTGGTTGTTCCTCTCAACATATGTGCAAGCGCATGCCAGAATTTTCTCTTATGGAGATACAGATTTACAACGGGGATTTGATTGTTTCTTGCTTCTTCTTTTTTTCATTTTTTATTGTTTTTATAATATTTTATGAATAGGATTAATAAATAGAGTATCACACGGCTGAACATTGTAATAATCAATAATAATTGGATCTCATTTTAGTTTTTTTTTTTTTGTGTTATGAGATCTTTTTATCTTTTTACTCCGTAGATCATCTACATTATAGGTTTAAATTATGATTATTTTAAAATTAATTTGTACTTAAGCTAAATAATTTTTAAGTTGAAACTTAGAAGAGGCTAAGTTTATAATGTTTTGTGTGATGTGAATTCAAAATTTAAGTGTTTGAATATAAAGAGATAAAAGAGAGAAAATTCAACACATAATATTTATTTTGATTCACTTAATTTTAATTAAGTCCAATTTTTATCTTTGGTGATATTTTTGTGTATGATATTTGAGAAAATTTTTCAACTTCTACATCTTAATTAACCTTGTGCCACTTTGGAATTTTACAAATTTAATTCTATTAGCCTCAACATATTTACAACTTTTTTTTAAATCACCTTGAATTTTTACTACAATTAAAATCACTCAAACTTATTTTTACGCTCATAAAAGTTTATGGCCTTCCTCTGTTTATAGAGGCATTGTGTCTTCGTATGATTGTTGGACACGTGTTACAATGACATATGTTAATCTTATTTGAAGTCTTATGAACATTTTGAGTTTGAGTTGAATATGGACAACTTTAGAATGTTTATGTGTATGAGTTTTGTCTTTTATAGTGTAGGAGAAATGAAATAAACAATTCACATATTTTTATGCGCAGTTGAAAGTAGGCGTCTACAAAATATATATTTAAAATATATATAGTTAATTGGCGTGAAAAAATATATATAGTTAATTGGCGTGAAAAAAAAACTATTTAAATGATTAATGAATTTAATTATATATTTAAAATAATTTAATTAATTAAATTTAATTTAAAAATTATTTTAATAATTTAAAAAAAAATTAATTTCAATTATAATTTTTTTCTTACAAAATTTTTAAAATTTACTTTTCTCAAAAAAAGCATATAAAAATCCGAAACTTGTTTTTAAAAAAAACAATCAAAAAAATTTAAATCACTTTTTAAAAAATTTTTTGAGAAAAAATTTGAAATTTTTTTTTTTTAAAATAGACTATTATTTTTCTTGAAATTTTTTATATCTATGTTTCTCAAAAAAACTTTTTTTGAAAATATTTTCTCTTAAAAAATCGAAAAAAATTTGTCCAAATAATTTCGAAAATAAATTTTATCGATAAATTTTTTACATTTATTTTTTTCGATAGAAAATAAAAAACTTTTTTCTTAATAAAAATTGATATTTTTTTATAGAACAATTTCAAGTTTTTTTTTTCGGATAACTACTTTAAAACTAATTTTAATTAAAAATTTGTTCAAAATATTAAATTGATTTATATTTATAAATCAGTTTCAAAATTACATTGAACTTGATTTGAAAGTAGTTTTCAAGAGCTGAATCAAACTATTAATGTAGTCAAATGCGATTCAGTTTTTACACTATAAATACTCCTAGTAGAAAGTGCATAATACTTTATGCATTTCACTTTTGTTATTAATCGTTTACTTTTTACTAAAACAACAATATTAATTTGTTTGAATTGGTGGAAAAATTGAGCAAAAACAATACAAATTTTAAGTAGTTAAAATTGGAAAGGAATAATTTGTAAACAAGCTTCTATCATTTAAGTCAATAGAATAAAATAACAAAATATTTATAAATGTGACAAAATTAAAGTGTCTGAAATATTTCTATCTTTGAATTTAAAACATTAACGATGTCAAAATAATTAATGAAATTTGTTAGAGATTAAAACTAATATGAAGATTTGAACTATATGTACATCACAACGGAAAGTCAAACAATGTTGCATTAAAGCTACGTATATATGACAATGTAGCACTTAATAGAGTAAATCACAAAAGAAAAACTAATAATTTAATGTAAATACCACTTATTTATATAAATATATATATATATATTTAAATAAGTGATCTTAAAGAAAAAATTATCATAAATCACCTCTATAAGTGCTTATAACTTTTCAAATTTGTTTATAAATCAGTAGACACAACATCAATTGTATCATGACCTTCTAAACTCTGAAGAATTTACCATGAACTCCAACTCCGTATCCATGTAAAAATAAAAAAATTCTCAATCCAGTGTTATTTGTACCTAAAGGATATTAAAAAAATAAATAAAACTAGTTATCTCAAATTATTTAACAAGGTTGAGATAAAATCCTAGAATTTTGTGGTGCAATAATCTCAATAGCATTATATCCATATAGCTGCAGATGCCAAATAGGTAACAAGGATTTAAACATATTGATAGAACTTTAATGCAAGGAATAGAAAGAGAAACAGGGCATTGGCAATAATAGAAAGACATAGGCAAGGAAAATAAAATCATATACGCAAGTTATCCTACTCTCCTATGAAACACATAACATGGAAGTGCCAATTGCTATGGAAATGTTTGCTCTGTAATACCCAAGACATGAATACATGATCAAGAACTGCGTCAGTGGTCCAATTAAGTCTTTCAAAAATTAAAAATACATTTTAGTCTTTAAAAAAAATAAATCAAAACAATTTAGTAGTTAGTTCAATATTATTTTTAAAATTAAATATATTGTGTTCACTTGAAAATCTATATGATATAGGTGTCAAAATCCCTTCCTAAACGTGAAATATTTAAAAAAGGTTAAAATAAAATTTTGCTGCAAAAAAGATGTCCCTTAAAAATTATAATGTTATTTCATCTAGAGAAACTAAAAGTTTAAAATAGAAACTTTTTTGATTTCATACTGGTATGCGATTTTAAATGTATGACTTTTGTCGTGTGCTACATTTTTTTCTTTGTTCTCACGTTTTTCTTTTTCGCGCTCGCGTTTTCTGAAGGTGCGTTGTTAATCTTTTTGCTCGAGTTTTTGAAGGTGCAATCTCATCTATTGTTCATGCACTTTTTGGGTTGTTGTTGCTATTTGATGTGAATTTTTTATTTGGCATTTGCGATTTGTGGATGTTTTGTTTATTATTGACAAGATTTTCGGTTGAGCAGATTTATTCAATCGCATTAATTTTGAAGTATTTTTTTCTATTAAATGTATTTTGTTTTTTTAAAATATTTTTTTTATTGCATTAACAATATTTTATTTTTATTATTATTATTTTTTATTTATTAAATCTAAAGAAAAATAAAGAGAGTTGTTAACAAAATAAAATTGTGTTGCTATTTTATATGCAAAATATAAATGACTCATTATTTGTTTTGCCACATCTACTCAACCACACAATATATTTTTTTCTATTATATGTGTTTTATTTTATTATTATTATTTTATTTTTTAAAATATTTTTATTATTTTTATTTATTAAATTAACAATTATTATTCTCTAAATTTAAAAATAAATAAATAAAACTTAGTATATAATCGCATCTTGAAATGCAAATTTTTATTGAAAAAAAATTTTATTTTTTTAAGTGATCATATCCTAATATGCAACAAGTGAAAAATGTAAAACATTAAAATATATTTTTTAATATAAAATATAATAGTTAGTTTTTTAAAAATATATATATTTTTAAATAAAAAATCATCGGTTAGAAGATACAACATCACCTTTGTGTACATATGAAGCTCCCCTAACATTTATTGATAAAAAAACATTTTATCCTTTCTTTTTTTCTATATTTTTCTGTACTCTCTTATTTTATTCCTGTCTCATTTGGGTCTGATTTTGACAAGATCATATCAACTGGTTGATGTGAAAGCAATGGTTACTAAAATTAAAAGCCACGTATATTAGCACTCAATAATATATCCAACTGTAAGCTGTCTATTGGCCCATATCTATTAACTATCAAAACTGGTAGTTAGCTTCGACATGTTAGCTGCCAACTTGCACCTCTTGATAAGGAAAAAGGTTAAAGAAAGAAGAAAAGAAAAAAAGTTAAATTGTGTATGCAAAATGAAAAAATATGTTAAAGAGTTGTATTAATGTCCGCACAAAAATAATAATAATAATTGTTTTTAGAGGAGTCGGGTTACTTCAAGCGAGAATAAAAATACTTTTCTGATGTTAATTTAGTCAGTCATATATTTTTATGAGTTGAAAATATATTTTTCCAGTTATCAATTAAAACTATATTGCTATGTTGACTTTTTTAAGCATTTAAATGTTGATTTTTAATTTTATACAATGTTCTGCAATATTTATAGTGAACTTTATTAGAGGAATATATAATTATTTAATTATTTATTTGATTTTACAGTAATTTTGACTAATTTATAAAATTTTAAAATATTACACATTGATTTTAAAAAATATGTGCATTTTTTTCAATGATATAATAACATAATTATGTTAATATATTATAATTCTATATAAAAATCATAAAATTAGATAAAAATAAAGAAAAATAAAAATCATCAAATTCAAGATACACTAAAACCTTGTTATGCTTATATTTTATTTACGCTCAATTCTCTTGTGTTATTATTTGAGTCCGGAGTCTATGCACCAAATATAACCTTAAATGATATATACAGGGTCCAATTTTTTCATGTAGGCCGTATTGGGATCAATTTTTTAAAAGTTATATTTTTTTCTGTAATTTTAATTTTTTTTAATATTTTTTTTATGATATAATTTTTAAAATTAAAACATAATTATTAAATTATTTAAGACGACTTTGATGTTAAGAATACCAAAAATATACTTTTTTATTGAAAAACACAAACTTTAAATTTTTAAAGAATTGAAAACACAAATTTTAAACTAAAATTTATACATTATTATGTGCCATTGAGAGGGCACATGCTAGCTTTTCAATGTCTTTATTATTGATCAAAGAAAAATTACTAAAAAATATTATCTTTAATTTTGTCCAAAAAATTAAATAAAAATGTTTTTATTAGAACTTCAAAATCATTTTTTAAATGGGATGATCTATCCAAACCTTGTGAATCGAAGATCAGACAAAGGAGAGGCATCATGAAAGTGAGTCCGCCTCTTTGTACCTCAAATATTTTTAGATTTTTCAAATTTGTATTTTTTATTTAATTAATAATATTATTAACCATTTCAGTTTTTATAGTATAAATTTCACTCTTTAATTTTAATACTAATTAATTTAATAAATAAAATTATTTGATCATCTTAATATACTTGTAAGTTGTGTAATATTGTATCCATCAAAAAAATTATTTAATATAGTAAAAATAACTAGACTCAAAAGGCCTATAATTTTATTATTACTAATTTTTAAAGAATTCCATTTTAATTTTTGATTTAAGTCTCTAGATTTATTAAGCCGATCTTGTTGCGAGTTGACACGTCAGTGAGGTAAAATACTCTAATTATTTTATTTAGTTTAGTTTATCAAATTAGTTTGAAAGATTCGACCTATTATATCAACTTTAACGTTTATAAACAAATTTAAAAAAAACAAATGAATAGTGTTTATGTTTAATACGCACTCACAATTTTTATCTAACCTCCAAAGTTAGTCAAGTCTCATTAGTATATTTGTTTACAATTGATTAATTGGAAAATTGATTTCAAATCCGGATCCTATTATTTAGAATTAGTATGTGATTTCCCATATACTTAACACACACATTCTTGTTTATGATTTAAATGGGCCTTATCCAACTAATGTATGCCATGTGCAATTTGACGTCAATCAATTAGTTCCATGAAATGATGAACTAGCAACAACTAATCTTGTTTGGCAAAGAGACTGAGAGGGCCCATTTCTCTTTTTTGGCATAAGGAGAGGACCCATTTTGAGCTTTACCATTTTGTCTTCTTTCATATTTGAGGTTCCCATGGGCATAAGGGGCATGATGACTTGACGTCATCCTCACCTTCCTCCGGCTTATCACCGGCAGTCTGTTCAGGGTTCCAAACTCAATGTTGGCAACTAAACACGAGGGTTGCGCTCGTTGCGGGACTTAACCCAACACCTTACGGCACGAGCTGACGACAGCCATGCACCACCTGTGTCCGCGTTCCCGAAGGCACTCCTCTCTTTCAAGAGGATTCGCGGCATGTCAAGCCCTGGTAAGGTTCTTCGCTTTGCATCGAATTAAACCACATGCTCCACCGCTTGTGCGGGCCCCCGTCAATTCCTTTGAGTTTCATTCTTGCGAACGTACTCCCCAGGCGAGATACTTAACGCGTTAGCTACAGCATTGCACGGGTCGATGATAAAATAGAATTCATATGACAAAGTTATCAAAATAAATAAACTAACACGCTGAATAAAAAAAAATATCAATCCGCATTTCATTTGAGTTTAGATTCAAAATGGAATTCAATAGAAGAGTAAAGTAACTCTATTTTTTTTTTTTACCAACTGCAGTAGTTCTAGTGATCGACTCATTTTTTTCATATTTTTTTTTTCATTATTAACAAAAGGTAACGAATTAACAAAAGGTAACAAAGATAAAATACGAGCTTGTTTTATAGCAATCGTAATTAATCGTTGTTGTTTTAAGGTCAATCTATTCACGCGTCTAGATAATATTTTTCCTTGTTGACTAATAAATCGATAAAGTAAACTCATGTTTTTATAATCAATTTGATCCCCCGATTGGATCGGGGACAAACTCCTACGAAAAGATTGCTTGAATTTAAGAAAGAGTCGCTTAGATTTATCCATGGTTCTAGGTTCTAAATAAAAACTTCTAAGAGACCAGAGTGACATTTAATTATATATTATTTGCAATAGTTAAATCCAATATAATCAGTTTTTAAAAAAAAGTTAGGAGACAATTGCAATAAGTAGTATGTAGTGTAGGCACATCCACACATAACAAAAATGATTATATTAATTTAATTCATAGTAAAGATGCTAAAAGCATATGTGAAAAGAATGGGCCAGCAAATTAATGCTCAAAGTATATGCCAAAGAAGATCCTATGTATATGCCCCCACTCACCCTATTCCATACCCAAAAGTAACACACACATTCACCTTTATAGTTAAGAAAAACCCTTATTCCCTTGTTCTCTTTGAATGCTTGTTCATTCATAACCTTGGTACTATAGTGTTCTTATTGAATTTCCATATGGAAATTAGGATGGAAACAAGGTCATGTAGCTGTGAGATTAATGATGGTGCTGATGAAGACGAAGACATGGAACTCACGACATAATAATTAGCCAATGACAATTGCAAGTTGATTCATTAATTTGCTTTATCATTTGGGCAACTGAAGATCCTTTGGCAGTTACACTCGTACAAGATCCTTGCTCCTATCAATACTTTTATTAATTTTTGTTTCCCATATGTTTTATTCACCGGAAGTAATTATGTTCGATGTTGATCACTAAATGTAGGCTGGTCTCGAAGTCAGGATTTGGAACCAAGGTTTTTAAAATATTTATTCTATATGTATGCAATTCCATGATACAATATTATGCAAGTTATTGGTTGCTTACTAGAGATTTTAAGTTTTTTTTTGTGTCACCCTTTTGCATTGTTTTGGTCAATTTTGTTTGGTTTTATTTTCATGTAATAATTTTGTTCTGTTCTAGCATTTCAAAAGCTACTCAGAACAATGTGATAATTTGCGATATGTGACTATGAGTCTATGAGGGTATATTCTTATGCCTGCGCATTGTTCTTCGGTAATAACGTGATATGATTGATTGTAAAATATAATTAACTAATTAAGTGTCATTTGATTTCTTTGGTTACGCTAAATTGGAATATAGTTAATTAAAAAAAATAACTGACAAATGTCTTGTTGTTATTTACCATTTCTTATAAATAAATAAAAAAGCAATTATTGTGAATAAAATATATTGTGATTTTTGTAAACGTTTTTTCCGAACAAAACAGCTTAATGAAAATTTTGATTCATTTGATGATTCTTAGTCCTTATAATATTATTAATATTGTGATCAATTTGCAACAAACTTTAGACCCCTAATTTATATCCAAATAGATAACAATGTAGGATATATTTTTAGGGCCATTATCGTAAAGCCCATGGCACAATTAGGCTTGCTGTTGGTTTGCCCCAATAAAATTGTGGTCCCAAAGCGTATAAAACAAATGAAGCATGTAACCATAAATTACCTTCAATGTCTCAAAAGCCCTCATATTTTGAACGTTTATCTAATACATTTGAATTAGCTAATTCAAACAATTCAAATAGTGTTTGATCATATAACTTATAATGTATATTTTTTTTCAGTTTTATTCTTGGTAACAATTTGTGATTTGTATTATTGATCAATTTAATACAAAATCCAATTGTCGAGCTAGTTTTGAAATCATGCTTGAAACTAGTTATATTTTGCCAATTTTGTCATATTAATTGATTAGTAATGTTATAAAACCATATGAACCCTGTTCTTTTTTTTTTAGTGACCTAATCACTTAAACCTTTTAGCATCAATTTGATTAGTCAACTGTTTTAAATCAACAATCTAATACAAAATGAATCTTGTTTAATTCTAGTAAACTATAACCATCTCAAGTGATAAGAGGAATTTGAGAGGGAAATTGATTGGAGAGTTTATCACAAATTAACCTAAAACCCTTTTGGTATAAAAAAAATACCTCAATCCTAGTTTTTGCTTTTCGTATTTCAAAATTATTATTCCTCTAATCACCATCTATTCATTTTTTTTATTGACTGTGTACTATCGTCATGCATTGTAATTTTAAGATCAAAGTACAATTCTTTTATTTGTAAGTATGTTTTTGTGATCAATTCAATTAATCAAATTCAAATATTTACTATAATGGGTTAAGCATTTACTATACATATCTATATACACACCATTAGTAGGAATTTAATAATAGTTAGGATTGCATTCTTTTATGCTAAAATCAAGTGTATGTCACATGTATGATTAATTAGTTTAATTTTTTTGTTATATCGATCTGTATATCTATACCAATAGTTATGTATTTATAGGAGTATTCACGATGAAGCCTAACATATATATTTTTGGTATTGCGAGTTAAGTGCACGTGTTCTCCATGTTTGAGCACTAAAACCTCCAAGTTCTTCACAAGAGTGATGATGATTGTTGCTTAGATGGTTGATTCTTTGGTGATTCGATGTTATGCCAACGTTTTATATCAAATTTAGTGCATAATTCCTCAATTTCCTTTAGTTGATGGTGAAATTCGAAATATTTAAGTTCCTGGAAATTTTCCAGAACTTCATCAAGTTCATTATCATCTTTGTCATATTTGTAGTGGTAGATCTAAATTTTATGTAGTAAAATTATTTTTCGTGTTATTTCTTCATTTGTAACTCAAATTTGAAAATTGAAAAACCAAAGTAGCTTAAAAAACGAGAGGAATCTAAATATATAAAAAAAAAAGTTAAAAAGTAGAGGTGTAAATAGCAAATTCTGGTGCAAATAGCAAAAGACAGCTAAAAAACATCTAGAATTTTCTTTTCTTTTCACCATTCAATTCTACACTATTTATCACTATTGTAACACATTTTTCATTGAGAGATCTTTTAGTCATTCTATACCAAATTATGTATTTTCTAAGTTTAAATTTTCCTTTGTCTGCTTTTTTTCTTTAACATCATATCCAAATTGTCCTGTTTGACATTATTATTTGAGTGTGTTTTTGTTGGTTTATTTGTTTCTTATTTGTCTTTAAAATTTCATTGGATTTATCATGGAGTTTCTTAAACTTATGATAAACAAGAAAGAAATAAACCAAAAAAACTACACTCAAATAGAAATGCTAAACAAGACAATTTAAATATGATGCTAAAGAAAGAAAAAAAAATGTCAACACTTAGAAAATGCATAAATGGGTATAGAATAACTAATGGATCTCTCAAGCAAAAATGTGGTACAATAGTGATAAATTGTATAGAATTGAATGGTGAAAATAAAATTCTAAATTTTTTTGTTGAGGACAAACGAGAAACAAATAAACCAATAATTAATTGAATAGTGGAATAAACTTATAAATAATAAGAGTAATGTTGTGTAAAAATAATTATATACTAATTGGCGCTCCATTCGTCCATTTTTAGTTTTCAATGCAACATTAATTATATATTTTTTCAATTGTATCATCTAATCAATATAATGTAATGTAGATCACTTTCAAACTATTATTTTTCATTTTACATTTACGATGATAGAAATACAACAATAGTTAATAAGGGTAATAGAGTAAAATCACCACTCTATTTTTTTCACTCATGTTGTTTCATACAAAGTGTCTCATTTACACTTTTTTTCCATGTCTTAAACTATTTTTAAGTAATTAACCTACTAACTAAGGGGTTGCAGTTCTTAGAACTGAGTTATATCAAACTCTAATCAAGTGACATAAGGTTCATGGTAGATTTATAATTCAAAAGTTTTTATATTTAACTATGACACTATTTGCAAGATGATATGCTTTATTTATAAGTTATGCTAAATAGCACTCGTGGTCCCTTAACTTAATTTCAGTTAACGATTAAGTCTTTTATCTTTTTTTTTTCTTTCCATTTTGGTCATTTATGTTCTTAAATAATTTCAGCGTTACTCTTTAAGTGGAGTTCCGTTACAAAAAAAGTTAAAAAGTCAATCATCTGTTTTCTCTCACGTATCTGTTTATGTTGTTTGATTTAGGTTATCATTTCTTCCATTCACTTTCTCCCTTCACATTTTCTTCTCTCTTCTTCTCTTCTCCCTTCTCATCTCCCTTTCATGGAAAATCATAATAATCCACAAGACACCTTTAAAAAAGGCACTTTGTAACACGGTAATCACAAAATTTAGATTGCAATTCACAAGGTGAAACCCTATAACCAGTAATGAAAGACGAACCCCATTCGAAGAAAACCAATGAAGGAGACGAAATCGCAGCACCACTTGGACTGCTTCTACTCCATAAACCAATGAGACTATCCCATTCGTGAAGAGTATTGTAGAGAAATCTATAAGGGATTTTACCTTTGCCCCATTTGGGAATTAGGGTTTTGGAACCCCATCTTTGATCGCAAAGGGTGAACCATAGTTTAGCATCTTTGGAACAGAGTGAAGCGAATTGCATTGAGGTGCAGGCAAACGTAGCTATCTTTGTGGGGCCCAGGACTGAGATGATGCGAAGTTGAACATCTTCGGGAAAATCGCTGAATGAAAATGAAGAACAAGAAGCATGTTCGTTGTTGTGTGTGAAATCTGATTCATTAAGAATCTTCGCCATTATTGCTGAATTGAAAGATAGAAAAGTTGTTATGATAAATAGAGTTGAGTTGGGTGTGAGATGATAAGGGAGAAGAGAAGAAGAGTGAAAAAAACGTGAAAGAAGAAAGTGAATGGGAGAAATGATAACCCTAAACCAAACAACAGAAACGTAAGAGAAAACCAAGTGAAAAGAAAATAGAGGATTGACTTATTGACTTTTTAACTTTTTTTGTAACGGGACCCCACTTAAAGGGTAACGCTTAAATTATTTAAGAACATAAAGGACCAAAATGGGAAGAAAAAAAAAAGATAAAGGACTAAATCATGAACTGAAATTAAGTTAAGAGATCACGGGTGCTATTTAGCCTATAAGTTAATAAATAAAGTTTTTATAATTTGCAAATTTTTCTTTATATTTTTACATTAATATGCACTTACAAGAATAAAGTGTCACAATCTTAATTGGAAAAAATGTAAATATTAGTTATAAATATATTTTTATATCATTTTATATTTATTAGTTAGTTCAACTGATAATTTTATTAAACACTTTAAATTTAATCTGTTATCCACTAATTTTTATATCTCTTATTTAATCTATTTATATTGTTAGTTAGATTTTATTTTATGTTAGTAAGTAATAGGAAGTAAAGGTGTTTGCGCTACGGTTTTGATCGTTTGAAGCAAAAAATAATATGATTTAAATAAAAAATCGCATGCGATCTGGTTTGATTTAAATGACACATTTTAAAAAATCTTACCCAATTCGATTACAAGCAGTTTAGTTTGAATCAGTTTTTGGGTATCCAAATTACAATTATAAAAATACATTAATATTAATATTATAAAAATACGACAAAATAGTAGATTTGATGCAAAATGTAATTATAATATAATATAATAAAATTTAACACTGCACAATAACAATTATTAAGTATGTTGGAAACATATCAAATAGATTAATTTTAACTAATAAGTCTTATTATGAAAAATGTTAAAAGCAACAAATAATATTTAAAAAAGGAAACCAAAATACGATTCGTGCTATTTTTAACAAAATAACATTAAAAACTCTAATAATATTTTATTTTGTGCGGTTTTTTATTTTTTTGGGATCAATTTGCGGTTTTACTTTATATTGATTTGGATATGAACACCCATAACAAAAAAGTTGATTGTTTTCCTCTTATTTATTTATCGTATTCATTAATATATTCAATAATTGAATCTCTTTATCCTTGCTTCTTTTTGCATGATTCCTTTGAATCATCGTTGTAAAACTTCTTTCTTTTTCTTTTACATGAAAATGGTGACTATATTTTCTAATTGATCAACCTTTATCAATCATCCTTATTTTGTCTTCTTTTTTGTCTTTTTTTTTAATGTATTTCGTAACCACTTTTGTGAATTGCGATGATGACTCAACTTATGCGGCGGAGGTCTACAATTCACCCTCCATCATCGAATAATCTCAATTATATGCCAAACATGCTTGATCCATAATTTATGCACCATGGATGCAATCTTGGACATTCTTTGGTGACTCTTTGTCTTACCAGTGACAATTTTCGTTCATAGTACATGTCAATGGTCACTCCGTTCCAAAAATAATCAAGGGTTCATCTAATTCTCATTTCTTCGTAAGATCAATTTTTTTGCACAAGATCTTTATAACATTGTGGTGATGTCTTGGATCAATCATTTTCTTGATCCAAAAATTGCATAGAGTGTGGTAAGGATGGACTCAACTTTTTAAATTTGGACAAAATTGAAAGACTGAGAAGACATCTTTATAATCTCTTGTTAACAGAAAAAAATATACATGTCAAAACATTGTGATTCTTCTATTGCTCGATATTACACTCACGTAAAGAAACTTTGACAAGAATTGGATTTTTTTTCCTTTTCCCTACTTGTACTTGCCATATTTGATGTTCTTCCAACCTTATTTCTAACATAAAATATTGTTAGGTCGATTATGTGATTAGATTTATTAGGGGTCTTAATGAGCAATTCAATCACGTTTCATCTCAAATTATGCTTATTCAACCCTTTCCCAAAATACCAACTATTTGCATTATAACACCAAACTGGTTGCTGCTATATTCAATCTTGTTGTCAAAATTCTAAAGGTATAGGAGGCTATTCTAAACCAGAAAAGTGTGGATGGGGTACAAAGATTTGTACTCATTGCAACAAGATTGGTCACACTATTGATGTTTGCTTTTGAAAACACAGGTTTCCTCCTCGCTACTTTATTTAAAGAAGGGGTGCTATAAATAGTTAAAACAATGACGTTCATGCTCAACAAGACGAGTATAAATCAATTCATATAGAAAATCTCAATCATTAAACCAACATTAGGTTTACTCTTTTATCAACATTAAGTTATTTTATCCCTTATACAAGGTTCAACATCAACACCAAATCCCACTGTGAATTATTTGACCTTTATCAACACCAATTCGCATAACGTTTTTTCCAATATTAACACCAATAATAAACCTATTTGTTGGTTGTTAGACATTGGGGCAAAAAACCATGTGTGTCATTTTATTATATTATTTCAAACTAAAATAAAAATAATTCATGTTACCTTAAAACTCCATGACTTTTGTTCTCGATTGTCACTTAATTTTCATTGCTAAGCATTGTGTAATATATGACATTATGACATACATTCCCAGGGGATGATTGATGCAGTCGAAATCTTTAACGAATTTTATATTCTCACCTCTCATTTTGTTCAATTATCTCATCTTAACACTACTAATAACCTTATTAATAAAAAATGTTCATACTATAATAATTGGCACTTGCATTGTGACCATCCTTATAATGATAAATTAGTTCATCTTAATAAAGAGTTTGATTTTGTGAATACTATAAGTGTGATATTTCTCGTGATACTTGTTTCTTCGCTAAACATAAAAAAAAAATTCCTTTTGATGAGAGTGTTTCTATATCTCAAAATTGTTTTGATTCAATTCACATAGATATATGGGGACCTTTGTGTATACTTAGCAAAATTATATTGTTGAACGAAAACATCAACCCAAAGTTCATTTATGTTTTTTGAGTCATGTTGTGTGTCTCATTTAAAAGATTTCCCACCCACATTATTGTCATTTAAAACTTCTCCTTATCATGATATGTGCAACTCTTCTCCGGATATTAAGTGTTCAACAATTTTGGTTGTTTTTGTTATCGGTGGACACGCGCCCGAGAACCGATGCAAAATCGAGATAAACGATCTATGAAAATGTCTCATGGGAGGATTTTTTATGGGTTGTCGAGTCAATGGTTTCTCATTTTAGTTAATAGTGGACTTACACGGTCGATATCAGTCCATGAAATTGGAACCGTCGACAACTGAAATTGGTCGATCTTCAATACATATCATAGTTTTATCCTTCAAATTTAATTATTATTTGATATTTTTTCCAAAAGCTTATCGAGATTCACACTCATAATGCTCGAGTAAGATTGTTATTGTATATGGCACAATAAGACTAATGCTTTTTGCTTTAAAAAGTGGAAATAACCATTTATTTAATTATATTTATGTTTTGTGAAAATAATTATTGGTAGTATTTCTCATTCTTCTACATTCTTATTTTGTTCTTCATCGGACAGAAAGACAGGTTGAGAGGAAAACGAGTGAGAAATAGAAGGATGGTAAACGAGAAATGAGTAGACACACAACCACAACAGTGGTTATTTCAAAGCCAACTCACGATTGGTGTTGATGTTAAGAAAAAAGAAGCACAACGCAACAACATTTCATTTCAAGGAAAAAACATAAGCATGTGGCACGAATGTGAACTTTGAAACGTCTGTGAATTGGTGGTCAAACAATTATTAATGTGTTCCTCTATTATTTATTTTCTCATACTTATCTGTTTCAGATCTATGTTTCTTTTTAATTCATCTATTCATTTCCTTTTAATTCTTGTGGAGTTTTTTTAAGAAGGCGTGTGAATGATATGAGGAATGTTCTTTTTATGTTTTGGATTTAATGATCTTTGTCATAAGATTGTGGTTTTTGAAAGTAAAATTTGAACATGTTAAAATTAAAACCGTATAAATTGAACCAACGAATTTGACATTTGACTTACCCGAAGAAGCAAATGGTTGGAAATGGATGTTGTATAACAAATCGTGGTTTCGAAAAGATATCATGATTTGGTCCGAACCGACCGATTGTCCACCCTTAGTTTGTGTTATGCATCTGCCTTAAAATCTCATAAAATTTAATTGGTGTTTGTTTAAGAAGATTCAGTTATCTTAGATTTAATTGTAGTCTAAAACAATATATTTTGTTTGATCTTATAAATAGGAAACTTTCAACTAATGTGATACAATTTTATTTGACAAAAAAAAAACTTATTACAATCATCTACCTATCAGACTCTTCAGCTACCACACTAAATACATTATACTTCTGCATAACATTTTTATGATTTAATACCTTCAACTACACCATCCAATTCCATTACTTTGTCTTTAAATCACGACAATTCTCACACTAATGATGGCATCCTTTATGTTGGCAACTTTATCATCGTAAGGTCTCCCAAACCTAAAAAACTCCATCCTATTTAAAGGATTATCACTACAATTTGTTACATATACATTATTCTTATGTTTCATCAAACAAAGGTAATCCTTACCCTTTATCTCATTTTATTTAATAAGATAATCTTGTGCATTCTCACAAATATCCTTACTTTGAAAATCTATATTTAAAATAAACAAACTTCTCACGTGGAGGCAATTGGCAATCCTACTAAGAAATAAGTCATTAAAATCGAATTATATTGTCTCATTAACAATGATACTTGGGATTATACTACTCTGCCTCTTTAGAGAAAGTCATAGAATGCAAACAATTTTTTAAAATTAAATATAGTGATGATAGTTTTATTGAAATGAATAACACCAAATTTGTGGCTAAAATTCGGCTCAAACTAAAGGTATTGACTACCTTAAAACTTTCAGTTATGTTTACAAAATAACAACCATTCACATTTTACTGTCTTTGAAAACTTCTAATAATTGGTTTCTATACCTATTGGATATTAGTACTTTCTTTCCTAGTATAGATTTGGAGGAATACATTTATGTGAAACTTCCTCTGAACATTATTACTAATAAAAATAACAGTTTCTGCAAATTAAATAGATTTACGGTCTTAAATACACCAACAAATAATAAAATGTTAACTTTTTGTTATTTTACATAATCATCTTTAATGTATTTGAAGTGTCAACTAAATGTAATAAGACGACATTATAACATAAAAGGACACTCTTCGAATCCCGTATAGGATGTTTGTGAAATGACACCAACATCGATCACTTAAAACAAGTCAATATTATTTTAGATCAAAAGTTTAGTATTAAGGACTTTTGAACCTTGCAATATTGTGCAGGTTTTAAAGTAATGTACAAATTATTTGCTATGTTATTGTTTTGACGTATTGTACAAAATTTATACTTTGGAATTTATAAACTTTGTTTTCATATTTATTCTCAAATACCGTATATATACATATAGATAATAAATAGTTTGATTAATTGATTAATGTCGTTCATACATTTGAAATCAATGCCCACACAATAAAATACAAAAAATTACTAATTTACGTTATTTTTAAGGTTAATTATTCTATCAAGTGACAAATTGATAATTTTAAGAGTTGAATTATTGTTATCTAAGTATAAGATATTCGTTTTATACATTTGATAAAGAGAAGTTGAATAATTAAATATTTATTAAATGAGTACTGTCAAAAATTATATGTGAAACTGCACGAGAGGTGAATAATTAAATAATTGTTTAATTACTTATATGGAGATATTTTTATTGACATTTAAAATAAAAAAACCTTTCAATATTTTGAAATATGAAAAATCACAAAAAACTATTATGACGTATACTATTGCTTTAAAAAAAATAAAATTTTATACATTTTTAATACTCAATTTTTTTATATATATAGACCAAGTACTCAAAATTTATGTGTCTCCCCCTAAATTAAAGGTTTGAATTTAGACCAATTTTACAAACCTACAATCTTAAAATAAAATATATGAATTAAAAAAGTTGCTTTTATACATGTGTGACGATTATAATTTTATTTAAAACAAAATAATTTTGATTAAGATAAAATGTTTTTAATTATATTATACTACACAATTACTTAAAATATAAAAATTAGGTACACAAATGATTTTTGCAAAATTGAAAATAAATCACTCTATTTCAAAACTAAACCGCGAAAACAAGGAGAATGAAAATTAAAATGGAGCTAAACGGTGAAACTTAATAAGTGGAAATTTCATTTGAGCGCGCAATGAAAAGTAATTGGAACAGATTCGATCCAATTTACAGGACAAAAAGAATCTCAGCCATCCATCACCCACATCATCCTCAAATGCGTTCCAACCAGCTCATCGATCCGCATCATAACCGAATCAAAGTATGACCGTCTATCTTATGTCCCTATGACAATGAAACGCAACGGATAAAACAGTTCCACGTCATCGATCCGCGGTTAACCTCATTAACCAATAGAAACACGAGAATCTTATTATATATATTACATCACCGCTCCTTCCAATAATCATCAACACTCATCTTTATTTCCAAATTTCCCAATTTGAAACCCTAATACTTTTTTCAACCAAATTCCCAATTCTATTCAATGGCGCCAAAGGGAGAGAAGAAGCCAGCAGAGAAGAAGCCCGCAGAGGAGAAGAAGACGACAGTAGCAGAAAAAGCTCCGGCGGAGAAGAAACCCAAGGCTGGAAAGAAGCTTCCTAAGGACGCAGGCTCTGCTGCCGCCGGAGACAAGAAGAAGAAGAGAAACAAGAAGAGCGTTGAGACATACAAGATCTACATCTTCAAGGTTCTGAAACAAGTTCACCCTGACATTGGTATCTCAAGCAAAGCAATGGGAATCATGAACAGTTTCATTAACGATATTTTTGAGAAGCTTGCTCAAGAATCTTCAAGACTCGCTCGCTACAACAAGAAGCCAACAATCACTTCTAGGGAAATTCAAACCGCGGTCAGGCTTGTTCTGCCCGGAGAATTGGCTAAACATGCCGTCTCCGAGGGTACAAAAGCTGTGACCAAGTTTACAAGTTCCTAAACTGACGATTTAGTGGTCCTTTGTTTGGATCATGTTTTTGTGGTTGTTATGTTACTGGATCTTCTTTTAGGTACTATTAGATTAGATATTTCAATTAGTAGATTATTTTTTTCTTTCTTGTGTTTTAATTTGTAACTGAAGTTTGGGATGTTGTTGATCCTTTTTGTGTATTAAAAAATGGTGGAATTAATGATATTTGGACTTGGAAATTGTTTGTGTCTTTTTACAAATTGTTGTTGTTGGCAAAGTTATGTTTAGCGTATTTAATTCAACTTTCGATTGGTTGTGACTTGGAAAAAGTTTTCTGTGTGGATTCTTTTCTTTTGTTGCACGTTTTAGCCTTTTGAGAAATGTTGTATCTTGTGAAATTGTTTCCATGAGAAGGTTTTAATTGGTTTGAGTAATTTTATAAAAGCTTGTGTTTGGCTTTAAAAACGCTTGGTCATTGACTTCATTCTTTGCATGATTTGGAACTTCTTGATGTTGCTAGCATATGAGCTTGCGGTCATTGGGGTAGTGAGACCCAAATTGTGGTAGCAACCAAATAGACATTTGGTGATAATGCTTGAAGGTTCTGTTTTGCGACAGTAGTGTTGATTGGTTGTTTTTGAATGAAGGGGACATGACCATAACATATAAGCACTCATGTGGAATGTAATCAGTTATGTGTTGGTGTTTGTAACTACTCAGTGAACATATATACTGTACTATTAGTTAGAATTTATTATAACAAATACATAATCTCTTTTGCTTTTTTGCAAAATGAAAAAACGTCATGGACTCCCACCATTTTGTGCAAGTTTATGGTTGACTTTAATTTACCACGAGTTCACCTACTTTTATTCCTTATCTTGATTTGCATTTATCATTCACGCAATGGTGAACCCATATTTATCATAACTTACGATCATGACTTGGGTTTTATTTATCACCCATCCCATTTGTATTCACAACAAGGTAACATAGTGCTCATTGCTCAAGATATGTCAATAAGGTAGACTGTGTTAAAGAGATTCAAACAACAAGGTAATTTCACCACTTCTGTGATTTTTACATCGTTTTGTTTGCATATTTAACTTCTCTATTTCAATTAATTTTGTTTTGTGGATATTTACTTACTTCTTGCACTATTTATTTTCTTTTATCTAATTGTTACAGATTTTGCTTTGCTTGCATTGTTTGACTAATTTCTAGGGGACTTTTGAACATTACTCTTTTTTGAACATTATATGGTTCTCAAAAGATAGAAAGGTCTCACCATATTCCCACAATTCTTTGTAGAGTAAATCAATATTTTAGTCTTTCAAAGTGTATGACCTGTCACTTTGGTCTCTAATTCAATTCTAATTCAATTAAAAATCTAAAGTAGTTATCGAATCATAAGAATGTTAGTCAGTTTATTCGTTAACATTATAACAATCATTGACTATTTTGACAATAAATTATATTTTTCAAGTAATTTTATGATAGTAAATTGCATTTTTTAGATACTATTTTGATAATTCGATAATTAATTTGAGTTTTTAATTGAGTAAAAAAAATGATAGAATATTTCTTGGTATATGATAAGTATGTATACAGGTGACATTTGGTATGGGGAAGTATAAAACTTGCCCATCATAGTCAAATGGTCTTTTTACTGGCACTACACTGTTGCATTGATGCATCTATTTATTCACATTTATGAAATATACCCAACATTTACAAAATGTGTTTTATTTTTACACCTCCCATATTTAATTAATTCACTTTTCATCTATTGGTTTATGAAAGTGGGCCATGAATAAAGCTCTTCCAAATACAAAGCCTTCTGAATTGGATCGTCATCTATGGCGTCACTAATTTTGTTTTTTTCAGTAGCTTGCATTACTCGTAGTATCTACATGTTCTAAATGATGAAAACTATATAAGAATTTTTTTTACTCAGTTTTTAATTTTTCTCTCTTTATTTATGATTTTTACACAGTATGAATTTGTTTGAGAAGAGAACGTATACAACATGTTGTTGCCTGACGCAAATAAAGAATGAGTTGATTTGGATGAGAATTAGAGTAAGGATGAGGAACAATATGTGGTGTT
This sequence comes from Cicer cuneatum, assembly GCA_037974295.1. Taxonomy (NCBI): domain Eukaryota; kingdom Viridiplantae; phylum Streptophyta; class Magnoliopsida; order Fabales; family Fabaceae; genus Cicer; species Cicer cuneatum. The sequence continues at coordinate 76,565,704 of JBBPBO010000005.1, forward strand.
GTACATGAGTTTCATTTTTTGAAATGTAGAGAGAGGATATGGAAAGTGTGTGTGAGTGGTTTTGGATTTGGAGTTACCGTGTTTACATTATAGAGAGAAAGGTGAAAACTAGGGTTCTAGATTTTTTTCTTCAGACAATAAAAAAAATAAGTGTAACAAAAATTAGATGAAAAAAAAAAAACAATTAAAAAAATGATGAAGTTGCTGACAACTTAAAACGTATCAAGAATTAAAAAAAAATGACAACTTATTCAAATGGAAAGAAACATAAAGAATTATTATATAATAAAAGAAAAAGAAAGATACGGTTACACATTGATAGTGTATATTAAATCTGTAAAAAATAAATGATTAAAAATATAATTTTATCTATTAATTTTTTTCAATGATTATGTATATCATTCTCAAAATATTATAATTCATTTTACATTTATGATATTAAAAAATATTGTACAACAATTATTAGTAAAAATAAGTTGGTAAAAAATTTCTTTTCAACTTTTTTTTTAATCATTTTTAAATGTAAGATAAAACAAAAATGACATTAATTATGAGATACTAATATTAAATCCTAGGGAGATTAGTTATAAATTTGAAGCGAATTTTTATTCTTAGTCTAACTTAAGTTATAAAATATTTTTATATGCTAATAATAGAAAAATAAATAATTAAATACATAAGTTGGTTTGTTAATTTAATAAATAGTTTTTTATATCAAATCAATTTTCAATTACGTAAACGATGACTAACTCATATGTTGAGACAAAGATTCAATTTTAAGTGTTTTAATGATCAACAAAATCAAATTAATTAATCAGTTAATTATGATTCTAATTATAAAGTATTTAACATATTTTCTTGAGTGTTTTGTGAATCTAAGATAGATTTCAAATACTTCAAATTAAAGAGAAGGATCAAAAGAAAGAATCTAGTACTGTAAATGAAGAAACATTAAGACTCTTTGTATATATGTCAAGATCGATCTTGAACCCTTCAAAAATAAAATCCTTCTATTAAATTACTTACGCTCAGACCTCAATAGAAGGAGATTTGTATACAAATCACTTTTGAACAAACAGAAAATGAACAAGTGCAGAAACCATAATCAGAATCCATTATAGTCAAAATAGAAAGAGCAAACATACTTCAATCATCAAAAGCTTTATGAGAAAAACTTATATTTCCAAAAGACCAAGAGTCACTAAGATAAACATGCACAAGACTGAACAAGAGGAGAAATTGCATCACTAAAAGATGTGATGAAAGTCTGCGTCAAAAAATCTGAAACAGAAGGACAGACAGAAAAATTTCAAAATTGGAAACGAACAATGTTTTGGAGATTAGCAGAAACAGTCTTTGTTCAATTGTGACACATGCATATAAACTCATAGCCTTTACAGTATGTCTTCCTAACAACTATATGAGCTGACAAGGATCCTAAAAAGCCTATAAAAGGAACTCCAAGGCAAGGGAAATAATCATTAGATTTAAGTGCAATCAATCTCCATAAAGTTCATCATTCTTGAGTGACAACAAGCTCGAAAAAACAGCAAGGCTTCAGCTTTCTGTTACCAACATCAAAGATCAAGCCTCGAAATCTGATTGCTCAAAACAGAAACTCAAACAAGTGTTGAGAAACTGCTGATCAAATCAATCTCCTCTAAACAATTACTTATAAAACTCAAACACTATAGAGTTAGAGATAGTGTGAGGAGTCTTGTAAAAATCCTTGTGAGTAAAAAAGATAAGTGTTAAGATACTTCCAAGTGTTGGAGAGTATAATGTGATATTTCTTTCAAGTGAAAGATAATCTGGTGTAATGGATCAAGGTTGATCAGTTGTGCGAAAAACATGAACAATTTTGTTTTGACCAAATTAGTAAAAAAGCTCACAACATTGTGAGGATTGGACGTTGCCCACGTTGGGTGAACTAGGATACATCGTTGTGTGATTTTTTTTCTCTCATCTTCATTTTAATTATCACGTGCACATCATTAATCACATATCAAAGTTTTATTTATTTCTGACCAAAATCAATCTGCTTTTGTTACTTATCAAACCAAGATCAATCTTGAGTTTCAAAATACATTGCAGAAATTTTGTAAGGTATCACAATTCAAACCCCCTATTTGTTGTGATCAACATTGACATTTCATCATATTCGTTACACAGGAAAATAGTCCATATAAAAAGTGAAACAAAAATAATATATTTCCTAATTAACACATAAAATAATTAATGTTTTTTCAAAAGTTGGAGTCCCAATTGATAAACAACGAAAGTGTGCAAATAAAACTATTCAGCATGTATCTCTTTTTTTAATATCACTCATTCAATATAAAATATATTAATTCAATGGTTAAAAAAGCTACTTGACTATAGGGACAAGTTTTATCCTTCACCGTACTAAATACTAGTCAATGTTGTTGTCTCATAATCTTAGGGGGATAGTGACAGAGCTTGGTTTTTAAGTTGTTTGTAACTCTGTTTTGTTGTTGTTCCTCTTTATGAGATTGATTGATTTTCTTTTTAAGTCATCAAATAGACAAGTTTTTCAAATAGGCATATCACTTTTAGAGCTCTGATTATAAAAGGCAAATTAATTTAAATTGTTTTATTTAAATAATTAAAAATAGTATTCCTCGCATAAAATTTGTTTCGTGGAATGCACAGATAACACACTAGTTTTGAATAAATTGTCTTTTTTATTTTACAAAAAATAAGAATTTATTCATCCACTGAAATCTCACAAGTATGAGAAGTGCACTTTTAACATCAAGACATTTCAAATTTCTGTACAAATTTAGTGGCATCCAAACTTTTCACCAAATACCACATCATCATTATCCAGTTATAATCTATACAATATATATAGAAATAACGATAATATCTTGAGCCGATTTATAGTCCATACAAATTGGCTTACTAAAGAAACAAAGTTTTAATATTTATAAATTATTATATGTCTTGTAATGTTTCAGTGACATAATACAATATTTTAATGCCGGAAATCTTGAGATTAAATATTATCAACCCCGAATAATTTAATGCGGCTTTAGTAACATCTAAGAAAATTTTAGCAATCTTTCATCTTCTAACAATAGTCTTTCATAGAACTATTCCTAAACAATTGCATGATAAAAAATATCAACTCAATTACAATTTTTAAATTTCTTTAAATCTTTATTTTATTTATTTGTTTATGTCTTTTTTAAATAAAAAATATCCAAGTCTTTTAATGTGATATATGTTTTTCCTACACTCACCTTTAATTGATGGCAGCAAATTTCTTATAAATAACAATGACAACACACAATTATCTATCTATATTACAATGTATTCTAAACTTTGATGAATCTTACGCAAGCATTTGGGTTAATCTCATACAAGCATTGTGCCTATGTGGCTTTTCTAGAAAAGCATCTCATCTCATTATTTCTTATTCTATCTAATAATGCACCTAATTAAGTTTGCGATATCAAAACTTTTCACCCTTTCATATTCTTTTGTGAAAATATAAAATCAACATTAACTTATATAAACTTCTACTCCATATTTTTTTTCCTTCATAAAATGATCCCTCGATTTCTAAATTTTTAGAATAGTATTGAATGTTACTTGTATTGTGATAAATTCTTCATTTATTTGAGTATAGTTTTACTCATATGAATATTGTAAGCAAATTAAATATTATTGTTTGTTATTTAGTTATAGGTAAATTGACCTCAATAATTTGTTTATTAGTATTGAAAATTGATGTGACTATGTTTTTATAAAAAATGTTTTTATTTCTCAAAATAACTAAATTGATAAATTTAAAATTTTATTACTTATTTTAAAGATATGAAACTACAAATTTATATTGTCAGGTATATTTTGAATAATTTTTTTTAAATATTTAAATTTAATATTACAATCAATTCAAATGAATTTACTCTTCAATGTAGATGTATCCTAATTAAATCATTTCTTAAAAATGAATTTTTTTAAGAAAAATATCAAACAGTCAAATTATTTAATCACGATGTTGTTATAAAAAGGCCAACGAAGAGGAGAAACATCACCAAAGATGAAGGTGTTTTTGAGGCAAAACCAAAATTAATTCATTATAGTTGAAGTATGTGTATTTATGCAAGATCATGTGGTCATTTTTAAGTATCAAGATTGATTTTATAAAAAAATCTGGATCCATCTCATGTACACATCAAGACAAAAATACACTTTTATAAAACATGAAATGATGAAAGATTCCACAAAGGAATGTCAAAACTAGATTGATGACATAATGATTGCAGAACATCCTGATTGTCTTATTAAAAGACAAATGAATTAGTTTTGGGATCACTAAAAGCTTGTCCTTGATTGATATAATTCGCACATGAGTCACCTAAAAGTAAACAAGGTTCAAGAAGTTAAATTGTGAAAATCCACTTGCAAAAAAACTTATCCATATTGATTAGATGGAAACAAGTATAAAGCATTTAATTGAAGTGCAAAAAACACTATTGACATGACATATGCACATGCTTCAGACTTTAAATGGTCCCAATGGTCCTTTGATAATGCACACTCACATTACCTTCATTTAAAGGCAGAATGTTCTGGGTTGATCAAGAATGTTCTTGACATTTACTATAAACAAGAGGAAAATTGAAGAAAGCAAGATTGACATAAGGCATTAATGGCATCAACTATATTCATTTTTAAAATGAATATTCAAGTCTCTCTTCCTCTATAAATAGAAGATCAATTAGAAGACAAATGCAATAGTTTCCAAAGCAATCAATCGACACTTGATCATTTAAGCTCAAGATGTAAAACTCTTATCTCAAGTAAAACTATAGTTCTCCCACTGTATTTGTGGATTATCTTACTAAGTTATTGCAGCTAATCAATCTCAAACAAGAGTTGAAAAGTTTTTAGATCCCAAACACTTTTATCATACATATCATTTGGTAAAACAAGTATATCTCTTAAGTTAAATTGAGTGCATTGTAAAAATATTTTCTTGTTTGAAATGTACTTGTAAAAATCCTTTTGAACTGAAAGATGATTATATAAATTTCTTTATATACTACAAGGCAAAACATTCTAGTGCTGAGCACATTAGTAGAGAATCTCACAAATTGTGATGACTAGACGTAACCCATTTTAAGTGAATTATGATACATTCTTGTTGCTCATGTTTTGGTGAAAAATAGATTAATAGGTTTAGCTAGGATATTCTAGTTCATTGTCTTGTTATCAAAAAGTGTTAGTCTAAATATTGATCCAAATATAGTATTGTGATTGTATGGATTATGGATTGTGTAAAGCATATATATTTTATAATTTTTGGATGAGTTCACTAACAATGCTTTCTGCACAAAGTTAATAGACGAGTTATGTTCTATGAAGGCTAAAACTATTATTTATATTTTGAAGGTTTAATAATGCATACATATTAGTAACATCTTTTGCATGTTACAAGAAACATAAGTTGCTAGCATTTATATGTCATAAAAAAATACTGGTAATATTCATTTAATGTTACTAATGATAAGTGTTACTAAAGTCATTTAGTAACATAATATTTACCTTATATTTGATGAAATGTTACTAAATATAAATGGGAACACTTTTCTAGATTTAGTAACATTTTTTATATGTTACTAAATTTGAAATGTGTTGTAGTGTACAAATGCTGTGGTGCCAGTTTTTGTTGCAGAAAATAGTATTACTAGAGATAATAAATATTATAGTGCCTCTTTTTGGAACTATACATAGTACTTAGATGATAAAAGTCTAATCATTTTTCAAAAATTCTTTATTCTATAATAAAAAATACATTACTTCGTCTATTTTTTACCACATAACTCTTATTTATCATTTGTTTCTTCAATTGTTTAGCCTTCTAATTATGGATTTAATTTTTTTAAATGTGATTTTACTCTTGAAAAATGGATTATACAACTTCATTTGGGGATAGAAATTTAAACAAGTCGCAAAATTGGTAACTGATTTATTAAAATTTTTTGTTTATGTATTTTTTGTTTTTATTGTTAAGTTGAATATTATATTTTTTTTTGTAGATTTGCACTCCATGTTCAAAAACTAGTTAACAATGTACATGTGACGATATAATTCAAAACATTATGCAAGTTCTTGGCCCTCTTTGCCATGTAAGGATAACTCAATAGAGTTTGTTTTCTAAGATTTGTCCTTCATATTTCTAATTTATAGCCTTTTAATCGTAGATTTCATTTTTATAATGATGTTCAATATAATAATTAATTTGATCCAACCGACGTGTGAAAAATCTCTTACTTTGAAAATATTATCAAACATGTAACATTTTTTATGTTTTAGCTCAATATTGAAATAATTGATTTGATAATTCTTATATCTGCTTGTAGTTATTTTAAATAAATTAATTTACATTATTAATGCATTATCGTTAAACGCCAAAATTAAATTAAATAGTAGTGCATAAGTTTTCTACTACAGCGTTTGTTAAATAAAAAATCTACTATATTCTGCGCATATTTTGTTTTTATTTATTTAAAAAATTTGAATTTGAGTTCTGCATTTTATTTTTTTTTCAATTTCAAAAGATAATAAATTATTATTGAAAAATAAAAGTAAAAATACCGCGCAAGATGAAAGTGAAGGCGTTCTTTGGCGCTAAACGAAAATGAAAGCAATAAAATTCAACTTGAGTGATTCCCGCTGAGGAGAGTCCAATTAATTTAATGAAAAATGGAATAAAACATCTCAACCGTTCATTCATATAGTATTTCAACATCCTTGTGCTTATCAACGGGCAATAGAATTGCCAACTCATCAATCCACATGAAGCGTCTTTCCATCACACTCGTCTATTTTCTATTTTACCATTTTTTCCGTGAAAAATTATTTAGTTCCACATCACCGATCCGCGTGAAACCCTAACTAGCCAATCAGAACACCAAAACGCTTTTATATATAATTCACTTTCATGCACAAATTTCATATCTCACTCCAATTCAATCCCCAAATTCGAAACCCTAAATTTCAATTTTCAAGTTCCAAGTTCCAAGTTCCAAATTTTCCAAATCTCTTCAATGGCCCCAAAGGGAGAGAAGAAGCCAGCAGAGAAGAAACCCGTAGAGGAAAAGAAGTCGACGGTAGCAGAAAAGGCTCCGGCAGAGAAGAAACTAAAGGCCGGAAAGAAGCTACCAAGTGAAGGAGGCTCTGCCACCGCCGGAGACAAGAAGAAGAAGAGAAACAAGAAAAGCGTTGAGACATACAAGATCTACATCTTCAAGGTTCTGAAACAAGTTCACCCTGACATTGGTATTTCAAGCAAAGCCATGGGAATCATGAACAGTTTCATTAACGATATTTTTGAGAAGCTTGCTCAAGAATCTTCAAGACTCGCCCGTTACAACAAGAAGCCAACAATCACTTCTAGGGAAATTCAAACCGCGGTCAGGCTTGTTCTTCCCGGAGAATTGGCTAAACATGCCGTCTCTGAGGGTACTAAAGCTGTGACCAAGTTTACCAGTTCATGAATGTAAACAGTTTGCGGTGCTGTTTTGCTTGTTAATGTTTTATTTTAATTATCTATTGCTGTTAGTGTTAGTTCTCGGTTAGGGTTTTAATATGTGTAATTTTCTTTGAACAATGAATGAAACCTTTTATGTATGTATCGATCATAGTTATTAGGTTAAAGGATCGTTGATATTTGTTTCAGAAATTTATTTTTCGTGATTTCAATTGATACTTTTTAATTTTTAACCATATAGGGATGGAAAAATTATGTTTTTCGGTTAGATGTAAAATTTAATTTTTGGGTTGAATTTCGTTGAATGACTATTTTTCTATCAAGAAATGCAGTAATGGAACCAAAGACCAAACTTTTTTTAACACCAAGAATTCAAATAACGGGTTTGTATTAGTTTTTGCTATTTGACTCTCGAAAAATGAAATAATTATGTTCCTCTTTCTCATTCTTCTCTCTTATTTAAGGTTGTCTATTTATAAATAAGATTGATATAGTCCTTATTAATTGCCCATTTCACATTTGTTATTTGTACTGTATATTCCTGTTTCTCTTCCTCAACTTTCATTTGATTAGATCAGCCATTGGGTTGTTTTGACTATAATTTGTGTGGTTAAACATTGCAATTAGGTTGTTTCTCAATTTTGTTTATTTATTTGAATAATGAAGTTTTAATATTTAAATCACTGTTTGTAATCCTATTTTACTTATTATACTATTTCAGATGTTTTCTTATTTATTTCTTTGGATTGAAACTTTCCTTATTGTTTTGTACTATGTCTCATGTTATTGCATTTTGTTTTTGAAATAAATTCATCTATTGAAGTAGTTTTGTTATTATCTTTGATGCATTATCTGTTATGTATGTTTTGCATTGGTAATATATATAATTTGGATTATCTTCTACTGTTTAGATTTAGACACTAAATGCATCATATTTTTGCTACAACGTGTTTCTTCAGTTTTAAAAGTTTCTTTTTAATGGTTGTGTAGAGACTTTGAGTGATATCATTGATATATAGCCTATATTCAAGTTAATAATTGTGAATTGCCTTGTGTTATTAACTTAATAATTATGAATTTAATCTTTCTTACTTAAAGATACAAGATTGTGGTTGATTGAGAATATGATTCAGTTGGGGGACTTTTAAATGTTTTGTAATTGCTTAACATTGTTTATTGCTTATGCACTCGTTTATGGTGAACTGTGTATTTTTTGTGAATCAAAAGATGCAATATTTGTACTGAAGTGGGGGTTATTGGGTGCAGGGCTGTGATTCTGGTTTGACATCTTTTAAGGTTCTACAATACCATTACAAGGATATATAGTTGGGTGTGGTTATAAGTCTTATATGGAATGTTCTATGAATTGGTGATGGATGAAAAATCATGTGCTGATCCAGAGTTGAATTTATTCTTGATGGTTTAGTTGCAGTGAATGCAGATTGCTTTCAATAGGTGTGGTGTTATTGCGCAATGGTGGTTCCTTAACTTAAGTCTATTTGTGTTGCTAGTTGCTTAAGGAGAAGTGGTGTGTTTTGCATTTGGTACATTTGTGTTAGTTGCATAACAAAAAGTGGTTGTTGTTATTAGCATTACTTATGCCGGACGATTTGTGGTCATGTTAACTTCAAATGTTTGAAAACTACAAATGTTATTAATTAACAAGATTGATTTATTGATTATAATCAAGCAACTTTCTTCAATTTAACATGTGTTACCGATGAGCATTTTCTATTTATGCATGTATTCCATAATATAATCTTGAACCCAAGGCAAGTGTGGGATTTATGTCGCTAATGTTTGTCACAAATTTTGAAAAGGGAAATATAAGTTGATAGAAACAGATCTAGGACATAATTGAAAAGACGAGCTTCAACAAGAGATTTTGTGTGTGCTCAATCGGAAGTTTTTCCACACTGGCATGGTGTGTGGTCTGCGCACCGGGTTGAGCGGTTGATGCACTTTGCTCGCATTCCTCTCTTTTAATATAATCATATATTTCTTATGCCTTTTTCTAACGAAACTTTTGTATTTTTCTAATGGTAGAGAATAGTGCTGAGGTAAAAACTTTTTTGATATATGTTCTAATGACAATAAATTTTATGAAATAAATGATTAAGTTTTATGAATGATGATATTTTACTAATGATTGCATTTGAGTTTTATTTAAGAAACATGAATTGCATAAGTGTACAAACAAGAAGTTATTCACATAAACAAGTATCTACTCAAAAATGAAAAAGTTTCAAAAAATATATATCATATATCAATCATTCAAGAGAATGATTATTGTATATTTAAGATAACATCTTAATGAAAAATGGGTCCAATAATAGTTATACTAACGTATCTTAGTGATACTTGATTGACAAAAACACAACATGACCAACACCAAGAGAAATTATAGGAAGTATGCTCCAACAAAAAAGTGATGGAAGAACATTTACCAAAATAATCTGGTTACTATATAAAAGAACAATTGACAATAAAAATCTTTTTGGAAGAACAATATGCAGTAAATTAGTTATCATTTTACATATGAGTTTTCCAACATTTAATGAGCTATTAAAAGTTAAGATTTGAAGGCCTAATTACAAAAACAAACATGAATATTATTTTTCAGATTGATGACAGATTTATCAAGATCATTCTGCTTTATCAAATGATTATTCTGAGTTATTAAAATATTGTTCTGGTTCATAAGAACAACAGTCTGGACAAACCAAGACCATTCTGGTTTTTTACACCAATAGTCTCATCAAACCAAAATCATTCAGATTTGTGAAAACTAAAATCATTCAGGTTTGTGCAAGTTTCAGCTGTTTTATACAAGATCATTCTAGACTATTAGTTTTAAAGATAAAAATGAATTGAATCAATTCAAGATCTTAAGTGAATTCAAAAGGAAACTTAGAACCATGATCAAGCAAAAAAGTAAAAAAATAAAGAAAAACAACATAAAAAATCATAAAAAGATCAATCTGTGTTGAAACCAAGTTGGCTTTATACTTAGAGTTTTGATCATAATAAAAGTATTTTATGAGAATAATATATTTGACTTCAAAGAATATGAACAAAAATTCGTGTTTTTGACAAAAAATCTAAAATAATATTTGATGAAGATTTATAAATTGAAAGAAAATCTAAAATAAGATTTGATTTAAATTTATAATTGAAGAAAATTTAAATATGATTTGATTCAAATTTATAATTGAAGAACATCTTTGCTCAAGTTGAAAAGAATATATGGTCAAAATTTGTAGAAGATCTGATCAAAATTTATCTATAACAAAATATGAACAAAATCAATCTAACAAATTTACAAACTCAATCTAAACAAATTACAAAAAGAATCAATCTAAAGAATTTACAAAATATGAACAAGATACAATTCAGATTTAAACAAGGACTAAATTGAAGCCCAAATTGTAACTATAAATAGATACTTAAAGCTGAAGAAGAAGAATATCGAAAATTAGAAAAGAGTAGAAGAACTCATAAGCTCAAAATCACCTTGGAGTTTAAAGAGAGAAACACTTGTTCAAGTTACAAATATTTTTTGAGTGTTCTATTCTTAGAGTGTGAGAGTTATTATTATTATCAGCTTTTTTAGAAGCAAACACTTAATGTTCCATTCTTTTGTATCAAACCCGATAGTGTTTTAGTTCCTTCTTCAATATGGGGTTGTCAAGTTGTCACGAGAAGACTTGGCTTGTAGGATCATTGTGATTAGTTCCTCAAAAGTCTGAGGTTGTTATACTGTTTGGGAAGACTAGCTTGGATGTTTTGTAATTTAAGAATTAGTAGATTTAAAATCTTCTAAATGGGGGGACTGAAAATAGCAAAGTTAGTGGTGAATCAGGATAAATCTAGGTGTTAAATTATTTATGCTTTCGTTGTTTGCTACCTCTGATATCGATTGCTTCTTAACTAAGTAATTCATAAACACCAATCAATCTTAATCAAATTAGCAAAATGTTTTCAACTTTGTGAAACACAATTCATCCCCTTATCGTGTTTGCACCTTCAATCTCCATATTGATTACCTATGAACAAAGGACAACTAGGACAACAAAGTACACTGTTGCCGCATTAGTTGTAGAAAGCTCAACATGTTTTTTGAGATAAAGGACTCACACTTCACAACCATTCAATCACTCATTCACGTTTTTCAAACAACACAAAACCAAGAACGTACTAGTTTTACAAAAGAACATTATGATTATTCTCTTTTAAAGACATAATTAAAACAAATAACTTTCCACATTCTAAACCATTTGTTAAAGATACCAAGATTGCTTAAATAATGGTGAAGTCCAGAACTCGAGCTGAATGCCCAAAGGAGGAAAACAGCCTCGATATTAATGAGTTGTGAGCAAGGATGCAACTACATTGTACTAATATTATCATGTAGAAATCTCTGCATAATTCTGATTTGAAATAGTAGCAATTAACATTTCACAGCTCATTCACGTTTTCCATCATACTCAAAAGCAATAACATTCTTCGTTTGTCAAGAACGTTATGGATAACAATATAAACATGTGTTTAATTGCTTTAAAATAGATATGACACTTGGAAAGTGTGTCCAACGACTATATTCAGTTTAAATTGAATATTCAAAGCGTCTTATCATCTATAAATTAACAATCAATTGGAAGATGAATGCAAAAGTTTAATTGACAAATATACCAACACTTGTTAAAGTAAGAACAAGTCAAAAACTCTTCAAGCAAACTCCAATTCTCTTCACTATATCTGTGAGTCATCATTTTCTAAGTTTGTTTTTATTTATCTTAAACAAGTATTGAGAAGTTTCATGATGCCAAACACTTTTTTCATACACATCGTTTGTAACTCATGTCTATCTTTTATGTTAGATTGAATATGTTTGTAAAAATCCTTTCAAGGCTGAAAGGTAACTTAAAAAAATTATTTCTTGTCTGAAAGGTAAAGATTGTAATTGATCAAGGTGTGATCAAGAGAAAAGGTGTGATGAAGAATATTCTGATTCTGAAACACATAGTGAATATCTCACGGTTGTGAGGATTGGACTAGCCAAAGTTGGATGAACCAATATAATTTTTGTGTGCGATCTTTCTATTTCTATCGCTTATCTTTAATTATTTGCACACACATATCGCACTTCACTATAAACTAATTTATTTTATTTGTTTATGACATATCCAAAACATTTTATTTCAAGCAATATTGATCTTGAATGAATTTAAATTAAACACATAATGCAAAATTTTAAATGAGTCACAATTCAAACTCTCATTTTTTGTAATTTACATTGCTACTTCAAATATCGCATAAGAGATGGAAGTAAACAATATTTAGAGGAGAATCTGAATTCCTAAAAAGGCATCACTTTTGTTATATTTTTGTAATTTAATTTAATTAATTTATTGCTTACGGTGCACTTCTGCAGTAATTTTTTGTTGCTATTAAATAAACTTTATTGTACTCTTTCGGCAGATCCTCATGCTTTTGAAAAAAAGGAATCAGTTTAATTTCTATCTTTAGTTACTTTTAAAGTGGTAATTGATAAAGATATCATGTGATGTCTGATAGTTATATACAAATTTTCTTTCACAACTAATTTATTTTCAATGATTTTATCCTATTAATGGATAATTAATTATGATTCCTTAATATTTCGTATGTCATATATAAATAACAAGAATGAAGTGATGTTGTATTGTGGGTTTGAAATAGGTATAAAGCTTATTGCTCTATTTTTGTTTTTGATAATATGTTTTTTGTAATTGCTCTTAGATTGTGAAGTGTTTGTATTTGAATTTTTTTTTGAGTAGGTGATTACTTTGGTGTACTATTATAGATAAGATGTGAATTAATAATGTGATACTTTTGTATCTTATTTTTGTCTAAAAAATGTGATTGAAAATTTGTGGATAAATTTAAATTTTAAATGTCATAATAATATAGTTTTATGTGTAGGTTGCTATCTTTTTTTCTTTCCGTACTTCATATTCTATGTGAGATGCTGCATTGTATGCAATTTTGAATTATGTAAAGGATTTTTTTATAGAAATTATTATTTTTTAATTTAATTAAATACAAATGTTATTCCGTGCGCGCAGGAATATACACATTACACACTGCTTATACATGTACTAATCTCCCTAAATAATCTTTATGGTTTATTTTTAAGGCAAAATTACTCCTTTAGTTATTTGAGAATAAAAATATACTAAAAAACTGGCTTCGCCCGGACTCGAACCGGAGACCTTCAGTGTGTTAGACTGACGTGATAACCAACTACACCACGAAACCAATTTGTTATCCACTTAACCTACAAAGTATATAATCTAAAATATTTCATGATCTTCTCTATCTCCTTATATTCGCTGGATATTTTAATTTTATATCCTCTAACCTTCGTCTCTCACAACCCTTCGACGAAACCCTAACTTTTTCACGTTCCTTCATTCTTTCTCAGATCCTTCTTCTTCCTCTATCTCGTTGAAGCCAAAATATCTCAACACATAAACATGTCTGCAGCTCTCGATATGACCCTCGAAGACATCATTAAGAACAACAAAAAATCTGGATCCGGAAACCCTAGAGGTCGCTCCAGACCCGGACCCGGACCCGCTCGCCGTTTACCTAACCGTGCCTCCAACCGCGCCGCACCTTACTCCGCCGCTAAAGTAACTTGTTTCCATTTATTCTTCCGATTTTTTAAAATTTGGTTAGGTTTTAGATTTCAGAAACCCTAAATTTTCAGTTGGATTTGATCCGATTTTGGTTTTAGGCTCCGGAGACGACGTGGCAGCATGATTTGTATGCAGATCAACACGTGGCTGCGGCGGCGTATCCTGCTCTAGGTGGTCGTGCGTCTTCCATAGAAACTGGAACCAAGCTCTATATTTCTAATTTGGATTACGCTGTTTCCAACGACGATATTAAGGTATTTTCTCCCTTTTTTTCAGTATGATTTAATAATATTATTAGTATCTTGAAATTTGTTTTGGGATTTTTGTATTCTTGTTATTATCTATTGAAAAATTGTTTACAAATATCAGTTTTTTTATGGAAGGAATAATATCTTACATTCGTGATTACAAGCATATATTTAGGGTTTGGGTCATTGAAAATGATAGAAAATGAACCTAAACTTTTCAAGAGCCACTTGAAAATGCAAGTGTTTAAAGAACTTTACAGTAACTATACTTTTTGAATAAATAGCTTCTCAAATAAGTTGAAATTTGCTTATAAGGACTATTTTATTATCAGTGAATCCTAAACTTCTCATGATTGGGGGTTGCTTCCATAGGTTAAATGCCAATAAGACTTCCAAACAAGGCTTATACAAAGAAAATAAAGTATTAGTGTCTGTTTCAAGGTAGCTGAACGTGATATGTTCTCTTACAGAGTTGCTTTAGAGGGCATAGTTGCTTTAGAGGGCTTTTAAATCTGGAGGATCTACGACTTCGTCGGTGTTGTCGATGGCGGTTCATGATGGCAAGCCAAAAACCAGCCATACACATATTAAGAAACTTCTTTTATATAAGTTAACCGAATTAAAAACAGAATTAAAAACCAAATAAAGTTAACGGAACATAATTTAAAATCTGGATGTCTATAAATCTTATTAGAGTTTATTAGGATTTTAACCCATTTTTGGCCTGGCTTTATGTCAGGTCAAACAACCCAATCCATGTTTATAATCAATATTTACAATTCAATTTCAGGAATTGTTTTCTGAAGTTGGTGACTTGAAACGGCACGGCGTTCATTATGACAGGAGTGGCAGATCGAAGGTATAGTCCAGTTGGTTTAATTTGGTCGTTCTGATCATATGTTTCTGTTGTGCTATAGTTTAGAAAAAAACTCTTTTTCACAGGGTACCGCAGAAGTAGTCTTCTCACGACGACAAGATGCTGTTGCTGCTGTAAAGAGATACAACAATGTTCAACTAGATGGGAAACCAATGAAGATAGAGATTGTCGGAACCAACATTTCTACACCTGGTGTGGCTCCTGCTGTAAATGGAGCTATTGGAAATTTTAATGGAATTCCTCAAAGGTATTTAATCTGATTTTTCTAGTTAATGAATATTCTAAAATTATCGCCTACTATTTAATCTGATATTTGGAGCGTGAAATGAACCTTTCTTACAGTCTACTTCCTTCTCGGATGGCTAACTTTTTTGGGTGTGAATACATTGCTGTGGGGTTTGATGTTTGTTTTAATTTTCTGCAATACTTGATTAAATCTTGCTTTCTGACAATTGCAATCAGTTTATATCTGTTATTAGTTGTCTTTGTTACACGGAAGTTTCGTTCTTTAGAATGGTTGAAAGCTTTTGGATGTTTTGAATTTTCTCAGTTAGTTTCATCCTTTGACTTATTGGGATATTCTACTGTTTTTGATGCCTGATCATAAGCATGCTGTTGAGATGGCTATCCTATTCTGTCCTCTTGTATTGTGATCTTATATCAGTGAATTGCTGCCAATAAATGCTGCTGGTTGCTATTTAACTCTTAAAACTAAATGCACATGGATGCAAGTATACTGTGTTTCTTTGTTCTATGTTGCAGATATGGTCCTCTTTTCATTTTTGTATCTTGTTTTTGAAATTTTAATTAGAATATTTTTTACCTATATATCAGGTGATGACTTCTACTGTTAATCAAAATTTTTTATATTGTATTGTTACATTCAGTACATTGGTATTTTGTCTCATGCATTAAAGATGGTTGTCATTTGTCTGGCTTGAGCAGTGGACAAGGAAGAGGCGGGGCATTACGAGGGCCTGGAGGTAGAGGTCAAGGCATTCGAAGGAATCGAGGACGTGGAAGAGGTAGCGGAGGAGGTCGTGGTGGTGGTCGTGGTGGTGGCCGAGACCAAAAGGTATCTGCAGAAGATCTTGATGCTGAGCTGGAGAAGTATCATGCAGAGGCCATGCAAATAAACTGAAGGAGTTATCTTGTTTTGTTTTCTTGCTTTTACATCTATGGTTATTAGGGGGCATTGTGATGGATGGCCACATGTTTATGTATTTGGAGCCCTATGTTTTAGGGAGGGGGATAAATTACTTGAGTGAAAACTGTTGCTTGATTGTATGGAGTTTGGACTTCTTTTGTCTAAAATATTCGTACCTTGGGCATGAACTGAGTTATGAAACAGAAGTCACTAGTCAGCTTGTAATATGCACTCTAGGTTGCTTTCATTGACTTTATTTATATTTATCAACAAGTAAGGAAGTGAGAGGTGTGTGAACCTGATCTCATCTATCAATGCACAGAAATCTCTGGCTGCAAAATGTGGGATGCTGTCTTGCTGCAGATTTTACCCACCGCTGCCTTGTTTTGACTAAACCTTTACAGTGGAATCCTCAAAATAAGGTAGATTCGCAGCCTCTGCTCCCACAACCCTACCCCAGAAGAAGTAATGTTATATATCTTTTGTTATTTAATTTGATCTTACTCTGTGCTTGTTTGATATATAATCTTAGGGTAAGGTCTGTTATCTTTTCCCTACATGTTATAGAGGAGAACATCTTTTTCCTGATTGGTAATTTTGACTTATTATTTAGCAAGATGGAATCTATCATCTGTTCTGCTACACCAACTGTGTGTACTTGTCAGTATTCAGGCCCACAGTTGGAAATGGCATTCCCCGCTAGGGATGCCCTAGGAGTGAGTGTTATGCCACATTAAAGCTCATCCAGTTTCTCTTGCCTTATTTTGAGGAATTCCAAATGCACTGTGAATTTGCTTCTTTGATTGCACTTCTTGGAACTGTTATGCGATGAAGTTATGTGCTGGTTATTTTTCACAGGCAATCTTTTACTGACTGGAACCCGAGAGTAACATTGTACGGGGTGAGTTGATTGAAGTGCTTGTTTACTTAGTTAGAAATTTTAGTTGCTGTTAAAATTAACAGGCGTTGGTGAACATAACTGTTACTATATACTATATATATACTGATACCATATGACTGACAACTCCTCATTCGTTGGAAAGAGTATTATTCACTTCATTAAAAATTTATATTTAATCTTCTAAATTTGTCTGTATAGAATGTTAACAATGTAATCTAATAATAATGATAGTAATAAATAATGATTTATAAATAATAATTTTGGTTTCAACTATGAAGATATTAATATTAAAAGCAGGAGGATAAAAACTATAAATTGAAGTGGCTGTCAAAGATTCAGCCTAATTATAGGATCTAAAATAGTAGGAATTGCAATTTTTACAGGTGACAAGGTAATTTCTGTTACACGTGTTGAAATTTGTGTATGTTTTTATTTTTGCTTGATCATCCTAGGCTAATTGTTAGTGGATCTAGTCAACACAATTTCATAGATATTGAATGTAATTATTGCAACATCATTATAAATAAATGTAATTTCACAAGAAATTCATAAATTTACTCATTTTACATGGTATTAGAGCAACTTTTGATTATATGACTTGTCTTTGTGCTGCACTACTGCTGTTGGTGAACATAATTGTCTATTATCGTCAACTCCGGTGATACTTCCGTTGTCTTCTGTACATATTCCAGTGTTTTAGTCATAGTCAGTGTTTTCCCCCCTAGTGTTGTGCTTATTTACACTGTTATTGCTGTGTCAACACCAACTACACATTTTTCAGTGCGATCCACCGCCTAAAATCGCCATAGACAGTTGATCAATCCTTTGACGAGTATGACAATGCTTTTCCTATCGGCAACACTCACACACGTCTCCACTTTCTCTCTTTTAAATCAATACATTGGATATCAATTATGGTCTAAACGTGTAGATCTTTAGGAACTCGACCACAAATCTTAATAAATAATGACCATGAAAAGATACACATTTTACAATCCTATAAAGATGCTTGATATTTAATTATTTGTTCTTCAAGAACTATATCGAAATTCCCATCGATGATGATTATGTGAGAAATTCTTTAGGGAGACTTTATCACAAATTATTCTTCTTACAAATAATTCTTTGAACAATTCTTCATGAATGCTTTAGTTTTATATATTTTTTTTAGTTTCTTAAGAACTATATGTACATATGATCTTCATAAACAATTATCTAGAAAAATCATAATTTGAGCAATTATTCAAGGATGCTTTTAATGTTATAAACAAAGAAATATCTGATAATTATAAAGTCAAATAAAATTCTCAACAAAATTTATATGAAAAATACAAATAATTGACATGAAAAAAAATATGATAGAAAACATAGTAATAAAATTAAAATTAGATTAGTACAATAATGTTGAGAAGAAGAAGAAATATTCTTACAACATAACCTTCAATATTTTCCCATAATTCAATTAGTAGAGAATTGTGCTAATAACGTGTTATATAATTAACTAAATGATAACAAGATATAGAATAAAATAAATGAATGAAAGAAATAAAAAATAATATAATCTTTGTACTATATTTTATAGTGTATACTTTACAATGTCATATATGTATATACAAGTCATATTCATATGATATAAGCTTGTAACTTATAATTACACGGATGATCACATTAACAAGAGAAAAACCACTAATAATTAGTATTGTCCACTAGCAAATAATAAATCACCCACCATCAGAAGTCATATATTAAAAAGTGTAGTAGGCTAAAGAGAATAGACTTCCGATAATATAAATATTCATTAAAAAAAATTATAGCGATTTTACACTAAATTTTGTGAAAATTAAAAATATATATTTAATTCAAGAATTAAAAATATGTAAATAATTTGTCCAGAGTTAATCAACCACAACTAACTTTAGATCAATTGTAATATTAACTTTTTTTCATAATTACTTATTCACTTAAATCATGATTTGTGTAAAATCTTTTACGATAGCATAAAATTTAAACTCTTAAATCAATACAAAAAGTATAATTAAAATATAATTTAAAAAAAAATTAATCAGCAATCCCATGTTGGAATTGGTTGAGGGAAGAAGGCAGAGATTTGCATGAAGGTTATATATTTGTGATGAAAACCGATTACTGACATAGAAGAATATCAATTGAATCCAACGAGTTGTTTTTGTGGCTTTGCTGCTTCTCAAGCAATTTTCGCATTTCGCTGAGGATGCACAAAACCCCGATACTGTGTGGTAGAGCTCTTCTTTTTCAGACTTATGCATTACCCTTACCTCAATTCTTACTATCCGTGCGTCATCATTCCTCTACCAAATTGTTCGTCGCAGGTTGTCTCCTTCTCCAACCAATTTCATTTTTTTGTCGAAATTTATTTCAGCTTTTCAAATTTAATCTTTGGTTTTTGGTTTTGTTTGAAACGAAGGGCTTTCCTATAACACTAATGAAACTGTTCTCAGAGACACCTTTGGACAACTTGGGCAAATCATCGAAGGTAAAATCGACAATCTTTTTTTTTTAAATGTTTTAGATCCCCAAATTGGTTATGTTGCTACTAATTAATGTTTTTGTCTTTTTTCCAGTTAGAGTAATTTGTGACCACAAGACTGGAGAATCACAAGGGTATGGATTTGTGAGGTTCAATTCTGAAACTGCAGCTGCCACAGCTCGCAAAGAACTGCACGGACAGGTAATTGAAACTTGATATGAATCCACTTTATTTATATAATAATATCTTCTCTTAAATATAATTTTGATATTTTTATCTTTTATTTAATATTTATTTTTTATTTTATATTTATTTATTTTGTCATTTATGTTTTATAAGTGATAAATTTTAATCGTTTTGACAATCATAACAAAAACTATAGCAATATTTTGTAATTGAAATCTTTTGTAACAATTGTAAATATATATCCTCTATAATATTCTTTTAAAAAAAAATAATTTATTTCAATAATGAATTTTCACTTAAAAAAATTATCTTTGCATCTTGAAACATAAGTAAATTCTTTAAAATGAATCATATTTATCTGAATTTTATATGTATTTATCTTGTCTATGTTAGATTTGCACTTAACTTTACAACTTTTTATGATAAAAGATAAAGAACATAAATGACTTAAAAAAATATAAAAGGCCAAAACAAATATTTGATAAAAAAACAAAATTATATTTAAACCTAGTATGTTTTGTAATTGAAATCCACTCGATATGGTAATTTTGCTTCCATTTTATTTTAACCTGATGTTTTGTAACTTTGTGATTTCTTGCATCTCAGGTAGTGGATGGCAGACGAATTCGAGTGAGTTATGCGCACAAAGGGTAACTAACAAGTCTGTCAAATATTCACACAAGATAGTAGTCCTGCAGCTACAACAAATTTAAACTTTAATTTGATACTCAGATTCTGTATTCTTAGCTTTTAGTCAGAAAATGCATGTTTAGTTCATAGCTTTTAGTTTATTGATTTCAATTGAAGTTCCTCGTGACTTGAAAGACAAATCTACGATCATCAACCACATAGCTCTAATTTGGAGTTCGGTGGTTTGTTTCTTTGAGTTAAGTTAATTAGTTATTATTGTAAGCAAATATATATACAAAAAAATACAACTCATTTTTAAACTTATCTGTGGAGACATGATTCCAGATTAGGACTTCGTATGCAATTCAAACATTTCACTATAATCAATTGAAGTGACTGGAACATATTAGGGTAATTGGATAGCAGATTTTATCTTAGAACCCTCCATCACTTTTGAGGAATTCACACAATTCCTGTTCGTGATTCTTGACTAAACAAACTGAGATCACGGATTAAAAATTGATGTAGAGGATCTAATCATGAACGTGAGAGGAGCTACACTGTAATACATACTAATCACGGTCACATTAATCTAAACCCAAATAAAAAGGTCACTCCAATTAACTTAATGCATTTTTATATGGATCATGAATTAAATCCTTTTTTTAATTAAACAAAATTATAATAGATTGTAGACTAAAAAGGAGTTCTAGGTAGAAAAAAAAAGGCGGAAAAACTTAATAGCAATAAAAAAATAAAATCAGAAGAGTAAAATCACAAAGCATTGAAGAATACTCCTAAGTAAAAAATCAAGTAGTGAACTAAATCAAACATTATTGTCTCTCTTTCAACAAAATGAAACACAGCCCTTGTTTAATTGTTTTCAGTGGTCTTTTATTTCCTCACGTTTATTACTTGAACTTGTAAACTTATTCTGAGCCATAGTGAACAAAATATACATCGCATTAACAAGCTTGTTTTGTACACAAATCACATCGTTTGAAAAAAAAAGAAATATCAAGAAGGTCAAGAAGCAAGACATTTGTGCTGGTTGGCAAGAGATGACTCGGGTTCTATGCATGTACATGATACACTCGAGACATATGGACATTTACTGTGTTTTTGGTTTGGCAATCCTTTCCCACGTAGAAAAGATCAACCTCAATAAGGAGAAAAAGATTGCCCGGATGCAAGAAATCACAAAGTTCCAACAAGAGGATGGCCAATACCATGGATAAAGCAACCTAAAGAAGAGACTTATGAGATGCCGAGGATATTGCCCCACCTGTATCATTGCATAACAGTAACATCAGTATTTATTTAGTGAACAAGAACTTGGTGTATAGCTCGTGCCAATGAATTAAGGTGTTATGTTGCGAATTCAAATATGAACTTTGTGGCATTATACATAAATAATTTGTGTGCAGATTCTATGAAGTCCTTTCAATAAAACCATCAATACTTTCGTCAATTTATTGGAAATTTAAACAATTTGCAATAATTGAATAGTCATTTAATACCATACAAAAGAACTTAAAAGCTTTTAGTAAATACTAACCGGAAAAAGCAAATCTAGTGCTTCCCAAGCAGCATGACGAACAGCTCTAGTCGGGTACATTGGACCACCAGGAGAAGTAAAACTATACAAACAAGTTTTCAATCTGGTACTTGTAGTCATTCTCAATTCCATACCTGTGCCATTAGCATAAACAAAAGAATGGCTTAGCTGAGTCAGGTTGAGAGAAAAATATTCCATTTCCAACTATGCACCTGAATAGTTGATGTAGTACCCTGAAGAACCTTAATTTCTGAAAGATAATGCAGCAGGACAGGTTCTACCTTTAGCTTTTGAAGCTGGTAAAAAAAAACATCAATTAAGGGGGAAATATAATTTCTTCATATGAAACAGAAGATATGACTCTTAATTGTGACAAAGTTATTCAGATGTACCTGATCAGTGAGTTCATTCACAAATATATCAGCAGGACCACCAACTAAGAAAGCAGTTTGGAAAACAGGGCATTGTTTCAAGAAGCTATCCATTTTGTCAGCTGCAAAGAGAATAATATTAGATTTGAAAAGACTATAGCATCATTATTTATAGGCTAATCACTTCTCCAAATGGCTACCTGAATTGTAAAATAGAATGAACCGCGAGAGCAGAAGATACATATCTCGCTGAGCCTGATAGTTCAATGAAAAGTAGAAGGTTTCAGAATGTCATTGTTAGGGAAAAAGTACACTAGCTAAAGGTCCAATAACCAATTGTTGGCTGCATTAATGAAATGCCAAAAACTAGAATGATAGGGTATACCTGAACAGGAATTTTATTCAATCTACTGTGGTCTAATGCAACATCATCCAAGAGGTACTGAACTTGAGGGAAACACAAGGAATATGCAAAAAAATCGGGAAAAGGAAACATTAATTACAACATTATTCAGACGATAGATAATAGTGCAAATAAATATAGGATCCCACTGAAACTCTTACACGGAATACAGACTGGAAACGCCTTGTATTTGTTTGAATGTCAATCCTGTACATAGCACCAAAAATAATTATTGCAATTCCCAAATTGATTTTCCAAATATGGTACCATGTCCATTCCATAGCAGAGATTCTAGCCCATGACATGAGGCGCGAAGACACTCATATAAACATTTGCCAAAATTGCCATTACTTTTGGTTTTATTTTAATGGATAGGATAAGGTCAAATGAATTGCTACTGAATTGACAGACAAAGACTATTGATAAAATCATTTAAAGCAAAAAATAAATTTTCACAATAAAGATAATAAATAGAATCTACAAATATTATTCTTCTTCCCATTTAGGAGTGGGTTTTCGAAGTTCATATTATCTTTTCAGAGCATGGTTTTTGAAAGTGAATAGAAGTGTAACTTATAAATGCCGGCCAATCCAAATCAACCTTGTCTTTTTGCAAGTTAAACCCAATCGAGTAACATTTTAATTTACTACAGTGTGTATTCATACCAGAAAACATTTGTGGCCCCTTGAACCAGGGCAGATGAATACCGAAGAAGCACTTCTCGATTATCAAGATGAACTTCAAATAACTGCACATAGGTATTAAGAAGTTATCTACATTTACATCATAATGGAAGCTACTGGAAAAATGTTTTACAGATTTACTATATACCACAATAAGGACTAAATAAAAGAGCTCCACAGTGATTCACAAAACTCAATTAGAAATTGATAGGAACTTGTATTTCTTTAGGAAATATGGAGATTGACTCCTTACAAGAGAGGAAAAACTTTGTAACTCCTCAAATACAGAAGTGAAATAACTGAAATGAAAGTAAATATCGCCAAGAGGCCAAAACCATCCCACCTCAAACCAGTACTCTGTAAAAACATCAAAAAATTCTCATAACAAATTTTAAATCAAGTTTAGCTCAAAATTCAAAATTATATAATACTGTATGCATTATTTCAGGGTTAACTATAATTACCTATAAATACATGTATTTGTATTAATTATAGTATAGACATCACTACAAACAGGTTATATCAACTGCTAAGTAGACAGAAATTTGGGACCAATATATGGAAAAGCATCAGTTTTAGAAACTGTGAAGATATGCCTCAAATCATCAACTATTAGAGTTAGTTATTCTTAATGTTTGTTATAACTGAATTTGGCCAATTTAGTTATGATAAGTAGTTATAGTTAGTTAAGCTAACTTGTTTAGAATACTATAAATAGTTGTGAATGTATTTGTTGCCGTATGTGAAAAAGAAGAAAATGAGGTCTATGCAATTATCAAGATTCATAAAAAATCAGAAGATAGAGAGATTAAAGGAGAGAGAAGATAGATAGATTGTAAGTGGGAAACTTGTATTGCTGTATTCTCAACAGTAATAGATACAAAGGTATTACAATTGTAGAAGGCCTTAATCTTGTAAAATTCAATACTGATAGTGAATTGCTTTGCTTCCTTGCCCGTGATGTAGGTTTCAAATAATTGAGACCGAATATTTTAAGTTCTGCAGATCAAGAACGAATCTGCAGAAGTCAAGAACGTTCTCCTTTTCTTTTCAATTCTGTTTTTTGCTTTTGTTGGTTATTCATTGTTTCAGATACTGTTATTGTTCCAACAGAAACTGTTGACAAAGATTCTAAATACTTATAACCATTTCAAAATTCGAATAGACAATAATGCCATTATGAGTGACTCATTTACCTTTTTAACAGAACCCAAATTGGCAAAGCTAATTGAACAACTCTTTTTTTATAAAAATATGAACGTTCATATTCAAAACCAGTAATGGATGACCATATTATCACACTAAGTAAACTGTCCTCAAGAATGCACAATACAATATGGTGGAAAGAAGCTTACATACCCATTTGTGAAACAGGAGAGCAAATATATGTGAAGCAAATGACTGGCTCCAGAGTTGGACAATCAAGTCAAGGATGGGTTTTCCACTTTCTGGCACTCGTACAACGTAATCCGCAAGCACATCATAGAAACACAACGGACCATCAATGGCATCATTTGCAGGAGAAATAACATCTTCTTCCTTGTTGACTATTACATCTGTCATTGTGAATAAAGAAAATCTGCACTTGGTATTTCTTGTTTTGCAAATAAAAAAGATAATAGACACATATTCCCCCTCCCTCCTATAAAGCAAAAAACAAAGGTTATCAACCCCTTTATTGAGATTCAAATATACATTTGTTAGTTATGAATTCCATTGTCCTATATTCTACTTAGTTGTTTGCACTGTGATCAAATCAGGATTCAAATCGTGAATCAGAAGACCTATTTTTTGAATCCTAAATCGAATCTCATGGATACCAATAAAAATATGATATTTCTAAGTAGAAACAATTGACATAGCAAAATTATAATATGATATACAAACATCACGGGCCAGCTAATTACGTTTAGCAACATAAGACATATAATCCTACACATGTTCTACATAAAGGATAGTTATCTTTACACGAAAATCTCATTATAAGAAAGAAAATTATCATCTTCCAAACAGTGAATAAAAACCGTGAGCATGCAAACAAGGTGAACCATGCAAAATGACTCCAATACCATGCTCGAAGCAAAAATTGCAATATGAATATTTGTAGTAATAATTAGACTATAAGAATAAGAATAAAATTTCGAAGCTACGGTTACCTTTGGCTCGATCATCGACCTCTAAAGCTATGTCAGCAAAGAGCTCCTGCAATAAATTGCGCCTCTGCGATGTATTAGCCAACGCCTGCAGAATCAGAGAGGAAACAAAAATTCAATCAAGCAAACGCAGCAGAAAAAGGACAGGAAAAAAAAGGCAAACAAAATGCGATTTTGTGTGCATCGAAGAAAAGTCACCCGCTGAAGCTTCTTATGGATCGCTTGAGAGAGAGCATCGAGATAACCGGAGGTTCGAGGAGGTGATTGAGTGTCGGACATTTCCGATCGGAATCTGAATCAGCAAAAACCCTAATTCCGATCCAGAAACGCCTTCGAAATTAAAGTATTAAATAAATCGAAATGAAATTAGAATTATTTAAGAGTAATGGTGTTCTTTATTTGTTTCTGCAGTTTTGAGTTCTTAACCGAACGCAACCGCTATCCTTTTGTAATTTTAATCAATCTATTTTGTTTCTTTTACGGTAAGTTATTGATGAATTGAATAGGGTAGAAACGTGGGAACAAAAAAAGATATGGTTGAATTGAATTAATGTTGTGAAGAAGCGTGGCCGTCGGATAGAGTCACACGCTCACGGGGATCCGACATGAAATGCATTATTTGAATTGGATATGGATGCGGTGGCGCGGTGGAGTGATTAGGGATTTTGGATAATGAAAATGTGACGTGGCACTGGCGTGGAATTATGACCTAGTCCTACCTCTTGACATATACTATCGGTATTTACTGTCTTGTCTATTTCAATCCGCCATACGTAACCGACAAGAGGGAGAACCGAAGAATCCTTTCCATCTTTTTCTTCTTTTATTAGTACCTCTTCTTCCATTGTTATATATATATATATATAATTAAAAATTGTGAAATGCTAATATTATATTTAATCGCCGTAAATATTAAAATTGTAATTAAATATTAATATTAATAATATTAAAAACATTAAATAAGAGATTAAAAATAATTTAAATATTTTAAAAGTCGTAATTTTTTATGTAAATAATCAATTTTTTTTTTAAATTCTTGTATATAAAATCAGAAGGAGTATATTACCAGTGTTCAGAGGAATCCTTCTACTGTTCGCTTTTTTATTTCGGATACATTAATTATGAATCATAATTTGTGTAATTTTTAATTTTATTTTAATATTTTTCTTCAATTATCTTCCTTTTTCCTTTTTTATTTTTTGTCCATTAATAAACTTTTTTTGTTGAAGGTAATTACTAATATGTGAGAAATTAAAAAAAAAACTATAAGGACATTTTTGGTATAAAAATAAGTCACATCAAATTTTTCTATTCTCTTTATTATAGTTATAGAAGATTGATAGTGTGCAGACATGACAGTGTCCGTTTATTTTGTGCTAATGTATGTTAATCATGAACAATTATTTTTATATATTTTGATTTCAAATAAAATTACAAAATTGAGCATATACAATTACATTTTCTTCTATTCAGTGTAAAAACGTGCATATTAAAAACAACTGCAATTAATAAATAAAAGTAGTTGAAACTTGAAACTTTAAAAAAAAAAATATAAAGAAAAGTAGAGTAGACTAAACCAAAAATAAGTATTGACATTTTTTTTGGACAAAAGGATTGTTTTTGTATAGTAATTAAGAAATATAGAATAGATTATTATAGTAGATACAATTGTTCTTTATTATTTGTAAGGAATCAAATGTTATTTGGTTGATTGGAAAATAACAAAATGAGAAAGGTTAAAAGTAATCACTTATTTGTTTTGGTAACTCAATAGGAAGCAAAGAAAAATAATACAAAATTAGGAATGAAAATTAGAGTGAAAATAGGTTAGATTATTATAATAGAGTGAAAATAGGAAGCAAAGAAAAATAACACAAATAACCGTATCATACTAAGGATAAAATTAGAGTGAAAATATGTTAGATTAAAATTATGAATTCTTTTATATACAGTATAGGTTATTATGTTTTTTTAAAATATAAAATAAATGCAGTCGTTATGTACGGACAGTAAAGTAATTTTTTTCAAATAAATAACGGACCAATTATTCTGTCGTGTATAGTAACCGTTTTTTTAAATAAAAAAATAATATTTTATTCAATTTTAATTGCATATAACTCTAAAACTAATTTACATTTATGGTACATGTCCTTTTTCTTACGACAAAATACTAAAAATATTAATTCTTAATATTAACGATTTAAAAAAACAATTATAATTGCAATAAATTTAATATTATAATTAATTTTCTTAAATCTTGAGAATTCAAACAACATCTTATATTTAATAACAAAAATAGTAATATTTTATTATCAAATATAGTATAATGTTCAGACTCACTTTAAATATAAAAAATCTCATATTCAATACATGTAAATCAATATTTTTCTATTTATACTTACCAGACATTTTATTTTTTATTTTTATTAAAGTATTCGGTGTGTTTGGTTTGGATCTCTCTGCATATTAGCAAATTTGATAAGGACTTGAGAGTTGAGACCAACAAACAAAATTTTAGTGATATAAATTCACTGATATATATATATGAAGATTTGACTCTCTTAAAAATTATCTTAACAAGGTCTTCTAAAGTTCAACATGTAAGAATGTAAACCAATTTTTTATTTTACATTTTGTCAATTTTAAATTAGGGTTTTTTTAATACCTTTTATTTAAAATCTTTTTTATTAAATTACTCTCTTTTCAAAATTATATATCGAAATATTAATTTTTTTCTTACTTATAAGTTGCCTTTGCAAATAACTTCCTTAAAGAAATCCGAGTTTGCAAAAGCGACTTTCTTAAAGAAATATTTTTTTAAAAAAAATTCTTCAATTTTTGTCTCCTTTATATATATATATATATATATTTTTTTTTTGTTAATTTAAAACAAAAATTGAAAAATTCCCTTAACGAAGTTGCATTTGCAAACTCAGACTTCCTTTAAGAAAATCGTTATTTGCAAATGCAACTTATAACTAAAAAAAAAAAATTTTTGATATATAGTTTTGAAAATTGATTATTTTGATAAATTTTTTTTAAATAAGAGTTATTGAAAAAAAAACCGTTAAATTATCTTCAAATATGAATTTTAGCAATGAAGTGGAGAGGATGAAATATCTAAGTGATATATGCATGATACGTACAAGATCATACATTGCACTAGCTAGTAATCGTGGTTAGTCAATTTATGACAAATCCTATAGATAGTATTGAGACATTGTTAAGAGAATTTTCGAGAAACATCAAAAGAATCTTGTGTTTATGTTTTGGAGTATTAAAATTAATTATGGGGGATTATGTTGATTCTAATTTTGTAAGTAATATGGACAAGAGTAAATTTACTTATGATTGTGTTTACACTTGCACGATGAGCGACAAGTTAGTTATCTAAATTTCAAACTATTAGCTATGTCTACTACAGATGTTACGTACATACATAGCAGCTATCTAAGCTTGCAAATAAGCTATTTATATACAAAGATTAATGGAAGAACTCATACACAAAGAATAGAAAGTTATTGAGTAGTGTGACAACTAGAGTGTTTTGCACATTGTAAGAAATCATACCAGGACAAAATACAAAAACACATAGACGTACAATATCATTTAATTTGAGAATTAATATAAGAGAAAATGTGGATATGTAGAAGATTTATGCCAAAGATTACTTACCAGATGTGGTAATATTGTCAAACAATGGTGACTAGTTTATATAATTTCGTATGAGAAATGTAACAACAAATAGTTGAAAAAATAAAGAGATTTTGAAAGCTCACAAAAGTGTCTTTAAGTGGGAGATTGTGAACTTGAAAAACGACTCTAACTGACTTTTGTGTGACATAAAATTTAATGCAACTGAATCAACTAATAACAAATCTGTAGATAAAGAATTTCGGTGCAAATTATCATTGATTCTCTATAAATAAACAGAGGTCGTTGGAGACAGAGAAGTGTATCTCCCACCAAAAGAGTAACACAACAAACATTAGAATTTGTTGAGGGAGAGGGAGATAATTTTCTCTGAAATTTTTGTGTCAGTATTCTCGTGTTTTTAAATAAAGTGTTAGGAACTTTTCTATTTTATTTATTTATGTAAATTAGGAATTTTTCTTTATGCAAGAAAGAATTCCTAAAATAATGGTGTAAAAGCTTCATGAAACACCCCCATCCACGGTTAAAAATTTTCCGTTTCATAATTAAAATAAAATTAATTGTATACTAGTGAAACCAGTAGAAAAAAAAGTCGCTTAATTGTATACTAGTGAGATCAATAACTCAAATTGGATTGTTTTAATTTGCCCATTACAAGTGCTCTTATAGTTGTTTAAAATTTATAAAATGAAGTATCTGAATAAAAAGTCATATAAACAAAACTGTAAAGAGAAGCATAAAGCAGAGGCATTTTAGATAAATTTAAACTCAATAATAATTCGACCAGCAAAAATTGGACAGACATGTTGTATTGTTTTGTCAAACAAGAGCTAACAATTCTCTGATACTTTTGGAAGCTAATATTTCAGGCAGTCTAACTTCCTCAGTACCATAATTATGTAAAGTAAAAAAAAAAAATTCTGAAAACTGAGAGCAATTCATCCCACTTATTATCTATATTTGACATGCAATATATAATAAAATGAACTAAAACAAGTTAATTTTTCTTGTCAACCCCAAGCCTCAAACGGAAATCTCCTTCCATAAGAGGAAGACCATCCCTCAGCTTGACCTTTGGTTCCCATCCAAGCAATTCCTTTGCTTTTGTTATGTCTGGTTTTCTCTGTCTTGGATCATCGGGAGTGTTTTCCACTGTCTTTATCTCCACATTTGGATTTATAAGCTGCAAATTAACCACAAAGCATGATTTCAAAATTATCTCCAAAGTTTAGTTTCAGATAACACTTGACTTAATTACTTGTAATTACTTGACTTATTAATGAACTTACCTCCTTCACTGTCTCAGCAAGTTCAAGCATTGTAAATTCACCTGAAAAAGCAAAGAGACTCAAGTAATCAAATAAGGTAAAAGAAAGAAAAGATATTAAAACAATTTGACAAAGGAAAAGAAACTCAAATGTAGAAATCTAACCTGGGTTTCCAAGATTGATTGGACCAGTGTCAGATCCTCCCATGAGACGGATAAGACCGTCGACCTAAGGGATATCAGAATACACAAAATAAGCTTACCAATAGTAATTCAATGGAAAAAAAAAAGATTAAAAAGTGACATATTACCAGGTCAGAGACATAGCAGAAACTGCGAGTTTGTGTTCCTGGAGATTGGACTGTCAAGGATTCACCACTACAACACACCAACGGTTACGTGAGAAAAGAAAGTTAAACTGATAGAGCGTCAATTTAGAATTGGGGAGAACATAAAAGAAGAAAAAGTTAAGTATGATTACCGCAGTGCTTGAGCAATGAAGTTGCTGACAACACGTCCATCATCAATATTCATGCGTGGTCCATATGTGTTGAAGATTCTTGCAACACGTATTTCTACATTGAAAAAAATATAAGCTTGGTTAATTTACAAAGCAAAACTTCTACAGGCTAGACCTTACAGATAATGAGAGGAAAAGAAGGCCAGGAATTACCTATTCCGTGCTGCCTATGATAATCAAACATCAAAGTCTCAGCCACACGTTTCCCCTCGTCATAGCAGCTACGAACTCCTGTTATCGGCATAATTAAGTTCTTAAGTCAATAACTAATTGTCATTTGCATGAAAAAATAATCAAACAATAAACCATTTATTATATTATACAAATTAAATAAGAAAGGTCTTCAAGGTTTATTTAATACAGAAATCTTTCAAAATCATAGCAACAGATATAATTTCATTTAAGCAGCCCAATATACAGGTTAGAATGAGATAAAAGCATGTACCAATAGGGTTAACATTGCCCCAATAGCTTTCAGGTTGGGGATGCTCAAGAGGATCTCCATATACCTCCGAAGTGGAAGTAAGCAAAATCCTGTCAATAAAATAAGAACTAAGACTCCACCAAGAAAAACAGAACTAAGACCAGCTGATGGCACAAGCTGAAATTATAAATTTTATTCTTAACAAATTCCTAACCTTGCTCCAACTCGTTTTGCAAGTCCAAGCATGTTCAGAGTACCAATCACATTAGTCTTTATTGTCTGTAAAATTATTATTTCCTTATACATTAGATAATCTCTCAAGGGTATCAGAAAAAAGAAAGTCGTCAAGCAGTGATGCAGTAGAATCGCAGATATAAACATACTGCATGCACTTTTATATGAAGCAGCCAATTTTAGTGACTGCAACAAATGGATTTCTCAATTGTTGATACAACTATGTTTACTTGCGAAGTAAAGGGTATGATTAAAGAAAAATAATAAGACTCAACCATACCTTCACAGGATTATATTTGTAGAAAATAGGAGATGCGGGGCATGCGAGATGGTAGATCTGATCAACCTCAATCATCAAAGGCTCAGTGACATCTACAAAGGGATCATAATGATATAAGCATCAGCATTACTGATATACAGACTGATTTGAAGGCATGATGAACATAATATGGACTTTACCATGACGGATTAGCTCAAATCTTGGATGACCAATCCATTTTTTGAGGTTGTCCTTTGATCCAGTGAAGTAGTTATCCGCAACAATGACCTGATTAAAGATGTGGATGTTAACGAAGTTGATCATATCACACCATATTATATCATGTATCTGTTTTATCAAATATAGGGAGATAATGTTAGTAAGAAGAGTAGAATCAATGGGAGATAATATTACCTCATTTTTTTCATTTTCCATCAATCTATCGACTAGGTGAGAACCAATGAATCCAGCTCCTCCAGTAACCAAGATTCTCATGTTAGACTATTGTCAAGAATGAAAGAAATGTTAGTTAAATAAGACATCAAGACACAAAAGAAGTCATGTAGACTAAGTAATTCTGCCAATAGCCGCATTCTTAATCATGTGACAAATTTCAACAAACAGTTACATCTTACAGAATGCGTGTATGGTCACAAACAAATTCTTCTGAACCAAAGATACTCTTTTCAGAGGATAGTTAAATAGGAGAAACTCTCAGTTTAACATATCAGTTTTAAAAAAAAGTATCAGACATCCATATAACCTTTTTTTCAGTTATAATTCAAGGATATAATAACAGTGGGCTTGTAATAAACTCTGATGGTTCAATCTTTTGAAGTTTGTAGTGTATAGTGATTGTGTTCTCAGTTCTGTGTAAAAGCAAACAGCAGTACTGCACTAATTTGCAAGTGCTGAAGGAACAAACACATAAACAATGACAAATTATTCATTGTATTTATCATGATCATTCAACAAATATATAAAAAAATGAAGCTTTTCTTTTAACCAATAAAAAGGACCGGTAATTCAGAGTTCAGACATAAGATAAATAAAATCTGACCAATAATAGTTCCGGTTAACACAATTTCTATCAATAAATAAATGAGAATATTAATGTGGCAATAAAATTACTGATAAATAAAAAAAGAGACGAATATTGCTCTGACCTGAAAGAATTTGGAGAAACGCAGGGGAGATGGCAAAGGAGGTTGCTTAGGTATTGTTTGGTGATCTCCATTAGAAGAATTCGCTGCCATTTCAATTCAATTCCTGCATCAAATTTCAGAGAGATCACAACAATATTAACTTGTTTGATAAGAAAAAACAAAATCAAGTAAAGAGAGAAAACCTGATCGCGAGTGAGTTTAAAAAATAAAATGTGGAACCCAAAACCCAACCCAATGTTTGTGATCTAATCACATCTGATCAGATTAGTTTATATATAGACACAAAAGGGAATTAGATCCAGAAACAGATGTTTGATTTCATCCACCAAACGCTAAATTTTAATCATAAAAGTTTAAAATATAATAATTAGAATTCAGAAAAGGATGGGAAAATAATAAAAAGAAAATGAAATGAATTTAATTTGGAAGGCTTGAAAGTCACGTAAAGTTGAAGGAAGCAATGAAAAGTCCAAGGCAACGAGAAGAGTGATGATGAAAATCACACCAAACTCAACATGTAAACAACAACGCAACACATTCGAGTTAAGTAATTACCTAACTGATTGATGTGAATGAAGTTGATGTTAGAGCTCGAGTTGGAATTGGATTTCAAGGTTCAGAAAATTTGGGAATCAATTACTATCAATGAATAGACATGAATGCCACTAATAAATAGTAATCTAACTTCTTTTATATATATTTTAATGGAAAAAATAGTATTTTTACTAAAGAAATATTTATATTAGACTTTAACTCATACATTAAAAAGCTTTTTTTGACTAATATAAAAGTGAAAACATTAAAATTGACTGACTTTTATTATTTTATTTTTAGGTGGATTGTTTATATATCTTTATAAAAAAAATCATATTTTATAAAAAATTAGAAAAATTTATGAGTCTAATGACTGTGTAAAATAATTTATATTAATGTATATAATTTTTTTCAAATATTTTTATAAAAAATATAGAAAAGATTTATATGAAAAGATATATTAAAAAAATGGAATGCTCAAGTTTTACAAGACATGAAATACGCTGACGTTGATTTATGAGATTCCAATCACAGGATGCCGCGTGTCATGCAAAGAATTACAGGTTTGTTACGACATTTATTTGTGTCGCATTATTAATCTTTCTATATTTTAACTTATTTAATTATTATCTTAAAAAAATTTATTTAATTATTATAACCATTGTTAATAAGAATAATTTCATAAATGAACTTATTTGAGGAAATTAAAGTCTGTTTACCGATTAGATTTTGAAAATTTTAAAAGAAAATTGTTAAGTCTATATTCTAATATTTTTTTTAAAATAATATAATAATTAAATATATAATATTATATTGTTTTTTAAATTTTTAAAAAGATTAAATATATATCAAAATATAAAATTAATTTTTTAAAGTCTTGTATTCCAAAATCAAAGACATAGAAGAGTATGCTCCAATCAATCCAAGTAACTAAGCAATGAAACTGAAACGCTTTACACATGCTGGATGTTTCATCTCAAAGTTGTCTTTGTCTTCTACTCTCACTCTCAATTGACAACTCAAGACTCATTCTCAAAGAAATTGCAGTTGGTATGAGTTATGCACAAATTGATCGATCCATATGTTTGTTTGGTAGACAAACAAACAATAATTAATAATTGATAAGCTATCTTGTCTTGTTATTATCTTATTTAATATTTTGGCTTAAATTCATTTTTATTTTTCTATTTCACTTAAAATAAATTTTTAATTCTTTTATTTTTAAAATTAGATTTTTATTCCTTAAATTTTTTTAAATGAACATTTAATTCTTTTATTTTTTAAATCCTGTTTTTTTGTTTCTTATTAATTAGTTATTGAAATTTTTTATCCCCATTATTATAATGTTAACTTATTTTTGTTATTAATTTTATTTATATATTAAAATATTAAAAATTAATTTATTTCAATTATAAAAATAATTTATTTAATTATTAAATTCAAAATTGAATAAATAAATATACCAAAATCTTAATTGAATATATTAATATTTTAATTTTATTTACATATTAAAAATTCATAATTAAAATTTTAATTTTAATTAAAATAATAACAAAAAAAATGTTATTTCAAATAAGTAAACGTGTTTTAAAATATTTGGTTCAAACTACTTTTTGGTTAGATGGTCAAGCTTTGCAAGTGTAACCATAAATATAAATTTGGTTGAGTTGCTTTGTTGTGTTTTCAAGAGCTACACTTCCTCTCTTTATCTCCCTGAACCATTGTTTCCAAGTTCAGCTTGATCTTTCATTGTTTCGTTCCTATTATAAGTTGTCAAATATTACTTCTCTACAATATTTTTTATTAGTTTTCAAATAAAATTATTTTTAATAGAAGATGGAGAAATACAAAATTCTTCAAACATTAAGTGTTTAAAATATTTTATTCAATAACTAATTATAGAGATATCTCATTCAAAAAATTAATAAAAGTAAAATATCTTCAAATCATAATTATTGAATATCACAATCATATTTTTAATAATTTGTGTGATTGAAATTTAGTATTTTTTCATTAAAATAGTTGGCTGACTATTTTGAGTTTGGAGATACGGCATGATCTTCTAAAAATCCACATCTTATAATAATTTTTATCAACGAAAAGTATTTATTCGTGTACGATAGAGATATCTACACTAATTACAGCATATATCCTGTCTCTTTCCATTTAACAAGTGGTTGAGTTCAAATTTAAATTTCTATAAAAGCTAAGGTAGTATAATTATCTTGAGTGACATATTTGCCACTAATACAAAGGTACCCAACTTGTTGGATTAGTTTCATAGTTTCGAGTCACAATATTTGGTTTACAAAAAAAATAACTTATAGGTGAGGTTTAGTAGTATTATCATTCAGCTCTATTAACACTTTGATTGGAACAAGCGAATTTTGAAAGAGAAAAATATGAGATAGAAAGGTAGTAAAGAAATGGACAACTTCTCCTAGTTGGATATACGATACTATATGTGGATTCCACCATTTTTTTCTTTCTTCTCTTATCAGGGAAGAAATAAGAGAGAAACAACTCTATTTTTTTCCCTTTTCCATACTTACCCTTTTTTTTTTCTTCTTTAATTAAATCTCCCTACATTTGCCACTATTTTATTATTGATTCAAGCAGAATATTCTAATTTTATTCTCTGTTTGTTTTTCACTAAAATTCCTTGACTTCATGAGAAAAAAAAATGGAAAAGATCTTTGTCGTTATCATCATATAATTACTTTGATGTTTTCTGACAATTTTTTCCTTTCTCGTTTTTTATAGAAAATAGTTCTATGAATATAGTGGGGGATCCATTTCATTTCATATGGGTCGGTGTTCTTTTGGCTTCAATGAATTTTTTTTTTTTAAAAAAAAGCTAGAAGATGCGATGCGATGCCGTTTCTCATTCTGTCATTCAATTCACATAACATTAAAAGAAGACCCGATTTTGTTCTCTAAAAAATTCTTAAAGACGTATTTTAGACCTTGAAAAAAATACAAACACTTTTTTAGTTTCTAACAAAAATAAATCAGCCTAAATGAGTTTCTGAATTTTTATGAAAAATTCAATTAAATCTCTAAAAAAAATTAAAACACATTTTAGTCCTTTAAGAAAAATAAACCGGAACAATTTAAACTCTGGCCAAGAGCACACATATCTTTTTCTATATATGTTAAATATATTTTTGCCAGTTTTGTAGAAAGATAATTTTTTTTTTCTACTATAAGAGAAAAATGCAATCAGATAGACTTACACTTCGAATTTTTTTATGAAATTTTAAGAGGCAAAAGTTTGAGTCGAGGAACCTAGAGTTGAAATTTTTCCATTCCTTTTTAGAGTGATGTTGGAAATAATTAAAAAACACTCCCCATAAAAATTTGGAATTTTTTGACAAAGAATTATTTAATTATAATTTTTTTAAACGGCGAAAATTGCCTCACGTATTGTCTCGACCTAAAATGTCCAGGCGACTTAGTAATTGATTAATGCGATTTTATGTACCGATTATGAGATTTTTTCTTTGTTGTTTTTGCGACTAAAATGCTTACCTAAAAAGTGAAATTGTATGAACAGCACACACAATCGCAACAACAAAGCAAAAATCTATGGTTTATTTTCTATCTTAGAATC
Source organism: Cicer cuneatum (assembly GCA_037974295.1). Taxonomy (NCBI): domain Eukaryota; kingdom Viridiplantae; phylum Streptophyta; class Magnoliopsida; order Fabales; family Fabaceae; genus Cicer; species Cicer cuneatum. The sequence goes on from JBBPBO010000005.1 coordinate 76,603,247, forward strand.
GTGATTTCTCTAGATGAAATAACACTAGGGTTTATGTTTCTTTAAATTGAGGGAAGAACTAAATTATTGTAGTTTATTTTTTGTAAAGACTAAAATGTGTTTTTAATTTTTTAGGGACTTAATTGGGTCTTTAAAAATTTCTCATAGACTAATTTAGTCCGATTTATTTTTCTTATGGACTAAACGGCTCACTTACTACATTAGAGGGCCCGTTGGGCCAGTCTTATTGGACTAAGAACTTCTTCCTTTTCTCTCTTGTATTTTATCGGTTGATTTAGCTACTTCTTTATAATATCTCATTTGCCCAAAGGTTATAATATATTTATACAATTTATATAAAATAAAAAACTTTATTGAAACTATGGTTATTTAGACTTTGTTTGATAAAATTTAGTAAATAAATAAACTGAATTTCAAGTACTTGATAAAATTGGTCGAGATAACTGACAAATATAAAAAGATAATTTGCTATGCATAACCCTAATAAGTTCCTATTTATTCCACTTTAAATATTTTTTATGCACAAAACCGAAATGAGTTATTGCTATTGAAAATTATATTATATTAGTAAAAAACCTCTCTCCAATGCTTTATTCTATTTTTTTAGGACGCCTGTCTTTATCTTTTTTATATTGCTTAAATATTTTCTTTTATTTTTTAAAATGTATACATGATTATAATTTTTTTTTATTGTTTATTTAGAAAACACTGTTGTGTCTTAAAAATTGTTGAGGAGGTAACTCTGTATTGAATTTTAGTTAATAATATTATTTTTAAAATAAATTTGTTAAAATTCTAAAATTTAATAAATTAAAATTCTTCAAATTCTTTTTAATTTCTAAAAAGCATAAATTAAAAGGTGCGAAGAATCTTAATTTATTAAATTTAGAATTTTGCATTTTATATAAAAATAAAAAATATTTAAAAAATAAAATTGTTATTATAATATTACATATACTTGTTACCTTAATATTTTTAATAAAAAAATAAATATAAAGAAATGAAGTAACCAAAATAAAAAACCCAAACAAGATTTTTAGATGGAAATAATGATTTACATCTAAAACCATATCAGTAGAATTTAAATCATGAGAAAACTATTATACGATCTTAAGCTTTTTGTAACCATAATCATTCATTCTTTCTGCCTACATTTAACTTAAAAACACTTGTTAATTGTGGACTTGGATCTTCTCATGCGTGCATTGTTCTCCAACAACAAAAAATGTGAGTGGGATAAAAGAGAAGATAAGGAAAAATGAAAGATGATTGGGAGTGAGAGAATATGTAAGAGAGAGATAGAGAGAAATAAAATGGGACTTAGATCCTCTCCACCAAATTCCTCTTTACACCCCCTCAACTACTTTATTTGTCTACCCACTTGTTATTTAAAAAACTAAAAGATAATAAAAATTGATGAGAAAGATTGATAGAGCTCGGTTCAGTATAGTTGATTACATAGAGAAAGAAGAAAGAAATGTAGTAATTGAATTATGATATTATGTCACAAAGGGAAATCCCTTTCACAATTGTTTGACAATTTGGTTACAATCTCATATTCTCCTATCTCCTTATTTATACGCTTGTAGTCCTCCTAGAATAGACATGTACAATAGGAGGCTTATATGGGCCAACTAAGGACCTAACAAAGATAAAGTGTAGAGAAGAATTTGGTGGAGAGAGTCCATTCTAAATAAAATGTTGTAAAGAGATGTAAATAATATGTGTAAGAGATGATTCATATTCGTTTTAATTGTACTTGAGCAGCGAGAGAAAATGTCTTTGGATCCTCTCCTACAATATATCCCTCCAACTCTCTCGTATACCTATTTTCTCTCTCTCCCTCCCTCTACTATCTTTTCTCTCTTCTTCTTCTTCTTTTTTTTTTTTTTATCATTTTTTTAATAATTTTCTTTCTCATCCAACACTTATTTTTGTTTGCTATAGAGTGAAGGACACAGTAGAGGATTCCAATTCTCTTTCCTGTTGCTGAATTCAATTTAGAGGATCAAACATTATAGTAAAAAAGCAATTTTCAACAGTAATATGGATTCTTTTATATGATTTTATTAGTGAAATGAAGTTATAAAACCCATAACCGAACGCTTATTTATTGCAGCTATGCAAGCCAAAACTGGAGTTCTTTTATCTGTAGAATTTGAAACAGTGCCGCCTCCTAATTCACAGACAAATCATACTTGAGGCATTCTCTACAGATTTATTCATCTACGGAAATAAAACTAATTTTGCCAATCTTACAAACTAGGTTCATATATTCCAGCACCAAGAGCTATGACAACCCAAACTACCAGAATACTTATGACAGCAGTTCTCAACAACTGATCGTAGTTGTTGGGTTGGCGACCATCTAATTCAATAGATTGATGCAGCGATGGCGTATCACTGTAGTCACCGATATCATCCTCCCTATCAATCCTGCTGCTGCTGGTCCCAGTTTCATGAGGTTGTATCATATTGCGCTTGCCCATTTTAAAACACTTGACGCATGTGCAGCTGCCTCCAAGATATGATGGTAGTGTGGATAGATAGTCATAAAGAACCTTCTTGTACATCTCTCCTTCTATTTTCAACTTTTTCTTAGTAGCTGGCTTTAAAACCTATGATTCAAGTGCTTTAATTAGTGAATTTAAGGAAGGCATGTATTTCACAGTAATAATTTTGTAACAAATAATGTGGCACAGGTAAAGGAACCTCTTATGTATGGGTAAGTAAAATTGCATTCAATCAATCGATTTATTGAATAGCCATATACTTCATGTTCAACAACTTCACTACTACATTCCTTCTTTTTATTTTTACCTAGACTATGTTCCCTCTTTGTTTTCTTTGCTATTCATAGCCAGTCCCAAGCCAAGATAAAAGAAGAGGGTTGTGTTCGACAGTCAACAGCCAATGTAAAACTCAGTTGAATCTCTATGACATGGATCAACTACGTATGTTTCCTCTTTGCTACTTTATTTGTTGTTTTAGGCTAAATAAATGAAAGGAGAGTTTACCTGAATAAAAGTCTGGGCAATAACACGGGCAATTGCTGGAAGTCGAATGACATACAAACAACCAAGACGATTAGGAAAGTGATCTTGCAGAAGGGAAGAACAAGATCTCAGTATTTGCATGGGAACTCTCAATGGAGATAACCCTTCACAGTCTACCAATACTGTAATTTGAGGGTTGTCTCTATCAACTAAGTGCAAGACTCCAAATTCTACCTGTGATACTGAAGCAAGGACCATTGGTTACCCATTTAACAAAAACTTGAAAAGCGACAAGTGAAGATTCTATACTCGTAAATCATGTTCAGCAGACAGAAGGGAGCAGCAAGAGGGAGTGGATTGCAATTTCAAATAAAGCAAATATGAAAACTAGTGGCAAGCAAAAGAAAAACATACTAATTGCCTGAGAAAATCGAGGTCTATCTTGGAATGCTAAGGAGCTGCAAGCTATTCCAAGCCTTACAATGAGACAAGGTCTTTGCAACAAATCAGATCCATGCCAGAACACCATATCTGACCACATTTCCAGCTCTTCTTCTGAAAGAATTTTGTAACACTCCCGCCAGCGTATCGTCTTCTTGATTGAGGTAAGGAAGCATGAAAAGTCATTATTAGAAGCAGCATAAAATCTGTGGAGCTCATCATCATTGATTCTGCATAAACACCACTAAATCATGGTCCGCTGCAACAGGAGAAACCAAGAAATATGCAAGTAAATATGCTATTGCTATCTAATAAGGAACCTCTGACCATGATTTCAAAACTTGCCTCAAGCGGCACAACAATCCAAAACGAAAACGAGAATATATAGAGCAATGGCATCAAATTTTCAATGATTACTAATAGCTGGATTATCTACCAGTACCATTGCACAACTACATAATCCCAGAGTTGGGGGTGAATCAGGTGAGTACGTTGAATGCGATGAATATCTTAATGCCTAAGTGATTACATTGAATGTTATTCACTGTGGAAATAATTTAACATATTCAATTGTGAAAGGCAGCTAAATACAATTGCCAGTATTTTGTGCTCTTTATTACCAAACAACGACACATAAGATAATAGTTGTATGAAAATCAAATAGCTTAGCTTGAAATAGAAGTCTGAGAGTATCAGGCCATAGCATTTTTTGGAATAGCACAATTATGCAGAAAAGCCATCAAATACCTTTCTGGCAAACTAATCCCTTGATTTTCAAGCTCTTGATTCAGTTGAATCAACCATTTTTCATATTCTAAAACTTTTGGAGCTCCCTCAGGTTGACTGTGAAATAGGAAAGAAAAATATTAGCAAGAACTAAAGAAGCTTGCAAAGAGAACTCAAGACAAGCCCTAAACAACAATCTGAAATTTATCCTGAAAAACGTGAAGATCATGAAAACACTTTATTCACGAATTTAAGCCAAATGATCGAAGTTCTTTGAATTTGTGCTAGGCCTAAATCAAACCCAAAACTATATCAAGAGATGAGGATTATTCCCAAGCCTTATAAAGACAATTTTGGCTATATTTCTTGTTGATCTGGGGTCAACCCTTTACATTCTTGGCTCAATAAACATCAGTATTATAAATTACTTTCTTGAGAAATATATCAAAGGACTCTAGTAAAAATTGTTTCAAATATAAAAGGCCGCATATTTTTTTTCTTCTATCAGAATAGGTATTTTTATTGAAAAATAGTGTAATGAACTTCACAAATCATTCCTGTTGAAACATGAGGACTATACAATACATACACATAATTTTATTGCAACCAACAAGTTCAAAAAACAGCCCAGAATGGACAGATCCCAAACGTCATATGTAAATAAAAAGACAAATTTATAATAATAGATGGTTTTTTGGTTCATGTGTACGTGAGTTTAATTTTATGTAACAAGAATTTCAAAATGGAATCCACATATAAATCAGACTACACAGTTTTTTTATCCTTAATTGATGTTTGAATTCTAGGCAGGAGATATTATGAGAGCTTTTGGCATTTTTGATTTTCCAAATGATACATAAAACAACAAGACTCAGTTAGACTCTAAATCCTGCAAGCTCCACCAAGTTTGAAATAAGGCATTAAGTTTCATTTTCAGGAAGGTGTTGTAGAAACAAGTTCAGTGTGGTTCAATCAGTAATTATCTTACATTGTCATGGATGGATTATTGTTTACACAGACTACCATACTATTAACTTACTAAACTGATCATTCTCAGAACTGCAGAATGATGACAATGTTTTAATAGAGAAATCTACCAACGTCTAACTACACTTACTTTTTAATTGTATTATAGGTTTCCAGTTTCAGTCCTAGGTCAACACTTAAGTCGGTTGGATAGTTGTGTAAAACAATACCAAGCTTAGAGTTCAGTTCAGGACTTAACTCTCAAGTAACTAACTGGCTCTATAATCAGTTAGATTACTCACTATAAATACCAAGCTATAGTTGCTCTTGTATTCAGAATTTCAGTTTATGAAATTTACAGAAAAGATATATCTTACTTCCTCTCTGAACGTTATCTTCTTCAATTTCTCAAAATAAGTGTAGCTGACATGTGAATGTTGCGTTGAATGTGTGAAAAGACTAGAAAAGATAGGATTATGAATGACAACATTAGAGAGAGAGTTGGGGGAACAACTATAGTAGAAAAGATGGTAGAAACTCGGCTTAGATGGTTTAGGCATGTGGAGAAGAGACCTGTAGATTCTGTAATGAGGAGAGTGGATCAAATAGAGGGTGGTCAAATAGCTAGAGGTAGGGAAAGACCTAGGAAAACTATTAAGAAAGACCTAGGGATTAATGAGCTGGAAAGAGATTGTTATATGATAGAACGTTATGGCGTCGTTTGATCCATGTAGTGGACCCTACTTAGTGGGATAAGGCTGGTTGTTGGTCTTCAGGATTCTGATTTTTTTATAATGTTTGTACAAAGAAAGCTCAGAAACAGGGTTTTGAGTAAAATAATTAGAAACACACAAACATGAAAGAAACCATCAAACATAAAGGTAATAATTTTCCATTAACTCCAATATCTATCTCTAAAAAAATTGTTCCAAAACAGAAACTTATATGGCATTACAAATCTGCATAAAAAATTGGTTTGGTTGTTTCATATCAGTTATTTGTTAAGCCAACTTTATCAATTCCCCAACAGATTGTCAAATGATATGACAGATTAATTTCAAAATTAAAATAATCCTCAATCAGGAAAATAACCCTCAAGCAATTATGGGCCGAAAGGTAAATAATAACTTGATAAGCACATGTTAATCTACTCATCACAGTTCTCACGTAGAAAAATATGTCATTCTAAACTCAAAAGATAAGGACTACAATCAGACCATAAACAAGGATAAATTGCACATATAAGCCTTAGCAAGGAGCCTCAAATCATATACCTAGTATTCAAATTATCTTGCACAGGAGATGGTTCTGCAGATATTTCTGAATCAGGAGAATCAATAATACAATCTGAGGTTCCATCACTGCATTGTGGTGGATCAGTAAAGACTGATGCAATGGAAAGGACTAATAATGGTCTTGATAGTACCTGGTAGAAGAGAGAGTATTAACTATCTGTCCTCTATCCCTTAACCTAAATAGGAAAAGGGGCTAGAGAAATATCATATGGTATATCTTATGATAGCCAAAGATGAAATAACACTATAAGCAAGAATAGCAATTAAAAAAGTCCCTAGTCCATAAAAAGGGAATGACAATCTTTTCTACATAAAACAAAAATGAGGAAGAAGAAAAGGAATCAATATACGAAACATTCAATAAAAATGTATGATACATAGAAGTAACCCACAAATAACATTCCAGAACAAAGACCACATAGAAGCTCACAAATATAGATGATATGAGCCAATTTCTAAAACTTTTTAAATGGTGCTGCTGTTAGATAATTCAATTTTATAGCAAATGATTTTCCTGAGATATCTTACTTTGCTGCTTTGAAATGACATTCTATATAAATATATATTGAAACCTTGAGAAATTGATAATCACAAACCTGCATGCTTTTGACCAAACCCGTGAAGGGAGCCCACCTCTGAATCCATTTAAATGGTGGGTATACAAGGATTTGTAGACCCTGCAGGCCTCGCCACAAACACGGGCATTTACTGTTGGAAAACCTCCTTACAGTCTCTAAAGCAGCAACTTTAAGTAAAAACAATGTGGCACGCCCCACAGCACTGCTTCCAAAGTCACCATGCGTCAACGAAACAAGGGGTTTACAATATCTCTGTGCAAAGCCTTTAGGACGCGATGCAACCAGCTGTTTGTTGTACGCTTTTTTCCCATTGATAGCACTACTTTGTTTAGAATTAGAGCTCATGCTCGAGTTAGACTTATCCACGCTCTCTCCCATGTAAACCGAAGGCAATTCAGTTTCTCTGGCAAGCAATGCAACAAAAAAAATATATTTTGTCAGTTACAACACTCAATAGCAAGTTAAATCTTTTCAAGGTCAATTTTATCTGATAAAACAAAACATCCTTATAAACTACAACATTCTGCTATCCTCATCACTAAACAAGGTTTTAAACTGTGCCACGTAAAGGCTATTGATGCGGTTGCAGCTGTGGTTGCAACACAATCACGGAGGTTCCAAAAACAAAAACCTTGGCATTGCAACCACAATCGCAGTCACCAACTGCAATTAAAACCTTGCTACTAAATTAGGATACTAAAATGTATTATTTTCAGCTACAACAATCAATACCAAATGAAATCTTTTTAAAAGTCAAACCTATCTGATAAAACAAAACATCCTTCTAAACTACAACATTCTGTTATTCTCACTTTCTCAGTCCTGGCCACTAAACAAGATTTTAAACTGCGTGATCTTTGATGATGCTGAAAATCACATACAAAAGTTGTTGATGCAGCCACAATTGTGGGCAACGCAATCGCATAATTCCAAAAACCTTAACATTGCAACCACAATCACAGTCACCAACTGCATTTTTAAAACCTTGCTACTAAATTAAGATACTAAAGAGTACACCAGAACAAACAATTAACACATGATGATGCTATAAAAAGATACAGAACCAACATCTGCATAGTTGCAACTTAACACAAATCCAATATACACTACAATGAAAATTGCAAATTCTTAAAATAAAAATTTAGTAGCAAATTGAAATGTGAATATATTAGAAGCTGTTTGGACCGAAATTAGCGATGCCGGCAACGATAGAAACAAAGCGAATAAGCAAATAGTACTAGTATTTAAAGCGATGAAAAGTTGATTGGATCAAGATCAAGTTAACCTGATTTAGGAAGAATGATGGATCGAGAGTGTGTAAGAGAGTTTTGATCTTCCTTTAATCGGCGATAGTTACCACCAAATGATTGTTCGTTTTTGGAGTTAAGTAGTAGCAGTTGAAGAGAAGCTACCTACAGCGTCATTTGATTAGAGGGAATCAAACCTGATTCTGAGCTGTTAATCACTATTACGTGGACGGTGGAGATCTATTGATTCAGACGTCAAAGAAAACATATGTGTTGTACACTGCCATTACCGTATCATCACAGATTCAACACATGGATTTGAATGGGAAACAGAATTAAATGTGTCGGTCAAATTTGTTGTGATCTTAACAGCGAAGTGGAGGGGAGGGAAAGGAGGGATTTTGGAAGGGAAAAAATAGATAAATTTTTTGTTTTGAAGAGTGTTTTTGTTAAAAATGAGAAATGGATTTTTATGACTAATATATTTTTCATATTGAAAGTATTTTTTTATATAGCAATATTAAAAGTACTACAACAACTTAGATTTTAAAGAATTTATCAAACTCCTTTAAAATCTTTCTAGAATGCAATTTTGTTTTAGTTTCTCAAATTAACATAATTTTATATTATAAAAAAATAATTAATTGCAATTTAGTCTTTATATTTTTATTAATTCATGAAATTGATCTCCTATTTAGAAATTTGACGGTTTTGGTATCTATTCTAATTTTTTAACTAAAAAATTACAATATGACATGTTTTAAATAATGTGATATATGATATGTAAAATGATTATAAAAAATCATGAAATCACAATAAAACTCTATAAAAATTTAACTTACAACTTCAGAAATTTTCATTATTGTAATTTAATTAATGCATTTATATAGTTGTATATCATGAAATCGTAAGTCGCATAATTTAAAAGTTATGTTAAATCATCATTTTTTTTAGTTCAAAAATACGAGAGAGTATCAAAATTATTGACTTTTAAAATAAAAAACCAATTATGTAAATTAATGAAATTAGAGAGACCAAAATTACAACTAAAAAAAAATATTAACTTAATTATAGTGAAGCTCATAATTTAAGTAGAGGACACAATTGGAAAAAATGCATTTAACATTGAATCCAAAATAAGGTTTGGTTTGAGAGTTTGGAGGGGGAACTTTGAGGCAGTGGAAGATAGAGAATTATAGAAAAAAAATGTTTCATCTTATTTAAAAGAACGATAAGAGTTATGATTAATATATTTTAAATTTTTAAAATATTACGGTAACATAGAAAATATTTGGAGAAATTATCTAAACTTGAAACATTCAAAAATCTTTCTCTAATGCATTTTATGAGTTTTCAAAATTAAAGAGATTTTGTATTATGAAAAAAATATAGAGTCCAAATAAAACACAATCCTCTCGAAAGTATGTGATCCTTTCCACTTTATATATATATATATATTTTTAAAGTCTTCTCCTCTTTTTTCTATCGTCAAATACACCTTTAAAGTCACATTTTTAGGACCAGTTTTGTTTAAAGTGTGTTTGAGAGTTTAGAAAGGAGTGAGAATGGAGAGCTTTGAAAAAATTAAACAATTGAGGGTTTTGGAGTGGAGGACTTTGAGAGTTTATGTTTCTTTGACTTAATTGCAGCTTTAGTCTATTTATTTTCACTGATTCACGGCATTGGTCATCCTATTTTTGAACTAAAAAAATACAGTTTTGGTCTCTCATATTTTTGAACTAAAAAAAAATAATGATTTGACATATTTTTTAAATTATGTGATATACAATCATCTAAATACATTAATTATTCACATTTCATTAATTAAATTACAAAAATAAAAATTGATGAAGTTGTAAGTTAAGTTTTTATAGAGTTTTATTGCGATTTCATGAGTGTTAATCATTTTATATCGTATCATATGTCACGTTATTTAAAAATGTCATGTCGTAATTTTTTAGTTAAAAAAATAAAATGAGTACCAAAACTGTCAGATTTTTAAATAGAGGAGTCAATTTCGTGAATTAGTAAAAATAGATGAACTAAAACTGCAATTAAATTATATTTTTTACTTTGCATTTATGATAAATAGAATACACAAATAATTATTGACAAAAAAAGAAAATACAAATAATTAATAAGAATAATCACTACTAGAAAAACTTATTTTAGCTCCCATATTTAGCATCGGCCACGACTCCGATGCTTGTTAGTGTAGCCGACGCTAATACAATTTTTTTTTTGATTTTTTTATTATTAGCGTCGGCTTAGCCGACGCTAAATAAAATAAAACAGACGCCCGTTTATTTTTAAAATTTTTTTATTTTTATTGATATTTAGCGTCGGATGGGCCGACACTAAATTGTAAATTGTTTAAAATTAAATTTTTTAATAGCTGTTGATCTGTGAAATGAAAATAAAACAAAACAGATATCAAAAATAGGGTTGCTCTCACCAAACGCCATCGAACATCTCAAAAATCCCGTTGCACTAAGCCCTCGCCGTCGAAGCTCTCAACTCTGAAGGGAACCCTCGCCGTCGAAGCTGTCGAGCCCTGTGAAACCTCGCCGTCGAAGCTCTCGAACCCGTGTGAACCCTCGCCGTTGAAGCTCTCGAACCCGCGTGAACCCTCGCCGTTGAAGCTCTCGAGTCCGTGAACCCTCGCCGACGAAGCTCAGCCTCTCGCCGCCATGAAACTCAGACAATCTGAACCGTAGCTAGCTCGCGAACCCACTGTCAACCGTCGTCGTCAAGGTAAGCCACTCGAACTGTTCTCTTCTTAAAGAAAAGGAAACCTTGTTGAAGAGAACGAAACTTTGCTGAAATTGAATAAGAAGCTGAATCAAGAAAAGGAAACCTTGTTGAAGAACAAAGATTTGACTGATACTCAAATTGGAAAGTTAACTAAATCCTTGGAGGCAATGCAGAAAGATATCAGTGAAGGGTCTCTCTCAGGAAATAATCTGTTTGTCAGGGAAGTTAATAATGTTCAATCTCAAACTATAGAGAAGTATGAGGAAGAAATTAAGAAATTGCAGACAGCAGCACTCGAGATTCTTTGACCCACACATTGTTTAATTTATCAAGCGTCCAGATGAACAGCATAGGCGGATAATAATGGATGTATGTTGTGCTGTTTTCCTTACTTCTACTAATGAATGTTTTGAACACAATTTGAATTTACCTGTCATACTTTCAGGCATGTGTCAGCCTTGCAAAGAATGTTGGAGAGATGAGAACATAAACAGAATTGCTTCCGCAGTGCTGGGAACAAGTATATTTGTGCCTCACTTTTCAACTTACTTTTTGCCTTTGTAATACTCAGACCAGGTTTTTAGTTTGTTAGTCTTGTGATTTGTTAGACCAGGTTCCTGCAGTCATAAAGTGGGGAGACAAATTAGATCATGTTTTGAGAGTTTTACTTTCTCACATTTTAAACTCAGCTATGGTATTTGTTTTCCTTTGTACAATCCATTTCAGACTTAAAATTTCATTATTTATCAAAAAAATATTCTGAGTGGAACTTTTTGCCCCAATCTGCAGCGTTGCCCGCCTCTTTCTGGGGTTGAAGGGTCTATAGATTCACATCTCCGTGTATTGGGTGAAAGACATCGGTGGAATGTAGATGTTTTGTTGAAAATGCTGGTAGAATTGCTTCCTCTAATGCACCAAAAAGCAATTGACACATGCCCATTCTTGTCCAACACATAAACTACCCCAGCTGTGGTATCTATTCCATTGCTTGAATTGTATGCTAGGTAAGCTTAGCACAAACAGTTTATTTTTAATAATGCAATTAGGATGCTTGGAAGAGTCAATGCCACTGTCCGTCTTGGGGTCACATCCTTCCTCTGGATTCTTGTTGATTTATGTTGTGATGTTTATGCTAGGGGACAAGTTGAATGGGGTGCATTTGAATGGATGCATGTTGAGTGTTTTCCAAATTTGATACAGCTGGCCTGCTTGTTGCCACAGAAAGAAGATAATTTGCGGAGCCGAATTTCAAAGGTCGGTTGCCTTCCCTTTGAAGTTTATCAAATGTTTTGTTTGACTTCTAACCAAAGTTATTTCTGGATTTTTGCTGATATAATCTGTGTAAATGCAGTTTCTGTTATCTGTTTCTGAATGTTTTGGGAATTCTTACGTGACTTGCATAATGCTACCAGTATTTTTAATAGCAGTGGGGGATGATGCCGATTTGACTTTTTTTCCTACCACCATCCATTCAAGAATTAAAGGTAACATTTATTTCCTGTGAATTTTATGCATAATTGCGTCATATTTGACCGTTCACTTGTAGGTTTGAGGCCAAGATCTGCCATTGTTGATAGGCTTTCTACTATGTGTGTCTTGCCGCTTCTGTTGGCTGGTGTTTTGAGTGCTCCTGGAAAACAAGAGCAATTAGCAGGATATTTAAGGAAGCTGCTACTAGAAGACAATTCCATGGAAAATCGATCAACCAAGCATACTCCTGAGATTATTAATGCTATTCGCTTCATCTGGTTTAATTATCAACCATATATTTTTAAATTTTAAAGTATTTTTCTTCAATATTCATAATGAGCTTTCTTTATAATGCAGCACATTTGAAGAAAACCATGCCATGATATTTAATATATTATGGGAAATGGTTATCAGCTCTAACATGGCTCATTTCAATTTTTAACTAATATAGTTGACTTAGTCTTATATATTAAGTCAACTAATATGGCTCATTTCAATTTTTAACTGATTTTTTTAAAACATATATATTTAGAATATTATAAACATTCTCCTATAAATATTTAGAATTTTTAATATAAATTTTTCAAAACTTAAAAGCTCAAGAAATAACGAATAGAGTGTATTTGTATATTTTGTTTGCATTATGATAAAAACTCTACTTTTTATAGAGGCTAAAACAATCGATAATTGAATCTAAGTAGTTGATATCGCGTTCATATGAGCAACCTAGTTCGACCAAGCGGTTGGTTCTCCTATCTAAATTGTTTGTAACACTCATACGACTAATCTGATACTAACAACTGCAAAAGATTTTGATTCAACATAACGGATTATGTATCACAGTATGAACTAGGTTTCGCTTACTTGTTGATACTAAAGACCATTTAAGATTTCATGTATCGTTGTGCAAACTAGAGTTCACTTATTCTTGTTCATTTATTGTTGTATGCATGTTATGGACAACTAAAATTGGATAACCGACCATTTGATCAAACTTGACTAGTCATATCAGTGGTACAAACAACTTAGTAATATTTCAATTGAATAAAATAACTGTAATATTACTTATTGTAATATGTAAATATTAAAAAAATGTATATTTAAAAATTTTATAACATCAATGAACTATTTTAAAATTTATAAAATTTATTTTAACACTAGAGTCACCCTTTATAGTAATATTAATTTTGAATTATAAAATAATTACAAATAAAAATAACTAAATAAGCAACATGTAATCAATCGTTTCCTTGACAATTAAATAATTTAGAAAAAACTATTACAATACAAAATATAAATCATATAAAATAAATAAATTTTAAAAGGGTTTAATAAGTTTTTAGACCATATAAAATTTAATATCTTGTTTCTAGTCCCTATAATTTTTTTTTAAACTTTTTAACCCCCAAAAGTTTTATGTTTTCATTTTAGTGTTTGCCTTTTAAGTTAACTCATGCGTATCCTTTTGATTTTTGAATAAATTTTTAGAGGCACATTTAAAATATTATAAGAATATATTATATAAATTTTATAAATTTTAAACAAAATTTGAATTAAATAAAAAATTTTAGGCATCAAATACTTAAAAATTCATATTTAATTTATCTTTTGTTACAAAATTATAAATTTTAGTAAAAGAGATGTTTATAAATGTATATAATTACGAAAAATCGTTCAAAAGTATAAAGAGTATAATAATGACACCAAATTCAAAGAAAATAAAATAAAATACGAAAAATATATATCGATATAATATATAAAAGCAAAGTCTCTCATGAAATATGTTGTTACATGAAATAATGACATAATAACTTTTATTTTACATCTAATATGTTGTTACATGAAATAAAAAGTACTAATTTTTTAAAAAGAACTGAAAAAAAACCCAATGCTTTGAATTTATTTGGTTTTTGGGTTGTTACGCTTTTTTTTTCTTATTCGGTTGATTGTGGATTAACTGGGTCAATATATTTCTTTAATAGATTTCTTATTTAATTGAAAAAAATACAATATTTGTTTAATTATTTAATTATATTTAATTTATATATAAAATATGATTTATTATGCTTTTAGTCTCTATAATATTAGAAAAATATAGTTTTAATCTTTGTAAAATATTTTTTTAGAATTTACCATGTAACTTGGTATTCTTCCCTTTTTAGTCCTTTGATAAATTTTGCTATTTCTAAAAGCACATGTCGCATTGACACATGGAAAAAGTTGTGGGGAAGTGGAATAATAATTTTGTACCATTTATTTATATTTGTATTAATATAAATAAAAAACAACTTATAAAATAAAATAAATAGGAAAAAATAATTTTGTATTTGAAAGAAATCAAAGAGAAACCTAAATATATTTCTTCATCTTTTCACGGCCCTTTCATTGTCTTGTCTTCCTCAGCATGATAATTTCATGTGTGAATTTTTTTTCCCCATTTTTTACATATTTATTATTTACTTTTAAAATTTTATTATTTTATTGTTCTAAATATGAAGCTTGATAGGATTAACAGAATCATTATAAAAAATTGGAATGTCATAATACAAACAAATATGCATTAATCAACAAAAAAGAGGTATGTATGCTTCTTCCTTCGTGATAATAACTACTAACAACCACATCCATGACTAAGTCCCAACTTAGAGAACTGACATCTAAACCACAAAAATCCATGTGATGGTGTGGTTTCATTTGTTCATAGTTGAAATCACCTACAAACCAATTATTTTAATTTACATGTGGTGAGTTTAATTTATGTTTCATGAGATTTTCTCCCCTTTCTACTTCTCTTTGATTTCATTCGAAACAAATTTGATTTTTTTTTGATTTTTTTTTGTTTTTCTAAAAAATGTTTTTCATTTATGTTACTAAAAATGTAAGTAAATGGTGAAATATTATTATTTCATCTCACCACAAGTTTCTCCATGTGTCAACATCATATCAGCTTTTAAAAAAGTCAAAATTCATCTGGGGAAAGCATGAATATCAAGTTACAAAGGTAAAATCTAAAAAAATATTTTACATGAACTAAAATCATATTTCTCCTACATTACATGGACCAAAAGCACAATAAATCCTATAAAACATTACTATAATTTAAATTATATCTATTAATGTTATTTTTATTTAAAATTTAATTATTAGATTTTTGATTCAATTGAAATATTAATAAGTTGTCTGTACCATTGATACGACTACTAAAGTTCGACTAAATAGTTGGTTATCCAATCTTAGTTGTCTGTAGCACTCAAACGACAATAAGTGAACCTTAGATTGCATTATGATACATGAAATCTTTTGTGGTCTTTAGTATCGAACTATAAGTAAACCCTAGCTCGCAATGTGATACATATAATGTTTTTAATGTTCTAAATATGTTTTAAAAAAATTATTTAAAAATTAAAATAATCCACATGAATTGACTTAACATCTACTATCAATTTAAGAAAAGTAAACACTAACAAAAAAAACATTATTACCCTAATTAATTTTATCATTGGATCATTAATGAGAGACAAGAACATAATTATCATGTTTTAGATTTTAAGCTTGTATTTTATTGCTACAATAGTTACGTAACTGCCATTTATATAACTAATTATCATATAATTGACTCAACAAAAAAAAAAACTCATCTAATTCAATATATATATATATATATATATATAATTTCAAAAAGTACTCTATTGTATTTTATTTCAAAAAGTATTTTAATTCAAAAAGTATTCTATTGTATGGAACCACTAGAAGCATTAACGGTATTTTTTTTTCCAAAGGAACAAGTATTTTATTTGTAAAAATAAAAACTCTATTTGTCTTCTTCAATAAGAATTAAATAATATTACAACATGAAAAATATTAAATATTAAATTATATTTAATTTAATTAAAGATTACATAAGTCATTTATGTCTAAAAAAATTTCAAAATTTCGTTTTTAGACTTTATAAAAAAATTTACATTTTTACCATTGATACAAACTATATGAGACAAATATTAAAATAATACGGGATAAATATTTATAATTGATGCTTAAAAAACATATGATAAATATTTATCATTGATATATAAAAAATCACGTGCAAATATCTGTCATTTATAAGTATTTATAAATCATGCATAAAAAACATCAAACAAATATATGTAAGTGATATATATACACACACAAAATCACGGGATAAATATTTTTTTTGATACATAAACAAAAACATGAGACAAATATTTATTACTAATAAAATTAAAAGACAAAGAGACAAAATTTCCAACTGGTATATAAAAGAACACGAGATAAATATTTATCATTAATTACATATTACATAAGTTATTTATCCCTACCAAATTTTGTTTTGAATTCTTATAAAAAACCTTACATTTTTCATTTATCATTGTTACAAAAAATACGAGACAAATATTAAAATAATTCCATACATATATTTATAATTGATACTTAAAAAACACAAGACAAATATTAGTTATACATATAAAAACTTATGAGACGATGATTTGTCATTCATACTTAGAAAACCAGATATATATCATTATGAATATTTATATATCATACATATAAACACCAAATAAATATTTCCAAGTAATATATATATATATATACACACATAGAAAATTACAAGATAAACATTTTTTTGACACATAAATAAAAATACGAGACAAATATTTATCACTAATAAATTTTAAAAAACAAAGAAACAAATATTTTCCACCGATATATAAAATAGCATGAGATAAATACTTGTCATTAATTAAAGATTACATAAGTTGTTTATCCTTAAAAAATTTCGTTTTTGTTCTTATAAAAAAACTTACATTTTTCATTTCTTATTTATCATTGTTACAAAAAATATGAGACAAATATTAAAATAATGTTAGATAAATATTTATAATTAATGCTTAAAAATTATATGACAAATATTTATCAATAATAAATAAGAAAATCACGAAACAAAAATTTGTGGTTGATAAATAAAAAATCACTTGACAAATATCTGTCACTATATATATATATATATATATAAAATTACATAATAAATATTTTTTTATACATAAAGAAAAGTACGAGACAAATATATGTTACTAATAAATATTAAAAAACAACGAGATAAATATTTTTCATAGTAAAACACAATAAATATTTTTTATTAATAAATATGAAACATACATAATAAATATTTATAAATTATACATAAAATAATTTTTTTTTGAAATTTAAAAGTGAGATATATAAAATGTGAACGACACGTTAACTATGCAGTAGCACATGTTTCTTGCTAATAAAATACTAAAATTGTTTTAGAAAGAAAATAAATTCTATAAAAACTAAGTATATTTAGTATAAGATATATAGTACTGATGTGTTTATTGTATAAATATTTTGAAGAACGATGTAGAAAAACCTTTATTTAACCGTGAGTTTAAAAAGTGAAATCGAAAGAAAGAAGCGAAGTGAGAAGTGAGAAGGTGCGGTGCATGAACTCCACGTGTGACTCCCGATGAGTTTCCACGTACACGACGATCCTTGAAAATTGACTCACTCTGCCAAGATGAGAATCACAATTCACAATTCACAACTGCAAATGCAAATGAAGGAATAAGACACATCAAACAGAGTATCGCTAAATAAAATCAGCAATGTCATCGTCGAATCTGAGCCCAGCGTTTGCATACACGGTGCTCTACGTAAAAGACGTAGCCGAATCCGTAGCTTTCTATGTCAAAGCCTTTGGCTATTCCGTTCGTCGCTTAGACGAATCTAATAGGTTTCTTTTTTCATCTTCATAAACCATTAAGATAATTATTCAAAATAATTATTAACTGATTTTCTGTTATCTCAGATGGGGTGAGTTGGAAAGCGGACACACAACAATCGCTTTCACTCCAATCCATCAACATGAGACCGATGATCTCACCGGTGCTGTCCACACCGCTCGATCTAAACAAGAAAGACCACCCGTCGAGATTTGTTTCATTTACACTGACGTTGATGCTGCTTACAAGGTAATATATACATAATTAAGATCTCATTATGTTGTTAATCAAATTTATGTTGTATTGTTGGTTGGTTAATTGATCATTCATTATATGTATTTTGATAATGGATCAGAGGGCGGTGGAGAATGGGGCGCTGGCGGTGAGTCAGCCGGAGGTGAAGGAGTGGGGCCAGAAGGTTGGGTACGTCAGAGATATTGACGGTATCGTCATCAGAATGGGAAGTCATGTCAAGCCAGCAAAGCTAGATTAACAAAATATGCTATTAAATATGTTTATGTTTATGTGCATGTGTATGTATAAACAATGCCACCATATATTATGGTCAATAATGGATAAAATTACGTATTAGTTACTAAAATAAAATTATCAACTGCAAACAGCAATAGATGAATTGTCCTATCATAATGCCAGAACACTTGCCAAGAGATAGTTTAACTAACATTTACTTGTCCTGTTATGCTTTATAATTTCATTGATTTGTTGGTCCTTATGACAAATTTGTGGCATACCAGACATGGCTTATATAGACTGGAATAGGTCATATTATCTCTAAGTGCAGTTATGAACTTAATATGCGATTTCCGCTCTTGTTTGCTCCTAATTGTTGAGATTAGGTCATATTATCTTTAAGTGCAGTTATGAACTGTGTCGCATTGGTCCTGTTTGTGTTAATGAAGACAAATTAGGACTTAGTCTAGACTGGAATATTTGCCCCCAAGATGTTGTCTCATGCAAAAGGTCTTGTCATATAGGTCGGATCTACGGACTATTATTCGTTCCCTAGAGTGGGGGAGGTATCTTTTGCCGTGAAACAAGTAGAATTATGAAGCCGAGTAGAACTATGAAGTTGTAGTAGACTTCCTCCTTTTTCGTGCAAGGAGTTAATTTGTGATGGCGTCATCAAGCGCATTTTAGGAGTAATAATTTCTCGACTGTAAGACTCTAAGACTCTCGCAGTAGTAATTTTGGTCCCTAAAATTAACATAAGTTATGAAGATAATATTAATTCAAACTTTGTTGAGATCTTTTGTAGCGGTGTCGAGATATCGCGATCATGGGTAAGGTTACTAAAGCAACCGTTTTAGGCCTCAATGAAAAATAAAATTTGTTTTCAGCTAAGTGAGTCCGATGTTGCTGTTTAGTGTACTTGGTCGCATTAATTGTACGTGATGTAGGCATTAGTGCTTCTTAACTTGACGCTGGTGCTTGTTGTATACGTAATTGGTGTAGACGTCGGTCCTGTCTTTATGACGGCTACAAACTGCAAATGAAGACGTCAGTTAAATAAAATAGTAAATGACATGAAAATGTGCTATCACATTTGCAAACAAGGCAACAAGCTATAAGGATATGAGTAAACTTTTAAGCTCTTTGTTGTCATGGCGTCAAGCTAGATGACCAATTTTTTGTTTTGGCATCGTTGATTCGCGGGCGAAAGGATCCGAGTTGACGTGTTGATGTCGATGAAGGTGCCGACCTCCCTTAACAATTTGTGGAACCAAAGCAAAAAGAAATTGTTCTATGCACAAACAACTATGCTTTTGGGTACTAAGAACTTATAAATATTCCAATATATAGGGAAAATGTAAGAGACATGTACAAATCCAATCAACTATCGAATATTTAATATATATTTACATAAGTTGCCTGGACTGAAACACACGAAAATGGCATTACACAGAATTTCTAAGCTAGTCTAAGCAAATAACTAGTTAGTTGTCCAACCAACATAGAGTTGCAACAAGTACTGAACTAGGAGAAACACAACAACCAAGTTTGTGTGGCAATAAACTTTGAAGCTTCTAGCATTCATGTTGTTAACACCAATGACATAGTTACCAAAAATTATATTACCCCAATTCCTAGTTGCAACTCCATGGTAGGATTTTTAAATGAATCTCACATATACATATGATTTTAAAGCAATTCATTTAATTTTAACGAACTTCACAAGAATTTAAAATGGATTCAATAATTTATCTCATATTTTAAAATGAATCCTACAATTTATTTTATGTATTTATTTATATTGTAAGTTGATGCACTATTACTTGTGGAAGAACTCATTTACCACCACAGCAAACTCTAAGATTTATTTTGTTTGGGAGGTTAGAGAGAAGAGAAAGAGAGGGCTTTAGAGACAGGAGAAAATAGATAAATTTTTTATATTTTTTTAGAGAGTGATTTTGTAAGGAATTATTAGAGAATGCTTATGATTAATGTATTTTTAATTTATAAAGTATTATAACATAGAAATGGTAAAAAAAATTTGTCTAAAAGTCCTCCAAAATCTCCCTCTAATACAATTTTTAGACTTAAGAATCATAGAAGAACCTCTTATTGGAGATAAAGACAACTAATTTAGCATTTCTCATGTTGCAAAAAATTAAATGAAATCAACAAATCAGAGCACAACCTCACAATGCAGAATCCAAAATCACAATATTAAACAGCAAAATACCTAATTAAACTCATCAAATTTAAAATTAAAATAAAAAAGTTTATGGAAATTCCCATCAACCTGTCAAACCACCTGCCAAAAGCCCTTAGAATACAGTTGTTTCCAATTCCTAACATGGAACTGAAAAAAAGTAGAAGTGTAGTGTGGCCAACTTCCAAAAAAGCCATTCTTACACAGATCAAAAGTAAAAGGTGAACCAATCCATTACAGGAATAACTTATATATCCTCCGGTTCACAAAAGCACCACAATGCACAGACGACGACAAAATCACAACATTTCTTGTGACTTCCTTACACATCGGCCAACCTTCTTCCTGAAATCATCTCTACTATCTCTCCACTCCTTCTGCAAATTAGATCATATAGGTCTAATAAGAATAAACTCGAATATTCAAGAAAAATTACCAAGTTTGAAGAAGCACTTTTGCAGTGGAATCTAAACCAGTAATTAGGAAAAGCAATGTAAATATTTACAACACAAGGATTCCCAGAATAAGTAACAGGATTTTATGTTAAAATCATGTAGTATCTAAACAATGACCTAAACATCACATACAAGTTTTTATGGAGTAAAAAATCATGTAGTACAGAAAACCACTGTTGTCAATCGCGAAGCACAGAAATTAGCGGTTCAATCTAATTATGCTACACTGCAGTTACAGCCGCTATATTTGACAACACATTGTACTAAATAACGTATCGTGGAACAATAACAATTTATTCAAATTCTACAGCGCTATAGTGCTGCTATAGCTGCTATTTGACAACATTGTAGAAAACAAAGTTTGAAAATTGCTTGAAGCTGATACACTCAAATGAATAATCTTGCAGGAACTAATTACTAATGTGAAAGAAAAAACAATTAAACAGTAACATTTTGCCACTGCATTTAGCAGCTCATGGAAATCATCAATACCTAAAGAAAACCTTTTGGTTCGATTCTGTTTACAAATTAAAGAAGTATTATATAAGCACATGGTATTATGCAACGCAACATCTCAGTATTGCACACCAGTAACATACACTAGCAATCAGCGCCTGTTATCTAGGGACCAACATTAAAGCTTCACAAAATGTGGAATACCTACAGAAATAATTAGAGCATGTGGAGGATCAAAGCAAACTAGGGGAAAAATATTTCAAGCCGATAAGAACATTGACAACAATAGACAATCCATTGTTCAGTAAAGTCGATGACACTTTTGTGGTATATTGCGAAGAAGTCTGTTAAGATACCATTATGTTCTCTGCGATACAAATATGTAATCTATGACAGGAAGGAATGTATGTTGCAACAAAACAATCAAGTAAATAAAAATAATTATTGAACTTACAGCAGCTTCAACATTTGCAGGAGATTCGTCGTTAGGACTGGAAAGCATTGATATGATACTCAATACTATACTCTCTACCTGCAAGATAACATATATAGTTATTGATAAATATATAAGATTTGAATAGTTTATAGCTTCACAAGTAGCAAGTACATGAAATCACAAGTGGAAAACATAATGTGGCATACGATTTTCCTGGGACATCCAGTGAGTTACTATCAGAACGCCATCCATGAAATTTTTAACACTCCAATTTAGTTTCAAGACATTAAACATTTGAAGCCATTACAAAACATTTTAAAGCTATTTCGTTTGATACATTACGCTGCAAAACTCTTGATTCAACCGTAAGTCTTTCACTTTGTAGCTCTTCACTGGAAAACAACCTCCAGAGCCTCTCACTCTACTTATATTTTGAGAATAATATAAATTTATTAATATAAAAGATATAGCTCTGAGATGAGAGTTTGGGTTTAGCAAATTGGACTTGTAATATTTAATAGCTTAACAATATTTATTTTCTTTGAAAAACTTATTGTTGATATCTCCAAGTGTATTGTTATTAATCTTATTCGACACTAGTCCTCAACATTAGTAGTATACAGGAATTTGTAATATGCAGTATATCCATTTATGCAATAAAAGGACAGAAAATAAGCTTTATAGTACTTTCTTGCAGTTTCTGCAACTTCAAGTTACACTTTATTTGACAATAGCACACTCAATTTGAAGGTATTGAAATTAAACTATACAAACAGGTTTAACAATGAAGAATGAAATTCTTATCATATAAAATAACCCCCCTGCCACCCAAGAAAAGATACAAAACAAAGCTTATGGTTTTATCATATCACTTACCGTATGAACAGGTGTCCAGCGCTCACTTGCAAGCTCGTAACCATTAGGATCATCACCAGGAGGATGAAGGATTGATATGCAAACCCGGCCATCAGGATATACTGCAAATTGAACAGAAAAACTTCAGTTCCATGAGGTTAAATTCAAACCGATATCACAAATCACAAAAAATAAAAACAAACCATTAGGGTGCCATATCTCTGAGGTGAATTTCACCGTTGGTGGACTATTCGGGTAATTGGCAGGAAAACTCATGATGGCATTGAAAAACCCTCCCTCACTATAAGAAATCCAATCAATTTACAAACAAAACAACAGAGAGAAGTCAGTAAAATTCAAATGCTACATAGAAAACATTAAAAGATGCTCGCTCAAATGCATTTTCGAAACTAAAACCTAAGAATAAAATATTTTCACGAATTAGCACAATCTATTGTAATTGAATCAACTCAACCAAGATCAATCCCAATAGTTGACAGCATAAACAACAAACAAGTTGAAAAAGAATCATCTACAACAAGAATCTAAAAAACTAAATAAAAAGAAACAAAAACAAGAAAAAACCTTAACGAATTCTAATGATCAAGGTATGTATGCAAGAAAGAAAGAAAGAAAAAAACCATCAAATAAAAACAAAAAACAAAAAAAACCCAAAAGAAGTAATCAAACACGTGATCTATGATAAATGAAAATAAAAATAAAAACCCAGATAGGTACAAAAAGCCAAAAAAGAAAAAGAAAGAAAACCCAAAACCCAAAATCCAAACTTGGAATAGGGAATCAAAATAAATAACAATTTGTGAGAAAAGGGGTTTACTAGAGAGTATCAGGGGGTCCAATTATGGTGACACTCCATTCAAAAATGTTGGTTTCATCAACCAAACCAGCAGAAAATCCATCGACAGGGTGTTTGCAAAGATCTGCGAGAAAAAGGGTAATAATAAGAAAAAGGTGTATAGAAAATCCATAAAGATTAAAAGAGAAAACGTAGCGTCGTTACCTTTGAGCTGTTTTTGAAGGAGAAGGCTGGCTTGGGACGCCATGGAATATTGTTTGAAAACAAAACCGACAGTTGGATTATATATATATATATATATATATAAGAAAATATTAATAAAACGATTAAGAATAGAAGAAGAGAAAGAAAGATGGTTGGCTTCCCTGCGACTCTCAGTTCTTTGTGGGTTTGGTTTCTGGAATGCCAAATTCCCTATTATTTATATTAAATATTAAATTAATACCATTAGGTTTGATTTTTATTACTTAATAATAATTAATTTGCAACTATATTTAAAATATTATTATAATTAAATATAAATTTTTTAAATATTACATGTTTAAGATAAAATCTTTAAAAAACATTTTTATAAATTCAATTTTAAGTTTATTTTAAATGGAACTTTTTATAGTGTTGTAAATATATATAAGAAAAAAATTATTCAAAAATATATATTAATATTATAATAAAAACTAAAATGTTTGTATAATTATTTTTTAGAATTAAAAAATGTGACATTTTTTTGTCTGAAAAAAAAATTAAAATTTAAAATTTTATAAAAATTAAAAATTTATTTAACTTATTTTTTAAGTTAAATTTAAACAGTATTTTAAAAATAATTTAATTTATAATAAGAGTTTAACAGAAATGTCAATGCCTAAGTATCTTGAATTAAATCAAATATATAGGTATTTTATAATATCCATTGAATAGTTTAATTGACATGTCAATACCTAAAGTGTTAGTATTTTATACTTTTTTTTTTAGAAAGATTATGCTCTAAATCGAGGATCTCTTATTCCGGTTATTTTTATACTAAGTATATTGTAAAATATACACAAATCTGGCATGGTAATACATGTTAAAATATAAAATATTATTCTGATATAATTTTAGAATATCCAGATATTATTTTTTAAGATTAGTTTTCAATCTTATCTTATCATATTTTATAAATAGTGATAGAATATTGAGTCTCCAAAATTATTTATTTGAAATGCGATTTATTTATAACAATTGATCTTGCTTTGCTTTATTCGATTATTTATCATAAATTTCTCTCTAAGGTTGATAATGATTGCTATATTAGAATAAAGATTAAAATAGTATGTGTTTCTATTCGGTTTAGATTGCTTAAATCTTAACCATGTACATTTCCACGATTAAAACAAAATCATAAGCAACTAGTTTTCTTCCTTTCCACTAATCATATGAAATAATCCATACAAATTAGAAGTAGAACCATAAACATCCAGAAGATCGCGTTTAGGATAAAAATAATATAGTCACAGAGAAAAACGAAAAAAAGAACATACTACTACAGTTCATGGGTTTTAATTGAAAATTTTGATAAATTTTTTAAATTTTTGTAAAATAAAAAAGATAATATTATTAACATTTTAAAACATAAAAGATTAAATTGTCACTTAAAATTAAAATAAATAACCAAATCGAAAAAAAAAAGATAAAGGACTAAAACGTTAACTGAAATTAAGTTAAGAGATCACGAGTGCTATTTAGTCTAAAATAAATTTCAACGAGAAATATATAAATAAATTATCAATTAGGGTAATGTTAAAGATATATGGAAATCCAAACCCTATAAAAAGGAGAATGGAAAATAAGTAATGGTGAAAGAGGAATAAGATTTGTACGAGAGAAACGAACATGTTGAGTTCCACAAGTGTAACTTTTTTTTTTTTACGAAAAGAACTGATAATCATTTTTTTTACTTAGTTTAATTTTTATGTACTAAAGGTGTAAAAAGTTTTATACAATTAACAAAAATCATGATTAATGATGTGAGTGAAGTTATAAGTAATTATAACAAAAGTTAAATATTATTAATGATTTAACGGTTGTGATTAACTGATACTGCAAATTTTTGTACAATAACAATGTATATAAATTAAACAGTAATGTTGTTATAACACATAATGAAACACAATACAATATTGTATATCATACAATGGGAGTCGCGTTTTATTTTTCATAAAATGTCAAAGTACTATATTTGTGTCTCATTTTACATCAAATTTTGTGTTCTAATAAGATTACTCTGAATTAAATTTTGAGTTTAATTTTCATACCCTAAATCACAACAAATCATGTGGATGATTTTATAAGTACTTATAATAAAAATCAAATATTACTAATAATTTAATAATTTTGATTGATTGTATACAAACTATTTATATTGACACTGTATACAAATTAAATTATTCTTTATATTTTTTTTATAAGAATCAACACTTGAGTGTAATTTATTTTTAAATATTTTAGTCCCTAAAAATTAAGACTTTTTAAGTTAAAAAATTTATTTACTTTTAATGTTATTTTAATTTTATAGGTTTTTTTTTTTGAAAAACTAAAAGTAAATAATTTTTATTAAAAATTAAAAAGTTGAGAATTTTTTTATAAAGATAAAAAATAAAATTTTAG
>JBBPBO010000005.1:76630010-76691106 GCA_037974295.1 Cicer cuneatum
TTCAATATAAAGACTATACGTGCTTAAATATATAAAAAAAAATCAAATTTCTAAAAAAAAAAAAAAGTAGAATCAATCCAACACCCTCTCACTTCTATTACAACCACACCACATGATGTTATATATCATCACTACTATGTATATTTCCACACAACATCTCAAAATTCAAAACTTTTTTCCATCATTCAATTAATATGATAATTCAAACCCTGGTGTTGTATTTTTCACTTTCACTAGCCCAAACTAAACCACCCTGCCATTTTTTTTTCTCTCCTATTACATGAGTATTTAAGCACTACACAGAATACCATTACATCCCACAAATACTTTTAGGACATTTATTTTAGATGGCATAATTAAAATTAATTGCATAATACTGAAATAAACTATAATAATTTAGAAATGCATCATCATAAATAGTTCAAAGTATAAACATCATCAAATACATTATTTAATAGGACAACCAAGACTTATTCTATATAAACGTTTTTTAAATGTCTTTGGATGTAACCTATTAGTTAACGGGTCAACAAATATAATTATTGTTCTAACATGTTCTATAGATACTATTTGTTTCAAAACTTTCTCCTCATAGATAAATACCTTAACCCTGTGTGTTTTGCACCTTTTGAATATTTATTATTCTTGAAAAAGAATATTGTTGTAGAATTATCAAAATAAAATTTCAATGAATTAGAAATTGTGAAAACTACTATAAGCTCCTAAAGCAAAATTTCACAACTATAATCCCTAAATTGTAGTATCAAAACATGCTACAAATTCAACTTTTATGGCAGACGAAGCAACAATAGTTTGATTCACATTTTTCCATTATATGATACCTTATACGAGGAGGAATAAGTAGTCAAAAGATGACTTCCTCGTTTTAATGTATCCACCACAATATGAGTATGTATATTCAATTACTCCTAATTGATTGGATCTTCTATACATGGGCATATACTTCTTAATTCCTTGCAAATACCTTAAAACATTCTTTACACCTTTCCAATGATCAATTCCATGACTACTTTGATATCAGGCTAACTTTTCTACTGCAAAACTAATATCAAGTCACGTGCAGGTTTGGACTCCTAACTACAAAACTATATGGGTCTGATTTCCTTTGTTTCAGCTCGATGTCGTTCTTTGGACACTGCATGAGGAAAAAAATTGTCCTTTTTTTGAATTGGTACAATTCCAACTGAACAATTATTATCCAACTTAAATCTTTATAATTTTCTTGATATCGATATTTTGAGACAATCCCTACAATCCTTATAATTTATCACCAAATATCTTAATTTCTTTGACATAAGACGCTTCATCCAAACTGGATTTTAATTATTTGAGTGTCCAACTTTAGCAAAAAATTTAATAATAGTTTAGAATAGTTGTTTTCTTTCTTTTTGAGGTCTTTTCAAATGCACTTCTTAAGACTCATTTTATTTAGACACTTGTGAGTTAGCCTCTTCATTGGATGTGCTATAATTAAAATAATATTCGTTGTTGTCAAAAACGTTATGCAACAACATTTGATATAGGATTTGGAGTAAAAGAAACAAAGTTAGGGTAGTAAAAAATAAACAATTTTTCTACCTACACCCCTTGTTTTGCTACCCACACCCCATCAAATTTTCATAAAATTATAATACCTAAAATGCCCTTTACTATTTCAATCATTCTTAAACTCTATTTTGTCTCTTTCTCTCTTCATCATCACCACTCACCTCATAGTATCTCATATACATATCATATATTTATTACTCACACCTTATAACTCATACTCATTCATAACTCACACCTCTCACTCATAAATTACACCTCATAACTCTTTTCTTCTTATTATGCTTAAAGCCACCAACATGGCATGTTCTATGATATGTTGAGTTTGTATTTTTTTTCAAAATCTATAAATTTTACGTAATCTGAGTTCACGTATGTGGTAAATTATACATTGTACGCAAACTTAAATCACGTACCCTTACTTATTTTGCGTTCATGTAAATGTACGTAAATTGAGTTCACGTACATGTAAAATTTTGCAATGAGTAGGGAAAGTGTGTTTAAACTCATTTCACGTAAATGTACTCAGTTCAAGGAAGGTTGTGGGTTTCACCATGGAAGAGAAAAAGATAAGAAAGGTTGAAAATTTTGATTTAATGATAAGGATAATTTAGTCTTTTCAACAATAGAAGGGGTGTAACTAGTAAATGAGGGGGTATGAGTAGCAAAATGGAAAAATAGAAGGCTTCACTGCAAATTTGCCCCATATTTTTGCCAATTTGAGAAAATTGATCCCCTATTTAAAAATCCAAAAGTTTTAGTGATTATTACAATTTTTTTAATTAAAAAATAGTGACGTAACATATTTTAAACGATGTGATAACAAACTTCAATTTACTACACTTTTTAGAGATATTTTGGGATTAATATTAGAGTAATATAAATGACATGATTTAATCTTTATTTATAGAAAAGAAAAGAAAAAAAAATACAAGTTCAATATTTGTTTTGTTTATAAAGTATTTTATAGTTATAGCAAATATTTGGGCCTGATTATTACAAAGAAGAGAGGCTAACTCATAAAAAGTTGAGAATATTTTTTGTGCAAAATGTTCAGAATTTATTTATAAAGATAAAAAATAAATTTTTTTATAAATTAAAAACCTTTTTAACTTTTTTTTACAAAATCCACCCTGGTTTTTATTTTATTTTAAAAAAGATAACCTTGTTAAATAGTGCTGCATCAAATATAAACAAAAATACTTTCAAAAGTGGGTTTATTTTATTTAAATTATATATTAAATATTACTTAAATATATAGAATCAAATTTGTACAAAAAAATTATATAAAATCAATCTATACAATAACATGATCTTAGATATCAAAACTATTATGTATCTTTCTAGATCTCAAAATTCAAAACTTCTTCATTCCTTCTTTCAAGTGATCTAATAACTCCAACCTTAGTGTTCTATTTTTCACCTTCATTAACCCTAATCTAATCACCTCGTCATTTTTTTCTTCTTTTTATACAAATATTTTAATCATCATATAATATTCATCACCATTCTCTTTAATCTGATGAACATTTTATTATTGATTTGATTTTTTTTTATGACAATAAGTAAATAAGTTAACTTCTAAGGTATTTAGTGGATCTTGTAATTAAGATATTTTTTATTATGTCTTAGTTATCTATTTTAGTTTTATTTTTATTACTTTTTATTTTTCAATTGGGTTTTCCTATATTGCAATGATCATGAGCAAAGATTGATCACCTTTTGCATGATCAAATTTAATTTTATTCTTTAAGTCATTCAACTTTTGTATGTTCTATGTTTTTCCTGGATTTAAACTATTTGCATAACCAAACACGAGTCAGTTTAGGAAAAAAGAATATTAATCACGAATAATCAAATAGGTTAATAGTCTCAATAAAAAGATTGATAGTTGACTCAACCAAAAAAGGAATCAAGAGTAATCAAAGTTACAAGTGAAGCGATGACCTTAAACTTCTCTATGTTGATTTACAACTTTGCGTTGTTATTCTTGTTAATAATACGATAATTTTTTTTATATTACTCTTGCGATAGAGTATATTTGTTCTAAATATATTTTTAACGCAATACGTGACACATAATACAATGATGTTGAATAATTATATTCATAGAATTGCAATAAAATTCTCTAAAAACTTCAATTTAACCTTATAAAATTACTCATTTTTGTAATTTAATTAATAACATATAAATTATGGTTCTACATCATGAAATCGTATATTATATCATTTAAAATATGTTCAATAACTATTTTTTAGTTAATCAATTCAAGATACAAACTTTCAGATTTTAAAATGAGAGGAACAATTTTATGAAACGATAAAAATATAGGAGACTAAAACTATAATTAAATCAAGATAAAAATAGTTATCAATTAAAGTGAAACAATATAGCCTATGTTTGGTTTGATGTTTATCAATTAAAGTGAAACAATATAGCCTATGTTTGGTTTGATGTTTATCTACCGCTAATGTACGCGGGTGTCTCACCGTATTTAGAAGTTACAATGTGTAACTTTGAACCATCCGTAGTTTTAAAGTTTTTCAAACACACTTGATAATAAATTATTAGTTTAATTGTAATTTTAGTTTTTTTTTTTTATTTTTACTAATTCACTAAATTGGTCAATCTATTTTAAAATACGAGAGTTTCGGTCTATCGCTATGTTATTTTAACTAAAAAATAGTCATGTGAAATAGTTTAAATACCGTGACATATCATATAATAACGTAGAATAATTAGTGTAAGACCCTTAATTTTAAAATTAAATTCAGATTTAATTTTAAGTGTATTTGGGAATATTTGTAAAATATTCAATATATATATATATGTTTGGTGTAAATATATATATATATATATATATATATATATATATATATATATATATATATGTATTTGTTTGGGAGGTGGAATTAAAATTATTGGATAATGGATTAATTAATTTAATTTCGAGTAATTAAATTATCGGGCCGTTAATTAAGATATTCTCTGCTAATTTCGATGAAACGGGTTAAGTGCTGGAGGATCAAAAGATATTTTAATACAAGTGTTTGGTGAGGTGGCGTAGATATTTATTAAGAAAGAAACAAATTCTTCTCTCCTCTGACTGTGTCAGTTTGCATTTATGAAGATATTTAACTGAGAAGCTCTTTCTTCTTTCCTCTACGCGCCAATTTCTGCTTTATCATTTTCTTCTTCTTTTGATATTTCTGAGTGTTGGTGAAGAAAAACAGTTTACTCAAAAGCCATTTTCTTGAAAATCTGAGTGTCGAATCAAAAAGTTTAGAGTACGAAAGTCATTCCTCTGATCGTTACGGAGCTAAAGAACTAACTTTCGTAGCGGCGAACACGAAACGGGAGTATCGTCGACTTTTGTCACAGAAGCGTACGAGTTAAGGGAACGTAACTAAGGTAAGGGCGTCTTCCAACTTTCTAGATTTGCATTTAGGGCTGTAAATGCATGTGTGATGAATGATTATTGGTTTATGTTTGTGAAAAACATTGTATTCTGTTTTGGAAATCAAACTGTGTTGATGTTCTTGCTGTTTCCAGTGAAGGAACTGATTGTGTTGTTGTGTTGATGATATATTGTTTGTTGTGTTGAGTAAGAAATCATTCTGTTGTGTTTTGAATGATGATTTGGTTGGTGTTGTATTGGAGATGATCCAAATGCTTGAGTTAGTTTGTGTGGGACTGTTTTGTGATTGACTTTCTGGTTTTAGTGATTCTGTGTTTTTGGTGTGTTTTGTTAAACAACCTGGTGTTGATGGTGGTTTCAAAAGAAGAGGGATTTGAAATGGTGGAAGTGTTCTTCTTGAAAATCTATTGTTGATGTTTAATGAAAAATGTCTGAGTTGTGAGGTTTATAAAGATTGGTAATTATGATTCTAGGGTTTTGGTTGTTTTTTTCAAAGGAAAAGGTTTTGAAAATGTGTTGAAGTTCCAGGAAATTTCACTGAATTCGAAGGTGTATTCGAATACGGCGTGAGTGTATTCGAATATAGCCTGCAAAGCTTCTGTTTTCTTCATATTTTCGAATTTGTATTCGACTACGACCCTCTGTAGTCGAATACAGTGTTGCCAATTTTGCTTCTGACTTAGCATCTGTATTCGACTACGACCCTCTGTAGTCGAATACAGATTAGCAATTTTTGCTTCTGTTTTAGCATCTGTATTCGACTACGACCCTGTGTAGCCGAATACAGATTTGCAACTTTTGCCACTGACTTCGCATCTGTATTCGTCTACGACAACCTCGTATTCGAATACAGAATGCTGATTTTTCACTATTTTAGCTTCTGTATTCGAATACAGCTCCCTTGTATTCGAATATAGATTCGTGTTTTCAGAAATTCAAGTTTTAAACATTGTTTTATAAACCTTAAGTGTTGGGGTACCTTGGGGAAGGTTTGTGGTGAATAAAAATGGAATTTTTGTGATAGTTTTGAAGTGGTGGTGATGATGTTTTTTTTGAGACTTTACTGAAGTTGTGGAATTCTGACTTTTGCACTGTGAAAGCCTCTGTATTCGAATATAAGGAGTCTGTATTCGAATACAGGGTGTTGATTCTGCCCTGTTTGGCTTCTGTATTCGAATACAAGGAAGCTGTATTCGAATACAGATTCGTTTTTCCAGAAATTGCAGTTTTAAAGCACTGGTTCTAAATTTTGGGAGCTGGGGAAAGACTTATGATATTTAAGAGTGGAAACTTGAGGTAATGAGAAGTGTTAATGTTTGCTTAAATGGTTAGTCATTGATGTGTAGATGATGATATTGATTGTGTGGAAATGTTTTGAAAAATGATGGAAATGCATGAATTTTACTAATGTTGCATACTGTTTCCAGTGAGGTGAAACACTGCATACTCATGCATAGCATAGTCATGTGGTACCCGCGATGGGCCACAGAGTAATGCGCAACCACGTGCTGATCTGTGAGCGATTGCACTAGGTACTGATCTATGAACGATTGTACCTTGGTATATAAGTGCTGGTCTGTGAGCGACTGCACTGGTACTGGACTGTGAGCGTCTGTACCCTGAAATGCGCAACCACGTGCTGATCTGTGAGCGATTGTACCTTGGTTTATGTCAAACGTGCTGGTCTGTAAGCGACTGCACGAGTGCTGGTCTGTGAGCGACTGCACTGGTGCTGATCTGTGAGCGATTGCACCCTGGTCTTGAGGGCCGTTAAAGTCTTACATATGTAAATGTGCTGGTCTGTTGAGCGACTGCACCTTGGTGAATCCAAGAGAATGTATACATGAGCATATACATATTGCATCGAGGTGATTGACCGGTGGGTCACGTTTTGGTTATATAATGATGGTTGAAATTGTTGTGTGTGTAATTACTTGATGAAGTCTGAAATTTCTGATCAATTGGTGTGATTACTGAATTGATGTTTGTGCTTGCAACATGACTTTCATATTAAATTGGTTGCTGTTTGAATAAGTACAATTGTCATGTATTTTCAAAATTTAGCAT
The DNA here is from genome assembly GCA_037974295.1 of Cicer cuneatum. Classification (NCBI taxonomy): domain Eukaryota; kingdom Viridiplantae; phylum Streptophyta; class Magnoliopsida; order Fabales; family Fabaceae; genus Cicer; species Cicer cuneatum. The sequence goes on from JBBPBO010000005.1 coordinate 76,637,062, forward strand.
CCTTGTTTATCATCATTGTTATATGATATGCCATGAATATGTTTGTGATTGCTGATTTAAATGCTATGTGGTAATTGTTAATTTCGGTTGGTGACCCTTTACAATTATTGTGGAAAATTGGGCTTTGCCCTCAGATGAGATTCAAACTCGTACCCCTGATGGTCACACTAACGACAGGGAACGTCGTTAATTTCCCTTGATCATTACTTTGTGGGCTACGCAAAGGGATGAGCAGCTGGGTGAAGATAAGACTTGTGGATGATACGGTGGAAACCGAGCTACTGTAACTTAGTGTATGATCAGTTTAGACTTATGTATAGGGTTTTTGAGCTCAATGGTTGTAAATATTCATTTTGGGAATTATTGTAAAACTCTTCCGCACTCTGATAAATATTTTGGTGGATTGAGAATCCAGTCGATGTATCTTTATTTTAGTATATTATAAAGATCAAATTCCCACAAATATCTCATTCGATTTAATTGTGATGTTATTTTAATTACCTTATTATTTTTTATTACGAAGTCGAATGATATATCATTTGAATTGATTTTAATTTCCTTGAAACGTAATTCTGAAAACTCTTTTATTTATGTATTCGTTTTTTTTTTTAAAAAAAAATACATTCGCGCTGTGTTTTAAACTCGGGGTGTTACAATTAGCAATTATGAAATTGCAATAAAACTCTCTACAAACTTAACTTTTAATTTTAGAAAATTTTTATTTTTATAATTTAATTAATAATATATGAATAATTAATGCATTTAAATGATTTTATATCGTGAAATCGTATATACCACTTATATCAAATTATCATGTTTTTTAGTTCAAAAAATTGAAAAAGATAAAAACTGTCTATTTTTAAAATAAAAATATCAATTATGTGAACTGGTGAAATTAAAAAGAATCAAAACTATAATTTAGACTAAATTAATAAAGGCAAATGCTAACTTATGTTCTAATAATATATTTTGAGGTATCAAATGTAATAAAAATTGTACATTGAAAACCGATTTAAATTCTCTAAAATAAATAAATTGTAAATTAACAAAATCAATTATTATTATTCTAACAAAAACATAGTTAATTATAATGTATTTATAATATTTATTTTACTTACTTTTATTCTTGAAAATAAATTGTTAGAATCTAGATGAATGGGATCTATAAGAAACAGCTGCCTTCCACCGGAGACGAAAAGAAAAGAGAGACAGGGTGCCTCGTCAGCTTCATTTACGGTCAACTCATATAAAACGATGATGATAATTTCAGAAAAGAAAATCGGTGTAAATTAAAAAGATTTCCTCATCTTGTTTACTTGGATTTATCAAAAAGTGAAGTACTACTAAAAAGAGAAAAAGAAAAGATGAGACCACACGTGACAAACGCAGCACTGCACTCGATGATAGATTCGAATTTGGAGCCAAAGAGGTGCATCGGTCCTTTCCAGTTTCCATTGCCAATAGTGCGATCCCTCTGTGACTAGTCTAACAAATTAAGCAAGACCACGAATGAGAATGATTATAAATTAATTTTTTAAAGGAAATATTAACAAATGTATTTATAGTATTTGTGTTAAGGAAATTGAAAGTTGTGTAATTTAAATTTTATAAAATGAATTTTTTTTATTAAAACTTGTTTGTTTTCCTCTTTAACAAGTGTCATTTGTTTTTATATTTAATACTTTTCTTTCTGTTCAAATTCTCTAAATGGAGGAACATTTTAAAGAGTAGTTTTGTTTGTCTTTTATTCTAAAATTTTAATTAAATACAAAAATAGATATCTTTTTTACCATTTATTTCCCTCCAAACTCTCTCGAACTAAATACATCATAAAAACACTAAAGTTTCTAAATAAAATACACTTAACATTTAAATTGAGTATAATTTAATGGTCAATTCAATGAATCTAAACTCACATGAACTATTGGGAAAATGAATTCTCAAATACCGGTGGTTGATGATTTTGATAACTTTAGTATATTTAGAAAAAAGAATTAGTAATTAAGATAAATAAATAAAAGTTATTTGAATAAGAAAGAATGATTGGCTAGAAGAAATATAATAACAATGTTATCAAAAGTAGGAGATTGAAAGGTAAACAATCTCAACTCAACTATTAGGATATCAACTGTTTGGAATCCTAAAAATGGCTGACAAGATTAAAATTTATTATAGTCTTATAAAAAGGAAGAAATAATATTTTTAAAGAGAAAATATAAATTTTAAATTAAAAATAAATTGAGAATTGTGTTTTGAATATTTAAAGTGAAATAGTGTGAATAAACTCGAAGAGAAAAACCCATCGTTTTATTTATGGATAAGAGCTAGGGGCTCCTTGAGAAAGAGATCGATAAGTAATTCCCCTCTTTCTGATACTTTATTTACGTGGCCATGTTTATGCCCCCTCTCGAGTGAAGGAACTCGTGCGTAGTAGGTTTGTCCAATGAATACTACCGGTTCTCTATCATAGTGGAAGGTACAAGAGCAGCACCGGAAATGGAATCAAACCCTTTTATCGACGAGTCTTGTCCCTGGTTTCTGACAATCTTTTCAGAATTTGATAAACAGACAAAAGAAAAAGTAGTCCTAATCTGCTACCTCCCCCACCGAGTAAATAAATAAATAAAACCTGCTCTTCTACCTCCTCCTATAATTGCTCTCTACCAATTCAAATTTCAAAAACATTTTCACCGACATAAAAAGGATATTTCAGTCATATCCATAAATCACATATCACAAAATTAAACATTTCAAAAACTCATCAATCATCATCATTCTATAAATAAAAACCCACTCACTCATCACATCACAATATCATATTCTAACTCTTCACTCTTACAACAACTTCATAATGGCTTCTTCTTCTTCTTCCTTTTTCAACTCACTCATCATATACTCATTCATCTTTCTCACCATTTTCTCACCTTCAAACTCTCTTATATTCACCTTCGTAAACAACTGCCCCTACACCATCTGGCCAGCTCTCCAACCCAACTCCGGCCACCCAGTCCTCGCCGGCGGCGGTTTCGAACTCCGAACCTTCACCCATCTATCCATCCCTGTCCCCGACACTCAGTGGTCCGGCCGTGTCTGGGCCCGAACCGGCTGCACCTTCACCTCCAACAACCAACTCAGCTGCTCAACCGGCGACTGCGGCAACCGTCTCCAATGCAACGGCGCTGGCGGCTCAGCTCCCGCCACACTCGCCCAATTTGACGTACACCACGGCAACAACGACTTGTCATCTTACAGTGTCAGCCTGGTGGACGGTTTCAACGTTCCGATGACAGTTACGCCGCACGAAGGTAAAGGACAGTGTCCGGTAGTAGGTTGCAAGGCGGATCTTGTTGCCACGTGTCCGAGTCCTTTGCAACACCGCGTTCCGTTAGGTCATGGTCCAGTTGTTGCTTGTAAGAGTGGGTGTGAAGCTTTTCACACAGATGAACTTTGTTGTAGGAATCATTTCAATAACCCTCAAACGTGTAAGCCTTCGGTTTATTCGACTTATTTTAAGCACGCGTGTCCTGCTACGTTTACTTTTGCCCATGATTCTCCTTCTTTGACGCATCAGTGTTCTTCTCCTCGTGAGCTTAAGGTTATCTTTTGCCATTGAAACTCTACACACTGAATGCGGTCATTGTTTTGTGACCCTTTTTATGCTACTTAGTCAAACAAAGATAAGATGTGGAATCTCTGTACTGTACTAGTCTTTGGATTGTTGTATTGGGTGATTTATCAGTTTCAAAAAATAACTATAAAACCTATGTCATTTTAATTTCTTTTATCTACGGCTTTTCTTTTCCTTATTTTAATAAAGGAAGATATCGGCGGGATGATACAGACTAATATCTCTTATTTTAATGCTCTCATGTGGAATTTTTTTTTCAATATCTCTTTTTTTATTTTTATTTCTAAAATACTCTACTTTAAAAACAATTTTTTAAATTGTTCTACTTTTTTATTCTATTAGCTAATCCCAGATTTAGGGAGTGACGACTTGAAATAAAATTTTTTTTTTCTCACTTGATCATCGCACTCCAAATCATCGGGTGCAATAATATATTGAGTTTTAATTTTTTTCCTTCATTTATTTAATACTTGATATATAATAATAATTAATTATAAATATTTAAAATAATTAATAAACGAAATAAAATAAAATAAAATATTTTAATAAATAATAATAATAATTTTAAATAATAATAATAACATAATAAAAATAATAATAATAATAATAAATTTATCTAAATAATAATAATTTTAATTATATTTTTTATTCATATTACTTTCATTAATTTCATAATATTCTTTTCATATATTTTTATTTACAGATACTTTTGAAGGATAAGTTGAAATATCATGGTCACGTGAACAAAATTAAATGCAGTGATATTACTATATTTGCAACATGCGGAATTTGGTGAAGTGATCAAACTTAGAAACTACAAAATAAATATCAACCTAATTACCGCAATCGTTGAAAGATGAAAACCTGAAACTCATACATTTCATCTCTCAATAGGTGAGTGCACCATAACTTTAGAAGACGTGTATTATTTTTTAGGATTAAATGTTTTTGGTATTTCAGTATTTTGTTCAAATTTTTTAAATGTTAGAAGTGTCTCTGAAGAATATTTAGGATTTATCTCACATGAGAGGGCAACCATTGATAATTTTATTAAATTGAAATGGCTTAAAGATACTTTTGACGATGTTGGTGAAGATGCATCTGAAGTACAAAAACAAGTATGGTGTTGGGCATACATTCTACGTATGATTGGTGGATTGTTGATACCGGACAAATCTAACAACCGTGTATATTTGAAATATCTTTCGCTAGTAGGAGATTTAAATAAAGCATCTCAATATATTGAGGTTCGGCAGTTTTAGCTACGCTGTATAGAGAATTATGCGTTGCTACGAAACCCGACGTAAAGTCTATTGGAGGACGTGTCCTGTTGTTGCAAAATTGGGCATGATATCGGAGTATTATACCATGCACCCCCACACTTAAACCTCTCACCCCCAATTTGTTGTATAATGTCTAAAATGCCCTTCTTGTTAACTATAACCCTAATCCAACAAAAATTCAACCATCTTTTCACCCCATCAGAATCGAAAGTTTTCATCGTTCTCTGATACCTTCGAAAAATTCAAAGGTTCGAAACTCATCATCCAATAACATTCGAGTATTTCAAATCATCAGAAACCCAGAAAGTAAGTATCTTTCAAACTATTTGAATTTCTCGAAACTTTATAAACTTTCGAATGTTTCTTGATTTTCCAGATTTTAAACCTCGAAAGTTTGGCATTCAACCAAACTTTCGACACTTCAAAACTTTGGTATGCATGGAAACTTTCGAAGGTTTTGAATTTGTATGTGGGTTTCCAGATTCTGAACCTCGAAAGTTTGACATTCAACCAAACTTTCAACACTTCGAAACTTTGGCATGCATGTAAACTTTCGAAGGTTTTGAAGTTATATGTGGTTTTCCAGAATTTAGACATCGAAAGTTTGGCATTCAACCAAACTTTCGAAACTTCAAAATTTTGGTATGCATGGAAACTTTCGAAGGTTTTTCTAGAATTTGAAATTCGAAAGTTTGGCATGCATGGAAACTTTCGAAGATTTTTCCAGAATTTGAACATCGAAGGTTTGGTGTTCATCCAAACTTTCGAAACTTTTCCAGATTTTTTCAGATTTTTCAAATTTTCCAAATTTTTTTGCCAATATGAGATTTTCCTGATGTTCCAAATTTTTTTACAGATTTTCCAAATTATTTCCAGATTTTTCAGATGTTCCAATTATTGATATATTGATATAACATTAACTAAATTTTGTAGTGCCTAGAACTAGAGGTGCGTTTGGACAGATTATTCGCACTATTGCGAGAGGTGTTATGAGACCCGATGGCGGCGATGGCGGGGACAGAGCGGATAGAATTCCGCCTACAACATCACACAGACGACGGAATGAAGCCAACCGCCGTAGTAGACGCGAGGATGTTCAGCAGGATGTCCCTGAGCCTGAGCATGTTCAGGAAGATGAGCATGCACATATGGAGTATGAGCCTGCACAGATAGACTCAGACTTAGCTGAACATGAGGTTGGTGCTGATGAGGCTGTGATGAGTAGGATCAGCAGTCCGGTTTCCTTGGAGGACCACTGGTTACATCTGTGCTGACACAGTACGAATACCACGTGGCGCGTAAGATATGGGAAAGAGAGGTAAATTTTAATTAATTAATTAATTTTTTAACTAAGTATAATTATTTTTTATACTAGGTACATTATTTCATTAATTATGAATAAATATTTATTGATATGTTCTTTATTTAATTGCTTGTAGGATCGTGGCTCGTTGAAGGTGATTACCCATGGTTTGAAGCTGAAAAGGTTTGCGAAAGTTCATATACCCGAAGCTGTACATCATTGGATTCGAGAATCTGGTCTGTTACATTTGTCTTCCGCTTACTTGACTATGGCTGACGTGGTCTGATATCCGCCTTTGTGGAAAGGTGGCATAGGGAGACTAACTCGTTTCGTTTGCCATTGGGAGAGATGACCATCACATGAGACGACGTCGTCACTCTCCTTCATATCAAACCACGCGGTAATTTTTTTTGATGCACCACTGAACATGAATACTAATAATGCTATGATGACTGCACATGAATTAGTAGGAGCCACTTAGGAGGAAGCTGCTGCTGAGATCAACTACAAAAAGTGTGCACAGTATAGGTTGCAGTGGTTGCGTGAGTTATATCAGCGTTTAATTCAAGCTAACATGTATAAGTGTGCTGCCAGAACTTATCTATTGCATTTAGTTGGTAGCATCATTTTTGCTGACAAAACACACACTCGTGTGGAAGCAAAATATGTTAGTTTGTTTGCTGATTTAGATCGTTGTCGGGACTATGCATGGGGTGCTGTTGCACTGGTTGTGCTATACGACAACCTGGGAGATGGAGCCGTTCATCACACTAGACAGCTGGGGGGTTACATGACCCTATTACAGGTATTTGAATTTTTTTATTTATATTAAGTTTATTTATTTATTTATTTATTTAGTTGTGTTATTTATTTATTTAATTATTTAGTTGTGTTATGTATATATTTATTTGATTATTTAATTGTTTTATTTATTATGTTATTTATTTAATTATTTAGTTGTGTTATTTATTGATTTATTTATTTATTCGTCTTTTATTAATTGGTGCAGTGCTGGATTTACGAGCACTTCCCTTGGATCTGTAAACGCGGTGATAGTGGAACGGTTCCTGCACATCTTCCAAGAGCATGTAGGTGGACTGCAAAACACGCAGTTGAATGTGGACTGATGACATACAGGCGGAGACTTGATTCTATGTTGCTCGATAATGTATTGTTTACACCATATGATGATGATCGAGCTAATCATCCTTTTGTGTCGTCTTCGATGTTCTCCGGATACCTTCGATAGGCAGAAGTTTCAGTTCCATATTTGCTAGAGCGATGTCTTCGACAGTTTGGTCGTATTCAGTGCATTCCGTGTGACGTTCCTCAGATGCCTAGGAGTATAGAGTGGGAGTGGCAGAATAATGTTAGATCATGTATAGCTATATTTCGGAGTCTATCTCCTCTGGCGACGTTTTCGGGAGAAGTCACGGCAGACTACTTTGCGTGGTACCTAAATATTTCACATCCTCTGATCCTTCCTCCACTTACTGATGCTCCTTCCAGTACACCTTTTGCTGCTCCACTTTCCAGGTCACCTACTACTGCACACGATCCCCAGATTCCATCATCATTTGCACGTGTTAGTCCATCATCGAAACGAGATCGGCTAGCATCTGAGCTTATACGTAGGGGATTACAGATTGTAACTCTATTTGGTGAAGTTCATGATATATTCACTAAGTTAAGAAGACTCTTCATAGGAGACGATTAGTTATTGTGTGTTGCGATTAAGTTGTATAAATATATTTTTATATTAATATCTATTTTTTTTATATCTATTTCGTATAAGTAAATGATTAAAGTTCAACTTGTTACCATATAACCATAAGTAAATTATAATGTCTAAAAGTTCAAACATAAATCTTTATAATAACTAAATGTCTAAAAGTTTAAACATATAATCTAATCTTGACTTAATGAAATACAAGATGATTTGTCAAATGATGGATCAATGTGTTCCCAATGCTTAATACGTTCTACATAAGCTATTTGCCATGTCTTTGCACAATCACTACAAAAGTCTTTCCATTTTTGTGAGGTAGATGGCAACAGACAATCATACTTCAATTTGATCTGAACAATAAAATAGTAAACATTAATTTATCTAAAAAGCAAATATTATTATTAAACATTACTATAGATTATAAAACTTACCTGTACCCAATGACTTTCATTGATGAATCCAATTGCTATTAAATGATTAAGAGAATAATCTTTCAATGGTCCTTTATTCAGCGGAAAGAATGTCATATTCAGATTACGCGACAACGATACCAATATGACATTATATCTTGTTGCAATCACGTAACATAAATCTGGTATAGTCATCCACTTATCTTTTCCTTGAGCACCCAATCTAGAAATGATCAACGACTTCTGCACGGTTTCAACGTTGTCATCGAAAACTTTGGAATAAAGGTCTTTATGTAAATTAATCTCTTTCTTCAATTGTGTTCGAACTAAAGACCAAGATTCTTCTGTCCAACCTAACAAAGCTCCAACGACGCGATACCCACAATATCCATCTGGCTCAACATCTATTATGTCCTCATCATACAGATGAATGAATGCAGGAAAATGTATCTTAGATAATTGCCTTGCAGGATGGTGTGATGATTGACTTGCAGAACGCTTTGATGATTGACTTGCAGAACGCTGTGATGATTGCCTTGCAGAACGCTATGATGATTGATTTGGAGATCCATGAGATGCATCGACATACTCCCAATATGATGGATCACGAGGACTATCAAATTCTTTTCTCTTTTTAGTACCTCTTTTGATTTTCACTTTATCAGGTGGTGGAACCATTGTTGTTGTTTGTGGAAATACAAGTTCATGCACCTTTGCTCTGAATATCCTTTGACCAACAATATCTTGTTTCTTCATGTATGCCATCATTGCTTCCAACTCTTCTGAAAAGTCATAATCTGATAAAGATTCTTCATCCTCCAATTATTGCTCAATACTTAATTTCCTCCAAAAAATATGAATGCTATCTAAGGGAATAACATTACCAGACATCTGCAATTTTGCCAACTCACAAGCACATGGTAATCCATGAGTTGTTCTGATTGAGCAACCACATTTTGTTTTGTCAGTACCTACAATCTTCACCCTTTTCAATTGTTTGTCAATCATTTCAAAACATTTCCTTGATACACAATGATGTAATCTCTTATAGAATGGTGAATTATACTCATGCTCCACATCGAGAATAGATTTATGAAAAGTTGATTTGAGACTACACAATTGGTTCTTCAACATCATATTCACAGCATCCCAACTTTTACACAAGTCTCCCTTAGTAGTCTGCAACATGTTTTTCAATCTCCAATGAGTAGACTCCGCTCTACAAATAAATTAAATAACACAAATTAAAACAAATCACATAAATCACTAAATCATTTTTCTAAAACAATACAAATCATTATTTAAAAATACCCGTTGGTCGTTGTGTTCCCTAAATGCATCACTCTGTTCGTCCAAGCCATGACAAATCTTTCTTTGTAAGGTGTCAACCATGAATCTTTAACATAATCAACAAAAAGAATAATATCGGCACACACTAGCTCAAAGTGTTGCAAGTGATGATCACACTTCTCCACACTAGCCGAAAATACAATTTTTTCCCATAAATCCATTACTTCATCTTGTCTATCCTTACTCACATATTGTTTGCATCTTGCCCCAACATTTTTTTCAATATGAAAACGACACAACAAATGAATTGAAGTAGGAAATACAACACCAATAGCATTCATAATGGGAAGATCTCTATCTGTCACAATAACTTTAGAAATTAAATTTTCATATACGAATAACTGTCTTACCTTTTGAAATGCCCATATGAATTTATCTTGTCGCTCTTGTTCCAAATAGGCAAATGCAACCGAAAATGTCAAACCAATAGATGTTATACCGACAACTTCAAGCAACGGTAACCGATATCTATTTGTTTTGTATGTGCTATCACATATCAAAACAAAATGAAACGTGTTCAACAGCTTTATACAATCAGGATGGGTCCAAAATATGTCTCTTAGAACATCTGAATTATCCCTTCTTCTTGTCCAGTGCACATAATTTTTATTTTGTATTAACTTCAACAGATGTTGCACTTCTGTGTACGAACCTCTCAAAGATGATCGATAAGTACTTCTTGCTTTTTATATTTGAGTGGAAATTGTGACATTATCTTTATTTTTCTCTTTCAAAGCATTCAAAATGAACCTTGGTGCAAGCTTATGCTTTGTCATGTCATTGACAAATTTTTTCTCCTCTTCATTTAGACGCCCCAAATATGAATGACCGTCTAAAGTATTGGCTAAATCGTGATTGTGTGTTCCACAATGAACACTAATTTTCCATCCTTCACCCAAACTCGATCGTATACATCTGAGTTTAAATGAACAGTTTTCCTTGTGAGAACAAGTTACTGTTGATTTTGATTTTGATATATATCTTGCGCCTCTTTCGCATCCCAAAATTAATTTGTCTTTTCTGCATCTCTTTCCCGTTGCTTTATCTGATCGAATGGTAACAATTAAAATTCCATTTTGGATTCCAAATTTTTTTGCCCATTCAAATTCAGCTTCTCGAGAAGGAAATATCTACAAAACATATATTTCAAATAAAGATTTCAGATTAAAATAAAGATTTAAAATAAAACATTAATACATGTTAATACATTAAATTTATCAGTTCTATAGTTAATTATTGGTAAAAATATCTGATCAGTGATAAATTTATCTGTAGAATCTATAGTCGCCGTTGTAGCATGAACCTCAACTCTACTCATGTCTGATTCTAAAAAGTTTAATCTATTTAATTAATAATAATAATAATAATAATAATACATATTTAAAAAATAAAGGTAAAACTTTTCAAAATAAAACTTTCGAAAGTTTCATTTTGAAATGAAACATTCGAATTAATTTCGAAACTTTGACTTCCAACTGAAACTTTCGAAAGGTTTCGAACCTTTCAGCTTGAAACAAAACATCCGAGGGATTTCGAAACTTTCATGTGACACCAAACTTTCGAGGTGTTTCGAAAATTTCCACTTCCAACAAAAAGTTCGAAATTGTTGATGAATTCAGAAAATTTTTCACTTCGAAGTTTTAAAAAACACACCTTCGAAAATTTGAAATATTCGAATTATAGCATAAAATCCAAAAGTTTCGAACATACCATGTTAAAAAGTGAATTTTAATTTTTTAAAATTAAATTTATAATTAGTAAAAATGATATTTTAGACATTTTAAAAAAATGAGGGGGGTGGGAGGTTTAGGTGTGGGGGTGCATGGTATAATACTCATGATATCGTTTGTCTTGTGTCGCTCTAGAATTACCCAGTGCATGAATATTTCCACTTACACAAAGGTAATTATTGAAAATAATTTTTAAATATTTTTTTTAAAAACTAACTACTTACTATATTACTAATATTATTATTTTTTTTATTTTTGATATATTCGACAAATTTAATTTCGGTGGTCTAAATTTTAGTAAAGTTCCTCATAACGACATAGAAGACTATTGGAAAACAATCGATCATAAGGTGGTTCAGGAAGTAATATTAATATTCATTCACTTTTAGTTGAACTTTTTTAATTATATATTTTTATATATCTTAATATTTACTTAGCCTATTTTTAACATATCAGTTTCGGCGGAGGCCATATCTCGGGTTCCAACACGAGGTACCCGAACAAGAGATGAATACTTGGACTGCATGTACCTATCAACATTGTTATCATATTGTCGAAAAACATCATGTAGATAGAGTCGCACTTCAGTTCAGCTTCCATCAACCAATTCTGCAACCACTAGAGGATATGACAATCTACCACGAGGTCGACATGAGGTGTGACATTGATGATAATTGAAGGGTGGTTTGAAAAGTTGAGATTCAACATTGGAATGAACGTCAGAATTACGTACTGCATGATCAATTCATAGAATATTTTTTATGCCATAGTAACGAATATATAAATTGGTTTAGACATCACACCAAATTATATATATTTGTGGAAAGATATATGGGTGATCCACGTTTGCAACATTCAATGTATCCTGCTGTTCACTCAACCCCTCAATCAATCCCAAAACAACATACCATGCACCAAACAATATCTTTATCGTCACCACCACCTCTACATGAATCTACATATATACCGACTCAAGACTACGTTCTTTTAGTGCCAACACTCATTCATCCAATAGAAGGCGGAATTTTCTATAATTTGTTTGGTTCTCATTGCACAACTCCTGAGTCGGCTTTTGCTGTTTTTGATTCGATGTGTAACATCGATACTCAATTATACGGAGGCTGGTGATAGTGGTTCTAATCCACATACAAATTATAACGAGGATAATGATCAACCACAACAACCTGAACTCGTACAAAGGGCTAGGCGAGCTCGACGACCGCGTAGATGCGGAACTGGAGGACATTTAGATGAAAATAATTAATTTCAAATTGATGTATTTTTTCTTTCAAATTAATGTATTTTTTTTTCTAATTTTATTGATATAATTTTCTCTTTTTTATTTTTATTATGTTTATTATTATTATTTTAAAATTATTATTATTATAATGTAATTATTATTATTATTTATTAAAGTATTTTATTTTATTTTATTTCATTTAATAATAATTTTATTTGATTTATTAATTATTTTAAATATTCATAATTTAATTATTATTAAAAATTATTATTATTAAATTATTAATGTAATTATTATTGTTAATCTGTAATTACTAATATTATTAAAATTATTATTATTATTTATTAAAGTTTTTTTATTTTATTTTATTTTATTTCACTTAATAATCATTTTATTTAATTTATTAATTATTTTAAATATTTATAATTTATTATAATTATATATTAAGTATTAAATAAATAAATAAATAAAAAAGTCAATACATCATGGCATCCTGGCGATGGATGATCAACTGAGCCAAATTTTTTTTTCCTTCAGGTCGTCTCTCCCTAGACCTGCGATGATCTATTGGACCAAAAAAGTAGTGCAATCAGAGAATTTGTTTACAAAATGGAGTATTTTAGAAATTAAAAAGAAGAGGATATTAAAAAAAAAATCCCTCTCATGTATAGGGGTAAGTCATAATCCAAACTGTTGCTTTTACTTTTTTAAAAAATATATTTTCCATTTTATTAAAAATAACAAAAAATAATATCATAGAAAGTTGAACTTAAAGATATAAAGTATATAAAAATCTCTTACTTATAAGGTACTCTTCAATTTAATATTGTTGATAAAACATTAGTTATATATATTATAGATAAATATTGTTATAGTATTTATTTTTTACTGAAGAAATTATTTTTGGAATGACTATGGCATCTCCTTACCATAACTAAGCTTCGCCCTAACTATAGGCATGATATCGATATTCCACCGAATATTGATAGGTCAGTGAAGCTTAAAAAACACGGAAATGGCTACCCTTAGGTTCTTTTTATGTATTTAAGTTCTAATAATTTATGCATATATTTGAATACCAGCATGTTTGAAATACAAATCATGGTTTGGCTTCCTCTTTGTTGTGTGCTTATGACATCCAAATTTCTGTGTTTTTTTAGTAAACATCCAACTTTCTTAACCAAACTATATTTTTGTTACGTCAATGCCACTCTCCCATTTTTCGATCAGAATTCTATTTTGAAAGTAGAAAATTTTGAACATTGGAAGCACATTTTTAACAGTATATTTAACATTTTTTGAACAAAAACGAATGGCGAATGAACAATCACATTTTATATTATGTTACCTCATCTAATTTGTCAAACTTTCTACCGTGAAGCTTATTTGGACGTTCACATTATTTTAAGGATTATGTGCATTAATTTGATTTTAAATTCAAATCCGCATGCATTTAATTAAGAGCTGCACTATAAAAGATTTTAATAATTTAATAATGATAATTGTATCTAGGTTAAATAGCATATGTGGTCCCTTAACTTAATTTCAGTTAACGTTTTAGTTCTTTATCTTTTTTTTTTTTTTTCCGATTTGGTCCTTTATTTTAATTTTAAGTAACAATTTAATCCTTTATGTTTTAAAATGTCAACAATGTTATCCTTTTTTTTTTACAAAAATTCAAAAAATTCATCAAAATTTTCAACCAAAACCCATAAAATTATTTGTATTCTTCAATATAATACAAATTTTATCAAATTCGAAACTAAAATCTTCAAATAAACCCATACAAAAATTTCATTCTTTATTTGATATTGTTAGAAATAGAAATTTGAAGATTTGAGTTACGAATTTGATGAAATTTGTATTATATTAAAGAATATAATTAATTTTATGGGTTTGGTTGAAAATTTTGATGAGTTTTTGAATTTTTGTAAAACAAAAAGGATAATATTGTTGACATTTTAAAACATAAAAGATCAAATTGTTAATTAAAATTAAAATAAACGACCAAATCAAAAAAAAAAAGATAAAGAACTAAAACGTTAACTGAAATTAAGTTAAGGGACCACATGTGCTATTTAGCGTTATATCTAATTTTTTTAGAGGACTAATTGTACTTTTTTAAAGGGAGAATTGTATTTTTTTTTGTCCGATCTAATTTTGAACTTTAGTGCATACACGTATACTCAATAGTTACACAAGCAATAAAAATGGAATCAATTAAAAAGAATAATAGTGGTCATTCATATGATGAATATCTATTGAGGAAAGACATATTGTTATATTATAATTGTTAATTGCCTCGTTTAAATGTATGGATTATTATATACCAAAAGGAAACCTGTGAAAATAGGATATAGGATGCACCGGTTAGAAAAATCTATATCCACCTAAAAATAAATAATTAATTTGTTAGTTGAGATGGATGAATTTTGGGATAGTAGAATTACTTTTAGTCGAATTGAAGATCAGATGCAAATGAAAAGAACTAAATAACGAGTCAATTAAGTTTTTCTTAATTGTACAAGAATCCACGGGAGTCATGGAGATTCAAGATTAATTCAAAGCCCACTATAACTTGATTATTCAATAGTTACGTTCACCTTTCACATTTTTAGTATTACTAGCGATCAACAATGAGGCATAATTTCAGAGAAAAGCACATATAAATATGGCTAACATGACAGGCCGAAGAAATAGGAAAATGATTCGCTCGTGGGGCTTAATGAATTCCCTCAAATGAGAGATATCACGTACTACTTGCGCATAAGTAGCCTATCACAGCTACATATATATAAGCTATGGTTTATGGTCAATAGGATTAACTTTGTCTATAAATATGAGTACTTGTTATATTTTTAGACACAAAATCAAACAAATTTTTTACACAATCTTTATCTTTTACCAATTTACTTTACTTTATTCATTTTGTAGTTTAATAGCTTAAACACCCACACTATATTTAACAATCTTTGAAATAGTTAAAAAATCCATAGCTGAGGAACAAAGTCCGTTACTCAGAATTATCGTTTGAAATAAAAGAGAATCAAAAGTTGAGAACAATTAGTCATTTCTTCAACCGAATCTTGTTTCCGACAACAAGATCTTTAAGTAGATGAAAATTTGATCGTTCACCATTTATCTCCTCTTCACTAAGTGTTTATAGCATACTATTTGAGAGTGAACAAATATTTAGTATCTTTAATTGTTGTTAAAGTTACGATAAAAAAAAAGTTACACTTTTGACTTTCCTCCCCTCAAATTTGTATAAATGACACGTATTCCACATTTTCGAAGCATTTGTTTGGTTTTAGATTATAAGTAACAATAAGAGATAGACTTTTAAATCCTTAAAAAGGACACTCCCATAGCTTAGTCAAAAGAGCTAAAGACAAATGATAAGGAGGATTCGTGAAACACACCTAAAGAATCCATGTTATTAGTTCTCATTTCGCAAGAAGAGTACCATTGAGGAAAAAATCCAATCTTTTATTATATGATATCGGATGGCTTCTAACATATTTGCATAATGATGGTAACGAGTGTTTTCCGTAGTCACTAGCTGAACTGCGTAAAGTGAATTTGAGAAGCAAATAACTCTCCTATAACCTGCTTGCCAACACAATTTAACACCAACAAAAAATGCTTGAATTTCAGCATGAAACACATTCGACCACCCCACAATCTAAAGAAGCCAAATTGAAATACGAGTTTAAAAATTAACCCAACCCAAAGATAATTGACCGGGTCGGGTATCGGATTTTGTCAAAATCCGCCCAACCCAACCTGCGTACACCCCTAAAAATATGAAAATTCATCAATTCTAAGCAATGTCAACTTAAAATTCAAGCACTTAACTGTTAAGTGTTTGGACTTGAAGTTGACATTGCTTAGAATTGATAAATTTTCATATTTTATTGATTTACTGTTGTTGAATTTATTTATGTATTTGAAGATTGTTGGATTTATTTTTTTGTGTGAGAGATTGTTGGCTTTTTTAAAGAATTGAATGATGTAATTGAAATTTTAGTTTTTGAGACATTCAAGTATTAAATATATTTTCATTCAATATATTTTTTCGTAAAATAAAAAACATGTTATTATTTATGTATAACCCAACCCAACCTGTTCTTGATCGAGTCAGTTCGGTTTGGGTTAAATGAAAAAAATACAGGTTTAGAACTTAACCTAACCTAAAGATAATCGATCGGGTCGGATATCGAATTTTGTCAAAATTCGTCCAACCCAAGTGACGTTCTCTCCTAATAATTACTCCTGAAGTCTTTTATATTATTTATAAATAACAATTTAATTGTATATTTTTTCATTTGATCGGGTCGGATCCTTTGATTTTTTCCCGTTTAGGGAACAAAAATAGATAATATTGTGTATTTTTTTAAAAGATATAAGAACTAAATGAGAAAAAATAAGGGTCACGTAACTTAAGACACCTTTTAAGGATAAAAAAGAATAAAAGGGAACTTTTAAGCAAAAAAAAATCTTTTATATTTTCAAAGTACTAAATGCACAACTTTTAATATTTTATTTCCACATTTGTATCTTTACAAGTATCATAGAGATAAATAATTGAATTTTTATTTATAAATAAAATAAAGGATCTCGCAAGTAATTTTGCCTTGTCTTTAAAGTTTCTAAAGTCATCTAACATGAAAATCAATAGAAGTTTTTTTCACTCAAAATTTTCAAATAGATAAATCAGGCCAAAATATCAGGTAAACGAGATTAGAAGTAGATCAATGTACTAATCCAATGGGCCAAAGGTTTGTCCGCTGCCACAAAACATTCCAAAGTTTTACTCCATAATTATATTTATATTTCCACAAATTTTTTAAAATGCCAAAAATATTATTTATTTTTTTTACTATTTTATCAAATTAAAATTCACTTTTTTTATCTTCTAAAGATTTTCAAAACACAAAAAATAAGATTTCTAGTACGTAAAAGTTTTTCGGTATACCAGAAAACTTTTTTCAAGTTTTCCGATACATAAGGCTTCTATCGGAAAACTTTTTCTAAATTTTCCGAAAAAGACGCGTACATTTAACACTACCGAAAAACTTGGGAGGAATTTTTCCATTAGTTTTTATTTTTATTTTATTTAATTTTTATTTTATTTAAATTTTAATAGATATGAATAATTCGCTAGTATTATATGATAAAACATGCGTCAATACTACCAACGTTTTTAATACAGATTAAGTATGAATAATTATAATTACTATTATTGTGATTAATTATTATAATTTATTTTATATTTTATTTCAGATTTATTACAATAATTCACAAGAGTTTCTCGTGTATCAAATATCTGAAATAAAATATAAAATAAATTATAATAATTAATCACAATAATATATTTTTATGATAGTAATTATAATTATTTATACCTGATTTGTATTAAAAACATTGGTAGTATCGACGCATGTTTTATCATATAATATTAGCGGATTACCCTTATCTATCAAAATTTAAAAAAAAAATAAAAGAAAAATTGAAAAAAAATCTACCGAAAAACTTGGGAGAAAATTTCCTGATAGTGTTAAATGTACGCGTCTTTTCTAAAAAACTTTTACATACCGGAAATCTTGTTTTTTTGTGTTCCGGAAATCTTTAGAAGGTAAAAAAAAAGTGAATTTTAATTTGATAAAATAATAAAAAAAATAAAGAATATTTTTGACATTTTAAAAAATTTGTAGGAATATAAGTATAATTGTGGGGTATGAGATAAAACTTTTAAAAACATTTTGGCACATTTGTTTAGCATTAATGTGATTCGGTGATTGATTTAATTGGATTCTAATTGAAGCAATCATAACAACATTTGACTTTGTAAATTGGAACCAATGATTTTCGTCATGTATCACATAAGTGAGCCTAACTAACATGGTAGCTATAGTGCTTTTAGTGAATTTTTCTAAATAAACATAGAAAATACCATGTAACAAAGGGACGGAATGCACATAGGGCTCAATTGATGCAGGAACAGATTAAGCAAAGTATCACAGGATATATAGTCATTGCATGTTTTTTTAGTGTCTATTGTTTGATGATCGATGGATTCTATTGGCAATCTTAATAAAAAGAAGGGGGAAAGATTGAAGGAGAAAAAGGACTTTATGAAAAAATAACCAGACAAATATATACTTGATATCTTTTACATGTGATTTCTAAATATTAATGTGCAAGACATGTATCATTAGACTTGGGAGATAGCTTTATTATTATCTTAAATTTTATTATAAAAGAATACTATTTTAAATTTTGGATCTAATTCTTATGGAAATAGGCTACGGTGCCTATGACTTAACTTACTTTAGATTTAGTTTAGGATATGTTTTTTTTAAAACAAACAAAATCAAGGCTTTTGAAAAGAGTCTCTTTAGCCAAAAAGACCCGTTCATATGCTAACAAAAAAACCAAACTAATATATATAGAATATATATAGGAGCATATTAAATGAGAAAAGTTTTATAATGAGAGGATAATAGAATTAAATTTTAACCATACAACCATACTGAGTGATTAAGAGTAAAAGAAAAAGTCATAACTTTTTAAGGAATCATGTATCACATGTGTTCTTAAGATTTAATCTCTCACTATCTCATTATAAAACCAACCAGACAATGCACCATCTATTCTTTTCTCATGTTATTTATAGTGTGTTATAATCATACACTCTTCTAAAGATTTAAGCATATACTGATCTATAAAAAAAGACTAAGTCTATAAAAATTATGTAGTGACAAACTTTAAGAGTTTTATCATGAGTAAACGTAGTCCTCTTTGTCGGAAAACACGGAGAGTGTAATATAGATACACGTTAATGTAACCGTCTTCGCGACTGAATAGTGAAAACAAATTCGTGACATCCATCATTATTCTTTAATTAACCGATGCCTATATGAAAAGGATGCCGACAGAATAGCGAAGCACTCAAGAGATGAATAATAACAAGTACTTCCAAAAGTATCATGGAAGCAATGATAAAAGATAATAAGTCAATAAATTATAATGAGGATGGAAACAAATTCTCGTTCTTTTTTTAGTCACAGTGTGATGGCATAGGATTCTTAATCATTTTGTTAACAAACATTCTCACGTAAAATTTCAAGTTTCGTCATGATTATATAATACCAAAAGATGTACCAAATAAAATTGAAGCTAACAACGAACATGCGTGTGACTTATAAACCCCATCGAGAGTACAATTCTACAATTCAATATTCTCACTAGCTTGCCAAATATGAGAAGACAAAATTTTGTCCATCTTCTCTTTGCATGGCTTCTGCTTGCAGCTTCTGCACTCAATCACGTCACTGACGATATTCAGGCTATTCAATCAGGTGATTCCCCTCGCGCAAATATTTTGCACTTTGTTTTTTGTTTTAAAAATAAAATTCTAAAGAGCAATGCAATATGTCATGATAATTTGTCTATTAAAGAATTCACGATTACTGGTCAACCAATTAAATTGTCTTGGCCGGAAAACACACCTACGAAATAGCATTAATTAGTGCTGTATCACATTATTTGTGATCCTATTCTTTGTGATAAATATAATTTCTGATTTCTAAAATGGTTACTATTATTAAAAATTGGTCACAATATAGTTTTTTTTAAATCATTTTGATACTAAAATTGCTTCAAATAAATTAATATGATCTATATTTGAAATTTAATTAATTGAATAGTCTAAAATATTGCACTAAAAGCACAACCAGGTGAAACTCTAACGGTTATTGCAACATAATGCATCTGATGTAAATCTATATTCCTGCCCACAGTTGATTTCAAGCTCAGAACCCTACAGTCTACCCCAAAGCCACATGTTGAACATGTCATACCTTCATGGGTTAGTAAAGACATCTATCAGTTATTTTTTCTTAATTTATATTTTCATTCATTTTACTTAGTAATCGTATAATAACATTCTGATTCGAGCAATGAAAATCACAGGTTAAAGAAAAGAAGAGCCGTAAAAGCCCATCAGGACCGAACCCAATAGGGAATCAACACCCACCAACTAAACCATAAAGAGATGAAAACACTCGTTCGACATCATCAGTATTCAGTAGAGACATCAATAACTGTTTTTCTCATGTCATAGGAGATCAATAGATTCGTGTATTCTACTTTTAGGAGCATTGTGTTAGCATATATATGGTATTTAATATTCGTATTTTACAAATTGTCAGCCAATACAGTGACTTCGTCGCAAGGCAAACAAATCCTGATTTATTTTCTAATTAGTTTGTTAAATTTGTTGAAAGCACTTTCTGAACACTTGCACGTTAATGTTGGGCAAACAGACAATGCAATGCAGTTAAGTGCGTTAAAATTGGCTGAACGCGAGTTCAGCTAGAAGCTTGTAATAGTAGCTTCTGCCTTGGGACACACTAATCAACCGACAAACGCGCCACGATCTAGATCGAGCGCTTAACAACCATGCTCACAGCTCTGCACTGTGTTTATTTGGAGCACTCTTCGTACTATAAATTCTACATTATTTTCAATAAAGAAACATTCGAGCCCCTCAACAGAGTTTTGTTACAAAGAAGAACTATGAAGAGAAAATTCAGATTC
This sequence comes from Cicer cuneatum, assembly GCA_037974295.1. NCBI lineage: Eukaryota > Viridiplantae > Streptophyta > Magnoliopsida > Fabales > Fabaceae > Cicer > Cicer cuneatum. Next base: position 76,658,339 of record JBBPBO010000005.1, read on the forward strand.
AATTGACCAATATCCTTCTACAGTCGGGGCGGCTATTATATTTATAGCAGCCTGTCATGGTTATATTTATCATGTGGATTATATTTGGAGTATTTTAAAATAAATAAGTCTCACACTGCAATTTATGGAGCTATTATTCTTGAGTGTAGGAAGGACTTTGGTTTTTCCTTCTTTTATCAACAATGCAATGTTGAGTCTCTTAAAACAAATATGATTATTCATTCTCTTACAATGGTCATATCTACTTCTTGCTCTCGAGTTTTTCATATCAGATTGGATTGCAATCTTTATTCATGTAGAAATGCAACAGCTAATTTCAAGGCAAAAAAGTCTCACATCACTTATATGACAAGTCCTTAAAGAGTGTTTAAAATAACATTATTTTATAATCAAAGAGAGCCGATGTGAAAATTAGCCGTTCAAAATTCAAACTTTGATAATTTACTCTACTTTTAAAGGAAAAATTAGTTTGACTTATTTATCTATTTTTTCTACAACCTAGTCTCACAGACTCTTGGTAAGATGAACATGACATTCAATTTTCTCCTTTCTAATTACCTTTACTTTCCTGAGCAAAATTAGTTCTAAATTTTAGTTCTTACTGTTCTGCCTATTCGGGATGATTCTATGAAGTTTTAAATTTCACAACTTCTACAAAATAATGTTTCAGACACTAGATGTAAGTGAATTTTACATAGATAGGTGCTAATAATGAAAAGGGAGTTCAAGTTTGCTACACGTACTCTTTCTATAAGCACACGTCATGAATGAGATCAATAAGAGTAATCCCTTTCTCATTTAATCATATGGTATAGAGAGTGCTCTCTCGTCATCTTCTACCCCTATGCTTCTTTTTTCCATGAGATAAGCTATACCAGGGCATCAATGGTTGATTCTCTCCTTCCTGCACCACTAGCGATCTCAACCAGCCACGATCCACAGGAGTTCTTCTAAAAAATCCATCAATCTCCTACTACCTTCATTCCAAGTGAAAATCTCGGTTTGATTCTTGTTTGTCTTCCATTAGATAACACCATCTACTTTACATAGCATTGAACAATGTAACATGCCCTACTATCCAAGAACAAGTTGAAATTGATCAATGACATCAATGCACATTCTAATTCTTTCTTTGATGCACGGAAGAAATGTAATACCATGCTTATTTTTGGGATCATTGGCACTCAATCTCCACAAATTATTCCAAAAAAAAGAAATCTACGTCAATAAGGCTTGAGCCCCATTGATTGATCTTCATGTAAGGTAGCCCATCAGTGACCATTTTGTGCCTTTGACATCTTACTACAAATAAACTCCTTGAGACAAAGTGAACACAAAGTTTGTTCATTCGTCACTGACTTAAAGACTCTTTGTGAAGAACTGGAGTCCACACCTTCACAGACAATTGTATCACTTGCACATGTTGTGTAATATATCTTGTGCAAAACTCAAAAGATACAAGGAGACAAAATATGTAATTTCCTTTCTTAAAGGGTATTTAGTATGTAAAATATTGTGAAACCTAAATCCTTCACATGGATGGATCCCTTGCTTTCAACTAACAAGGTATATTATTTATTCTTCAACGAGAATGCCAATTCAACGGCAGTGTTTTTAGGTGAACCTACCATACTTATTGTTATAGTTAACAACAGCAATGAAGGTAGAGGATAAAGGCTACTGTTCTAGTTCTCAAGGCAGAGTCGAGACAGAAAATCAATCAGAGAATTAGCCAAATGTAGTTTCTGTGGCCACATTCATCATACAGTAGACACATTTTATTTTAGACATGGTTTTCTACTTAGGTACAAACTCGAGAATGTCCGATTTGTCATGAGTGCAGCAACTTCATCTTACAAGCCAGCCAATCCTAGCAGCTAATTTCAGATCAATATTAATAGCTCATTACTTTGCTACAAAATTCGAAGTTTGAACTGCAAAATCATATCACAAATCATGTGAGTACAACCAATGAGTCCCCTTCTCACATTTTATCCCAAATCACTTAAATAACCTTGAATCAAATGTCACATGAAATGTTGTGAGGGTGTAAAAAGTAAATTAGTACCTTCCCTCCGTTAAAATCCATCTTCTCTCCTTCGTGAAAGAAAGCCTTTTTCCTCCTCTCAACAAAACATAATATATTAAAATCTCTCCTATTAATTGAACCAAACTGATCCTTAGCCATGTTGTACATCTGAATAACCAATTATCTTCTCTACTACTTCACCACAAATAATGACCATTTGAGGCAGTACTTAACCAAGCCACCCACCTTCCTTGATCTCGAAGTCTTTAATTGTTTCTCTTAAGCCATTCAAAACAAGCCAAAAACAAAACTAAGTTGGACCCTCAAGCTAGGAAATGTGTCTTTCCAGGTTTCAAACATGTTGATACAAAAGGTTGCCTCTTCCATGACCAAGATACTAGAGAACTATTCACCCTACACATGTAAGATGCCTCCCCGTTTCCCAACTCATCAAATTCTCCAACTCTTCTAAACTTTCTTGCAAATATAAATTCATATTTCTTTTAACTTGACACCCCCCCCCCCCCCCCCCCCAAATTACTCAACATGTAAGCTAATTCTACAGAGTTAGCAATGTCACTTGTAATGAAGAGAGAGTTTGTTAATGTTTGTTGCACAGACTTGGGATATAAGCATGTGTCATAACCGAGATCAATTATAACATGAATAATTTCTTTCTCTTTTCACAGTAATATGCAAGGATGATGTACACTTGTTTCGAGCTTATAAATTTGCTTTCAATTGATAACTTTCTTTACAAGGTTTTATGCCATCTTTTTCCAACAAGTTTTTGACTGTAAGAAAGTAGGCATGTGTTAAAGGACAACTTACTTTCACTAACATGTGGAACTTAATGAAACAAAAGATATTTATCAGAATTAAATAATATATTCAATAAAATTGTCAACCCAAAAATGGTACAAACTGTAGAGATATACAAAACTTACTAGAAACTACAAACAATTGTATGTGGTCCATTATCATGCAGCACGCTTCCGCTTTGAACGCTTGCTTCTTCTTTCCCTAGAATAACTTTGAACCTCTTGGCTAACGTTAGAAGCATATGCCTCTTCTGTAACTTCTTGTTCCTGTATAAAGTTGGTTTAGCTTGGGTTTTTTGGTAGAAGAATGAAAATCTCAAACACCAATTTTTTTTTTTGGAATAAATCTCAAACACCAATCTTAAAATATATTAAAATGACAGTAATTTAAAAAATAAAAATAAGAACAGCTGTTCAACATCTTGTCTATGTCGTGGGAATATCAGAAAGAGGATGGTCAGATGGCTATGAAGGAAAAAAACATAAAGAGGGAAGAGAGCAGAAGAAAGAATCAGGAAACAAGTGGCTTGGGACAGAACCAGGCCTTTTGAATTTCCCGAGAAACTTGAATTTTCTTGCTCAGATAGAGAATTGAATTTCTGCAAACAGTTGCCTCTGCTAGTTATATGCTGATATCAGTAGCAGATTTTAAGCAAATAATACAATGCTTCAGATTTTATTGCTCTAGTTTCATAGCACATTTTTAGTAGTAAAGCAAGACAATGAAACACTCCTTTCAATATGTAAGTTATGGGAAACATATCCCATGTTTAAAAAGGTAGCCATATCTATCCCCGCTGATTGGTTTTTAACAATTGAAATATTTATGATATTAATTCATTCATAATTTAAACTACACCATATTGGTAAGTATCATCGTGGCTAGGCCTTGAAGATGAAAAAAATAAACATGCAGTACTAGACCGAAGTTGTTGATTGATAAAATTTTAGAATTTATATAAATGAATGATGGAGACCAGCTCTTACAGGCTTAACTCCCCTTTCCCTGCTTCTACATCATTGGTTGTTACTTTGTATAAATATGAATACGCATCCAAAAAATTCTAGGATATGGAGGCAAAAGAGCTAGAATTTTCATCTTATATGTGATTAGAAATAGATGATAGTTGAAATTCAGAATTTGTTCCTTGTATACTAGTGTTCAATTTATAAAGGTCTCCATACAATATCAAATCATCTAAATATTGAGATTTTTTTATTTTTCCTTAAATTATTTTTTTCTCTCACAAAAGGACATCTCTATTGTATACAATTTGTGCCCACGAAACTTTAGAAGTTGAATATATACCTTGTCGTTTTCTACATCTGAGCCATCATCAGAAACAGAAGCCAGAGGCTGAACTTCCTCCACTGGCAGTGCCTTGCTTAACTTTTTCTTCTTCTCCTCTTCTTTTAACTGCGTAAACCTGTGGATCACCAGTTGTTCATAAGTCTAACAGGCATTCAAATACCAAGGCTGCAACTTGTACCATAAAACACTGACCTTTCACCAGACCTTTCTGGTTTAGAAGCTGATCTTTTAGCTCGTCCTGCAGTAATAATTCCACCAGCATTTTCATTAACAGCAGGCGTTGCACCTCCTAATTTCCGCAGCCATATTTGTTGAGCTGTGCTCAGGACATTGTTTGTAAACCTAGCAAAAGGAATAGAAAATCAATCGGCAATGAAATTGTTTCTTTATCTCAGCACACAAGCAATGTTGACACTGTTGTCCCCCAAATTTAAGCAAAAATAAATAAAAATTATTCATGAAAAAGTATTGACTTGACGAGCATGATATTCCTACAGAAAGAAGTATCTATGCTCTTGTGCATATGACCTCTGTATGTTTGTGTTGCAATATTAGACAGTCATATAAAGTAAATGGTTTCTGAAACAAAGAAGAGTTGTATGAATATGGATACAATAAGTTGAGTTTCTGACCAAATTTGTTTTGTTTGTAATAGAATAGAAGATAAATACAATTGTAACCCATAATAAATAACATAAAGAATGTATGAAGTTAGGACAAAAATATGAAAGTAAAAAAATAAGAACTTAATAACTAGAAAGGAGTCCATTGATATATATTGTAATATACTAACCAGTAAATTGTTAGTCCTGATGGCACAGATAGTGAGAAATAGCCAATCATGAGTGGAAGAAACTTGAAAATAAGAAGTGTATTCTTTTGAGAAGGATCATTTGTCTGTCAAAAAAAGTAAATTAGGTATGCCTTGTTAAAAAAAAATTGAAAGAGAAGGATAACCGACATGCTCACCTGAGGTGGTTTCATGATTTCCATTGACACGTATTGAGAAACAATAAGAAGAATGGGTAAAACAAGATATGCTGCAGTGTCATGCCAACCCAAAGGTGGATGGCCATCCTGCACAACAGATGTTTGTTATGATATTGTATAACTACCAGAAAAGCATAAAATCAATTTACAAAGTTCTCCGCCTATTTCCTCTTGATAAATGACAGCAGTAAGTGAGCATTCCATCTAAACCATCACCATTGTTACTCCATTTTGTGCATTCTTTCAAGTTATCATGATTTATAGACTACAGAGCATTAAATTATGACTTGTGAACAAAAAATGCTATTATCCGTACAAATAGATAGAAGAAATTGAAATCTAATAACCCCAACCACCACCAAGAAAAGGTGGAAGAAATTTTGTTTCTTGTAAAATGAAAAAAAAGTGAGAAAAGTGCGTCAATCAAAGAAAAGAAATACTAAAGTCATCAAAAGCATAATGTTGTTTTCCAAGTTCCTAGGTAGTCAAACATTTACCAATACACTCAATATACCACGACTAATAAACATTGAGCTCCATAAACCTATAAAGAAAATAATTATTAATTAATGTAGTAATGCGCATTCTAAAAACCAAAATGATTTACTAGAGAAGTGTTTAGAAGAGCTTATTTAGGCTTATCTTAAGCTATAAACACTTGTGAAAGTGCGTAGAATAACTTACTAAAATACCTTATGGTATGCTCATAAGTTGTTTAACAACTTATTTTCATAAGCTCCATAGATAGGCTATAGAGAACTTAATTTCGTAATGTACTTGCATTTCCTCTTCAATAGTAGAAATACTTATCTTCAGCTTAATATGATGAGTGCTTACGGAATAAATGTTTAATTAAGCAGTTTAAACAAAGGCTCTCTAAATCTATCTTGGTTTTATTTACTAGATTCCTTATGCCGTTATGAAAACTTATGTAGAAGTTAAACATATTTGATCATAACTTGAATTAATAGATACTAACCCATATGTCATAATAACTGAAATCTAAGAAATTTGGGTGCTTCAATAGTTCATCAGGGATAAACTGGAAAAGGAAGTTTGCAAATGTTGTGGTGAACAGACCATACCCCCCAAAGATGCTAAATTCCTACCTACTACAAGAATTTACATCACCAAATGTACTGCATGTTATATACAATTTTAGTTGATCATAACTTGCACCCATGCTGAATAAGCCAAGTCTCATATTTACTGAAATACAAGACTAACTGGGACAATAGTCCATATGCATAACTTGGAAAATGAAACTTGCACATGTTGTCACAACCAGAGCCCAAAAAAAATGCTAAATTACTTACTATGACAAGAAATTTTATCACCAACTGTACTGTATGACATATACAACATAGATTTTTATGGTTTCAAGAACCACGACTGGGAATAAGTCCAAAGAAAATGACTGTCAAGAGCAAATAGTGTGATGTCTGAAAATCCTAGTGTCACAGGCAGACTCAAAGTATAAGGGAAAAACAATAGTCAAATGCAAATTATTATTATTTCACTTGTGAGCAAAGGATAGCTTTCTTACCACAAACGGGAAAAGCCAAGAAATTCCGGATCCACTTTGTCTAGCAGCAATGGAAGTGGGACCACCCAGGGAAGGGATCCATAAGAAACCTTCTGTTAACAGTCCCTTCAAATATAATTTTTTTTTATAATTAGCAAAATTCATGTGTATGTCCATCAAAATCTCAAATTATATTAGTTTATTCCATGAATTACCTCATTTGCCACATTAGATAAAGCTTGGTATAGACCAATCCAGACTGGAATTGTAGCCAAAGTTGGCAAACAACCTATACAAAATGATGAAATCATCTTATATAAGCACAGACCCGTTATGATTATGCAAGTGTTTTAGCATATCACATTATAACATGTCAAAGCATTATTATACAGAACTAGTGTTGAGAAGAAGAAAATGACAAGGCAGCAGTAAAACAAAAATATACCTGCCAATGGGTTAACTCCAGCCTGCGTATATAGCCTTGAAGTCTCAAGTTGTATTCTTTCCTTGAAATGGAGGCAAGGGAATAAGTAGTTAGAAACAACCATGCTATTATTTTTAAGGAACAAAGTCAATATTAACATAAGATTAAATTGGGTACTTAATAACTAATAAACAACAACGCCCCTCACCTGATTACCGGCATATCTTTCTTGAATGGCCTTAAGTTTAGGTTGAAGGTTTTGCATAGCTAGTGTTGATTCAACCTACGTGTATAAATAAAGTCAGGACTTCATTTGGTCAAGTGGTATATAGTATGTGTTGAATTTCATATAACTGAAAGAAAATTCCATTTATGGTTTGTTTGTAATGTTTTGAACAGAGAGGTTATCACAATTTAAAAGTTACAGTAAATTTGCCTCTAGAAATTGCTGTAATTTGCATTAACCTGTTGCTTTGTCAAGGGAAGTGTAGCGGCCTTAACAATAAGAGTGAGCAATATGATAGCAAATCCATATGAGTAAGGCACATGTACGGCAGTCAAACCATCTTTTAACACCTGAATACAAAAGAAAAAGAGTGACATAAGATCTGAAACATACGTACAGGAGTGACAACAAGCAAAATATTTCCTATTAGAATATGCAATCCTCCAAAATGTTTATTACAGAAACGTGGAGCCTTTGTTAGGGTAGCTTTATTAGTTTATAACGGTTACAGTTAAACAAAGGGGCAAGGTTTAGTAAAAACTAAAAAACCATTCGAAACAAATAGCATTACTCTTTTCTTTTCCAAGTATATCTCTCCATATAACATAAAAGCACCAAGTATTTAACTTGTTTAATTGAATGAGCAGCAGAAAACTAAACGAAAATGTTTGGATAAAAGGTTTAATTAAATGCTTATAACATAAGTGCTTATCATATAAGTACTTATGTATAAGCTATTTTTATAACAAAATATAAAATAAAGTTAAACTATCCCGGAAAGCTTATGGAAATAAGTCAAAAATAGCTTATGGTTTCATTAGTTGTTTCTATAAGCTCTTCCAAATAGTCTCACATGTACTTGTGCCGAAAAATAATTCAAATAAGTCAATTCAAACCGGTAATTAGTCACTAACATAGAACACTTCCCCTGCAACCTATCATTTTCTCAAGATAAGAAATAGCCTAGATTTTAACAAACTTAACATCATTCTCACTTAAAGTTCGTTCAAAATCAACGCAGACTATCTTCAAATCTAAGCAACCTAAACAACCTCAAGAATACAAGTTCCATGAATTTCAAGGCTCTCAATTTCGACAAATGCAACAAAATTCTTAAGGACATGTTTCTTATTTAAATTTATCTACTGCAATAAGCACTTAAGACACCTTTTGGGAAAGCTTATCTTGTCACATGTATTGTTTATAGCTGATTTCTATAAATTCTCTACGCTGATTTAGAAAAAGTACAAAAACAATTTGACTTCATTTAATATAAAAATAGCTTATACATGGTAAACACTCATAACTTACAACATAAGTGAAGATTACCTTGAGAACAAACTCCATACCATCGGAGATGAAGCCGAACCAACCTCCGTTCTTCTGCACGGAAGCATCAGCGGAATTCGCAGCATCCGCCGCAACAGTAGCGTCCGCGAGCGTATAAAGAAGACCTTCAGCTCTTGAAACGATTCCAGCGAAGTCAATGGAATGACTTATGGATTGAATTGGGGGAAGTTGGTGGAAGCTGAAGTGAACCTTTGTGAATAGCCTAGTGCGATGAGGGGAGAAGTTGCGGCGAAGTGAAGGAAGCGGCGTGCCGAAGAACGATGGAGATGAAATGAGTGTCTTCGCCATGGATGAGAAGCTTCGTGCACGAAAGACGCTTCTCACTTGTCAAGCTTCAGCTTCTGTCGTCACAGAATAGAGATGAGAGGATATTTTTTTTCCGAATTATTATTATCCAAATCCATTCTATTTTTTCGCGGCAGAGACAATGTGCACGATATGGCTATCGGCAGATTTTCAGCCAGCGACTGAGTGACACGTCATAAGATTATTTTAGAGTCACGTCATAAGATTATTAAAGGTTCTATGGTTCTTGTAAATTTATTAATCTTCATGGTAAAATTACCCAATCTATTGAGCCTCGAAATGGACTAACTCTAACGTATCAGCCCAAAAAGTTTGAAAAATATGGGTTTTGACGTTAAATTTGAAAGTTGCTCTTCCTCTCCTCTCCTCGAATTTTCATATTTATCTTTTACTGAATCCCAACTTTTATCTATTGGCATTATTAATTTTATTTTTTCTTCATCGTAAAGATAACGTAGCTCTAACATCCTTTTTATTGTCATTTTGGTTGTTAAAGTTTTTAAAGTCATGTATTTGGTTGTATCTGATTATGAAATTTGGTAATGTGTTTTTCAAAATTTTAACACGATTGGATTAATGCATCTGATAGAATATTTTTCAAAAATGTAACACTACTGGATTCACGCATCTGATAGGTGTTAATGCAGTCTAAAATTGTCTATTTTTCTGCATAATTGAGTTTTAATTTGTGTTAAATGCTTGTAGTTAGTTATGGTTGAGGTTGAAGTTGAATCCAAACATTTGTTGAACCTGAGCCTACAATTGAACCAAAATCTAAGCTCGCAGCTAAAAAAATAATTGAGCGCAGAAACTAAAGGAAACAACTTATTTGAAATCGGATATTACAGAGTAAGTGGTGATTGACATTGATGTTGGGATAAACTTTATTATTGATAATAAATATAGTTTTTGAGATGATTTGATTTATTGAATTCGTCGTCAGACAGCTAAGTTAAGATTTTCAGTGGTAATTACAAAATCTTATCATAGTTTTGATAAAAGAAAATAATTTTTTGTATTGGGTTGCGAAAGGGTCATGTGTATAAAAGAACCAATAAGAAGTTGAAATGCGAAGACACAATATCTAAAAAATGTGAATTTTCATTCATGTTGCGTGGTTATCCCAGACAACCAAAGAATGAAATATTTGTGTTGTGTCAGAATCACACAACCATGAGATGGACAAAAAATTATAAGGTTGTCTCGTCGGTGGTCGTTTAAATGAGGAATAAAAGGATCTTGTTGGTGAAACGAAAAGGAACCAAAACCTAAGCTCGCAGCTGAAGAAATACTTGAGCCCATATCTGACTTGAAACTGAATGAAACAGCTGATTTGAAACAGAGCAAGTGGTGATTGACATTGATGTTGGGATAAACTTTATTATCGATAATAAATATAGCTGCCGAGATTATTTGATTTATTGGATTCGTCGTCAAACAACTAAGTTAGAATTTTCAGTGGTAATTACAAAATCTTATCATAGTTCTGATAAAAGAAAACAATTTTTATGTTGGTTGCGAAAGGGTCGTGTGTATAAAGGAACCAATAAGAAGTTGAAACGCGAAGACACAAGATCTAGAAAATGTGAATTTCCATTCATGTTGCGTGGTTATTTATTGACAACCAAATAATAAAATCTTAGTGTTGTGTTAAGACCACACAGCCATGAGATGGGAAAAAAAATTAGAAGGTTATCTCGTTGATCGTTTAAATGAGGAAGATAAGGAACTTGTGGGTGAAACGACAAGGAATATAGTCCCACCAAAAATTTATTCTAATGACTTTGAAAGACAGAAGAAATAAAAGTGTGACTACAATGAAACGAGTTTATAATACGCGTCAAAGATACAAGAAGACTATGAGAGGTTTGAGATTAGAAATGGGTTGAAATGTTTGGATGATTACAAATATGTATACATATATAGAACGATTGATAAGTCCAGAACTAAAACTCATGATATTTTTTGGGCTCATTCTGAATCAGTCAAGTTGTTTAATACTTTTCCAATTGTGTTGATGATGGATTCAATTTATAAAATTAATCAGTTTGAAATGTCGTTGTTTGAGATCGTTGGTGTGACTTCAACATAGATGGCATATTCAATTGAGTTTTTTTTTTCTTAGGTTTGAAAAGGAGGACAATTTCACTTGGGTCTTAGAGTCGTAATTTGTTGAAGCCTGAAGATAAGATTCAGGTAATTGTAGGATTCAGGTAATTACGACTAACAGAGATACCGCATTGATGAATGTTGTTGCAAAGATTTTTCCAACCTTTACTGTATTACTGTGTCGGTATCATATTTCAAGAAATGTGATAGTTAGATGCAAGTTGGATGTGAAGATAAAAATTGTGAAACATGTAGATGCGAGAGCAAAACAGGTTAAACTGACATAATTATTGAACAATAATGAGGGCTTAGTAAGGATATTTTTACGTAAATTAACTACCAGATGTGTGAATCCAGTAAATTAGTGAACTAGATCGTAGGATCCGATAAGAGGTATTGTGGGAGTTTTACTAATTACTGAGATAGATAAACAATTCTCATTAAATTTTGAGTCTAAGTTATAAGAAGACTTTCTAACTCGAGTTTGCAATAGACCTAGTCCGCAATGGACTAGTCCGATTGGACCCAGGTAATGTGCATAAGCTCGTGATGATAATATTTTTAAATTTAAGGAAAATTTACACTCACCTCCCCTAAATTATTCTTAAAAAACACAATTATCTCCTCTAGTTTTTAAATAAACATTAATCTCTTTTATTTTTCCATGACAAACACCTCCCTTCCAACTATTTTTTATTAGTGTCACTGCATTGAAAGTTTCACTTATAGGCATAGAATATAGATTTCAAAATTTGTTTAGTTTTTGGATTTTGAACTCCGATTAGATTTGGAGTTTGAAACTGTATTTTAAATTTATTTTCTTTTCTTTTCAAAAGATAAATTATTATATTCAAAGAAAAATTATCAAAACATAAAGCATTAAAAATAAAATAAAAAATAGAAACAACAAGTAACTGAAATGTTGGTCGCTTGTGCAAAGCTGAGAAATTGAACTTTTGTCAGAAAAAATAACATTGCCTATTATTTGATGATAGGAGATTAGTTGTCTGTTATTTGATCAAAGAGGAAGAAGAGTTGGACAGTATATTTCTAAGAAAAAGTAAACGTAGAAGATGGTGTTCTCCCAAAAAATATTAGAGAAGATGATAAACTATAATATTAGATATATTTTGTTTTCTTATATATAAGAGTCAAATTGAGAGGATGTGAGTGTATAAGACAAAAAGTAGAGGGAGTGTTTGTGTTCTTTAAAAAAACCTTAAGAGAAGTAAGTGTAATTTGTCTTAAATTTAAATTCTATTAATATTAATTATTAAGTACAAAAATAATTAAAAAATGTTGGTAGTATTTTATTATTTTTATTAATAATTTTATATTAACAAAAAATGATTAATATAATAAAAAATTTATATACATGCATATATTAATTTTATTTATTGAGATTTATTTTATAATTAGAAATTAATATTTATCGAACTTTGTATTTATATGTAATACTACACACGTTAAATATTTGTTGTTAATATTTGAATAATATTTTATTATTATTTATTTCTATTTCAATGTATTAAATATAAATTTTTATATTTTAATGTATCATAATTTTAAATTTAATTATCTGAATAAAGAATGTATTTAGGTTAAATTATTTTTTATGTAAATTTAATTAATTAGTGAGTTTTAAAAATATATTTTTTATTTTGATAAAAGTAACTTTGTCAATGATAACATATGTGGGCAGCCAGAAAATCTTTTGCCCACAGTCGGATGGGTTCGGATACTAAATTTGTAGCTCGTATTTAATAACAGCTAATTATAAGGTCCAAAAAAGTCTACTATTAGTTGGAGTAGCTCAATATGACCGATTAGTCCATTTAACACCTCTTATTTAATATAATTTAACAAAAAGTTCTAAGAACACTTTTTTTCAATATTATTTTTTTTTATTGAGTGAAATTAATGTAGATCTTATATTTAAAAAATAAGTCAAATGTTGAATAAGGAGGGTTTCTAATACTTTTTATAGTCTAATATATCTAGAAAACAAATATACAAATGAAAATACAAAACTAACCTTTTATATAAAAAAAATATTACACATTTCTAAAATTAAGGGCAAATTTATTTTTCAAAAACCTTTTCTTCAGTTTTTTGCATTTTCTCGTCATATGGTTTCTTCCTTAAAAAAATTCATTCGGAGTTTGCGGAGAATGCATCTACACTAACTTTGTTTTTTGCATGGTATTGTACTATGAGTTTTATTTATTTTTATACATTTTTCAGACTTTTATAAAATATAAATTCAATATTAGAAATTTTGATTTATAATATTTATATTTAATATTAAAGATAGATCTGTAGTTGTCTTTTAAAGACATAAATACTTTTAAAAAATAAATAAAATAAATATTTGTAAATGACTCTCTCTCATCCACCTCAACTCAATACACTCCGGTCTATATATGTATATATATATATATATATATATATATATATATATATATAAACATGTTAATTTATACTCACTTATTTTATTTTTTAGTTGATATAAATTATCATCGTACACTTTTTTGTTTTAAACAAAAAAATCCAACATCTCTTTTAAAAAATTTAATCAATAAGGAATAAATATGTAATTTACAATTTTTTTTTCTTTTCTTTTTTTACCATGTAAAATGAAACTTGCAAAAGTACTTTTCAATTTAACATATTTAAAACACTAAAGAGTGATTTTTTTGTCCAAAAAAAAATGTGTATGTTGTTAATTTACACCTAAAAATTAGAAAGTGGCCAACAGTGTTCACTCTTTTATTTTAAGCAAAAGAATCCAATCATCTCTTTTAAAAAATTACACCGATGAGGGGTAAATATGTAGTTTACAATTTTTGTTTTTTACTATATAAAACAAAACTTACAAAATTACCTTTTAATTTTATTTATTTAAAATAGTAAAAAGTGATTTTTTGTCAAAATAAAAAGTGTAAGTTAGTAACTTATATCTTGGTAAAAAAGGGATGGATGTTCAAATGAAAGAAATATTTGAGGAGGAACTCTAGCACTTTAATCGTCCCATCACTCAACTTCCTCTTGATGTTAAGCTTCAGATAAGGAATCAAATATGTTTTTTTTACGATTGTTTGGGGAGAGCCTTCTAACAAAAAAACTACTAGTAATTATAGATGATTGATGAAAAGACAATACAACTCTGGACTTAGCAAAGAGGCAGGTCGGAAACTGATTTTACATTCTCCACTTCTATACTTGATTAGTTGGGGGCAATTGGCACTCCTTCATGTTTTTAGCGGATCTAAAATTAAGATTTTTATCTCCACCCACTCATTTATATATATATAATTATAAATTTTAAAATTATATCTATTATAATTAGTATAATAGAATAATTATTATTAGATAATAGTAAAATAAATTTTTTTATAAAGATGATATTTTAATTTTTAATATATAAAAAAAGATTAAATATATTTAACACGTGCATGTATATAAAATTTATAAATTACAATAATATTACTAGCGGATCGGGTTCAAGTGCGGATGTATATCAACACACCCACCACCACTCCTACACCCGAATTTTAATTCCGGAGAAAATTCACATCTTGCACTCAATCAAAACGCATTTTCTCTGTCCAAATCAAAACAGTGTCAGGTGAATAACCGCAGGTACGGATTATATTGAATGGTATTAGATTTGAAACCTAAGATTTCAAAGAATATTTAATTATTCGTTTGGGTGATTCTTCATTCTAGTATTTCCTTTGATATTTTAGGAATTGGCGACACTCTACCACAAATCCTTCTCATCACATATGCAGGCATCCTTCATAAAGAGTTCTTCATATTGTTCTTGATAGCTCTGAAGCAAAGGGAAGATTGTCCTTGGATCAACATACCCAAATCTTTAATGCAATAATGGAATTTTTTTCTGCTATAGTTGGACAATCGGGAAAGCCAGAAATCATAACTATTGACATTCACATATAAAAAGAAAGACAAATTAGATGGAGCTATATAACTGATCATAGAAAACACTTTTATGCATAACATTTATAATTTAATGAACGAAAATAGAATGAGAAAACTTAAGAGATCAAGTGCAGCAAAACTGCAAAAAGATCTGCAATTAAACAAATTGGAAAAAACAAAAAATGAAACATAAAACTGCACACACAAAAAATGTAAATGAAACATATTTGATCTTAAAGTGAAAGCACTAGTTGGTGTGTTAACGTGACAACAATTTAGTTACAGAAAGATATATTTACAGCTTAAATGTAGAATTATATAATTTTCGTCTAACATTAAATATCTAGCGGAGTCATTGACGTGGAAATCAAAAAATAATTTTGTAATTAAAATAACACAAAATAGATAATTATAATTGATAGATAAAAAAATACGCGACAAAAAATTTGACACTAGAGACGTTTATTGTGCAGTTTAAATCGATTATAAGACAAAAAATCATCTGATCTAAAGATAAAAATACTCGTGATTCAGTTTGATTTAAATTATTCTGATAAAAAATATATGATCTAATCCAAATTAATGTTATTTAAATTAGATCAATTTTTTATTAACATAAATTACAATTATAAAAAATTATTTTAATACTAATATTATAAAATTGTGTTAAAGTAACATATTTTTGACAAAATATAACGCATAATATATAATAAAAATTAATATTACGTAATATCATTGAATAAATTATATTTGAAACATATAAAAAAATAAAAATATATTAAGTTAAAAAATAAATATAATAAAAAAATTAAAACTAACAAATAATAGATCATGTAATATCTCAAACTAACAAAAAAATATACATAAATATTAGAAATGTATATATACAAATTAGTTCGGTTTTAAAAAAGAAATCCGAAATTCAATTCGATCCAAGTGATTTTTCCAAATAAAGATTCAAATACATCTAATAAAATTCAATTTTGAGATCTTTTTATTTCTTAGATTGATTTAGATGTGAACACCCTATTTAACAGTAATAAATATAAAAAATTACGAGATATATATTTGTCACTTATATATAACAATATGATACAAATATTTATCATTAATATATAAAAATGCGAAATACATATTTGTAACTAATGTATAAAAATACATGACAAATATTTGTCAGTGAAAAATATAAAAATCACAAAATAAATATTTATCACTAATACATATAAAACATGAGATAAATATTTATCATAGATAAATATTTAAAAAACACAAGAGAAATATTTTTCATGAATAATATAAATATTAAAAAAAATATAAGATAAATATTTATCATATATAAAAATAGAAAGAAACTAATAAATATATAACAAAATATTTATTAGAAAAGTTGCATCGCCAAAGTATCACGATTGGAAAAACTATAACGTCGCACAACATCAATACACTTTCCCATTCATGTTTTCAGGACAAGACAAAATATAATTGGATGAATGTGTTTGGTGAATCATCGGTGACAAAATTTGTAAAGACATATAGTATACCTCATATAAAAATAGGGATAAATATTTATATATTATAAAATTAAAATTTTGGTTTTAAATTTAAAAGTGATACTCTACATATAATACGCATTCGTGCAAAGTTTTGAAGTAAAATCCGATTGGTCAGTTAATAGAGACAGCCAATGGCGCGGGAAAACTTTGAAAGAAAATTATGCAACACGCAAACTCCGCGCCACACGTCGACACCCAACAGCTAGTTTGAGCGCGTGGTACTCTAACGCGTGACATTTCGTATCAGAAATTTCTCGAATCACCTAGACCACGCTGGAATATCCCACACACTGACACCGCCCCTCCCACAACTGCTTTTACAAATCCAAATATGGAACAAATAATCTACCGTCCAAATCACAAATCCAACGGTTCAAAAACTACCATACCGAACATTCCAGAAATCAAACTTGTCCTATATTAGCACAGAACTTCCCTCTCTTGCAACTCAATTCAGTTTCAAAAACAAGAAAACACTTGCTTTCATTCATTCTCTTCTTTATTCACAAACACTAGTTTCTTTTTTCTCATTCGAAACGCGGATTTTGTGAGAGATTATTATGGCTGGAAAAGGCGAAGGTCCGGCAATCGGAATCGATTTGGGAACAACTTATTCTTGCGTCGGCGTTTGGCAACATGATCGCGTTGAAATCATAGCCAACGACCAAGGGAACAGGACTACCCCTTCTTACGTTGCGTTCACTGACACAGAACGCTTGATCGGTGATGCAGCCAAGAACCAAGTCGCTATGAATCCTACCAACACTGTTTTCGGTAAGTACTTTCAAAGTCATCCTCTTACACCTTAATTTTCCGCAGTTTTTATTCTTTTCAAATTACTCTGTGACTTAAACATCGTGGTTTATTAGAGTTTTGGTTTAAATTTTCAATTCTCTGTTTTTCTGTGTATGCAGCAAGTTACTGTTACTATGCTTTCGTTTTTGTACATTAGGGTAGAAAATGGAATTATATATCGTGATTTATTAGAGCGTTATTTTAATTTTCCAATTCTCTGTTTTTCTGTGCATATATCAAGTAACTGTAATGTTGCTTGTTTTTATAAATAAGGGAAGAGAAGTGAATTATACTGTGTTGATAAATTTTTTAGTGAGTTATATCGTTGATAGTAGAAAATTTGTTGATTGTGTTGGTTTGAATTGGCGTGTGTGCAGATGCTAAACGTTTAATTGGTAGGCGAATTAGCGATGTTTCAGTACAAAGTGACATGAAATTGTGGCCATTCAAGGTGATTTCTGGCCCTGGTGAGAAGCCAATGATTGTGGTGAACTACAAGGGGGAGGAAAAGCAGTTTTCTGCGGAAGAGATATCTTCCATGGTTCTTATGAAGATGAAGGAGATTGCTGAGGCTTATCTCGGTTCCACAGTGAAGAATGCTGTTGTGACTGTGCCTGCTTATTTCAACGATTCACAGCGTCAGGCTACTAAGGATGCCGGTGTTATTTCTGGGCTCAATGTGATGAGAATCATTAATGAGCCTACTGCTGCTGCTATTGCTTATGGTCTTGATAAGAAAGCTACCAGCAGTGGTGAGAAGAATGTTCTTATTTTTGATCTCGGTGGTGGGACTTTTGATGTTTCGCTTCTCACCATCGAGGAAGGTATTTTTGAGGTGAAAGCCACTGCTGGTGATACACATTTGGGAGGTGAAGATTTTGATAATAGGATGGTAAATCATTTCGTTCAGGAATTTAAGAGGAAGAATAAGAAGGATATTAGTGGAAACCCTAGGGCTTTAAGGAGGTTGAGAACAGCATGTGAGAGGGCCAAGAGGACTCTTTCCTCTACTGCTCAAACTACTATTGAAATTGATTCTTTGTTTGAGGGTATTGATTTTTACACTAGTATTACTCGTGCTCGGTTTGAAGAGCTCAACATGGATCTGTTTAGGAAATGTATGGAGCCTGTTGAGAAGTGTTTGAGGGATGCTAAGATGGACAAGAACAGCGTTCATGATGTTGTTCTTGTTGGTGGGTCAACAAGGATTCCCAAGGTTCAACAGCTTTTGCAGGATTTCTTCAATGGAAAGGAGCTTTGCAAGAGCATCAACCCTGATGAGGCTGTTGCTTATGGCGCTGCGGTTCAAGCTGCTATTTTGAGCGGCGAAGGCAATGAGAAAGTGCAGGATCTGTTGTTGCTTGATGTTACCCCTCTTTCCCTTGGTTTGGAGACTGCAGGAGGGGTTATGACTGTGTTGATTCCCAGAAACACAACCATTCCTACCAAGAAGGAGCAGGTATTTTCAACCTACTCTGATAACCAACCCGGTGTTTTGATTCAGGTATATGAAGGAGAAAGAACGAGGACCCGTGATAACAATTTGTTGGGCAAGTTTGAATTGTCTGGTATTCCTCCTGCTCCAAGGGGTGTTCCTCAAATCAATGTCTGCTTTGACATTGATGCAAATGGTATTTTGAATGTCTCTGCGGAGGACAAGACAACAGGACAGAAGAACAAGATTACAATTACAAATGACAAGGGCAGGCTCTCCAAGGAGGAGATTGAGAAGATGGTACAGGAAGCTGAAAAGTACAAGTCAGAGGATGAGGAGCACAAGAAGAAGGTGGAGGCCAAAAACGCACTTGAAAACTATGCCTATAACATGAGAAACACAATCAAGGATGATAAGATTGCTTCCAAGTTGTCGACCGATGATAAGAAGAAGATTGAAGATGCTATTGACCAGGCTATCCAATGGCTTGATGGAAATCAGCTTGCTGAGGCTGATGAATTTGAGGACAAGATGAAGGAGTTGGAGGGAATTTGCAATCCTATCATTGCAAGGATGTACCAGGGTGCTGGTGGTGATGCTGGTGGAGCCATGGATGAGGATGGTCCTACTACTGGCAGTGGAACCGGTTCTGGGCCCAAAATTGAGGAAGTTGATTAAGCGGAATTTTGGTCATGGAAATTGGTCGTTCTGATTTTGCTAAGACTCTTATGCAATAATCTGTATGTGTGTATTGATTTGGATAGCTTAGGGTGCTTTTAACTCTGTTTTTTTCAGTGTACTTTCTTTTCCCGTTTTAATGTGAATGTTAGTATAAGTTTCTATTCTGCAGTTGGCTATCATGGTATAAGTTTCTATTTCTACTCCGCCTTTTGATTAATGCCTCATGGATCTAGAGGAAAAAAACAAGCAAGCAATGAAAAAAACCTAACAAACGTGTGGTCTACTTTCCAAATGCTAACAAACGTGTGTTCTACTATCCAAATTCTAAAACTTAGTAGTACGAATTGGGGTGAGCCGTGGAAGTTTAATATATAACTGTTTGTGCTCGGTCAAACTGCAATAACAGTCATAAAACCTATGGCGATCTCAACATGAATAAGCACTTCCGTATAAATTAAATATTGCTCACTGTCTCTGTGTTGTGGTCTTATTCACCAAAGCGATGGGCATATTCAAATTCAAATTAGATGGAATAACCTTAAATTTAAAGGCCTCAACATATGCTGTCCCGTATGCCTCAACATATGCAGGCACATCTAAGTTATTTATTTTGGTATGGTTGTAATATTATACTATCACTGAAACTATTCGATTAAGTTATTTATATTTTAGTTATAATACCCTTAAATTCGTTTATTCTTATCTCTTTAGTAAATAAATAAAAGTTCTTTTCCTATAATACTCTTTGAACTATGAAAAAACAAAATAAAAGTTCTGCACTACCTGGAGTGTTGAATTAATCAATCGCTTTAGAATATGTTTTAATTTTTTTTTATTAATCATGCATAAAAATTAATAAGACTTATTTGCTATATTTTCATTTTGCACGTGAAAAGTAAAAATGAAATTTATTTTTCGGTCAAAATTATGAAGATACTGAATTGAATTTTATTTTTGTTATTACTGCCAATCACATTATTTTTGGGAGCAGATTTGGTTGGACTTTTAAGGCCCAAGCTAATTCTAATTTGGGTCTGTTAATCGACTCTTTTCAACTTTATGAAAATTAGATTTGATATCCACTTCCTATTCTACAATTAAAAAAATTTAATTTTACTTCTATCATTTTAACTTTCTCATTGAATATTTTTGAATCTGCTTTTTATATATCAAAGTTTTCATTTTTAAAATTTTTGGAAGACAAAAAAGTTGCGAAAAATTCTGCCTACTAAACTTATTGTTTTTGAAATTTTTGGTTGGTAATAAAAATTGAGACAGATATTTTGTACTAATTTTTTTGTTTTCAAAATTTTTGGTACATAAAAAAAATTAATTTCGAAATTTTTGGCAGGATAAAAAAGTTGAAAAAAAGTTATGTCTATCAATTTTCAAAATTTCTAATAGACAAAAAAAAAGATTGAAAATTTTTTTTGCCTATTCATTTTCAATAGAAAAAAAAGTTGAAAAATTTTTTGCCTATCAAATTT
The DNA here is from genome assembly GCA_037974295.1 of Cicer cuneatum. Taxonomy (NCBI): domain Eukaryota; kingdom Viridiplantae; phylum Streptophyta; class Magnoliopsida; order Fabales; family Fabaceae; genus Cicer; species Cicer cuneatum. The sequence goes on from JBBPBO010000005.1 coordinate 76,679,327, forward strand.
TTCGTTTTTGAAATTTTTAGTATGCACAAATTTTTTTTAAATTTTTGGTAGACAAAAAAAATTGAGAAAAAAATTTTGCCTATCAAATTTTGTTTTAAAAATTCTCAGTAGGCAAAAAAAATCGAGAAATTTTTTGTATAATAAACTTTTTGTTTTCAAAAGACAAAAACTGAAAAAAATATTTGCTTATCAAATTTTTCGTTTTCAAAATTTTTGATAGTTATTTTTATAATCGAAAAATTTGAAAAATGAATTTTTTGATAGTTATTTTATTAATTAGAAAAACTAAAAATAAAATTTTTGGATAGAAAATAATTACTGAAAAATTTATTTTGAGTTTTTTGATCAACAAAATAACTACCAAAAAATTAAAAGAATGATTTTTCAGTTAAAGAATTCTAGAGGAAAAAGATTATGGACAAAAATTACAAATGTTGAAATATAGGTTTAAATGTGAAGTACGAAATTCAATTTTTCAACTTTATACATGTCATTGTTGACTAAAGTGGCACTCTAAACTTCTTTTATGCGCAAATAAAAATAAAAACAGTCTCTATGGTAACATACCAATGTGGCATTGTGGGGTGTCAGATTATCACCAATGTAATTTTCATTTGAGGAAGTCTAGTGAGAATCTCTACCATTCAATTTTCTTTTAATGATTTTGATTACATGCAAGTATGATTAATGAATGGTTCAGATTCCAGCGCAGAAAATTTCCTCTATATGAGATTGGTTCCAAAAAAAAAGACATGATTGATAGAGTTATTATAGGGCGACTTTTAGGTTGTCTTTGAAAAATTATAGATAAGTTACTTGCAATTAATTAAAATCAATTATATGTATCTATTAATTATATCAAATTTAAAATTTTAAAGAAATGTTAACGCACTTTACAATTTTTTAAAGATAATATAAAATCTATTTGAATGGTTAATCTCGTCAAATGTGGATTTATGAAATGATGTGTTTGCTATCTCAAGTTCTATTTTCAAGAAGGTAAAAAAAATTAGATGAACCTAAGGTGAAGGTAATTTCAACTTTTCAAATTAATTTTGCAATAACACAATAAGAATATGAAGTAACGAAAAAATTAAACTGATAAAAGATGGATTAAATTATAAATGAATATGGAGATTCTCACTTCTATAAAAAAGATAAGATTAAGAGTGATTGTCACAAGAGATATAAACATCTTAATAAAATTCACAATTGGTTCACCAAGAACTTTTGAATTTGATGTTTTTTGGTTTTTCATAAATTTCCTCCACTTGAGGGAATTTTATTTGAAATATGTCGTTTATTAAATCTGGATACTTTTTTTAACGGAAATTCAAACTCAAATTCATTATATCGTAGAAATAAGTTTTTTTCGCTAAACTAAACTTCATTTGATTTTTTAGGAGATTTTCTACTTCGGAGTAGTATGAAAATTTGTAATTTCAATTATCTTCACGATCTACCTTCAAATGTGTAAACCCTTATTTATTGTTATACAAGCTAAAGGCGAGACACACACGCCCATAGATTACTAACCTATGCGTCTGAATTTCTCAATAGACTTCTATAGAGTTCTAAAGAGAACTAAAAATTACAAAAAACAAACAACTAAAACTTATACAAATAATTCAACAAATTTTATTGCACCTTTCAACAAGACTCATAATTAGAAACTAATATTATTTAAAAATAATTTATCTTCATTAAACTCTTCAACAAGTTTCAAATCTAATAAATTAGCAATATTTTTAATAATTAAATTCTCTTGTTGTTTTGAACACCTTGAAAGTTCTCATAATAAATAGTCAGACTCGCTCACATGAAAGGTTCAGAAGATCGCACACATTTATCTTTAACTAATGAAAAACAATTTAAAAGAGGTATGACTTTCAATGGCGAATTACATAAATGTTTGTTAACGATGGATTCCATCATGTACTTATTAAGAAACTATGCGGAAGCTAAGACATTTTGGTTTAAGATTAATCGCCCTGAGCATTGCATGAGAAAATTCTTTAGCCTTTGGTTAGATTGGAAGCTATATGGATCATCGACCAGGATTTTCATAAACCAGCACTATTCTTTTTAGTGTAGTTTGTCCTAGGTTGTATGTAAGGTGAAAAATGCTTATATAGTCACAATATTTTTGGCATAAGGTTTGGACACACACATAAAAATATATATCATTTATTTATTTGAAAATATTTATTATTCAGTTCTTTTCTCTTTTTACTTTTTATTATTTTTGTGAGTATGTCTAAATCTTGCGACCAGAACTTTGTGATCACACAAGAATTGTCCATGGAAGGGTGAAAATAGGTAAGAGGTCCATGATCTAGTCTATGATAGAGCCAGATGAGATTAGTTTTTTTTATATATATATACAAGTCATGTCAAATCTTTTTAAAAAATACTATTTAGTTAAAAAAAAATTAGACTAAGACTATTGAAAAAGTGTTTTAAACTTACAAGACCGACTTATTAAATTCAATATAAATAAATTTTTTATTACTATAATGTTATGTTTTTTTTGTGTTAAATCATAAATTTTCTAACATTTTCGTAATTTAAATATATCGATCTACATCAATATTTGAAATATTTAAAAAGATTATAAAATATAATTGAAATGTCATGTAAAATAATGTTAGATATTCTAAAATATCATGTTATATATCAAATTGAATTTAAATTCATTGATATGTTAGCTTGTTCGTCTATTTACAAAAGTCTAGCAGTGAATGATATAGACTTTCATAACATATAATAGATAAACTTTAAAACAAATGTTCATGTCTTGTCAAGCTTTGATAAAGGCTAGGCCCAACCTTAATAATGGGCCTCTGGCATATAATATGTCAAGTTCGAGCATAACATTTTTAATATAAGTCATATTCATATTTTGCAAAGCATGACTCGGCCTAACTTATTTTCACATCTACTTGTATGTATCTCAGTACTACTTGAACTAAAAATAACTACCTGCACACTTATTAAATAATTAGTCATATTGGATAAAACTCAGTGCATTTCCTTAAGTACTTTTCGTATGGTTTTTAATTTAACCTTTCATGATTTTATCAAACTAGTATAGAGCTCGTGCCAAGCACGGGTGAGGTAATTGTTTACATAAATTTCAATAGATTATCTTTTTAAATGATTTTAATTAAGTTGAAATCATTCCAATTGTTTTATAGATATGATTACATAGTCATTGATATCATATTTTAGTGTTTACATGAATGATATGATAGATAATATTCACTAATTTATTTTTTTGTTTTTTAGTCAATGACATTTACCAATCTAGTCTATATATAAATAAATATCATATATATTTTAATATATTATATAATTTATTTTGGAATTTATTGATTTTATATCATAAAAACTTAAATTATAATAAGTTTTTTATTGCTTTCTCAAAAACAGTAAAAAAAAATTATTGACCAAATACATAGACAAATTAGTCCAATGTAAATTCTTAAATAAAATTATCCAAGAATCCATTACAGAGAATAAACAATAGACTTTACTTAATGACTTGTTTCAATATATTTTGGATCCTAATTACTTGTAAAGACCATTCATGCGATCTTCATTTCAAATTATACGCATTCGATTTAATGGCGAACCAAAACCAATTCTTGAAAATTTAATCTATTATTATGAACACCAATATAAAAAATAAAATACAAATAGTTTTTAGTTTTTAAATGTAAATCTTGCCAATCTATTTGAATTAATAATAACGATGATAATTTATATTTCATTTTACAAAAGGAATTTTTCCAATTTGAGAGATCAATATGCCCAAATCTAATATATCATGAACGTAAAAATCAGCAATGGAAGATTAATTTGTGTGAGATAAAATACTTAGTTTCTGCATAAATAACTTATCCTCTCCAGTGCCACCCTTGTTCTTTTTTCTTTTCTTCCTCCATCGAAGATATGTGATTTATGGCAATTTTTTATGCATAAATTATCCATCAATTTTTTTTTTCTCTTCTTCAGTTTTTTATCTAAATAAGTGTTTACCACATAAGTTTAGGTTTTTTTTATGTGTTTCACCCGTGATTTCTTTGTTTGAGTTTGTTTGTCATCTTAATGTGGCGTTATTTGGTTGTCCATCTTGTTGCGGTGTTCATTTGGTTTAAATTGACAAATCAATTTTGATCTAGTGCATTCAATCAATGACTTTGGCGTCTAAAACACTGCGATTTTAGAAACATTTGTATTTTGGACATTTCAAATTTAGCGAATTTGAATTGTATTTTTTTTCGATCGATGTAATTTTTATCAATTTAAAGGAATAAATATTTTTTTAGTTATGGGCCATATTGTTTGACCCAAAAAATAAAGTGCAGATGTCTAATAACCTTAAAATCTCATGAAACCATTGTAGCTTTCATTAACGCGCGGGAACCAATTTGGTGGAACAATTGCAATTAATACATTTGAACATGTTAAAACAATGGTGAAGTTTAGGTCAACATAAATATCAAAATCATTTACAGTTACCGATTACCTATTTTCTAGTTGGATTAGTTTTTAGCTGACATGGGCAAAGAGGATAGTGAAAACATGCAGTTTTTATGGGGAAAAAAATATATTCTATCTATTTTTTTATTTTAAATTTGAATGATATTGAAAAAATATGAAGATAAGTTGAGATATCGAAAAAAATAATAATAATATCATATTTTATATATTATACATTGTTATAAGTTATAAGTTATAAGATAGTTGAATACAAACAAATACATTATCTTAAATGAGTATAGATAAATTAAATTTTTGGATAAATATAAATTGTCAAACACGTATTATGTTATTTTCTGCATAAATTTTGTTGGAATTTTTTAAAATGTGATTTTTGATAAATTTGATTTATTTAGCATTTTTGTTATCATATTATAACATAGTCATTAACATTATATTTTAATATTATATGTATAATGTGATTAGATGACATGTATATAAAATAATATTTGATTAAATATTATAGTATTTGTAATTTTATATTCAAAGAGAGAGTGATCCCTAATTTTATCCAAAAAAGGGAAATAATGAATAGCAAATTATAACCAAAATTTGAAATTTTAATTTATGATTATAACAATTCATACAATTTTCTAGTGTATTTTACAATGGACTAAAAGTAGCATCCTAATAAGCATAACATATAATCTATTTGGTGATTGTCAAGTTCGAAAAACTAATAGGCCCAAAACAGATTATCAAATTAGCCAAAGTCCGAGCATAAAATAAGATACCTCTTTTTTTATTTGGGAAAAGAGACACATCCAAAAATCTAATCAATCAACTATGGTGTTCATTAAACATCTATCTATTTGTGTGAATTATTTTGTTCAAATGACTACATATTACTCATTGTGCCATGGAAATATTCTAAATAAACTTTTATAATGAGATAGAAGAAAAAATAATTTAAAGAAAAAAACTAACAAATGTTTTAAAAATACATATTTAACTAAATATAGAAGATTTAATTGCAATTTTAGCCTTCTTATTTACATCCACTTATAAAATTAATTTATCTATTTTAAAATTAATTAATTTTGATATTTTCTTTAGACTTATGGATTAAAAATGATAATGTAACGTGTTTTAAATGATGTGAAATAATCCACGCTTGTAATATTGAAACCCCCTAATTAAAAATGACATTTTTCAACTTCAGAAATTATTTAATTCTATAATTTAATTAATAACGTGTAAATAATTACTCAATCTGAATAATTCTTCATGATCAGATTGTATGTCACATAATTTAAAATATGTTATATCACTATTTTTTTTAGCTAAAAATTTAACAAAGATACCAAAATTAAAGGTTTTAAAATGAAAAATCAATAAATACGTGAAAATGAAAAGATTAAAAATACAATAAAACTAAAGACTAAATTCTATTTAATTTAAATTAAGATGACTAGGTATATTGTCCCAAATTAAAATAGTCGGTTTCTTCTTACAAGAGCATGCGATGGACCAATTGTTGTGAGGACTGGAGACTGTGGAATGCATGGTAGTATGGTATTTGAATCACAATTGAGTGGCGAGGATAAGCATGCATGGATTCAGCAATCTGCATCGAATTCCGTAGCTGAACTTGGTTAAGAGATTGGTTCTTTTTATTCACTTAATCTCTTCTCTTACTCCACTTCCTGGCCCCCCTTTCTTGCTCTGCGCATGTTGTGTTGTTCACGAGGCCGCCATCAGAAACGGAGCAGGTGGCGGCATTTCAATAGTCATCCTGTGCATTCTGCTCACCACAACAAACAACAACATAATCTTACTTATTCCCTCGGTCTCAAAAAAGAAAAAAAATTGTCCTTTTTTATTATGTATATTTATTATATTAATAATGCATCAATATCCGAATAATATAATAAGAGTAATATTTTTTCTTTTAATTATATATTTTTTTTAACAAATGTGAAAAAAATCAAATGATTCAATTATGAAATAAATGGAGTATTTATTTAGAGTTTTTTGAGTAGTAATAAAAATAAGGCTATTGTTTTTTGATTTAATTTATATGCATTGTCGGTGTAAAATACTATCAATTAATCATAACTCTTAAATTATTAAATACAAAAATTATCTCTAGAATTATCATTTACACTGACAATACATAACAATTAAATTCTTATTTTTTTTTATTTTTTTTAAAAGGACTTGAGAAAAATAGTTCAGTTTTATATTGGGTACACATGTTTGTTTAACATTTTCAAAAAAAGTTATTTTGACTTTATATTTTTATAAATAATAGAAGTTGTTTTGAATTTATTTGTTATTGATTAAAAAAAATTAATTTTGACATTCAATAATTTAGATATTCATTTTTTAAAAGACATTTCTTAAAAATGATTTTTATGAAGAACTTCTCAAAATAACTTTTAATTTTAATTATTTTTGAAATTTCATTATTGAAAAAATTGTAAAGAATAGATTAAATGCTTTAAATGATATTTTCAGATAAACTACTTAAACTAAATATTTTTAATTTTTTTTTTGAAAAAAAATTGTAAAAAAAAAACAAATGACATTTTTAGAAAAAGTTAAAACAAATGGACTCATTATAAAAAAAATCAGTGTTCCATCTCATGATTTGAATTGGATAAGGAAATAAGAAAAGAGAGACTAAGGATATTGGAAAAAGAAAATAGCGTCACGTTAAAAATAGAGTTTTATTAAAGTTTACAAATTTAATATAACAATATAAAACTCTTATAGAATACTTTGAAACATATTTAAATTATTTAAAATGAATAAAATATATCAAAGTTATTTATATTTTAATCTCGTCTTTGTTAAGTTTGTATAATTAACTATATAATTAATTTAATATTATACTTTAATAGTTCATAACAATAATAATACAATTTAAAAAAAAATGACGAAAAAATTTAACATTTATTATTTATAAAAGATAAATAAATAAATAAATAAAAATTCAAAGACTAAAACCAATATTTAATAAAAATAAGCCATCAAAGTTATTTAAGTCTTTTTTTGTGATAGTTGAAAACTAAGCTATTAAAAATATTTTTTGATTGGTGTGCCTTCTTTTCTTTACATTAATACTCTACTATTATTATTATTATACAAAGAAAGGATATTGTTATATTGGAACTTGTATTTACGTGTATGAGTTTATGATATTATTTATTATCTCGTCCATATATTAAAAAAAGTATGGCATAAATTGATTAAACATAAAAGTTTCTTCAAAATTTCAAAATATTTATGCAAGCATGATATGATGGATTTTAAAAAAATTACAAAATTTAATAAATATATATAGTTTATTTATCATTTTTCTGTAATTAATTTCTGACATATATTTCCTTGATTTTAGTTGTGTGTATTATTTTGAAAACAAAATTAAAAATAAAATATAATAAGCATAATTATTTTTACCGCCTATTGACTTTAATTCGGGTGTTTTTTTCTTTCTTCTTAATTTGATCTTTTTAATAAAAATTAAAATATAAAATGATGACTTATATTTAAACATAATGGATTTATAATACTTTGTTTCTTTTCGTTTTATTTTATTTGCCAATCAAACAAAGTGTTGGTCTTATTTTGAAAATCAAACCAAGTTAAACTAATAATAAAATTTTAAAATAATAATTTTATAATATTTTTGTACGTTAAACATTTTTTTAGTTTTAGGCTAAAATTCACTTTTTCCTCAAGTACCACCAATTGAGGATTTTAGTCTCCTATTTTTTTTTTCAGGGGAATTTTGGTTCCATATGTTTTCTCCTTTGCCTAATTTGGTCCTCAATAGTGTAGTTACCAACCAAACAACAACATAGTGATATCTTCTCAAAGTCATTCATGTGTTGGGATAGGCAATTGACCCACAAGAAAATTACTTGAATCTACTTAATTAGAAACAAAAAATATCCCACTTAAAAATTTAGCTAGCTTCCAATAAATTTTCTACGACAAGCCAACAACCTATCCATCTACTTTGCAACATGCAGTGCCAGATTTACTGCAAGAGTAATGAATGCTCTTGTATACGGATGACAATTAGATCCAGATTCAGTGGATGTCCGCAAAAAAAAACCCGCAATTGGTAGGGTAAAAATCCGCATAATGGACATGAGTATGGGGACGGATAATTACCCGCAAAATTGAACGGGTATGGATGCGGGTATGGGTATTATAGTACCCACCCCGCTCCACCCCGCACTTATATATTATTGTTGTTATTATTATTATTATTATTATTGGATGTGTTTATTTGAACTTAAATAAAAATGATTTTTGTTTTAAATAATTTAGAGATTATTTTTTCGAGATTTTTGTAAAATGATTTTTATCCTGTTTGTATATAACTTTATAAAAATGATTTTTTTAAAACAACAAAATTACCATAAATGACATAAAAATGATTTTCAAAAAAACATGTTTATTTGAAAAAATATTTTATAAATACATGATTTTTCTAAATACATATATGTCCCTCTAATTTGTTATGCATCTTTATCTCCCCTCCAATCTCTATCTATTATCTCTCTCACTCTCTATTATCTCATGTCTCTCTACCCATCCTTTTTATTCCAAGCAAATCAATGAATTTAGGTATTTCATTTCATAATTTTCGGATCCTTCTAAAAAATAAACATATAAATAAATCATCACGAAAATATACTAGTAATAGATTTTGGAGGTTATGTTATAATCTTAAAAATTGGGCCTTAATAAAAAAAATGCAATTTTAATAATTAAAAAAATTGAAAAAATAAATAAATTTTAGTCCCTATACACATATTAAACTACATGATGCTCTGTTCATACCAATTTACATATGCTCTACCCATACCAAATTTTTAAATTTAATCACAACAATAGCGATTATTTATCAATATATTTGTTAAAGTGGGGGTAATGAGTATGGGTACGGGCACTTAAGTACCCAAGGTAAGGGTACGGGTATTAAAGTTGATACCTACGAGGGAATGGACACGGGTATTTTTTTAAACTGCAGATACAGGTATGGATACTATACTACCTTACCCAAATCCTACCCATTGTTATTCCTACTTGCATCTACAAGAAAACAAAAATCTATTTTAATAATAATATCCATAAAACTACTTAGTTCTAACTCTACTAATCCACCCACTTACAAAAGTTTTTTTTTAATACATTTACAAAAGTTAAAATGATATTTTTCATTTTTTATATTCTACGTGGTCAGAAATTTTTTTGTTGACATTTTTATTATTCTTCAACTATATTTTTTGTCAAACTTTAATTTACCATTCTTTCTTTGTCTTTATGTGATCTTCTATCATAACACCGTCATCAATCATTTTGTTATTTTGCTGGATGTTATATATTTAATTTAATTAGTTATATATTTTGTAAGAGTTAGTAATATTTTTTTTACTAATATAAATAAATATATATATATATATATATATATATATATATTATTTTATGGTTTTCACCATAGGAAAATCTAGATCAGCTACTCCTACTTTGTCAAAACAAAAAAAACTATCCATCTTCATCAAGTTGTCTTGCTCGTTTCTTCTATAACTTTTATAATTTAATTAGTTTTCCATATTACATTAGCTTTATATTTCAATTATATATTAAATAGGTATTTTGTTTGATATTTCTACACATGAGATTTATTTATTTTGTGTTTTGATTTAATTATCAAGTATTAAATATTAAATTAATTTGGTATTTCAATCAACTTATAAGGGTTTAGTTAGTGGGGCAATGGACCAACTAAACCTTTTTTTTTAACATTTTAATCTATATAACAAAATAAAAAAAATTAGATCAGTCTAGGTTCTCAATATAGATAAAGTTATAGTTAAAGGCCAGTTTAATAGATTCATGAAGTATCTTTTTGACAACATATTAACTACTAAAACTAGATCAAAGATCCAACCAACAACTACTAATTGCAGTGGGAAGGCGATGCAGCGGTGATGCTCTAGAGACAAAATTAAGTGAATGGGATAGAGAAGAGTCACACGTCCACAACCACAAGCACATCATATTGGGAGGCAAAGTAAATTAGGTTTTGTGTCTAATTCAATTAATTTTCGTGAGATCCATTTGATTGAAAGATGAATTGGACTTACCAAATTACTTTTTTTTATTTTAATTAGTTGACTGAAAAGGCCACAAAGCCCAACCATTTTGGGACTATCTCTTTTATAGCTCAACAGTTGACAAACTAAAATGTGTACCAGTTGGATCGGCCCACTTGCATGAGCCCATTTTACAACTCTCTCTCTCTCTCTCTATATATATATATATATATTTTGCAAATCATCATTTGAAACAATTATTTTAGGAAAGTGTTTGGTGGACACATAATATTTGAAGAGAAAGAGATAAAAAAAAATGATGTTAAGATATGTTGATAATATGATAGAAAGAGAGAGATTGAGATAAAATAAGAAATTGAACGTGTGTTGGAGAATATATACATACTTCTTCTCTCTCTGATCTTTGGTCATTTAAATATTTTACTTTTATTCCACAATTTTAGTTTTTTAGAAAGTCAAGATATAATTAATGATGTTTTTCTTTTTATATCCTTAAAATCCCAAAAATATACATTAAATGAATTTTGTTTTTACTTAAGAAATGAATAGCAAAAAAGACTAAATGAATTTAAATGTATTATTTATTAATATATGTCCAAGTCTAAAAGAATCAAAATTTAGAAAAAGAAGAAATATATATTATAAGAGTAATTCACCAATTCAATTTAATTAAACCAACTTTAATTTTACTAGTACTATGCAAAGATACCTCTTCTGTCTCATTATAAGTATTTCATATCTGATAAGTAAATAAGTTTCATTTATTTTTTCATTTTCCAAATAAATGTTACATTTAGGTTTTACACGATTATTAAAGAAATGATTAGTTGAGTTAATTTCCATTGTAAACGTAGTGCAGTCATTTACATTAATATAGTTAAGTGAAGTGAAAAATTCAATAAATAATGGTATATTAATAAAAATAATAATAATAAATATTGCATTAATATTTTGAAGTGATAAATTTTTGGGGACAAAGAAAAAGTATAAATGTATAATTTAATTTGAGTCATAAAAAATATTGAAATATTTACATTAATTATAATTAACTAAGTAGTTACATGAGTTGAAATACAATAAATAATATTCGTAAAAGTATAAATGTGTTAAATATAATTTTTCATATTAAAAAACAAATTACAGTATTAACAAGAGTTA
>JBBPBO010000005.1:76691217-76709155 GCA_037974295.1 Cicer cuneatum
ATAGTAAATTAAAAATGTGTTTATATTTACAAACAATTTTTTTTCAAAGAGTGATTATAATTAAAAACATAGCTAGTATTAGTGAAAAATAATTTAATGAATCATTTATAGTAATATAAAGAGATATACAATTTGAGACAAATAAATATTAATTTATTTGTAAATTAGACAAATAATATCTGTTTTAAAATGAAATATAAAAAAAATAGTAGTTTAAAAATTAATATATTTAAAAATTAAATTTTTAATTATTTACATCAAGAGAAGTTTTAAAGTACGATAAAAGTAAAATATATATCAGTACTATGAATTTTTTATCAATAATTTTTTTTACTGTCTATATATGCATTACTATAATATCTATTAAAATTAATTAAATTAAGAGTTTTAGTACATAAATATTATTTAACTATTAATGATTAAAATTAAAATTGATTTTTCAATGTAGTGTAGAATGCCCATTTTATCAATATTTTAACTAATATTTTTAATATTTTAAAAGATAATATAAAAGAACTCGAAATCTTTTTGAGAAACGCTTATCTTTCCGAGATATACACAAGAATCAGCGAAAAAACCCGTTATTCTTGAGGAATTGAAGTGAGTATTGAATAGCATGATCGCTCACCCATCAACTCGTGTGTAAGTACTTCGTTGACTGCTATATTACAACAGTCACATTTATGGCGCATACGTCCAACATCCATCAACTGTATGTTCCACTCCAATCACATCTTAACACGTGTCTTTTAAACATCAACACGTATCTTCTTCGCGTCACATGCACCCCTTGGTTCTTAACCATTGCATTCTTTCAAGCTTCAAATCTTTATCTGGTTGCATCTATGTTTCTACTACTACTATTTTTTTTATGCTTTATTTCTCTGGGGAATGGTATATACGATACAGTACATGATCTCCTTCTTCTTCTTTTTGTTTTCCTTCTTTTAAGGATTTTCATATTTTTTATTGTCTTTTTTTTTTAGTTCGATTTGACCAAACATTCATATTTGGTTTAACATTGAGGATTTTTTTGTCTAACCTAGTTTAACACTATACTTAAGGTTAGTTGTGCTCGGTAGAAAAGAGATATTTTTTCAATATTTTTTGAGTTAATATACATTTGGACTATGGAAAATAAATAATTATATTATATTTAGACATAACTAATATAACACTATTGAGATAATAAAACGTGTTAAATTATTTTTTTGATGTTGACTTCCTTATAAAATAAATGGTTATGAATATCATTTTAATAAATGATTCTCTAACTTGATTTATTTATTGATATAATTTTTCGTGGTTTATTTTTAGGTTGTTTTTGGTGTTTAGAATAAGTTTTGTTATTCAAATTTCATCTATTTTATAGTCCAATTGTATTTTATTAGTTATTTTATCTTTGTGTATTTTAATTCTTTGTAAATTCCACCAAAATTAATCGAAATCTTTTCAAAATTATTAGCTTAACTGCCCAATGCCAATGTCTTGACACTTATCGTTTTTTCTAAGATTAATTTTTTTTAATTAAAATATACTTAAAATATAAATCAAATGTACTAAATTTATAATCTTCTAAGTGTATGATCGTTAGAGTAATGCATATTTCTTTTAAAAAAAATATTGTGGTCATTTCAATTATAAAACAAATTTTATTTATTAAAACGCACTTATTAATTATAATTAATGTAGTAAATAAGTGGGTTGTGTTACAATAAATTAGAATATATATTATTGAAAAAAATAATTAATATTTATTTATAATATAAAAAGATAGTAATTAGTAAAAAAAACTGAAATAAATAAATATTACAAATATAACACTTAATTAAAATGAGACAGAGAGAGTTTTAAAAAAAAGTAAAACTAACTATTTTTATTAAATATTTTTGAATTAAATAAAGAGTATATTAGAAATAATAATAATAGCATTCATCTCTCCCTCGTTTTTCCCTCTCCATATATTCATTTTTTCTCTGGAAAAAATATTATTGAGAACAAGGTAAATGGTTAGATATATTATAATCATAGTAATTTTAAATATAAAATATTTTACACCTTCTTACATGATAAATAGATAAATTAATTAGTAAATATATAAATTAAAATAATTTTAGCGATTACAGGATCTTGAATTATACTCGTAATTAGATATGAGAATAGACCAAATTGACCGACAGGAACTTACGATCTAGCCTATGTTTGATCTAAGCCATACCATAATTTTTTAAAATAGTTAACAGTTAAAACGTTTTTAGAACCTATTTAGTTAAACAAATTACATCACAAGTCAAAAGAAACTTGTAGGCTTATCAGATTGACCTACTTAAAGAAATATGAATCATATTTATTATTATTATTATGCTTTTAAATTTTACGTTAAATTATAATTTTGCTAATCTTTAATTAGTAATTTAATCATATTAATCTACATTAATTTTTAAAGTATTTAAATGTATTGTTATAAAATCAAATTGAAGTATGATGATATATAAAGTGCAATACTTTAAAATACCCTGTCAAATCGAAAAAAATACTTAATTTTATTAATATATTAGCTCATTAGTCTATTTAAATATATGAATAATTACTTATCTCAATATGACATAAGCTCTTAAGTAGGTTTATATGTCATACTAGATTTTCTTAAATACTAAATTTAGGCCTAAAAAAGACATATGACTAACTTCATACTAGACTATTAGACTTTCAATTTTTTAACAAATCAAACTCAAATCTTATAAAGATTAACTCAGCCTAACATATTTTCACTTTTAAATTGTAATATTAATTAAAATAAAGTAAACTATAAAAAAATATGGAAAAAAAATGTTTATGAAAAAGAGCATAGGACACAATGGATGGGAAAAGTAGTTAGAAATCCACGTTACTATATGAAGTAGGGCTATACATTGGCCGGATTGTACTAGGTTTAGCCAAACACTGGGGATTTAGCCATGTAGCAAATAATGGGTTTGGTTTGGTTGATATACCGTTTGATACAACTCATTTGGTCAAATCGCTCATTTTTTAGGTTAAATTGGGTATCAGGTTACTTTTTTTTTTCTTTTTTAAAAATGATGTGAAAGATGAGTCATTATGTTCTTTTTCCAAATATTGATTGAAACTTATTTTTGCCCAAAAATTATTGTGTAACAAGATTTCACTATTTTTTTTACCATCAAATATATAAGTATACAATAAACAGTAATACTAAAGTCATTAAATTCATCGAAAGATACTTTCAAACATCAATCCAAGAGTCACATAAGTTTACTCATGTATAGTTTTACATAGTACCTAATTTTAATGACTGAATTTCTTGTTTTAGAAACTAAAAAACCAAGATGATTTGGGTTGGCCCAACCCATCAATAGTAAGTTTCCACGCAAAGGTTTACTTAAAACTCATTTATACGTAATCTGAAAAAGAAAGAAATCACTCATTAAAAAAAAATGTTCCACATAAGAAAATAGTTATGTGTGGTTTTTTTGTTATATTTCTTCTATCCTATAGTAAGTGACTCATTTGTAAAAATAATTTGTCCAAAAATGAATCAACTTTTTCAATTTTTTTTTCCAATGGTAACTTATATAGTTCATACTACATTCCTTGACTGAGTTTTGTTGAAACATTCAAAGTCCTCAATAATTTTTAAAAAAATACTACTCATATTATTTTTGTTTATAACAGACATTTGAGTTATAATTTATTCAATAAAAGTTGATGTCGGCCAAATCAGTGCCTACCCTTAACCCCATCCCGCATAAACCATTCGCAATGTTATATTTATATTTATGTCTAGAATTCCAAATTCTAGAATTACTCCGTCCACATAGGGTCATCCAAAATTTTATATTTATATTTATGTCTAGAGTACCCAAATTATGAAATTACTTTTGTAATTCCACTAATATCTCTCTGCTACTATATTTGGGCGGATGAGTGTAGTATTATGGTCCCAAAAGTAGAAATGTGATTTGACGTATAATTTTGATGAAACTTTTACATATGAATTTGATTGAATACTGCATGCAAGTAGTTAAAATTTATAAGAAAAAATATTTGTATTAAAAAAATTTGAAAAAAAATAATTAATAACTGTAACAAAGTTGTGAAAACCAAATTATACAAGTCTATAAGATAATTGTGGTTTGTGTGGTTTGATATATACTAATCAGGTTGCGATGAATTCCGACTAGACTTGACATGACATATGTTAATAAATATAGACATTGTGGTGTATGTTGTTGTAATTTTGGTTCTATAATTAGTGTATTTTATAAGTTGAATTATTTGTATGATTTGAATTATGGTTGTTGGGTTGTTGTTGTCGAGATATATATTTGAGTCTAATATGTGAAGGTGACATGTTATCTGTGTATTTTTTCTTGTTACACGAATTAATCTGATCAAATGACATGCATGATGTAAATTGTATGATGTAGATTGGTATGTGTAATCACGTAGATTGATATGTGTATATGGACCAAAATTTATTTTACCAATATTTTTAATTATTAAAATTGCATTTTTTTTATCAGACTCAATTTTTAAGATTAGAATAAGACCTCCAAAATCTTTAAGATGACCGTGAGTCAAATACATCAATTTTTGTATACCAAATTATTACATAGATGACTATTATTAAATAATCAGAGGGAATAATTTATGAAAAAATCACAAAAGCAACTACTACAATTATAAAATAAAATAATTTTTCCAACCTAAATTCCAATTAATTTTAATTATTAAAAATGTCAACCAAAATTTGATTAAGTACCTCTCTCTAATATATTTTTGTCAATTTACAACTTAAAATTCTTATATATAATCACCGCAATATTTTAGTTCAAGATCCGCCGCCGACTACATTCACTACTTTCAATTCAATAGTATTTCCAACTTTGCATTAATGACAATGATAATACAACCATATTTGAGTAAAAGTATCATTCTATCTTTTTCATTTATCTATTTTTTTAATTTGAGTGAAATGTTTAATTGATTCATTTATTGTAGAGGTGCAATTGCTTCTATCTATTCATCATTGGGGATGACAACATAATCCGTACTCGCGGGTATCCATATGAAATCGTCTTTATTTGGGCGGGGAAAAACACGCTTTGATTGTGTTCAGATTTTCTCCAGAATTAAAATTCGGGTGTGGGGACGAGTGCAGGTGCGTTGATATCCAGCTTGCACCCGAAACCGCCCCGTTAATAATATTATTGTAATTTTTAAATTTTATATACATGTTTATATTGAATATACTTAATATTTTTTTTAAATATTAAAAATTAAAATCTCATCAATATAAAAAATATTTTTTTTAATTTTATTATTGTCAATAATTATTATTTTATTATATTAATTATAATAGATATGATTTTTAAATTTATAATTATATATATATATAAATGAGTGCATGTGTGGACGGGAAAATATGTTGCGGGCGAAGATGTGGTTTAAATTTCACACCCACTAAAAATGGAGACGAGTGCGAATTTTCCCCGATTAGTCCGGTCGGTGCAGAGGTGCGAAATGCAAAATTCGCTCGTGCCCGCCTGGTTGTCATGTCTATCCATCATCCATCCAATCCATCTAACTATAATATAATTCATTCAATCCATCAACTACATAATAAAAATGTTAATGGATTGAATACAATTAATCAATTTTAATAATATGAATGAATATGGTCTATCCAACCTTTTGTTAACAATGGATCACATATTTTATTTATTACAATCCAATGAATTAAATTTTTTATTTTAAAATATATTCTTTCAAATAAATACTATTATTTTTATTTAAAAAAAATATTTTTTAATAAAAACTATTTTTTATTATAAAGATGTATTAAAAATATGAAAAAAATAGTTTTTAATTATTTTAAAATTAATTAATTCTAAAAGTTTTTTATTTATTATTATTTTTTTAAATTTATTACTTTAAAAACATTTTTTCAAAAAAATCAGAATTTAAATTGTTTTTCAACATTTATAAAATAATAATATAAAAGCTAAATAGCACTCGTTGTCTCTTAACTTAATTTCAGTTAACGTTTTAGTCCTTTATCTTTTTTTTCTTCCCGATTTGGTCCTTTATTTTAATTTTAAGTGACAATTTAATCTTTTATGTTTTAAAATATTAACAATATTATCTTTTTTTTTTTTACAAAAATTCAAAAAATTCATCAAAATTTTCAACCAAAACCCATAAAATTAATTATATTCTTTAATATAATACAAATTTCATCAAATTCATAACTCAAATATTCAAGTTAAATTCTATATTAATTATATTATTTATTTGAATATTTGAGTTACAAATTTGGTAAAATTGGTATTATATTAAAGAATATAATTAATTTTATGGATTTTGGTTGAAAATTTTGATGAATTTTTTAATTTATTGTAAAAAAAAAGGATAATATTGTTGACATTTTAAAACATAAAAGATTAAATTGTTACTTAAAATTAAAATAAATGACCAAATAGGGAAAAAAAATAAATGACTAAAACGTTAACTGAAATTAAGTTAAGGGACCACGAGTGCTATTTAGCTTAATATAAATATTATAATTTATTAATTATTAATTAAACACGGTGGGAAATGGTGGTGGTCGGTGGTCGCCGGAGTTCTATTGCGCTCCGTTGTGGTGTCCGTTAGAACTTTGCCTCTAATATTTAGAAGTCATCCCTATTATTTATTTAATAATAAAATAATTACCTATTTTAAATAATAATAAAATTTTTAAAAAGTAAAATAAAAACCATTTTATTAATATTTTAAATTTTTGTTGTAAAAAGCAGTTTTTTAAAATAATAAAAAAATTATTCTTATAAATAACAAAAGTCATTATCATTGTAGGTATATAGTTTTTTATAATATTTAAAATTATTTGTTGGATTTTCTGGATAATCATCCATTAAAATATGATCGTGACTTAATTAGTAATGGAAGGATTGAATTGAATATTTTTTCTAAAGAGTTTTTAATAGATTATAAATGAATTATTTTAATCTATTTATTACAATTTAAATTCATATCAATATTATATATCTATTTTGCCACTTCTAATTTACTGTGAGCCGGAAAGAGTATATAATTTGGTGGAATGTTCTTTTTGTAAGTGAAATAATTGCAGCTTGGCTATAAAGTTGAAAACCTTTTTTTGAAAACAATTAAAGGATGTATTAAAAAAAATTAGAATTTTAAGTACAAGATGTTCATTTTCTATGATAAAAAAAAAATTCCCTTTTATGTTATTTTTCTCAATTCTTCAACGTGGATGTTTTGACTCATGAAGAGCCATACCAGTAGTACTTTACAAAAGGACAACAACATACAGACAATTTATTTTCATTTCTCTCTTGCGCTTGGTCTTTCTTTGGCACTAGACTTCTGGTTATCCTTTTTATGCAGTTTGAGTACTTCTGGGTTTGACCAACATTAGTTATATACGTCTCCGATCTCCATTGAAGTATAGTATTAATAGTTCAAGTGACTTATTTACTTTTTATCACTAATTTTATAGTCGACCATCTTTATATATTTTAGTCTTAGTTGCATTTTTTATTCTTCTATTATAATCAATTCATATAATTGATATTTTTATTTTAAAAGTCGACAGTTTTGAATATCTATCATATTTTGAATTAAAAAAATAAAAATTTGATATATTTTAAATGACGTGACATACAATTCTATGATATAGAACTATTTAGATGTATCAATTATTTATATGTCATTAACTAAATTAAAAATATGAAAAATCTTCGATGTTGAAAACTAAGTTTTTACGGTGTTTTATTATAATTTAATGGGTGTTAATTATTTTACATCATTGTATCATATGTCACGTTATTTAAATCATGTCACACCATTATTTTTTAGATAAAAAATCAAAAGGAGAGACCAAAGTTGTTGACTTTTAAAATACGGGATCAATTTCGTGAATCTATAAGATTAAAACTACAATTAAATTTATGTTTTAAATAGTTTATATATTGATACTCTACTATAGACTCGGGCTTAAAAATAATTCAATTTTTTTTAATAACTACGAACAATACTTTTTAAAACAAGATTTTATCTCTAAATTACTTAATTAATTATTTTAAATATTATTTATCTCTTTTCAATATATCACGTTCTGTCTCAATTTTGCAACCCTCTATGAAGCCTTCATTTTATATACTTTAATTGGAGTAGATATTCTCTTTATTCTAAAAAAAAAAATTGACATTTTCACTCAATTACCATGATTTTGCTGTATAAATACACAATTTTATACCGGGACCTGACATTAACAAGAGTGAATTCACTCTTGCACCTCCATATAAATTAATTTTAAAATAATACTTATTATTCACCCGTTATATAAATAAAACATCCACGATCTACACATATAATTAATTAATCAACTGCAAAAATATTCTACTAAAGTAACATAATAAAAATAAAACTTTAATTGTCAAAACTTAAAAAGTATTGTTATTATTCTGTTGAGTCTGTTTGTACAACTATTTTTAGAAAATAATCAATTTTTTTTAAAATAAAAAATATTTTAAAGTTTTCATATTTTTGTTACCAATTTTTTTTATTAAAAAATGAGAATATAATTAAAAAATATAAAATAGCTTTAAATGAGAAATTTTTTTATGCAGTTTCTCATAAAAATCATTAAGTTTAATTTTCACGCACTTATAATGTAAAACATTTTACACAATCGATAAATAATGATCAATTATGTGAGTAACTTTAGTACTTAAGTTAAATATTATTAATAATATAACAACTTTAATTGATTAATATTAGATGCCACAAGTTGATTGATTATGCTAGCATGAGAAGTTGAATTATAAGCTTTTTTGGTGTATTATCATGCAATGTGCTGATCTATAATAGAAAATAATTATTGTCATATTATAATTGGAATATATATAAGTATATAGTCATATATATGACTTAAAAAAAAATAGTAATACAATAGAAACTAAGGAACACTCCATCTAACCATAGTGCAAAAAAAGAAGTTAAATCTTGGTTATTGTTATAAAAAAAATTAATTACTTTGAAATCATTTAATACTATTATTTCCAATACATCACTCATTTAATTTATAACATTTAATGTTTAGAGTTATGTATTCGACATTAATAAAGAACAAAATTTAATTTGTATTTTACATAAAATATAGAAAATTAATTGTTCTTAATTAGTTTTTTAATATCAATAAAAATGATTTATTTTTAACTTATAATAACGATAGGAAGGAGAGAGTATTTGATAAGTTTTGAATTGTTTGTATTGATTGAGACCGTTCGTATAAGAATGTGAAGATGAAAAGAAATATTCAAGATACTCCTTTTTCTTTATTCTCTTGTTAGAAAAAAATTTGCTGATGAAAAGCAATGGCAACCATACATTAATCACCTTTTATGGTAAAATCAAATAGTGCAACCTATACGAATTAATAAACGACATTAGTACTTTTTCTAATGGTAGTTCTCAATATAAATGTTTTATTTAGTTGATACACAGTTTTAAAAAAATTATTAATTATATTAATTTAAATGATAAAAATGAGTTTTATATATTAAAATATACATATATTAGTAGAAGAAGAGTACTAAAAGTTGTTATTGAATTAACATATAATAGATAAGAGTATAAATTATTATAAAAAAATAATAATATTGTATCAATATTAAAAAATAACAAATAGTTTGTTGCCAAAGAAAGTTGCAAATGATACATTTATATTACTATTTATTAATTTAATTTTTGAAATTTTATTATATTTGTTGATTTAAAATTTGAAGAATAATAAACGTTTGGGTTGTGTTTGGCTCCCTTATCTAGCAGACAAATAAAATTAAAAGTATGAATATTGAAGAAACAATGCCAATAAAATTATTATAATGCATGTTAATGTTAATTTAATGTAAGGAAACGAAGTTAATTATATTTGGAATTCACACAATCACTTTAGGCATAGAGCCCTAGCTAGCTTAGCTACTCCATAGATGTTTCAACTTTCAACAAAATTAGTAGTATTAGTAATTTCAACTTCATTACTATAAATTATAATCTCTTCTGGTACCCTATCTGCTCTCACTTCAATTCCCAATACCTAGCCTTCACCTACACTTTTACAACCCAACCGCATGTCTTTTTCGCATCATAATTACCTTTATACCCTTCCTTATTTGTTTCAATGCCGTAAATTACGTAGTTATATTTTCATTCCCGAGACAGAAGAGATATCAATCTTAAACACTCTCTATCTAAAATATGCAACAAAATCAATGAAGAAGATGAAAAGTGAGGGTCATTTGGGTAATTAAAATTCTAAGACGACGAAACCTAAGTAATCTCTCTGCCGCTAGTAACCACTATGTTTTCAGAGATGTTCCGCACCAAAAACAATACGCATGATAATTTTCTTAAATCTCTTTATTTTTTTCTTCTCAACTTTCAACCAATATCATAATACTCACATCACTCTATAAAATGAGTGCTTGAGAGTTAAGAAAATTAATACATTGGAAAATACTACAAAGAGTTAATTATATCATATCATATAATATACTTCATATACTCTTTTGATTGATATTGTGATTTTCAACAGGAAAGTTTGAAAGAAGGAGAATGGAGAGTAACGGCAAGACTGAAGAAGGGTGTAATAATAATAATAGGATTATTTCATCATCAAGTTCTTCATCTTCTTCATCGAGATGGAACCCTACAAAAGAACAAATAAGTGTGTTGGAGAATTTGTATAAGCAAGGAATAAAGACACCAAGTGCTGAGGAAATACAACAGATAACAGCTAGACTTAGAGTATATGGTCACATCGAAGGAAAGAATGTTTTCTACTGGTTTCAGAATCATAAAGCCAGACAGAGACAGAAACAAAAACAAGAAACTATTGCTTATTTCAATAGATTTCTTCATAGGCCACAACCCATTTACACTTCACCTATCTGTGGAAATGGTTAGTTCCATTCTTCATCTTTTCAAACTCTTAACACTCATTTCTGTTCTTTACATGTCATGCATGGATAAATTTTTATTCATTTAAGTCCTTTAACTATTGTAGTTTCTTTTGGTTCAATATCTTGTTGGTGTGTCAAGAAAAATATTACTCCTGTTTAAATTATAATTAAAGATAAAAGTTTTAAAAAATTGATGTATATAATTTAAAATGTAGGTTATATACTTCAATTTTTTTTTCACTTTAGACACATTTTTAACAAATCTTTGTTTTGTTTACAAAGATCACTGTCTACAATTGTACGTGTTATATATGTGACATACATTGTTCTATAACAAAAATATTTTAATTTTTTAAGGGTCATTTACTTGTATTATTTTTTTTTGGTTATTAATTGATTAATATTTCTTGATCATTGAATAACCAATATGATGACTATTTGTGCATAAAAAAAATAGAGTTTAACTAAAAGATATCATCTTATCTAGAATTCATGTTCTTATTATTGTTCTTAATTATAATGAATTTTATTTGACTGAATTTTTCTTATCTTATGTTGTTAGATATGACATTTCTATTTGGCATTCATAACTATTTTGCATTGGAGTTACTCTTATGAAAATTAAAAAAAATGCTAAAATAAAACTCATTTCTAAAACATAAATAAACCAAAGATGGTCTGATTTTCATTGCTTTATAGATTTGTTGCAAAAACTACTTTTTTATATCAAATATAGTTAATTTTGCCAACTACTATTACTTCTCTTTTTTTTTTCTTTACTTACATTCTACTACTAAATTGGTAATTGATTTTGTTTTGGTTTTTCAGCTCTCTGCACACCATATTGCGTACCTCAAGCACAAACTGAAATAAGCTATTACACTAAAAACCAAAAAGTGCTTCTACCTGCTGCAGCAGTAAGTTACAGAAGGAACCAATCTGAGAAAGTAATGTCAAATGGCATGTCAAACATATGCAATAATCCAATGGTATATGAAGGCATGCAAATGCAACAGAGAATGTGCCATGATTATCATGAATTCAATTACAATAACCAAGAAACGTTGGATCTATTTCCTCTGCACCCAACTGGAATCTTGGAAGGGAAAACAACAACAGACCATGTTTCAGTTTCTGCTGATGATAGTTCCACTGATACACATCATTCTGGTTCTCCTTATATCATTCAAGATAATGATGCTACTCATTATGAAAACCAACCTTTCATTGACTTTTTTAATAATTCTGGAAAAAGTTTTTGATTTTACTCTGTCCTAAAGTACAAACATATGCAATGAAACTTTGAGTTCCACATTTTGTTAATCTGTGTAATGGGTTTATGTTGTTTAATGTGATTGGTATTTTTATCTCTTTTTTTGGAGAAAATTAAAATATTAGTATTTTTTGACATATTGTCAACATGTATATTTTACTTCCACGTTTTCATGCATGGTGTTTAACCAAAAAATTATTCATTTCGCTGAAATTGATATTGATTGCAATATAGTTTGTGGAGGTTTTCCTTGGTGGAATTGGGAAGGAACAACGTCCAAAATTGGGAACAAAATTAGTCCTTAGGTATTAAGAGTATTAATATTGATTTAAATTTTTAATGAGTTTAATTCTAATGCCCTATAAGAAAAGTTTACACTAGAAATAATCATAGTGAAAAATAAAATATGTTTAATAATTTAATGGTTGTGATTTATTGACGGTGTAAATATTTTTTATATTGATAATATAAATTAACTTTTTTTAAAATAAAATTTCTACCATTAAATTTTATTTTGTTTTGTATAAGAATATATAAATTTTAGAAACTATTTTTCTATTTAATCACAATTTCAATGATTAAACGTTTTGTTTCTTTATAATTGTATAGATATTGAAGCTTCTTGAAAAATAGTGTATAAATATTGAAGATGCATGTATCCTTATTTTTATCAATATTTATACATCGATTTATATTTGTAAGTGTATAAATGTGGATTGACTCTAACTTTAATGATTTGTTTTAGTGGTAAAAAATCATGCTGTGGACTTAGATAAATGTAAATTCTTAAGTGTTTAATAAATTTTAAGATCTTCCATACCTTGGAGTATGACACCTCTTTACTCTAACATAAAAAAAAATTGATAAACTCATATTTATATATATTTAGATGAACTTTGCTCAATAAACCATAAAGTTTTCTTTATCTTGAATAACTCTTGTATTTTAATTTATATTAATTAATTTTTTTAAGATGAACTCTCACCTACTTAAAGAGTTTTGTTGGATAGTAGTACTCATATATATTAATCTAATGTCACGAAATTTGTTTAACATTTAATTTTTGAATTAATATTATTTTTTCTCCATAAGGTAATTCTATTATGTGTCAAACATTAAATGTGAATATCTCCCTTACAAGAAATTCAGATCCATGTTTATTATGTTGAGCAAGTCTACCCCATTCTACTAGACTCAATTATGGTTGGTAATTTTTTATTTAATATTGATATATAATAATTTTGTTGTTTAAAAAATGCCCACCGAATAATTACTAAGGCTATATCTAGATATTTTAAAATGAGTGGAATGAAGTGGAGCGGAGCAGAATAAAATAAAATATCCACTCTATTGTTTGAATATTTTAGAATGAAATAAATATTTTAAAGGAGATTCTATCTCACTTCTCCCAAATTAGAGGGGAACTAAATGAGGGTAAATGATAAAATAGGATGAAATGCATTCCATTGTAGTGTACTCTATTCTATTCTATTTTTGACAATTCAAACAATAAACATAAACTTATTGTATTCCATTCCACTCCACTCCACTCCATTCCATCTTATTCCAACAATCCAAATAAAGTCTAAGTGAAATGACGTACGGAAGTAACAACACTATCTAGGGCTAATTGGTCGGGTTAAAGCCCAATTTTATAAATCAAATGCTTTAAGTCTCCTAAAAAATTATTTTTATCATGTATACTTAGGTCAAAATTTATATAAAAGCAAATACTAACAAGTGTCGCAAAATCTCTTGTTAAGTAATCAAAAATAAAAGAAAAAAATCAATTAAAAATGTATTAAAATTTGTATACAATAAGTAAAAAGTCCTCACAATCATAAAAAGATATATCAATTGCCATAATAAAAATATATTTTTCATTTAAAAATTGAATTAAAATTGTAATATTGTTATTTGCCTTAAAAAGGTATCAATTTCTTTATCAAGACTTTGTTTTTACAGTTCTTTTTAAGGCTTTGGAAAGTAATAGGTTGGTTTTGATACTACTTTATTATATTGTCAATTTAATACTCATGTTTTTTTTTAGCATTAGGTTTTTATTTTAATAATTATTAATGTTTTATTTTTTATTATTTTATAAAAAAGATGACGATTCAAAGGTCACGTTGTTTAAAAATACAGATTTAATATGCCACATTATTATTTTTGGATGATTATATTTTACCAAAAACTCAAAGTGAAGGACTTAGAAAGTACAAGAATGAAATCTAAATAAATAATTTTAAAGAGACTAAAACTAAATTTGTCTCATATTGTAGGGACTAAAAGCACAATTAACTCTAAAAATTATTGTTATTAATTAACATTAAAAAGGTATGAATTTCTTTATCAAAATATTATTTTTAGAGTTCTTTTTTAGATTGTCAATTTCATACTCAAGTTTTTGTTTGTTTTAACCATGAGATTTTAAGAAGAATGAAATTTGTTAATTAAGAGTTCAGTAGAGAGAATAAAATTTAATAAAATTATTCTAGGCATCTTCCTGATTCAAGTTTTTCCAATCGATTCGCTTAAGGCTCAAGTTCTTACTTAATTCAACGGTTCAAGTTTTGTTTCTACATGCATAAAAAAATCCTAACTTCCTAACCCAAAATTTCCAACAAAAAGAATCCCCGATTATATGGATCGACAACTTCACTTGTTCATGTTCATAGTCCTACGCCTATGCTCCTTTCGGGCAGAGACAAATGTCCTCCTCCTACAACTAAATACTATATTTATTGGTTTCTTTAGTTATCTAGTCCAATCAAAACCTTTTCTTTCCAAGTGCATACAATTGATTGCTCATTTTCACAAATGTCAATCGTTATAAAAATGGGGTTTGTCGTTCAAAAGAAGTTACTCCCTCCGAGGACATACCTTAATCCTGCCTAGTATTGCTCTTTTGGGTAATGGGTAGGTAGGGGCGCTACAAGAACAGCTTCAACCTTCAATAGTCGCCTATTCTATAACTTGCGTACTATTATATTAGTTAAGAAAATGCTAATAAATTTCTTACTTTAAAAACAAGTTTTTTTTTATCATTATATCTCATTTTTTTTAAAAACTAACCAATATACCTTACATTGAAATTTATATACTAAAATATCTTAGAACCTTTACGAGGTCGTATCCCCGCTCTGCGACTACTTAAAAGATGATTTTTTTCTTTGTTTCAGGTTGCATTCTCAAGATGCGACCATTTACTAAACAATAAAAGTATTAAAGTTTATAGATAGTCTCATCCCGGAGACGCGACCTCCTACTAAAAAATAAAAAACAAATTAAAGTTTACAGATGGCCGCATCCCGTGGATGCAACAATATTCTATTATAGAGTAAAAAAATCATCTTTTATATGATTTTAAGACGAGGATGTAATCTCCTGCAGGTAAAAAAAAGTAAGACATTTTAATATATAAACTTCAATATAGGGTATTTTGAAAAGTTAAAAAAAAGAGATATAAAAGAAAAAAAACCTTAAAAATACTTTTATATATATATATATATATATATAATTCTGAAAGTTGTGTAAATCTTTAAAATTTTAAAAATTTACTCTTTATATAGAATATTTATATTTTATTCTCTCTTTTTAATTGATTCATTAACAAGTATCTTAAATACTTGTTAGCCTGACTCTTTTTTATGCTTATGTATAGAAGTCAAAAGTTTTTTCAAACTTTGTCCAAAGGCAATTTCAATAATAGATATTATACCGCAAATTGGTACTAGAAAGCTTAAATTTATATTTAGTTGGTCTATTTTGT
The DNA here is from genome assembly GCA_037974295.1 of Cicer cuneatum. NCBI lineage: Eukaryota > Viridiplantae > Streptophyta > Magnoliopsida > Fabales > Fabaceae > Cicer > Cicer cuneatum. Next base: position 76,707,272 of record JBBPBO010000005.1, read on the forward strand.
TTAAATTTAATTTTTAGTCTCTTTATTTTTAAATTTTTTCCTATTTTAAATATTATAGGTTTTTTTGTCCAATTCATTCAATGATTTGAATATTTCATTAATGATGTAACACTAGCGAAGTTGAAAAAATAAAACATGTCAGTATCTAATTTTCATTTAGCTATTATTAATTGTTAAATATATTTTTATAATTAAATAATTAGATATAATATTATTAAGACAAATTCCTCTTCTACTATATAAAAACAAATTCTTCTAAAAAAAACATCAAACACATTTATTATAATTTAGATATCTGATTCATCAAACATCAAACAACTCTTCATTATCTTCTTCATAACTCAAAAAGACCCAGAAAATATCATAATGCTTCGTCACCTTCAACATAACTTAAAACACCCTTTGCATCTGTTTTAGGGTTTAATTAATAGTTTAATTAGTAGTTTGTTTTATCAGTAATAAAAATTTTAATTATTTTAATTTTTCATTTGTTTGTTTGGATGATGGAGAGAGATGTTCCAAAGTCTCATATTAGAAGTGACAAGATTTCATCTCACGTATCATTTCACATAGAACGTGAGGCGAAACAAGTTTATAATTAGAGAGGTCAAAGTTGACATGCACTGTCACAGTCATAAGATGTCACCACCACCATGGTCGGAAGAAGATCACATCTCTACACCTGCTAGATAAATACTGGTTATTGAATGATGTCTTCTGCCTGCTACATTTGCTCTTCATCGGTCGTTTGAGGTGGCAAATGTTCAAATCAGGCAGTCCAAATCTTCACTTGCGACCTTCTTTTACAACTCATAATGCCCTTATCTAGTAGAAGTAGACTAATATTCCTTTCATACAGTTTTTATTTTTATATTATTTACAATGGTCAATATCAGTAATTACTAATGTTAATATTGTTTCTTTTTCATATAGTAAGTTCAATTGATTTTAATATACATGTGTTTTTATGACTATTTATATTAAATAATACTTTTAATATATCCAAAAATGATGTACATAAATTTATTTAATATAGAAAAAATTATCAATGAATTTTTATAAATCACCGTCCTTTGACATTGATGATTTGAGGAAACATCAAACATCAATTAGATTCCATTCTAAATTAAGAAACTTATTTTAAACTATAGAATATATATTATCAAATACTGATTAATATTATGTGTATTTTATCAAAAAAATGAATATTAGTATTTATATAATTAATTATTGGTGGGTTGGGATATTAACATTTAATTTGTCCACTTTAATAATAATTCACTTTAGAATAGTTAAGTCTCAATTATTAAAGATCGCAATAAGGGTTGCATTATGGAACAGATTATGTTTATGGTTGTGTTTGATATAAATTTAAACTCTCTTCAAAAAATTAAATTTAGATATTTATTTGTAGAAATTTTTACCCCCACTCCAAAATTGTCCTTGATTTTAATTTTTTAAAAACATAAAAATTTAAAAATTCTCTTGTCCTGTGAAATTTTGAATGTATTTTAGGAAATTTAAATTTAAGTTATATATATATATATATATATATATATATAATTTTGAAAAATTGACATGCTTGTTATTTCTTATTATATTTTGTACAAAAAGATACTGTTTAACTCACATTTTCGTTGATTGGACGATACTAAACTTTTTTATATTTGAAAAATAGATGATGGTTGATAGAATATATATATATATATATATATTTCAAAAAAGTTTAATTTGAGTTTTTTTTGTCTAGTTTCATTGAAGTTTTCCGTTAATTTATTTTTTTGAAAACAATAATTTCTTTTTACATAAAGGTGAAATAAGAATTATTAATATAAGAGTTTGTGATATTGATATAAGCTTTTATAAAAAGTTTAATTCGAAATT
>JBBPBO010000005.1:76709165-76767931 GCA_037974295.1 Cicer cuneatum
CTATCAAATAAATTAATTAATTTTGTACTGCTAAATATTTTATGTATTTAAGAAACTACTATAATACGTAATATTATTAAAAAGAGATATGTAACAACTTCTAAATAAGAAAAATAAATATTCGAAATATTATAAGATTAAATAATGTAATAAAATACAATTATTTAAAAGATTGAGCTATATAATATTTATTTGTTATTAAAATTTATGAGTTTTAAAATATATAAAATATTATTTACTTTATAACTAAAGAAGTTACCGAATTCTCTATGTATATAGACCTATCAAAGTATACTATAATCGAGTATGAAAATGTACAATAGTGATTATCATTGAATCGTTACAAAAAATATACTGTTAAAAAATATACACACATTCAGAACTTTTCTAACAAATTTTTCAATTGCTTCCACATTTGTTATTAATTTTTTTATTGCTTTGTTATTCGTCAAATTTTATTCGGTTGTCATTGATATGATTTTTTAATATATTTTGCATTGATATTGTTCAAAAATTTTATTCTCCCCAAAAAAAGTCACATTTTTCTATTTGAAATACACAAAGATATCTACACTATAAACAAATGTCTTTCATAAAAAGAAAATAGTACATGTGATATTGTTATTTGTAACCATTATGTTCTAATTATTTGAAAACATTTCAACAAAAAAAAATTCATCTAGCCTAATTTTATTATCAGTGGCATTTTACATTGGATTATTATAATATGCATTTTAAAATTCAAACACAACAAAACAAAAAATCAAAAGATTTAAACACAACATCAAACTTATGTAAGTATTTGAAAAACGAAATTTGATATTGTGCATTAAACTAATTAATTGTAAATAGATCCTTTCGTAATAACAATTTGTTATTGTGCATTAAACCAATTAATTATTACCAAATACTATATTGAATCCTTGTTCAAAATTTGAATTAGTGATTTAATTGGTGTATGAATATATTTTTTCCTTTGCATTTACAACTATAAAAGATAAAAATGATTTTACTGTCTTCAAGATATCGTTCAATCACCTACAATTAATAATTGTTTTCATTATAGAATATAGTATAGAGTAATGACTAAAGTCGACTTTTCAAATCAACCAAAACAATATAGTACTATTAGTATTTATTAATTACAAATTACAACTTCGAAAATTATGTTTTTCATCTCTCTACTTTTTTTTGAAATAATTTTTGCATCTCCTTTCTTGAATACCAAATATTGTAATTTTTTAAACTAGTAGCATATTTTAATTATTCTATTTCCATATGCAATGGAGACAAAATATTGGGTATGAAAAATGTTATTTTTCAATTTAATTGCTCTAATTGCAACTCACGGCTGCCAAGCTTTTGAAGGATGGAGCAAGGTAAGCCTTAACCGCCACCCATCGAATCATAGCTTCATAGATCAGAAGCTTTTGGGTAAATTTAATTATAGAATATTATTCGATTTTTATGGAACATTTTCATTTTAAAACATGTTTAAAGACTTATCAATATATTGGTTTTTATCGTCTTCTTTTCTGATATATTTTATTCAGGTGTGTGATAAATTTTCATTTTTTAATTCAAATATCTATTGAAACAAGTCATTAAAATAAAGTCTCGAAAATTTTACCTTTTATCTCTCATATTATACTCCTAACTCCACAAATGTCATGAAATAACGTTTTTACCCTCATATAAATATTAAAAGTTTTCATTTTCAATTACCATTTTAGTTTTTCGGTACACAGCAAGCAAGTGCTAAAATTATTTTTATTCGGAAAACTTTTTTTCAAGTTTTCCGGTACATAAATTATACTCGGGAAAACTTTTTTTCAAATTCTCCAGTTCACATCTTGTTTCGAAAAACTTGAAATCCCAAAGTTTTACGGAAATTTAAAAGCAATTTCATTTTTAAAAAAGTTCTGTATCGAAAATTTTTTTTCAAGTTTTTTGGTACAAAGTTTGTTCCGGAAGTTTTTTGAAAATTTAAAAATAAATTTTTTTCAAAAAAGAATTATGTCAGTATCGAGAAATTTTTTTCAAGTTATCTAGTTATTTCGAAAAACTTGAAACTCCAAATTTTCTAAAAAAATTTAAAGTATTTTTTTTTTCAAAAATGGTTTGTATCGGAAATTTAAAGAAAAAGGAAATTTATGTTTGTAAAATAAAAAAAAAATTAAGAGTAAAGTTGATATGTTTTAAAAATTGTGGGGATATAAGTAAAACTATGGGTATAGATTAAAGTGTTCTAAATTCTATTGTTTATTTTCCATAATGGGTTGTTGGATAATTTTATTTAACAATTTATATTGGACCCAATTGTCTATGTATTTGGTCAATAAAAATTCATTGGTTTTTAGAAGCAATCAAAAAACTTAATATAATTTATGTTTTTATGTGATATAAAATCAATATTTTCCAAAAAAAAAGCATATAATATATTACAATCCACATATTTATTTATATAAAGATTAAATTGGTGAATATCATTGATTCAAAAAATAAATTGGTGAATATCATCTATCTTAATATTTATGTAAACATTAAAATATGATATCAATGACTATGTAATCATATGTATAAAACAAAAAATTAAAATGATTCAAACTTAATTAAAATCATTTGAAAAGATAATCTATTTAAAGATTGATTAAAAAACTAAATAATAGTTAAATTATGTAACAGAAAATTGATATTGATTTAAAATAAGAAATGACAATTTTTTTTATATTTAATATTAAGATTAATGATCGAAGATTCCAATTTTAAAAAAAGGACATTGTATTGTCGAACAGGAAATAAAAAATCTCACCTATAAATATTAGTTATAATGATATGATGATAATTAATAGAGTTAAAAAATTGATTGTTCATGTATAATATACATTAAAGTGATGCAAATTATATTTCTTGAATTATGTCTTTGGTTTACGTATTGATTCTTGATTATATTAGATATGTTAATTTATTTCAAAATGGATTAGAAAAAAATAAATGACTGGCCTTGAGTTAGCAGGAGAAAGCAAGTTTGTACTGATCCAATAGTTAAATGGACATGGAAAAACCAAATGGATTTAAATTTGAATTGCCATCGACTTATAAACTATTTTTTAATTTAATTTTGTATGTTATCTTAGTAATCTGTATTTTTATTTTAACAAATTTATAATATAAATAAATGGATTTTAATAAGAATTCTCTCTATGAAAGTACCAATACAATGTACCTTTATTAGATGTATATTAACGGAAGAGGAAATATTTCTAAAAGAGACTAAAAGACTAATACTAAATCTATTCTATAATCTATTTTCTTCTTTCATTTCTTGGTAATGATTACAATAACTATTTTTCTATTTATGGTATAAAAGGAAGCATATTCTAAAATAAGATAAATATATTCTAACAAATTAAACAATGAATCACTCTAATGGATATATATATATATATAGATCCTCCTAGAAACAAGTGACTCATGGTATACAATATTTAATGAAATTTTGACTTAGTCTTAACATATTTGGGCCAGAATAGAATAATATAATGAAATTAATAATTAAGTTCATACAATCAAAATAGAATTAAGGTACATGCAATTTTGTTTTATAATATTTTATAATATTGTAGGGGTTCAACATCCACATTAACCGAAAATATAGTGTATTCTATAGTAAAAAAGACTCGGGGTATCAATTATGCTAAATCATTTTTTTAGTACACCAAGTATAACGCCTAATTACATGGATATAATAATTGCTGTAATAATGAATTTTTTTAATATTTATATAAGAGAATAAGGTACGAGTCCAAAAAAAATTATATTGAAAAATCCTTAAAATACAACCTTATAGTTGAAAATTCATTAAGATATAAAAATATTTAAAATTGTACATTTAATAACTAATCCCGAAATAAAATTCGATGTAGACACTATATCTAATTATTCTTTATCTAATAATCTAATCTAAAGAAATTATTCTTCTCAAAGGCAGATTTCTCAGCTCTCGATGTCCTCAACAGTAATCAGTATTTTAAAACAACACTTTGGTGAGATACTAAATCTTAGTGAATAATACACACAATTTTATAATAAGTGTTGTTCTTAGCTGACACGGTAATTGAAAAAATCGATCATGACACTCACGTTCTTCCAAAATATTCTTTAGAAATATAAATAATATAAATAATTTTTCTATAATAACCAATTACTTACAATAATTAATATAAACTCATCCATTTAAATTAACAATAATTCACATCTATAATAATCAAATACGCACATTTATTTTGCAGAAAATCAATCAATCAATTCAATGACGTCTCATTATTACATGGAGATGTACTACTTCCGCGAAGTGAGTATTATCTCATAATGTGGATCACTAGCTCATCTAGTGTGGATTACATCACTCATTTGTGTGGAGATTAAAACTCATGTGGGTATAAGACCAATCTATATAGAGCACATAACTCATTTGGATAAATAAATGTGGAGTACAAGACCCATCAATATGGATCATAAATTCATCTCAAACACATACGATAAAAATACTTCATTTTTTTAACAATCATCTTCATAAAATCATATTTAGAATATAATATTTTATTTGAATATACAATAACAATGATCATGCAAGGACACATAATAAAACAATCCTTTAAAGAATACATATTCAATAATCATAAAAAAAATGACAATTCAATAAACAAAATAGTAAATAAATCAATTTATACTCTAAGATTGTATTTCACAAAATCTCAATTTTAATAGAGTTAGGTTTTCAAAAAAAAAATATTATTATAAATATCTAACTATTTTCTCATTCCAAATTCTCAAAGTAAATGTATCATGAAAGGTGTGATTATTCACCTTTTGAATTGTTCTTTGATAAATAGTTTGGTATATGTTTATTAATTGCTATTGCAACCGCAAAATACTTTTGCTATTCTTTATTTTAATATAATTATTTCTTATGAGTTTTTAATTTAGTATTTTTTTCTATGTATTTATTTATATTTAAATACTTATAAGATAATTGAGATATGTATCCTACTTTTACATAATTAACGCGTTATCAACTCCACATTACAGGAGTAATTTGTTTATTTCTCATTGTAAATTGCGGATTGAAGTGCTAACCTAGAGTTGTTTTCATGGAATGTGATTGAAGCAACTGATCCCTATAATTTCTACCACCTAAACCGGGTAATTAGTTTTAAAAAAAATCATGAATACGGATATACAATAAATTAAATAAATATAAATTCTTATATATGAAATATAAAATGGTATTAAATTATCATAATGATTATGATTCATGGACCAATCATAACTATTATATTTTATTGTGAGTGTTTGACAGTGATTTTGTATTATTAAAGAAAAATGAAATTTTGAAACAATAAAAAAAGAAGGAAACATGAACATGACATTGAATATAAATATATTTTTGTTATGAAACAATTTGTGAAATCTACCCTCCGCTTTTTTGGAATTATGTAAAATTTCTTATTATTATTCTAATTAATTAATTTCAATATGTTAAAAAAAAGTTAATTTCAATTATAATTATTAATATTAGAATTTTCCATAAATAGAGATAAATCTTGTTTTAAGAATGATAATCATGGTTTATAAGAGAAATAAACATTATAATTAATTAGTATTAAAATAGACAAAAAAAGGACGAAAAAAGATAGATTAATATCAATATCATAATTTCATATTATTATGACCTTTAAATAAAAACTTTAATACACGTGTAATATAAAATAGACATTACACTTGAAGGGAAATTGACTTTAACAGAATATTGAATGCATTCTCTTCTTTACATTTTAAAAATCACTTCTATCTTGATTATTTTATAACTATCAAAACAATTGGTTTTATCGTTACGACACTATCAAAACTTGATTAACTAAATCAATAATCTCTTTTAAATTCTCTTTTGTGAAATGTTCTCTCACAACGTCTCCAAATTGGCCATGTGCTCCAATATATAATGTGAACTACTCTATTAGCTTAAAGGAAGTATAATGCAAATAATAAAAATTGGTTGGCAAATACTATGGTCTAACTTGCACAACAACATTAATCCATAGGATTTTCAACATTTTTTTAATGGAATTATCATATTGAGCATCATTGTCGTGACATTTTTTGCATGAATTTGAATCTTTAACTTATAAAATTTTATGAATTAATAACAAAGTTTTAGATTGAGTTGATTCATACGTTTTTCCTATAAACTTTTAGAATTTCATAATTACATTAATATATCATTAGCAATATTCTTCACACTAAACCTTCTTTCAAAACTTGAATTAAATCCATCACTCAAGTCAACTTTGAATAAGAAGTCTTTGTCAACCAATCCTGAAATCTCATCCTGAACAATGTCTGCAAGATGACCCTATGATGATTGGTATAGACCAAAAATAAATTATTGGCAACGAAGTTGTTGGCTTCAATTGTATTGGTGCATGATCAATTAGGCAATTTCGAAGCATCATGATAAAATAAGAAGATACCTATAAAAATGTTGAATTTAAATCAATATGAGTGACAATATACATGTAACTAATGTTATGAATGTTAGTTTCCAGAGAGCCAATTTGGGAAAACTTGTTTTATTGAAGAAGAATGCAACTGGCTATATAGTCTTACAGGAAATCAAGAAACAAAGAAACTGCCAACACCACTAAGCAAGCCCACTAACAGACTACTCCTAAGTTCGGGCATAATAACAAATTCAAAAACACATATGTTGACTGACTCAAACTTAGCTAACTAATCCTACATAATAGGATGATAACATAACTAACTAATCCTACATAATAGGATGATAACATAATAATATAATAAACCAAACTCTATCATTTCCCCCTTAAACTAAACAGTCTTGACTAGTTTACTGTTGGTGCATCACACACACCCAATTTCTTCCTAAGCTACAGAAACGATTCCAGCTTGAGAGGCTTAGTAAGTATATCGGCTATCTGATCCCAAGTACCACAAAACTTCAGCTGGATAGTTCCATCGTTCACCAAGTTGCGCAGGAAATGGAAGCGAATGTCAATATGTTTACTCTTGTCGTGCATTACTGGATTTTTGGACAGCTTAATCGTTGAGCTGTTGTCGCAAAATATGGTTGGACTTTGACTGCCTTTATAACCGATTTTCTGAAGCACTCTCTTCATCCATATCAACTGACAGGAACATGCCGCAGCTGCTACAAATTCAGCCTCTGTAGTGCTCAAAGTGACAATCGGTTGCTTACGAGACGCCCAGGCAACAGCTGCATCACTTAGTATAAATGCATATCCTGATGTGCTCTTTCTATCCTCTGCACATCCAGCATAGTCGCTGTCGGTGAAACCAACCAGCCCCCTGTTTCCACATTTCTTATAATAAATGCCATAACCAGCTGTACCTGCAAGGTACCTCAAAATGCGTTTGGCAGCCATCAAATGCAGTTCAGTTGGGTTGGACATGTATATGCTAATTAAGCATACCGCAAACATCACATCAGGTCTCGTAGTAGTTACATAAATTAAACTTCCAACGAGCTGCGTATACATGGAAGTATTCACTTTAGCTCCTTCTTCATCCTTGCTGATTTGGAAGCCAGGTATTAACGGAATCTGCACTGCATTACACTCTGCCATTCCAAATTTCTGCAGCATATCCTTCACATACTTTCTCTGGAAAATGAATATCCCGTCATCAAGCTGCAACACTTCTAATCCCAAAAAATACCTCATGTATCCCAAATCAGACATATCAAAGCCTTTCATCATGGATTCCTTGAACTCGCTCATCATAGCCTTATCATCACCAGTATAGATCAAATCGTCAACATACAAGCTAATAATTAAATACTTGCCTTGACTATTGACCTTAGTGTACAGGGTCTGCTCATTAGCATCTTTATCAAAACCCATGTCTTTGAAGTACGAGTCTATCTTGCTGAACCATGCTCGTGGCGCTTGCTTAAGTCCATACAAGGCTTTGTGGAGCTTGTAGACTTTAGCCTCTTCATTCTTCAACTCATACCCTTTGGGTTGCTCAACATAAACCTCCTCCGTTAACTCCCCTTGAAGGAAGGCTGATTTCACATCTAGTTGGTATACTTTCCAACTTCTCTGAGCTGCGAGTGCCAATATCATTCTCACGGTACCCATACGTGCCACCGGAGCATAAACCTCCTCATAATCGACACCATGAGTCTGAGCATACCCTTTCGCAACCAATCGAGCTTTGTACTTTTCAATTTCTCCAAGTGCATTCAACTTTGTCTTATAAATCCACTTGACACCTATGCTCTTTGCCCTCTTTGGCAAGTCAGTTAGAGTCCAAGTTCCATTTTTCTCAATGGAATTTATCTCAGAATCCATGGCTTGTTTCAATTCATTGCTTTTGACTGCCTCTTCAAAGCTTACCGGATCAAATTCAGCAAATAAAGCAACATCAGCAAATCCTACTTCATCCACTTCATCACCAGTAACAAAATTGTCCAACCAAGCTGGTGCTCGTCGAGGGCGATTTGATCTTGTGTTGGAGGCCAATGAAACCTCATTACCAGTGGTTTCATTGCTTCCTGAATTACTTGTTTCTGCACTTGAACTAGCACTGATTACTACATTTGGACTAGCACTTTCCTCATTGTTGTCTGTTACAATCTGCTCTATTTCAACACCAGCAACTTCTTCGATTTCAGTTTCAGCACCCCAATCCAAATCAAGTGCAATCAACTCAGTATAGCTGGAATCTTAGCTCCATTTCTTGTCTTCTTCGAAGATCACATCTCGGCTGATCAAGATCCTTTTTCTCAAAGGATCATACAACTTATACCCCTTCGATTCACTACTCACACCGACTAGTACACAAGTGTGGCTCTTATCTTCCAGCTTTGTTCGATGAGCATCAGGAATTGAGCATGCGCCAAGCAACCAAATACTTGGAAATTCTCAACTGAAGGCTTTACACCGCTCCATGCTTCTTCCGGTGTCATGTCCTTAACCGACGATGTAGGACAACGATTATGAACATAAAAGGCCCAGTTTACTACTTCTGGCCAGAAATTCTTGGGCATCTCGTTGTCAACCAACATGCTGCGGACCATATTCATCACCGTTCTGTTCTTTCTTTCGGCTACCCCGTTTTTTTGCGGTGTGTAAGCCGTAGTCAGCTGCCTCTTGATTCCACTAGCTCTACAAAAATCAGTGAATTCAGTTGAGGTAAACTCTCCTCCACGATCTGTTCGTAAGCATTTAATAGATAGACCTGACTCTTTCTCAACATGACTCTTAAACTGCTTAAATAGAGTGAATGCATCTGCCTTATATGCAAGAAAGAATACCCAAGCCTTCCTACTGAAATCATCTATGAAAGATATAAAATACCTCTTCTTGCCATTTGACATTGGAGAAATAGGACCGCAGATGTCAGCATGGACCAATTCCAACTTAGATGAAGCTCTCCACATGCTCTTCTTTGGAATACATTCACGATGTTGCTTTCCCTGGAGGCATTCAGTACATACAATGTCTGTTTCAGGAAAGTTAGGTAGCCCCCTCACCAGTTTCTTGTTCTGCAAAATTCTCAACCCTGTATAGCTAAGATGACCATAGCGTCGGTGCCAAAGCTGCGCTGAATCGTGTGTACTGGCTTGAAAACACACATCTTTTGTGGTCTGCCCAAGTGATTGTTTGTTAGATCTCAAAACAAACATCCTGTTGGTGGTCATCTTGCTTGAGATGATCAGACCCTTTGTAGGATGATAAATCCTACATTGGTTATTCTGTAAGAGAACTCCCAGCCCCTTCTCTTGCAGCTGTCCGATGCTCATCAGATTGTTTCTTAGCTCCGACACATAGAAGACATATTTGACAAGATAATTGACTCCATCAAAGAAGAGTCTTACACTTCCTTTTTCCACAACCTGCATTTGCGTATGATTTCCCAACTTGACAACTCTTCTAAATACTTCTTTCATATCACAGAAGAGAGAAACATCACCGCTCATGTGATTACTACAGCCAAAGTCAAAAAACCAAATATCATGTTGATTTGGCTCTAATGATTCCACATATGCCATAAGCAACATCTCATCATAATCTTCCACCTCTGTAAAGTTTGCTTGCTTAGTCATATTGGGACACTCAACTTGATAATGTCCCAACTGATGACACTTGTAGCACTCGACGGTCGCTTTGCTGTAACTTTGGTGGCCTCTGCCTCGATCGCCTCTAAAAGCGTTCGATCTCCCACAGCCACGGCTACCTTGGCCATCATGGTATGAGACATTAAGCGCCTGCTCCTCATTACTTTCTTTCTTAAATTTCTGCTCATGGACCAATAGTGAGCTCTGCAGAGCATCAACGGAAAGTTCATCGATGTCCTTTGCTTCTTCTATGCAACACACGATATAGTTCCATTTCTCCGTTAAGGTCCGGAGAATTTTCTCCACAATTTTGACATCATCCATGTGTTCACCACAATTTTTCATGTCGTTTGCAATCACCATAACTCTCCCAAAGTAATCAGTAATAGATTCACCTTGTTTCGTGGCCAGAACTTCAAAGTCCTTACGGAGACGATTGAGTTGAGCACGTTGAACCCGAGCATTCCCTTGATATTTCATCTTCATGGAATCCCACAACTGCTTTGCTGTCTCCTTCTTGGTAATTGTTTTGAGAATTGACTTGTCAATCGATTGAAACAAGTAATTCTTAGCCTTCAAATCTTTGAGTTTCATATCATCCAGGGCTTTCCTTTGTGCTGCAGTGAGCACTTCTCCTTCGGCGGGGTCGGTGTATCCGACGCTGACAACCGTCCAGTATTCCTTGCTGCGCAGAAGATTCTCCATCACCATGTTCCAGTGATCGTAGTCTCCATCAAAATGAGGAATTGATGGTTGTTGAAATCGTTCGTTGGCCTCAGACATTCTCCTCTCTTCTCACTTCGCTCTGTGTTTCAACTCACAGATTTTCTCACGTCTCTTGTATTCTGTGTTTTCTCTCACAGATTCTTTCTTTTCCCTCTTCTGTGTTTCGCTGGAACACACAAATTGGATTTCTGAAGTACTGTTTTGATACCAGATGTTAGTTTCCAGAGAGCCAATTTGGGAAAACTTGTTTTATTGAAGAAGAATGCAACTGGCTATATAGCCTTACAGGAAATCAAGAAACAAAGAAACTGCCAACACCACTAAGCAAGCCCACTAACAGACTACTCCTAAGTTCGGGCATAATAACAAATTCAAAAACAGATATGTTGACTGACTCAAACTTAGCTAACTAATCCTACATAATAGGATGATAACATAACTAACTAATCCTACATAATAAGATGATAACATAATAATATAATAAACCAAACTCTATCAATGAACCTGTGCATATAGAAAAACAATATAATAAACAAAAAAGGCTAAGTTTTTTATACTAACCTAATAATAATTGAAATAATAAAGTTTTATATATCCTTTAATATTATGTTTGGGAATGACTGTGAGTCTTTTTTAGTGAAACTTTGAAACTATAAATTCTTACATATAAGAAAATGGTGAGTGTGCATATAATAAAATTTCAAGTAGTATTTATAGTTGTAAATTATAAAAAATGGATTGTTGAAATTCATTTTACTAATTTCAATAAAGAAATAAAATTATTTCGACTGCAAGAATCGTTTGGTACAAATTTTATATATTAAGGAAAAAATATATTTGGTAATCATCAGTTACAAATTAATATTAGTGTATATTGGTTGATTTTCTCCTTCAATACTTCCTTTATAATCCTTGTTATTAATACTTGTTTCACCAAAAATTAATAATTAATATTCTACTAATTTATTATTATAATTTTTGCAAAAACAATTAATTTCATTAACATTAAATGCGATATTGTCAAAAGATTGTAGTGCAAGTAAAATGTTTATAGTATTGATTAGTAAAATATGGAGTACGGATATTATTGGATGAGCATCATATAATTTTTTTTTTTTTGTGATTGTTTTTATCTGCCATTTGTTTTTGTTCATAGGGTGTTAAATACTCTATATCCTAAGCTGACTTTCAGAAGTGAAGGTGGGGGTTGTTGAGCATTTACCAAATTTTCTTATATGCATAAGGGATCCAACACCAAATATTGTGTGTTAGCTTAGGGCCTAACCCCTTATAAAGTTCTTGGGTTGGGCTCTAAGATAAGAGTTGGGTTAATTATAAAAATCAGAACGAGGCTCAAAGAATGTCTACTATTTTACTTATCCAACTTAAATTTGTTTTTATCCTTCTGACTTAAAATGGCATAATTGGTTATAATATAACTATATAGAAATTTTAAGAGAGATTAATTAATTTGACGAGTATTGGGACTAGATGAGGTCTTTAAAAATAGGTAAAATACATATCCCACTGTTATTTAAATTGTAAAAATTTGCATTGTTACTCTTTTTGTCACATTCCATTAAAAAAATGTACATTTTGCCATTACAGATGTGACGTGGCAATTTTAAATTTTTTTAATAAAAAATTATATTTTTAAATTAACTTTTCATTTTAAAAATAATTTTTTTATGATCCCTACAATTCATCGCCATCTTTCCACTCTTCATCTTAAACCCATAAATTTAAGCAAAAATACAAAATAAAATCCAAAACTTCAAATCCAACAAAATCCAAAACCAAAAAAAATGGGATCAAATTCTATATTCGAGTATCTTGAATTGAAAATGCAGATCTGAGTGAAAACCCCAGATGCACATAAACATAAACTGTTACTTTCTTAAAAGATAAAGGAATGGAGAATGTATTTTGCTTTAAAAATGTTAAGAAATGGTTCTTGGCGCGGGATGTATTTTGCCTTTAGAATCGTCTTATTTGTTTGGTTTTGATTATATCTTGTACTCATATATTAATAGAATTAATTTAAAAAACAACATTAGTTGACTTAACTGTGTTATTACTGTTCTTTTGAAATGGGGATTTTTAGTTTGTTTGACAAGGAACATTTTTTTTAGAATTATGACTTGATAAATGAACATAGCTTGAGTTAGATTACACGTTGGCTTATTTCATGAAGGCAGCGGTCCTTATTGCACAATTAATTACGGGAGTCCGAGTTGTGTTATCTTGTGAGACGTATTTTGGGCTTTGCTTTCTGTTATGGTGGCTTAAGACTTTTGTTTTCCTTGATTCTTAGTTTTCTATACCCTGCATTTAGTGCTTTCACCCCCATAAAGATTGAATAGACATAAACACCTTTAAAATATTTAACTTTTTTATTTTTATTTTTATATTGAACTTCACTTTTATCTATTCTTCATTTGGCATAAACCCAACCCATTAAAAAGAAATTTTAAAAAATAATCCAAAATAGCCATCAAATCATGAAGGCTTTCTAACCATTGGGAGAAAATTATATAAAATAATTTTCTTTTGGATATTATTTTTCCCTCGAATTTGAGTTGCAGTCTAGTACAATTATTTTTCCTGATTTTTTGTTTAAACATGTTAGAAAAGTAGCATATGAAGACAATTAAGTTAGTTAGTGCAGAGGTTGACTTAGAGTTGGTTAGCTTGGAGCTGACTGGGAGTCAGTTAGTTAGTTGGTTAGTTGAGCCAACTAATTGATTCAATTGAACCTGTCTTTCTCCTTCATCTAATCTTTGTTTCCTTCCCTTTTGTATAAAAAGGCTGAATGTAATTGAGCTAGATGTTGACTTGTGTAGATTTTCACAAGGATTTGGTGGGAAAATTTAGGATAAAAACACGAGTGCCCTAAGGTACTTGGGTAGAACACTGGGTGAGGTTGGTGTGAGCTGGATACTTGATGTAATTCATTGATTGATACTTGAATAAAGTGGACAAGGCGATGCTAAGTCCTAGAGACGTAAGCCACATTGTGGCTGAACTTTGTCATCAAACTCGTGTGTGTGTGTGTGTTGTGCATTTCTTTCTATTGTTCTATATCTTCTTAAGTCTCATGTTAATAAGTTTTCATACTGGATAATATTGTAAGGTTAATCAATCTTGCTTGTAAAGATTGAATTGGAATTATAAGTTTTCTGTAAGCATTGGAAATGGCATATGCTTTTACAAATGTTAGTGTCAGCTTCAACAAGCTTACTAGTTTGTTAAGCTTCAACAACTGGGCATCAAGAGCCTGGTTACGATCAGTAAGATAAATGGAGATGGCTAAATTCAACATAGAAAATGGCAATAATGATTTTGCATTGTGGAGGATGAAGATGAAGAATCTTCTTGTTCATCAAGGATTGGATGAAGCACTTGGAGAGGAAAACAAGTTGCCAACAACATTATCTGTGCCATTATTTTGTGCTTGGGAGACAGGTTTCTAAGGGAAGTATCAAAGGAAAAATGTGTTGTTGCTATGTGGTTGAAACTGGAAAATCTTTACATGACCAAGACCTTGGTAAATCATTTATATTTGAAGCAAAGATTGTACACTCTTAAGATGCAACCTAGAAGATGAGGATCAAGCCTTACTACTGATAAGCTCATATAAGATCCTTTCTAATACACTCATATATGGGAGGGATTCTATATCATTAGAGGAGGTGCAAGTTGCTTTGAAGGGCAAAGAATTTTCGAAGAAGTTTGAAGGAAAAAGGATTGAAGCATGTGAGAATCTCATAGTTAGAGGCATGAGTGAAAAGAAAAAAGGAAAAGGAATGAATAAGACAAGATCCAAATCAAAAACAAAGTACAAATGTTTTATTTGTCATAACGAACGACAAGAAGAATTTTCCTAAAAGGAAAACAAAGAATATAAGCAATGCTGAAGAAAGCTATGATGCTTCAGTGGCTTTAGATGGCTATGAAAGTTCATAATTGCTGGTAATAACCAACGTTCATGATCAAACTGAATGGGTCATGGATTCAAGGTGTTTATATCACGTGTGTCCTATGAGAGAATGGTTTTGTGAATACAAACCGTATGAAGGAGAACAAGTGATTATTAGGAACAATGCATGATGTAAAGTGATTGGCTTTGGCTCTGTGAAGTTGAGACTCAATGATGGGTCCATCAAGATCTTGTCCAAGGTAAGACATGTTACAAAATGAAAGAAAAGTCTTATCTCCTTAGGAACACTTGAAGAAGAAGGATATTGCTTTAAGGTTAAGAGTTCAGTGTTGAAAATTCTTAAAGGCTCAAGAGTAGTAACAAAGGGTGAAAGGGTCAAGAACTGCGTGTATGTCATAAAAGGAAGCACAATGACTAGCATGGTTAATGCAACCACAAGCTGCCTGATCAGTAAAGGAAATATATGGCACAAAAGGTTGGGTAGGGCTGAAAGAACTTGGAAAACAAGGTGTGTTTGGAGATGATAAGCTAGAAAATTTGGAATTTTGTAAGCATTGCGTATATGGAAAGAAAACAAGAGCGAAGTTCTTCACTGGGACTCACAAGTTGAAATACAAGCTTGGATCTATTCATTCAGACCTATTGGGAGTAGCTATGATCCTCACACATGGAGGGAACATATACTTCATTACCTTAATTGATAGTTTGAGTAGGAAAATATGGATATATTTGTTGAAATCTAAAGGTGAGGCTTTCAAAACTTTTGTGGAATGGAAGACTAAGATTGAAAATCAATATGGTGAAAAGGTTAAGGCCCTTAGAACTGACAATTGTTTGGAATATTGCAATGAGTTATTCAATAACTACAATAAAAGGCATGAAATCTATAGAAATAACACTGTGAGTAGGACCCCTGAAAAGATTGGACTTGCTGAAAGAATTAACAAAACCTTGTTAGAAATAGTTAGATGTATGCTATCAAATACTAATCTTTCCAATCATTTCTGGGTTGAAGCTGTGCATACTACATGTTATCTCATTAAAATAGGGGTCCTTCAATAACCATTGGAAACAAAATGCCTCAAGTGGTATGGAATGGTAAACCTGTAGATTATGGAAATCTAAGGATCTTTGAATGCGGTACCTACTATCAAGTAAATGAAGGAAAACATGAGCCTAGGGCTAAGGATGGTGTGTTTGTGGGATATCTTGAAGGTGTTAAAGGCTACATGATATGGTCTAAAGAAAAGAAGAGGTGTATAATCAACAGGTATGTTATGTTCAATGATATTGACTTACTTGGAAATATAAGTGAAATAATTGGTAATAACTCTAAGGCTAATGAACATTAGTTTAGGGTGGAGTTACAAACTAACAAAACTAGAAATGAACAACTAGCTGATCAACCTGCTCAACAACAGATTGATTTGAATCAAGCATGTATAGTCATGAGAGCATGACAACTTATGCTTTTCACACTGCCATGTCCTTAACAAATGATGAACCAAAGTCATACAAAGAAGGATTTCAATGTAAAGATTATAAAGAATGGTAGTTATCTATGGAAGAAGAAATGGAATTACTTCACAAGAACAAAACTTGGAAGTTGGTGAAAAAGTGTCCAAATATGAAGCTGGTGGGTTGTAAGTGGATATACAAGATAAAATAAGGTAATGCAGATGGCGATCCTCCTAGATACAAGGCCATATTAATGGCTAAAGGATTCACTCAAACAGAAGGTGTTGACTTAAATGAAATTTTTTCTCCAACTGTGAAACATTGCACAATCAAAATTCTATTGGAAACGATTGCTCAGTTTGGAATGTGTCTTGAACAAATGGATGTTTAAACAACATTTCTATATGGTGAACATGAAGAATAAACATTCATGAGGCCAATAGAAGGATTTGAGGAAAAAGGCAAGGAAGGTCATATATGTCTACTTCAAAGGTCCTTGTATGGACTATCCCCAAGGTAATGGTATAAGAGGTTTTACAATTTAATTCCGAGTCTTAAATATAGAAGGAGTAGTCATGATAGTAGTGTCTATTTCAAGTAGTTGGATAGTCATGATTACATATATTTCCTCATGTATGTGGATGCTATGCTTATAGCCAACAATAACATGGAAAACATAGATAAACTCAAAATAATGCTCAAATTTGAGTTTGAAATGAAAGATCTAGGACATGTTAAGAGAATACTTGGCATGGAGATAAAAACAGATGAGAGAAGTGGAGTTATGTGTATAACTCAGGAAGCATACTTAAATGGAGTTGTTAAAATATTCAGAATAGCTGATGCAAGACCATCTAATGTACCTATTGCATCTCATTTCAAGTTGTCATTGGAAGATTGTCCAAAAATAGCACAAGAGCAAAAAGGAAATGAAGGAGATACCTTATGCTAGTGTAGTAGGAAGCTTAATGCATGCAATGATCCGCACTAGGCTTTAGGCAAGACTTGGCTTATGCAGTCAGCCTAGTTAGCACATTTATGGAGAGTTTTTGGATTCAACAAAAGTTGGTTTGATGTATGGAGGTCAAAATCAACATTCAAGTGGAGCCTTGGGATATGTAGACGCTGATTTTGTTGGAGATAGAGATAAAAGAACATTTTTGACTGGATATGTGTTCACATTGTTTGACAATAGAATAGGTTGGAAGGCCTTATTACAACATGTAGTAGCTCTTTCAACCGCAAAAGTTGAAAACATTGGTGCGATTGATGTTATTAAAGAAGCTCTATGACTCATAAGCATGATTAATGAATTAGGAATATCAAAAGATAACATAAATGTTTTGTGTGACAATCAGAGTGCAATACACTTGTGTAAGAATCATGTTTTCCACGAAAGGACCAAGCATATTGATACAAGACTTTATTGGATTAGGGACATCATAGTTGAGGAAAAGGCGCAAGTTGTAAAGGTATACACTACTGACAATGCAACAAACTTCATCACTAAAGTAATGTCTTTAAGCAAGTCATTGTCTATACTTGTTGAACATTTATGCTAGCTAATCAGTGTTTGGACTTGGATATCACCATAACCTTTTTTCAAGATCATGGGGCATATGTCAAGGTGGAAATTGTCAAAAAAGTGGCATATGAAGACAATTGAGTTAGTTAGTGCAGGGGTTGATTTGGAGTTAGTTAGCCTGGAGCTAATTGGAAGTCAGTCAATTAGTTGAGCTAACTAATTGATTTAGTTGAACCTATCTTTCTCCTTCATATAATATTTGTTTCCTCCCCTTTTGTATAAAAGGCTGAATGTAACTGAGCTAGATGTTGACTTGTGTAGATTTTCACAAGGATTGGGTGAGAGAAGTTAGGATAAAAACACGAGTGCGCTAAAGGACTTGAGTAGAAACACTTGGTAAGGCTGGTGATAGCTGAATACTTGATGTAATTCCTCCACTGATTGATACTTGAATAAAGTGGACAAGGCGATGATAAGTCCTAGAGACATAAGTCACATTGTGGCTGAATTCCATCATCAAACTCGTGTGTGTATGTATTGTGCATTTCTTTCTATTGTTCTTTATCTTCTTAAGTTTCATGTTAATAAGTTTGCATACTTGGTAATCTTGTAAGGTTACTCAATCTTGCACGTAAAGATTGATTTGGAAGTATAAGTTTTCTCTTAGCAGTGTCAAAGTCATAAACTTTTACAAATTTCAGTGTGAACTTCAACAAGCTTATTGGTTTGTTAAGCTTCAATAAAACCATATTATGGAGCCAGGATACAACTATTTTTCTTATGTAATTTTGTATGTGGCCTTTTTATGTATTAATAGTGAGCTTTGTCTAATGTGCACAAGTAAAATAGTATTGTATTATGCATAATTTTTTATTTGATCAATAAATCCCATCACATTTTGTAAACAAAAAAAAAATCTGGTCACATCTACTTTGATCTAATGGTGGGATTTATAGTTTTTGGGTGAAAAAACTCATGTATAATGAAAGACTTATCAAACATGTGCACTTTAGAATTGACGTAGATTGTGTTGTCAAACATTGGTATACCTTTTTTATTTGATAAGCAAACATAGGCACGCCTCGTGCCATATGTCGGTTGTACCATTTTAATAGAACTCTTTGCCTTTAAAACAAAACTATCACTTGGTCCGGATTAAAATTTATTTTCACAAAAAAAAAATATTAATATAGATTGTCATGTAGGGATGACAACATAACCTACACATGCGGGTACGTATCCGAAATCGTTTTGATTTGGGTGGAGAAAACACAATTTGATTGAGTGCGGGTGCGAATTTCCCCGAAATTAAAATTCGGGTGTAGGTGTGTTGATATCCACCCCGCACCTGAACTCACCCCACTAGTAATATTATTGTAATTTTTAAATTTTATATACATGTACATATTGAATATACTTAATATTTTTTAAAATATTAAAAATTAAAATATGATCTCTATAAAAAATATTTTTTAATTTTATTATTGTCTAATAATAATTATTTTATTATACTAATTATAATAGATATAATTTTTAAATTTAATTTTTTATATATGAATGGTTGCCGGTGTGGGCAGGGAAGTAAGAAACCCGTCGTGGACGGGAACAAAGGTCTAAATTTCATATATGGGGCAGGTGCAGATTTTCCTCAATTAGTTAAATGTAGGAGTAGGGAAGACAAAATCCGCACCCGTCCCATTGCCAC
Source organism: Cicer cuneatum (assembly GCA_037974295.1). NCBI lineage: Eukaryota > Viridiplantae > Streptophyta > Magnoliopsida > Fabales > Fabaceae > Cicer > Cicer cuneatum. The sequence goes on from JBBPBO010000005.1 coordinate 76,728,688, forward strand.
GTTTATATGTTAGTAGTTAGAGTTTTAGCACTAAACATTTTTTTTAAATTTTTTTTCAGGTGTCTTAGTTCAAGTCCTTTGATCTACGCCTTAGAGATGTTTATCTTATAATTTATAATTTTTTTAATTAAAATAAATCTATAATTTTGCATTCACTAATATTTTCAAAAATAATTATGTTTATGGGGAGAAATAGAATGAGAAAATTAATTTTTAAAAATGAATATATTTAATGAGATAATTTTAACTTAAGATTTTTTTTAGTTCTTCACATATTTTCTCCATTAGTAAGTGATAATTTTGTTTAAGATACTTTTAAAAACTAAATGTAAATATATTTTTCACCGAAAGTTGCTATAATTCATATGTAGTTGAAAACATTAAATTAACGGAAAAAATTAGTGGAAAAAAATGATATCTATTAATAAATTTAGTGTCAGACTAAGATGTGAATTTCATATTTTAATGGTTTTAAGATGCAGTGTAATGGAAGTTGATCCGTGTCTATTGTCGTTTTTTCTTTCTTTTTTATTTTTGGTCTTATAATTTCGTTTTTTCTAATAGTGATTATAATTATTTTTCGAATATTTTCTTGCAAATATATTAACTTGAGAAATTTATTGAAACAAAGTTTATTATTGCATATAAAACTTTGTGTGATTGCATCCCATGGAAGTGTAGTACGTAGCTTCCTTCCATATACTTTGCTTTTTGACGCCCCCACTTGACCCTTCACGATAAAGACATGCAATGCAACTAGCTATGTCCCACCCTCATCTTCTTTTCTGATTTGTATTTCTCATGCACGTGCATGGCTCCATTTGTATATACCACTATTAATTTCTATCTCTTTTTTTTTCTATGTGTGGCCTCCATACGCTCACTCGCATGAGAGAGAGAGGGGACAAGTGAATACAGGATTAAGGCTGCAAATTTGGTGCCTTTACAACTAAAATTTAGCAAAATTAAGTGGTAAGCTTTTGGTATGAAAATGAGCAAAAAAGCAGGAACCTGTCAAAATAGATAGGGAATTAGATTCCTATACCACCAACCTTGTCATCAAATCTTCAATCTTGTATCAATAACCGTTTAAAAAATTAGAATAACCGGGGTTTAAGATAAACATTATTTCTGTACCGAGTTTTTTCAACTAAAGTGTTCCCACAACTAAAATTAGTTAAGTTTAAATATGTCTTTGTCTTTGCACTTATAACATTTTTTATTTTAGTCATCGTAAGTTTTTTGTTTGATTCACATCCATACAAATATAATTTCATTTTAAAATAGTCATTCCATCCAACTTCCGTTACAAAAATTGTAACGTCGTTAAACCTAAATATTATTAAAACATAATTTTTTTTAACCTAAACATAAGCCCCTAACACTAAAAAAAATAGATCTGTTGTGACACTTAACTTTTAGTGATATCTCCTTATTTATCACTATAGTTACTTTTAACTGCAGAGAGAGTGTCACCTATTCTCATTTAATATCAATACATCATAAATTAAAAAAAAAAAACTCGAATATTCATCCAAATATTCACATTCAAAAAAATATTCATTTCTTCACAAAAACATCAATTCACATAAACAACATATTTGCAATGTGAAGGAGATATCACTAAAATTGCTTTTCCCTAATGGTCACTGAAATTGCTTTGGATCTCTGAAATTTCTTCTCAAAAGGTCGAGGAATTATTAAAGCTCTTCTCAAATTTTTTTTCCCGCTATTTCATCTCTGAAATTATCAAAGCTTTTTCCCGATTACTTCATTGATTTTTTCGATTCCCTCTTAATTGATTCCTTCAATTTCCTCTTTAATCGATTCAATATGTATTCATCTTTAATCGTTTCATGTAATTGGATTTCTCTTACGATTCAACGATTTACGATTCAAACTCAACAATTTAGATTAAGGGATTCACGAGTAAGTGAAAATTGTTTTTCCTTTATTCTGGTTTCATTTATTGAACTTCTTCTAGAATTATGAGTTTTAATTTATTGAACTTATGCTTGGTATTCTGGTTGTTTCTAGAATGAATTGAAATACAAATACCTCTGAATTGTTATTAGTATTTTTAAGTATAATTCTACTGTGTTAAAATGACAATCTAATTTGTTGAAAAATATGATAATCTCTTTTCAAGTTGAATTGTAAGAGACAAAGGTATATGATATGTGATTTGTCTGAGACTATCGAGTGGTTTACTTTGCTAATTATGATTATTGAAGTTGTAGTGGTTGATTCTAGGTTTTGTTGTAGACATTGTAATTTTTTTGGTCTAGCCTTAGCTGCAATATGATTGACTTGATATGTGTTCAATATTCTATGATGATTCCAATTGTTTTTGTGCTTTTTGGTTTGAAGCACTTTTAATGATCCTACAAGTACATTTCATCAGATTTAGAACTTACAAAAAATGAGCAAGATTTCTTGCAATGAGGAAAAACAAAGTTGGTGTCTTGATAAATTTCAAAGCACTAATGAAACACATGATTGCTAGTAAGGGCAAATATGTTATTTATCAGACATGAACCATGAAATGCCTTCCCTTCATAGTGTACAATGTCAACAACAATGACTATAATTCATTGAACATTTAGATATGCCTCAAATTTTCAAAATTCATTGATGAGGTTTTATGTATCAGATTCATGTGCTACATGTGCTGAATATCATCAAAAGTTGTTGTAAAATTTGAAATTTTATCATTCTAACTAGCTCAAAAAAAAAATAAAATAAAATAAAATCTAATCAAAGTGCCTTAAAATCCAAAATATTTACATTTATTTGCCTTAAGTTATTTAGCCAATCTTGTATCTTAAATGCTTCATAGTAAGACCATAGGAAAATAAACTTCAAATTAGCGTATCAATAAAACTTCAAATTTAAGTTATGCAGTTCTTGTGAGACTCGGTCATTAGTAGCTGTTTTATACAATATTTCAAACTTTTCTTGCTTGAATTACATAACTGATGTACTTCTTGCACTACTTATGCTACTGAGAGGAAGTGACTGATATTTCAAAACTACTTGGTGACATTTCATAATGAACGATGCTTTTTGGTTTGAAAGCTGCTATGAAATATGATGATAGATATAAGTCTATTTTGTTTGTCTTGGGATCCTGTTTGGTTGCTGTGACAAATGAAAAAGTGTTAAAAATTTGAGAAATTATTCAGCGATTCTGGGGTTCACGAGTAAGTGAAAATGGTTTTTCCTCTATTAGGAATTTGCATTGGTTGAATGATTTGATTGATTTTAGTTTTTTATATTTTAAAATCGATTTGAAGTTCTTCTATTTTCATATTCAGAGAAAACATAGTGTTCTTCTATTTTCAAATTAAACATGCTTTGTAAGTGAAAAAATAGCATCTGGATCCTATGGAGATTTGTAAGTTGGGTTGCTTTGCCATTTTTTATGTTGCTTCACTTTTTCTTTCTATATGCTCTATGTCATAATATTTATATTTTTTAGCCTCTAATTTGCTCTATGATTTGGACAGGTATCATGGAGTTTATCTTGGTAAAGATAATATTGTTAAGGTTATGAGATTTGAGCAACTAAATGATGCCTTAGAGAATGAATTTACTCAAGACGTAGCAATTTTGAGGTCAGTATTTTTATGTTTTAGGTTTAACACCATACTGCATAATTTATTGCATTGTTTGAGATTACTTGGCATAACGAAATGAAATTAAACTGGTCGTTTGGTTAAATAAGCTTACATTGTTGGCACATTGCTTTCCCTTTACTTGTTGGGTTTTTATAATGAATGAATGAATGTATGTATGGCCACATTTTGCATTTCTTTGAGTGAGCAAAGCTCTATTCTGTCTGTGTTTGCAGTTCATTACTTGAGTCAGTAACTAACTACATTTTGATATTTTAGATGTGTTCGCAATCACTTTTGTTTGTTTTGTTTCATGTTATATTACTGTTATATATGTCATTCCATTTCATATACACATGATTTCTAACCACTTACTTAGATGAGGGAGACTTGAATAATAGAACCAAACAAATAGTAGTAAATTTGAAATAAGTATGGCCTATCACAAAACTAACAACAGAGGTGAAAATTACTTGGCTGATTTGGGAAATTACTTCTCCTAGTTTGAGGATAATAAGGCATCCAATTTCTTTACCTGGGGCTTTAAGACCAAATTGTCAATTAATGATTCACAAAAATATGTTCTGTTTCAAACTGACAAAGCTTTATTCTCTACCCATCGAGACTAACGGCGGACTGTTAAACATATAAATTACTTTCTTTGACGATATCATATTTCATTAGTGAAGTTCCGTTTGAAGAGGTAAGTTAATATTATTAAAGTAAAGTCAATTAGTTTAAATGACTCATTCTTGCGAGGCTGGGGTGGAATAGCGATACGTGATTTGATTTATTGTATTCTTCTTTTCCTTTATTTATATCTAAGTTATTTTTATTAACTTCTTGTGTTATTTCATTCAATTTTTCAGTTTATCGTATTGAATTGAATGGATAAGAGTTGGATATCCTACAACCCTAACAACTCTCTTAATAAAGAGAAGTACATTAGATGAGTTATAAATTTTCTTGATTTTGCATTTGCAAAATCAAATGATGGAAAAATTTTATGTCCTTGCACCAATTGTGTCAATTGCAAGTGGCACTCTCAGATGGATATTTATGAGCATCTAGTCCATTTTGGGTTTCTAAAGGTTATGTTACTTGGGTCTTCCATGTTGAACAACTTAGCTCGTCTAGTTCTCAAAGTGTATCTCAAGTAGAAGGAGAATTAGACCATGACATAGATACATTGATTCATGATGCCTTTGGAATACATCCAACTAATGAGAGTGATGGTGCAAATTTAAATGTGGAGGACGAGGATCCCAAAGCATTCATAGATGAACCCAATACTCAACAGTTTGAAGAGGATAGTAATTTGGATAAGTTCTATCAGTTGTTAAATGAGGCAGAGCAAAATTTGTATCCTGGTTGTAAGAAGTTCACAAAACTATCATTCATTGTTCTCAAAGTGTCTAAACGGGTGAAAAGACAAAAGTTTTTCCATGTTGTTAGAGCTATTAAGGGATGCATTCCAGAAGAAAATACATTGCCGAAATCTTTTTATAATACAAAAAGATTATTTGTGGATTGAGTCTCTCATATGAAAAAATTCATGCTTGTCCCAATATTGCATAGTATATTGGAGAGATTTTTCTAATGCTCAAATTTGCTCAAAATGTGGTATGTCATGATGGAAACTAAACTATAATGGTAATGAAGGTAGAAAAAAAATCCCAACAAAGGTTCTTCGTTGGTTTCCTCTTAAACCTAGACTACAACGACTCTTCATATCATTAAAAATAGCTTCTCCTGTGACATGGCACGAGGATGGTAGAACAAAAGATGGGCTCATGAGACATCCAACTCATTCTTTCACTTGGAAATTTTTGATCTTCAACATCCTGATTTTTCGTGCGACCCTCGTAATGTTCGACTTGGTTTAGCTTCTGATGGTTTTAACCCTTTCAAAACCATGTCAATTTCTCATAACACTTGACCTTTGTTTTGATTCCTTATAACCTTCCTCCATGGATGTGTATGAAGCAACCTAATTTTATACTTTCATTGCTTATTCCTGATCCAAAAGGTCTAGGAAATAAACTTGATGTCTATATGCAACCTCTTGCGGATGAATTAAAAGTTGTTTGTGATAACATTATTGGAACATTGTTTCATTTAGACAGAAAATAAAAGGATAACGATAAGACACGTTATGACTTTGTAGACATGAACATAAGAAGTCAACTACATCCAATGATGCATCCAAGTAAAGGTAAAAAAATATTTGCCTAGAGCTTGTTACCAAATGACATCGAATGAGAAAGAAATTTTTTGGAAGTTCTAAAGAACTTAAAAACACCAGATGAATTTTTTTTTAATATATCCAAATGTGTGCAAATGAAGCAACACAAGATATTTGGTCTCAAAAGATATGATTGTCACCTTTTAATGCAAGAGTTTTTTCCTATAGCTATAAAAGGTTGTTTGCCTGACAAAGTGAATTTAGCTATATGTGATCTTTGTCATTTCTTCAGAGAATTGTTTGGCAAGGTTCTTAATGAGCATAATTTGGAGCACTTGGAGAATCGAATTGCCAAAATATTGTGCCAGTTAGAAAAGATTTTCCCTCCATCTTTTTTCACTATAATGGTACATTTTTTAATTCATTTGGCATATGAGGCAAAAGTTGCAGGTCGTGTTCATTATCGATGGATGTATCCCCTTGAAAGGTATTACACATTTTTTTAGTCATTTAATTTCATTCTTGAATTATTAAGAAAAATTATGTTATCTTATTTGGTGACATAAAATCTCCTTTTTAGGTTCTTTTTTACTCTAAAGTCATTTGTTCGTAATCGAGCACATCTAGAGGGATTTATTGCAGAGGGTTATTTAGCTCATGAATGTTTGATATTTTGTTCCCGATATCTCTTTATGGTGGAGACCTATTTTAATCGACCTAGTAAAAAATGATGATTCAGATTTTGTGGAAAATATAAATCTTTTAAATCCTAGAGGAAGACCATTGGGGTTAAAGTGTAAATTTGAATTCAACGTGAAGAAAAGAAAAAGGGTTTCACGGATTTCCCTTGACAAGAAAACATTGCTACTAGCACATAGATATATGCTTTTTAATAGCCATAATGTCGACTCCTTTCAAAAGTAAGTCAATTTATTTATGTATATATTTAGTTACTAAAATTTGGTTTGACACATTTATACTAATTATAATGTTTAATTTCGAATTACAATTAGTAATGAGATAAAATAAATTTAATTTGATAAATAATAATAATAAGTTTTAGTGCCAGACAATACCGTAAGAATATATCAATTTTTTATTTATAGTTATCTAGTTTTTAGTGACAGTCATTATAGTAAGTAGAAATAAAAAATATGTAGTGACAGTTCTCAAAGCATAGCAAGACGCCCCTTTAAAGTTGACAGTGGATCTGGGTGCCACTCAAAATATTATTGACCTTTACCTACATTTTTTTGACTATTAGTGACAAACGTTGTCTGTCAGTAAAAGTCAATTTCCTTGTAGTGCAATATAATTAAATTATAACATTTTTTAACTGAAAATTAACCCCAAATGTTTCATTCTTCTTCCAAAAAAAAAAACCCTAAAATTAACCCAAATGTTTCATTCTTCTTCCCTAAAAAACTACACTCCTATGTAAATTAAGGTTAGAGTTTCAAATACAATATTAGTACAAAATTGTGAATATTTGTTTTTTCTTTTGATTGATTCGCTTCATTTTTTTTTGCATCGATGGATGGAAAAAGTGAAATTGAAGCTAGCGATTGGGAATTGGTTCAAAACAATGAATCAATTGTTTCCGTTATCAACTAATTGAATTTGAAAAATCTGGTCAACCAAGAAATCCCTAGAGTGAAATGGACCTTGAAACAATTATTATGGAAGATAGCAATATGTATTATATTATAAGAAACTCACCATAATGTATTATATGGAAGATAGCAATATGTATTATATGATGGAAGATAACAATCTGTTCAAAATGATGTATTATATTATAAAAATACATATCGCTATTTTTTATAATATAATACATATTGCTATCTTGCAATTAACCTGCCAGTATTGATACTCTAAACTTGAACCAACAATTTCAAAAAAAACTATTTTGAAGCTGTTTATTTTATATTTTTTTAGGGAAGAAGAATGAAACATTTGGGGTTAATTTTTAGGCTAAAAAAGTAATGTTTTAATTATATTTAGGTTTAACGGTATTATAATTTTTGTAACGGAAGTTGGATGAAAGAAATATTTTAAAACAACTATATTTGCAGGGATGTGAACCAAATAAAAAAACTTACAAGGACCAAAATTAATAAAGGTTATAATTACAAGGACCAAATACATATATAAACCAATTAGTTAATTAATTAATTAATAAGGTAATGCAAATTGATGATTGTTAAAGAATTAAAAATAAAAATAAAAGTGAAGTTTTATATTGAAAATATCAAAATTTAAAATTACATTTAACATTTTAAAACTTACATTTTTTTGCATGTAAATCTCATTTTTTTTATTTAAATTACTTCACTCTTACACAAATTGAGAATTACATGCTTACATGAAAGTGAAGTATTGTTAAGTATATTTTCATAATAAACTTACATTTAACATTTTAAAATTACATGCTTTTTTTTAAATGATAGGAATATGTGTGTTTTTTTAAAAGAAAAATACCTCCACTAAATACTAAGGCAACAACTCCAAAGAGAATTGGTCCTAAATTTGTGTTTATGAGTTGTTAATTTAATGAGTAAGATGTATATATGTCTCTAGGCTTTTGTTATCTTTTATATATAAATGTAATATTTTTACGTGCTATATAAATATTATTTTATTTTAAATCTGCACCAAAAAATAGGATCATTTTCACGTAATTTAACACGGGACTAAAGAAACTCCCATAAAAAATCAATGATTATTAAAGACATGAGAATGAATATTTTACAATGAAAAGATACAGGATGAATATTTTACAAGTTATTACATACGAGAAAGTTACATAAAATACATTATTTTATTAAAAAAATTGTTCATTGTGTATTTATATAATTATGTTTTTTATGAGTCTTTTGTTGTTGTTTGTATATGCGGAATGTCTTATTTCGTAAACTTTTATTCATCACTATATATATATATATATAGAGAGATAGCTAAATTACAATATAAAAACATACCATATTTCTAACTTAAGGAAAAAATTCTAAACATAAATATAAATAAATATCCTAATGATATTTTATTTTAAATTTTATATATCCTAATGATATTTTATTTTAAATTTTAAATATATATAAATTTAAATAAAATCTTCTAATTAAAAAATTTAGACATATTATTATTTTTAATACCCCTCCTTGAATAAATATTATTATTATGTTTCATGTAACACACAAATATGTATTTTTTTTTGCTTTTTTATTTATTTTTAGCAATAAACACTAGTGCAGAAAAACTCTTTTAACCAGTTTTTTTGGATTTTTAACATTGGCTTCTATAACAGAAAAAACCAGTGTAATAGCAACTGGTGTTGTAAGTAACATTGTAACATCTATGACCTAATCAAAATATGCATATCTAGCAAATTTATACCCTGTTTTTTGAAAAATGGGTGTCGTAAGACATATATAACACCAGTTTTTATATATAACACCGATTTTTATATATAACATATGTTTTAAGTGTTCACTCCTCATCAAAATATACATAAAGATCAGAGATGTTATACTTCTTTTTATTAAAAATAGGTGTGATATGTCACGTATAAAACCGACAATTACATAAAACAGGTGTTATTAGTTATTATTAGTTATTATTTGACACCGATGTTATAGAAAAACTGGTGTAATTTGTTTGGTTTTTTTTTTAATAAAATTTTTGTTTACTTGTGCTATTTCTTCTCTAAAAGTTCAATTTTTACATCAATTCATCAGATAAGCTCAAAAATATATATTTCAAAAATGTACTACACATACTAAATAGCAAAATGCACCCATAAATTCATATTTTAGATAACAAATATATAGTATAACTATATTAAACAAGGAAACCAACTTGTTTATAGCCATACATCTTCATGAAAGACATGAGCATATTTCATGTAATACATAAAGATGTAATATTGCTTGTGATTATTTATTCTCATGTTAATGCATAAAAATTAGTTTTTTTATTATGGTTTTATCCTCATGTAACATATGAGAATCAATTTTTGGTTATGACTATCTATCCTCATGTAACACATGAAGATTAGTTTTTGGTTATTTATCCTTCTGTAACACATGAAGATCAATTATTGGTTATAAACCAAATTAAATTTTGTTTCCTTTTGGTGTTTTATTTTTCTTTTCCATCTTTTTCACATGTCCAATATGAATCTTAGCTTTTGATACCACTTACGGAGATTTTTTGTTTGTATTTACGGAAACAAAATTATGAGATATATTTTGTAAGGAGAAGTATCTTCTTTTTTCTTTTTTTTTTTTGTGAAATCTTATCTCATAAACTTTTATTAATCGTTTTATATATAAAACTAAATTGCAATATAAAAACATATCATATTCATAAATTAAGGAACAAATCCTAAATATATTTCAAACAGAAATATAAATTATATATTTTAATAATATCTTATTCTAAATCTTAAATATATTTATATCTAAATCTAAATAAAAATTTAAGATATTTAGTCATATTATTGTCAATAGTTTTAACACCTATATATTACTATGTTTATATATACATGTAAGAAACTCTCAATATAGTAATTTTTTACAAAAAAAAGTATCTATATACGTGTTTATTATGAACTATTTAATTATGCATATATTTCATACGGTCGTGGCGACCTACTAAAAATATAACATGCAAAGAATTAATGTCACTAATTATTAATTTTAATCTTTTAATTATATATTTTGATCAACGAACAAAACTACTAATATTTTTTTATCCGGTGAGATATTTTGTATAGTAAAGTAATAAATATAAAATAAATTTTATTTATATATTATTTGCATTATCAATCAATTAAAACTATTAATCGTTAATAATATTTTATATGTGTCATAGCTACTTTTAAAGTTACATATATCGATTGTTTTTTTACTAACAATATATAAAAATTAAACTTATAAAATTATAAAATTTTATGAATTTTAATTCTAATAAATATGAATTCAAATAATTTTATAAAATTACTCTAAAATCTTAATTAATTATGTAGAATAGAACTACAATGTTTTGTTAATTTATATTTTTTACTATTATAAAAAAGGCAAAATTCAAAAGAAAAAAAATTTACAAAACTAATTGTACATTCGGAGGCATATAAACAACGTGTTCATAGTAAGGAATATTTGGTATTTTGGTTTGGCGTTTTCCCATTCCAATTGTGCAGTGTCCACATCCATTTAAATTTCGGCACGTATATTATATATTCCGTAGAAGACATGTGTAAGGAAAGTGGTGTTGTAATGGGACCCACCTATGTGTGAGATGATACAATTAGGATTCCTGTGCCGACCGTAAGCATCTCATGCCAAAAATTATCGATTTTGATTCCATGTTAGTGTGCATTATGGTGATAACATGGTAATCTTTTAACCCCACCACTACACTCCCATGCACAAGCTCAGTACAGCCTACCCTTGTGAATTGCCTTCTCACTGCTATCTTCTACAAACTATTTTTAATAAATATTTTTTTGTGAATAGACCATTTTGTCCTTTAAATTGTAATCATCTAATAATTTAGTCCTTAGTCTCTAGATTTATCGAAATAGCAAAAATTTCCGACATCAAGTCAGTCAAATGAGTCTCTCCATTAATTCAAGACTTTAGACATGTTAATGTGTAATATTAAACGCATATCTAACAGTTCAAGTCTTCTATCAAAATCTCAACAATTTTCATCTTTTTCCTTTTTCATTTTCGACTTCACTCATATCGATAACTCTAAAAACCCAAAAGTCTTAAAAATCAGCAACATAACCAAACAAACAAAATTTCTTACACATTCAACATATTCACAAACAAATTTTTATTTTTTGAAGAAGCTCAAATCCATCAAATAGATCGAATTTTTCAAGCAAAATTCACAAATGGGCTTCTCTCCAAAATAACCATCATTATCAACACTTTTGTGGTTATCCTTCTATATAGCCCAACAAATTAGTTATATTTTGAAACCAACTGAAAGAATGACATTACCAGATTTGATCTCAAGAACATAGGTCAAATTATTTGAACTAGGTACACTTTTATGCTTCCACAAGAAAATCCATAATTTATGGCGGCCAAAAGAGAAAAAACATCAGACACATTTATGACGGCTTAAGATAACTACAAATAACTCAGTCACAAAAATTTGTGACGGTCACAAATGTTGTTTTTCACAAATTTGTGACAGAAAAATCCGCTACAAATTTGTGAGGCCTTAGGCCACCAAAGCTGATTAAAAAAATCCACAGTTTTTGGGGGTTAATGCCGCCACAAATTATCCCTATTATGAGGGCTTAAACCATCACAAATGATGAGAAACTGATACAAAAACACGTTTGTGAGAACTTCGGTCGCCACAAACTATCCTATTTGTAGTCGTTTTGGCCGCCACAAATGGATAACTTTATTAAAAAAAATTAATTTTATAAAATTCGAAATTAATACTAATATAACTTAAAAATTGATAACATAAATTTAAATAAAAATATTATATATAAAATAAAAATATAATTTTAATATTAATTAAATTATTACTACCAAACAAAATAAAACATTCCAAAATTAATAAATTATATCATACAAATAAAAAATAAAACACACCATAATTAAATAATAATGTATAATATATTCATGAAACCCAAAATAAAAATAGAAAATATTATTTGAATACATTAATTATCATAATAATTCCTCTGATCATTAGCTCTACTTCCTCCATCACTATTTGATGGAATATTACCCGACGACAAAAATCCCTCAAAAGTATTATTAATTGGTGTTGGAGACAACATGGTTTGAAATTTCATTTCATCTTCAAGTACACCACAGCTAGTCGAATGAGTCATAGCTGGTTGAGGTTGATTTAAATCTGGTCTGATCAAGCCAATTGTTGGTTTAGTTGGTTGGTATGAAGTTTGATTTACTTAAGGTTGAGGAACCTGCTATGAAAATGACTAGACATACTGATAATTATTAATATTATTGTTGCTAAAACATTGGCTGTTGTTGTTGCTGGAAGGCAGATGTTGAAGGCTTCTATTGTTGCTCTAGAGGCTGTAAAAGTATATAAATTTTTTGTACGAACTCAATTACAACTCTCTGTAACAACAAACAACAAATATTAATATCATTAATTTTAATAATGTTTTTTTTCCAAAAAATAGTTCTATTAAAATCAATATATTTTACATTTTTTAAGACAAATTATAAAAAAATAGTTACTTTTTATGTATTTTAAAAATAATATAAAAACATTCCATATATATAACATTACATATTTTATGATTAGATCAATATTATAAAAAAAAATTTATAAGTATTATTTTGTTCCTAAACAAATTATAATTTCTTAATAAAATTCTATTTTACTAACACAATAAATAATTTTTCCCTTCAACAATTTTGTCACTATTTTTGGCCCCTACAAATATATAATCAACCAAAAAAAATATTTTTGATTTATGAAGGCTTTTTCAACCACAAATAACAACTAATTTAAATTTTAGTATTTGAGAATGTGTCCGTAATTTATGAATTTTTTCGACCACAAAATCTTCTTTAAATTGCCCACAAATTGAAGGTTTTCTTATACTGTTCATTCCATCATCGAAAATTTGTGTAAACATTAAAAGGATGAGTTGAAAAATCAAAACTTTGCCACGCTATAATATTGTGGTTCCCAGACAAAACTAAATTTCCATTGTCTTGCAATACCATTCTAGAATTTCTTTTGGTAGTTGTGTTTTTATACCAGAGTTCTATCAATTTCTTTATTAAAAAGATATAGGAAACAAATGGATTGGGGGTAGGGCTGTGCATGGTCCAAAAATCAAACTGAATTGCACCACATTAATAGTGCAGTTCAGTTTTTAAAAACTACTTTAAAAAAACTGATTATTTTTTGAACCAGTTACAGTTCAGTTTTAAACCGGTTTATAATTATAAATCGGTTTAATATATTTGAACCGGTTTAAAATCGGTTTTTATTGAATTTTTTAAAACCGGTTTTTATTGAATTTTTTAAAATCGGTTTTTCATTGAATTTTTTAAAAGATTGATTTTAAAATCAGTTTTAAGTGTCAATGTCAATGTCGATGCAAGGACAATCATGAACTAGAACAAATAATTCACCAAAAAGGCTGTTATAAATCAAATTAGTTCAACACATCCAATCAATCACCTAAAGGAACTAGTTGCAGTTTTTGATCTGCCGTATAAACTTAGTTTCTTAAATGGAGACTCAAACTCTTCAAGTAGTTCAATCTCAAACATGACATCTTCAATAGCCACTGCCAATTTCTTATCTTCATCAGTATTGTGATAACAGTGTCTTCTCTTGGCATCAAGAACAACATTTCTCCAAACAGAGTCGTTGTTAATTAAAGTAGATGCATTTCCTAATATTCAAAGACAATATCTGCAAAAAAAAAGTGAAAAACAAACTCAGTTTCAACCAACTTGAAAGTTGGAACCAAATTAACAAAATGAACATAATAATTCATACCTAGCTCTAGTCATAGCCACATTTGTTCTGTTTATTAGAAAGAAATATAACAAGTATCAATTATTAACGAGTGTAACAGAGGCCGAACAACTTGCGGCATCTTGGGAAGAAAGTATTTCTGCAAAACAAAAAAAAAACAGACATTTCATTATGTATCATGTAATAATATAATAAGTAATAACACAATGTTAAATACACCTTTATGTATCTTACCTTACTCAATTTGCTTAAGATTTTCAAGATCCTCACTAGTAATAAATGATAAAGATGTTTTGTCAAGCCAATCTTGGGTACAAATAAGGGCTTCCACGGTTGCCGGTGTCAAAGAGCTACAGTAAGGATCAAGTACTCTTCCTTCAGTACTGAAAGCAGATTCAGAGGCTACAATGGATATAGGTATAGCCAACACATCTCTTGCAATTCTTGCAAGTATAGGAAATCGACTTGAGTTCACCTTCCACCATCTAAGTAAATCAAAATCCGGACAAGGTTTTTCTAATCGTTCTTCCAAATACTCTCCTAATTCAGATTCTGGTGTATTGCACTCGTCGGATTTGTAGATTTCAGAACAATCATAAGGATCACCAACTTCATTAAAAGTACCTGACAAATTAGAAGAATTACCTAGAGGTAACACCACCCTACCAGAATACTCATCATAGATAGACTTCAAACATGAATCTAACTTTTCTTTCAAAGAAGTGGCGTCATTACTAGTGTAAACATTTTTTGCCATCCATATCACAAGCTTTACTTTTCATCGAGGGTCTAAAACCATAGCAATCAACAACAACATATTCAGGCAAGTAGGATCTCCCCAATATTTCTCGTATTTTGCTTTCATCTTTTTAGCCATTGACTTGGCTTTTTCATCTTCATTATTACATATTTTAGCAATTTTCATCTTGAACCGAAAACCTCAAACATATACAAGTTGCTTGTTCAAAAAGAAGATCTTGAAACGCGTAGTGTAGCTTCATGAAATAACTTCATGAATGGAAGAATTAAACAAACATGCTCATAATCTTTAGGTGTAGGTGTTGGAACCAAGTTGGTTCTTGCAATTAAAGTTTTGATGTTAACAAATGTATTTTATGAAAAATCGTATTTTAACTTAGAAGAAGAATGAAAAATCAGAAGATGTCATCAAAAACAGAAATCAGAGGATGACGTCACCAGAAGCAAAAATTAGAGGATGACGTCACCAGAGGATGTCACCAGAAGATAAAGTTAGCAGAAGATATCACCAGAAGATAAAAATGCATCCAGAGGATACATCTAGAAGATACATTCAGAGGATACCAGAGGATATATCTAGAGGATACCAGAGGAAACATCCAAACGATACCAGAGAAAACATTCAGAGGATACCAGAGGATGTCACCAGAGGGTACCAGAAGATACCTCCAGAAAATACCAGAGGATGTCATCAAAGGCAAACATCAGAGGATATCATCAGAGGAACCTGTCAAAGGATATCATAAGAGGATCTCATGAGAGCTGAAAATCAGAAAAACAGAATCTAGCCAAAAGTAGGCTCGAAACAGAATCTGAGAAAAATGCTCAAAACAGAATCGGAGCAAAAGACTCTAGAAACAGAATATGAGCAAAATACTTCAGAATATTCTCAAAACAGAATTAATCGAAATACACTCTAGAAGTAAAGCATCAGATCAAAGTGAAGCCCTAATTTCAACTATAAATAGAGGCTTAATGCTGAAGAATAAAACATCGAAAAATAGAAGAACTCAAGCAAAAATTCATAAGTATTCAGAGAGTTCAAAGGAGAGAAACACTTGCTTAAAAGATAAATATTTTCTAAGTGTTCTTTTCTTAGAGTGTGAAGCTGATCGTCATCATAAGTTATTCAGAAGCAAACGCTCTAGTTCACTTTAAGATTATCGTGAGTATCAACTTTCCAGAAGTAGTTACTCAGTTCTAATTTTGATCCCTTATATAAAATTCTATAGTGTTGAAGTTTCTTCTAAAATCTGGGGTTGTTAGGGTGTTAGAAAAAGACTTTGCTTGTAGGTTTAAGATTGTGAAGGTTCTCAAAAGTCTGGGGTTGTCAGACTGTTTGAGAAGACTGGGCTGGTATAGTCAAGGTGTTGTTGTTCCTCAAAAGTCTGGGGTTGTCAGACTGTTTAAGAAGACTTGGCTGGTATAGTCAAGGTGTTGTTGTTCCTCAAAAGTCTGGGGTTGTCAGACTGTTTGGGAAGACTGGCTTGAAGGGTCAGTGGTGTTGTAATTCAAAGGAGTTTGAATTAGTGAAAAAGGCATTTTGAAGGAAGAGACTGGACGTAGCCTAGTTAACGGTGAACCAGGATAAATTGTTGTGTTCTTACGTTGTGATTCTCTGCTGCTAAATCTGATTATTTATTCATCAAATAATTTATATCAATTCAACATAACAGCAAAAAAATTCAAGTTTTGCAAACACAATTCAACCTCCCTTCTTGTTTTTGCACCTTCAGTAGACACACCTTTTTCCTTATTCACTTCATTAACATATTTCTGGTATTTGAATTCAAACTTTGTAAAGGTCTTTTCATGTTTCAAAGAAGCATTCAACATTGTGTATGTTGAGTTCCACCGAGTCTCACAATCTAATCCAACATAACCTTTATAATTTAACTTAGGATCAATACATTGCTTAAATCTATCAAACCTCAAAGGAGAACGTCTAACATATTTCACAGCTCCACGAATTCTCAAAATAGAATCATTTATCAAGCTTATTCCATCCTTCACAATAAGATTTAATATGTGTGCACAACATCGCATGTGAAGGTACTCTCCGTTCAAAACTAGATCATTCTGCTATAGAAGCCATCTTTTGAGATGTTGAA
This sequence comes from Cicer cuneatum, assembly GCA_037974295.1. Classification (NCBI taxonomy): domain Eukaryota; kingdom Viridiplantae; phylum Streptophyta; class Magnoliopsida; order Fabales; family Fabaceae; genus Cicer; species Cicer cuneatum. Next base: position 76,745,868 of record JBBPBO010000005.1, read on the forward strand.
TTCCAACATCATTTGAGGAGGCGTTATCCACTGTCACACTAAGCACACGACCTAACTCCCAACCATTCAAGCATTGTTTAACCGTTTTGACTATTATTTCTCCCGTGTAGTTAGTGACTTGAAGAAAATTTAAAATCTTCTTTTGCAACTTCCAATTGTTATCAATGAAATGAGCTGTGAGACACATGTAAATAAAGTCTTGGGTGGATGTCCAAGTGTTGGTGGTGAGACATACTCGATGACAATGTTGTGACATAATATTCTTCAACCTTGTTTTTTGTGTGTCCCATTGCTTTAAAATATCACGTGCTAGTGTAGTGTGTGATGGAAATTTAAACCTCGGTTGTAAACCATTAGCAAATTTATGAAAATATGGATGTTCCACTTGTCGAAACGGGATCTCCATGGCTACAAACATGTTCATCAAGTCAATTCAACTTACGGTCAAATTTGGGAAAAGAAGGGGATGAACTAACAACTTCCCTACTTACCATTGATCATGAAGCTAATTAATGCTCCCTATTCGCCACATTTTCTGGTTAATCTTCACATCTAGTCAAATGGGCTCGCATTGCGCTTGTTCCACTGCTGTACTGGATCGTACGACAACAATAATTGCACGTTGCTGATCTTTTTTTTCCTTGTTGTGGGGTAAAATGATTCCATGCTTCCGACCTATTTTTAAGCTTAGGCGGCAACATAGCGGTGTTTGAAACTAAAGGAAGAGGAATAGAATCAAAACTCCCTTCCATCTCAGAGTCTACAATGTTATCATGACCATCCATGTTGATGTTCTACTGAAAAATAGACAAGAGATGCATGTCAAAAGTTATTTCAAGACACTAGTAAAGAACTAACCAAACAATTTTGTATTGGGAGCAATGATTTAATAGAAATGCAATCTTAAACTAAATTATAAGAACAATTGCGATAATATAAACAATCCATCCCATTACATATAGCAACTGCAAAAATACATATAACAGCAACAATCCACTCCATTCCCCCTAATTTGACTAAAATAACCTGAAAAATTCAATTAAATTTAATGTACATTTCTTCATGGCCATCTAATTGCACATATTATAAACTCCTCACTTCTTGTTAAATGCATCCACCAAACTCTTCTTTATCACAAGTTCTTCTCACAACCATTTAAACAAATCCTTTACATGCATGTTTTGCTAATGCTTAACATATACCTTAAGTTATTAATTAGATGACAGTGAATATTTTAATATTAACTTCAAACTAAAATTATAGATACTAACTGCCCATAATTCTGTTGTGCTTCAATCTACTTATGACTAATTTTATGCAATACTAGTTCAAAGAGATTCTAGATTAGAAGAATTAAGGGATCTAAAAAGAAATTTTCACAGTACTACATCAAACACGGAAAAAAAAACTGCAACAACTTTGAATCATTGTGAAAGCACATACTGAAATAGATTGAAATAGTAGTCTCCTATGGAAAGAAAAATATCAACAAAAAATCTCCAAAAAAACATCATACTCAATTCAGAATCAACACGAACACGTGAAAGAAAACTACTAACAATGAAGCCAATGATTGATATAGATGGACACAAGAATACACGAAAGAACGGATTATAGGAGAATGAGAAACACAACCATCAAAAGAATGCTTAGGCAACAACTCATAAAATTACTCCTTTCAAAACCATCAAGAACAAGAACTCCTAAAGGCCACATCCACTGGAATCACCATCAAGAACATGCACTAATCTAACATCATACTAAACAATTATCATAACTAGTCACACACACAAGAAATAACCAAAAACAACTAACAAGACCACCTACATTTCAATAACTCAAATAAATCCTTCACCTACTGAGCAATCATACAAATTGAAAAGATTTAGCAATGTTCGTACTTTTATTTTGACAAATTGATTCAACAAATGGGTCTTGAACATAATCATTTTTCCTCAAAAATCAACACCATTTTTCCTTAGATTCATTCAACCTACACATGATTTGAAGATGAGTGAAACTAATCTATGTAAAACAATAGTTTTCTTACCTTCAATATTTGAAGAGCAGCGAAACAAATCCAATCTTAGAAAGCACAAGATCTACAACCAAAGCATTTGAAAATTGAAAATGATCAAAAAACTAAACACACAAAACATTAAATTAGAAGGAAAAACCCTAAATCAGAAGAAAATGAAAACCCCAACTCACCAAAATGGAGAATGAGCAATAAATGAAACTTTGTTTGATATGCAGTTCACGAAAATGAAAAATGGAACAAAAACATACTTACGATGGAATGAGAATCAACGGTGAAGGAAGAGAAAATGAAAAATGGAAACGAAAACGAGTAAAAATGGCACGCGACACTTACGATGGTAGATGATGACGGAGATGCGATGGCGAAGTTAAGATGAATACGAGAATGATTACGTCGGTTGTGACGGATAAGAGTCAAAGATGACGACGAATATGTTCTCCGGCCACCGTAGAGAGTAGGAGGAGGAGAACAGAGGACAAATTGATTTTGGGCTAGGGTTCAACCATTTTGAATTTTGGGGCTAGGGTTTAGTTTTTTTATGTGTTTAGTGAAAAAAATAATTTTATGATATTGAATACAAAAAGATTTGAAAGTGGTTCAAACTGATTTTTTAAAAAAAGTTTAGTTAACTGGACTTTTTAAAATTTATGGTGCAGTTCATAAACCATTTAATTGGTTTGAGTTTTTCTGGTACAGTGCAATCCGATTTATGAATGCAGTCCAATTAATTATATTTTTTGCACACCCCTAATTGGGGGTTTTTTTTTTATCGAAGATAAAATCACAACATTTCCTTTTTCTATCAAAAGACAAAATCATCCGATTTAGAAATGAGTTGTGCTCTATAACAAATGCACGAAAAACCAGAAAACAAATGGGTTAGCGGTTGGGTTTTTATTTATGTGTTAGAAGTTGCTCTTGAATTTTTACTATTCAAAATATTTTTCTATCAAAGTGGTCCCCGCATATATGGAAAATATGTTGCCTTCCATCTAAGCAACTAACGGTGCACGTTAGCATTTTTTGACGTCTGGATTTGGCAGAGGGGCAAATTTGATAGGCTTAAAGCAAATTGAGGGACTATGGTGATATTTCGAAAAATTCAAGGACGAAGGATGGTTATGAACTCAAACTTTTTTCTTTCAATTATATATATATATATATATATATATATATATATATATATATATATATATATATATATATATATATATAAAGAGAGTATATTAAATGAGATGAGTTTTACAATGAGAGAATTAAATCTTGACCATACAATGGTTGTGTGGTCAAATTACAATAATACTTTTAAACCATAACATAGGGAGCTATTGTCCACACAACAATTAGTTGAACCAAACCGTCCACTTGATACTACCTATGAGCCATACTCAACAAGATTAAATGGTTGAAGTTAATATTAAATAGTTAAATTATTAAGTTAATGATATTTTAAAGTCTTAACAATGACATGTCATCAAAAAAAGTCAACTGAAACATGCGACGTTGACTTTTGTAAAAAAAAACAGGAACTAAATTTATAGCTGAAAATTTAGAAAAACCAAAGTTCGAAGTAATTTTTTAGAGTGATTAAAAATGAAAGATGATATATATAAAGACACTAAAAACAATTAACCGGAAGGTGCGAACACGAGAAGGGGAGCTGAATTATATTTTTCTAAGTTTGATTCTTTATAATTATTTATTCAAGAACTGATTCGGGTTTGGTGATTTTAACTAAAATAGAGGCAATAGCAATCAGAGACAACAGTAAAGTAAAAAGTACAGAAGTAATGTAAGACAAACAAATTTATTCTGGTTCACCACCAACTTAGTAGCTACATCCAATCCCTTCACTTAGAACAATTTAACCACTAATTCAAATCCTTGGATTACACAACACATGAACCTACAAGTTAGTCTTCTAAAAGCAATTTGAAGTCTACATAATTTTTGAGGAAAACAAACACCTTGACCCTACAAGTCAAGTCTTCTCCACACAACATGACAGCCACATATTGTTGAAGGCAACTACACTTTGACCCTACAAGTCAAGTTTTCTCAACACAAGCTGAAAACCACATATTGCTTGAGGAACACTAAAGCCATTATAGGACTAGGTTACACAAGTTTGAAACATATTGTGTTTTGCTTCTACAAAGCAAATTGTTACAATTAATTTCTCACACTAAAAGCACTTAGAAAATATTTCTTTGAGAAAGTGTTTCTCTAGAACTTAAGCCTTTGAACGTTGAATACTTAAGGAAATTTGAGCTTTCAAAAGATTTTTTGAATTGTATGGATTTTTTAGTTTATGAGTTTGTGTTTTCTTCTTCAATCTTGAGTAGCTATTTATATAATAGATTAAGGTTTCACTTTTGTCCTTGTAAAATCTAGATAATATCTTTCTTGTGAACAAATTCTAAATGTACCTTCTTGTGAACAAATTATGAGTGTATCTTCTTGTGAATAATTTTGAGCGTTTCTTTTTGTGAATAATTTTGAGTGTTTCTTCTTGTGAATAATTATGAGCATATCTTCTTGTGAACATATTATGAGCATATCTTCTTGTGAGCAAATTATGAGCATATATTCTTGTGAACAAATTCTGAGCATATCTTCTTGTGAACAATATTTTGACCATATCTTCTTGTGAAAAATATTTTGACCATATCTTCTTGTGAACAATATTTTGTTCATATCTTCTTGTGAACAATATTTTGTTCATATCTTCTTGTGAACAATATTTTGACCATATCTTCTTGTGAACAATATTTCGACCATATCTGAAGGTGCAAACACGAGAAGGGGGTTGAATTGTGTTTGACTAAGTTGAATACTTTTTCTGTTTTTGCAGTTTTAAAACAAAACTTGATGTATGAATAAAACAGAGTTAGCAACGGATATAAAGTAAAAATAAAAACACAGAATTTTATATTGGTTCACCGTTAACGAGGCTACGTCAATTCCCTTCACTTTGAAGGATTTCACTAATTCAATACCTTGAATTACAACAACTCCACTGAGCCTCCAAGTCAGTCTTCTCAAACAGTCTAACAATCCTAGACTTTTGAGGAATGCAGCACCTTGACTTCTCAAGTCAAGTCTTCTCCTACCAATCTAACAACCCCACATTGTAGAAGGAATTACAACGCCTTGAATCTAATTGCCAAGTAATCTGCTACCCCTTCTGACTCTCTCAGATTGTAGACTCTACTTCAACAACTTAGATCTAACACAAGGGAAAGAAAATAACATGAGTGCTTGCTTCTGGAAAGCTGGAACTCACAATTAACCTCACTGAAAACTTGAGTGTTTGCTTTTGGAAGTGTATGACTCTTTTGTGATTTTCGATGCTAAGTATTCTGCCTTGAACCTCCTTTTATAGATGCAAATTAGGGTCTCTTCCAAGCTTAATTTCGAGCTGTATCTTGCTGGATTCTCTTGCAAAAATATCTTGACCAATCAGGCTTCACTTAAATAAAAAACATATCTTTTTAAGCTTTATATTTGCTTTCAAAAATACTGGCCAATCATGTTTTTAGTTTCTTCCCGCCAACAGCTTCTGAATTCCACAAGACTTCACTTTATTTTTGAATCAAATCCTTTTAATACTTTGATCAAATTTAATTAAATCTCCACCGTTAATCCTCATGATTAAATTTGGACTGTTTGATCTTTTGTTAGTCCATATCTGGACCATACTAAGTGATCTGCTATGATCCTCTGATTTTGGCCAACCCTGGACCACATTTTCTGATCTTCTGATCTCGGCCAACCTGGTCTAGCAAATTGATCTGCTGTGATCCTCTGATCTCGGCCAATGCTGGACCACACATTTTGACCTTCTGATTTCGGCTAACACTGGGCCATGGTCAGATCTTCTGATCTTGGCCAACACTAGGCCATATACTTAAATCTGAACCATGATCTGAATATCTTCCCTCTGATCTGGACCAATTCAGGACTTGGTCTGGATTAAACTGAAATTAAATCTGGACAAATAATATTTCAGTCTGGCCATTTTACCTTCTGATTTGAATCAGGTCTGGATCATATCTGGACATCATTTCTTCTGGTCTGGACTTAGTTTCATACCCTGAACCATGCTATCTTCTAGTCTGGGTCAAATCTGGATTGAATCTCTTGTTCTGGACCCATTAACTTATCCTCTTATTAAGTCTGGATCAAGTCTGGGTTGTTTATCATTTCACTGTCAGATCATCTTCTGGTCAGAATAACTTCTGGACTAAGTCTGACTTATGATTCCTTCTGGTTTGGATCAAGTCTCCCTCTGGCAGGCTTCCTTCTAGTCTAGTCCAGGTCTCCTTCTGACGTTGCTTCCTTATGATCTAGGCCGGCAAAGATATCCTTTGGTAATTCCAGGATGCATCCTCTGGATGCATTTTCTAGTGTCTTCATCTTCTGCCTCTGGAAACTTCATTTTCTTGTGGCATTTGATGTAATAATTCAAGGTTCAAAATAAGATTACATGGAGTGCTTTTGTAAACATCAAAATCCTAAGTACTTCGAACCAACTTGGTTCCAACAATATCTTCGTTTAACCATGGCCAAAGATTTTCTTCAATTATAATTATGAATCATATCTAATTTCATACCGTGTTCAAAAACTTATTCGCGTGAATCTTCCTTCATACTCTTGATCAATTGGAGCGGGAATGGATTTGGGCATGTTCTTGAATATTCAAAAATTCTGATTCGATTAATTCTTTTCTTCAGAATGAATTCTTTCAATCAGAGCCGTTGACTTTCTATTAGAGCCATTGACTTTCTTGTTGGAGTGGGATGCTGTGTTTCTTGGATAATAAAAGTTAGATGCATAATCGCGTGACTTAGAATTAGTGGCTTTGGGCACGTTGCTTTCAGAGGCAGACACATATGCTTTTGTGTTCCTCTGGGAACTTCCTCATGTTTTCTTGTTCGAATTGTTGCACACTTAATGATTCACCCTTAACCATTAGCTACATCCAGTACTCACACTTTATCAAATTTTTTACTATCTTGTATTCTCAACACTTACAGTTTTCTAAGAACACTACTAGATCTATACAAACTATATTATTAAAGTCTCAATAAGTTTACAACTTGTATTTTGTTAACCTCAAGAGGCTTATATTTCTTTTCATTTCAAACTAGAAAGGTTTTACATAAAACACCCAATCTAACATAAGGGATATACTTGAGACAATTACAAAATGAATGCTAAAGTATTTGGGAACAAATGATTCTCAAATCTTGTTTGAGATAACTTATGATAAACTCTGAAATAAAGTGACTCACAAATATAATGTAGAGACCTGGAGTTTGCTTGAAGATTTTTTTGCTTGTGCTTATTTGAACAAGTGAAGCTTGAAGAACTGTATAAATTGAATATGTTTTTATAGTAATGTTTTATAAATGTATTGGACATGTTTTTCATTAATATATTTTCTTAAGGAGTTAACAATCATTCTCTTGAATGATTGATTTTGTAAACATGATATATTCCTTGTAACACTTCTTCATAGAGATCTTTATTGATCTTTTAATATGTTTGAATCCATAATGTGTCAATTGGACACATTTCCCAAGGTATCATATTATCATTTTAATCAATCTCATTGTTCCTTGGTTCAAAATATTCTAAACACTTGTTGTACTTGATTCTTGAGACAACTTTTGACTTGCTTTGTTCTCATTGGTTGATAAACCTTTTTGGAACATTGTTGCACAATGTAAGTGTAGAATGAGTATCCTTGTAAGGAGAATGTTCTATTGGCTTGTAACAAACAATATTCTTATCAATAAATGGTATTGTAGTTGAATTAATTCTTCAAAGATATCTTCATAAAAATTGTTCCTTGTTCTTCAATCATTATGTAAAGATGCTTTGTGAGGATAATAAATGTGATCATCATGAGAATGCTCCTTTCACAATTAACGAGAATGATTGAAACCTTTGGATATTGCATGAGCTCATGTGATGAAGAATACTCTTTATGATGAGTTTTTCATCCTCTTAATTAATTCTCTCGAGGTTTAAATAATATTCTACAAATATTTCTTGTGAAGCTTGTTAAACTTATGTAGTAATCTTTTGATACTATTTTGATTATTTTATTATCGAGTAGATAATATACACTTGTTGATGTGAATGACTTGTCCATCTATCCAAATTAAGGTTTTATCAGTAATTTTAATTCAATACCAATTTTTTTTCTTCCATAACGAAATTTTTTGGGCTTTTTCCAAAAAAGTGGTCCAACCCCCATATTGGCTCAATCGCCAATTTTAAACGATTTTTCTTGTTTTTGCTTGGTTTTCTTGCAAGAAGATTACCATGATCAGTTGAACCGGACACAAGTCCACTTCTCGGTCCAATTGGTTGAATCAATCAACCTGGTCTGATTTTAATTACCTTGTTCATTTGAATGTTTTTTATATTAGTTGTTCCCCTCAAAAAAAGAAAGGATTTTATGAGTTATATTTTGTTTCTCTTGATGATTTGCAAAGTGTTCGAACAATTAGAACCTGTAATTTGAAACTTCGTCTTCTTTAATTTTCTCTTGGACGAAAGATCTCAATCCGGATTTGGTAAGAGAACACAAAGGTCCAATGTTCAATTCGTATCTACAATATTCCTAAGTAGTATTGGAGGTATTGACACCCCATTATCTCTTGATGAAGAAACCGACTCAAATACATTAAGACATTTCACTCGAGTTTTGGTCGATTTGAACGTGTTATAAGAGCTGAAAAATCACATTCTCATTAAATGTGAAGGGTATGCATTTTTTGCTTACATTGATTACAAAAAATTATCATTGTTTTGTGAATCATGTAAGGTTGTTGGACATTTCATAGACAATTGTAAAAAAAAAATTAATAGTCATGGAATAGCTTAATCTATTGAAAATGTTGCAGTTGCAAAGTTGTTGGTAAAGACATATGTCCCTAAAAACATTGTTGCTTCATACAAGGTTGAAACTAAATATACACACAAAGATATTTAAGGTAACATTACTTATCGTGTTGATAAAAATCTTGAAGAAGCTCTATTTTTGTTGATCATATCTTCAACGTTGACCTAGAAGGCACTACTGTTATTCAGAATTTTTCCTCTGAAAAGGAAAAAATGATAAAACTCATGAAGAAGCTTCTGACTTAGACTCAATTGATTTTGGCAGATCAGAAACTATTCTTGGTAATAGTACTCATCGTGTTGTTAAATGTTCTTTTTTTGATCATATCCCCAACGTTGACCTAGGAGATACCAATGTTATTGAAGAATTTTCTCTCCCTAAGAAAGAAAAAATTGAAAAAAAATCTTGAAAAAGCTTTTGACTCAAACTCAGTTGATTTCAGGGAATCATAAACTATTCCAGAGACACTTTAGGAATCTGAGGTCCAGTCTACACATGGTCCTAAAAATATAATTCATGGGGTCTTTGGTTCCAGCTTATCTAATTTAGTTAACACAAATAATTCACAAGAGGATCATCAATATTCAGATATGTGTATTGTTGATTTTTGGAGTGATGCATTGTTAGAGGAGAACAATGTTCAAAACCATCAAATCTCTCCTGATTTAGAAGTTCACTCAAAGACGCCGAGTATGACATATCCAAATGTAATTGTTATTGACGATAATTTACATTCTATGACTGCTAATGACTTGGATTATTGTAGAGTTTTTTTAAAAGTAGATATGCTAGCGAAATAAATCATAGAGATGATGAGAAAACAATACTTATTAGTTTTCAGAATCGTTCTACTACCATTGAAAAACCTTTTACAAATGTGATTTCTAAGGTAAAGAGAAAGAATATACAGAAGAACACTATAATATATAATTTTCACTCAACGGCTAAAAAATCTACATGATTTAAGGATTTTTTAGCACTTTTTTTCTTTCATTTATTTATTTATTTAACTATTTTCTTTCTTTTTTGGGTTAAGTTTATGTCTCCTTTTTCCTTCTCTTTTTAATAAATTTATTTTTATTATATTAGTTGTTGCGTTTATACTCTTTATATTAGTTGTTATGTTTATACTCTTTACATACCAGTTTAAACTTTGATCATTTTACACTTTCAACTCTTTTAACCCTAGTTATAGATGCAATTAGTTAATGACTTTCCTACTTGATGATAAACTAATTTGAACAATGAATTGTTAATTGCAACATGTATAAGGTACTACAACAACAGTTCCCTAACATTGTAAGCTAAGTTATCCCAAAAGCTAATTAGTAGAAAATAGAAATTTCTTATTGATGAAGAAACGACATTGATCTCATTTTAGTTGCATTTCATTAATCCAGTCCCTACTCATTGGGTTTGAGTCTGAGTGTGACTCCGGCCCACTTACAAAAAGAATATATTGTTTTTTTTTTTGACAAATTTTTTATCTATCATATTTGGAGGTCTATGCACCAAGAAAAAAAAAAGTAGGGTCGTCGTAGAAAAAGCAAAGCAAAAATAGACAAAAGACACACATTAATTAATCCAACGCCCTCAATTTTGAAGTATTAATTATTGAAGCATTAAAGATTAAGAGGCAACTAGAAGATTTTGTCTAGCAACTTATTAAAAAGATATTTTTGATAAAGTTGGATAAACATAACATTTCATGCATTGATGTCACTAGTGTTGGTGCTGTGCCAAAAAAGGGTCTGACCACAACTTTAAGCCTTGAATTTACTGGGCCTCAGTACATAAAAAAGTAAAGCAATTATATAAAGTCTAGCTAGCTAGCGTCAATTATTTAGTACTAATACAAGAACATTATATATGACAATGTTGAAAACTCCCTTTACCCTTTCATGTTTTCTTTCTCAATTACTTGTCTCATCTTTAATTACTTCAATCATCTGCCGCACCCTTTTGCAAAAAACGTATTTTGAAATTGATAGTGAACTGCTTTTGCCTATAAAAACAAATTTAGTTTCATTGGTCAAAATATTGGATAAGGAAAATTGGAAAAGGAAAAAGAAATAGGATTTCATATATATAATGGTTAAACTTCAAATTATGCAAGAGTAGTTACTATTATTTTTTTTTTATGGTACATGGTAGTTAATATTATCTAGTTGTAAGATATGTAGTAATTTTTGGGATAATTTTTTTTAATACTAGATACTCACCGTATAATTGCTGAAATTAATGAAATCTCAAGTTAGGTAAAAGTAAAAGGACAGTGAAGTTATTTTTCGAGAGTTGTAATATGTTGTTATATTTTTTAAATTCATATTCAAACTTAAGACCACCAATTAAAATAAAAAAGAGATTCATATCATCTCATCTCAATTTATAGATTTAAAATGTTTTTGAAACAAAAATATAATCAATAAAATTCCATTTGAAAAAAGAAAAAAAAATTATCATCTACATTTGTCATATCGTTTATCTTTTATACAAAAAAGTTAGGTACATTTATTGTCCTTGTTAGGGGTTATTTTTTCCAACAAAGCAAGGTGAATTTGGTAATATGCCATTAATAGGAAATCTGTAGGCTTTTTTCTCCCATTTTTTGTTGTAATTGAAGTGTGACATATTGCAAAAAATGAACTACGTGAAATATATATATATATATATGGCTCATATATATATATATATAAATGAAAATTTGGTATTTAAATCTCTTAAGTCTTAATCTTTAGTGGATTGTTACTCTTAGTGTTTTCCTTTTCTACCGACTTCCCAATAAGTAATCTTATTAGTTTATTTTTTTTTCATATTAAATTTGATCAATTTAATTGTTAAATTAGTAATTTTTATTAAATATATTAAATACATGAATTTTAGTAACATTTTAAAAAGAGTATGCCTAACATTAACCCTAAAAATGGTCTAAGGTGGTCTTTTACTAATTTTAGTAAAAAAAATGAATTTTTAATTAAAAAATATAAAATAATTATAATATTTTATTAAAATCTACTAAAAATAGTGAGATTCATTTTAGACTAAATCTGTCTCAGAAAAACACTTTTTAAAAATATATGAAATTTCATCAAATAAATTCAATTCAACATATGTATAATATTTTTTGGTGAAAATTCAACATATAATATATTTTTTAAAATAGAAACAAAATACTGATTATAAAATTATATAGCGACGTATATTCAATTTGTATAAATTTGGATATGCATGATTTGTGAAGATAATATGAAAATAATTACTAATTAGATTAATAAAATATAATTATAAAAAGTAACTTTGACAAGATTATTTTTAAAATAAATTGACTCCACTTTAAAATAAATATTAAAAAAATGATAAATAAATTTGAAAAAGAAAAAATGAGTCGTATAATTAAGGACACATGAATTACGTGAATAAGAAATATAGGACTCTCAATTAATTATACTTTTGAAGTGTCTGAATAAAAATTACTACAACGTGTGAGTTGTATCTTTTAACATGTCAATTATATTTGAGCTTGATTGTTAAGCTCAAAATTCTTTTCCTTGATTATGTCATTAGATTCCACCATGTACCCTTGAAAAGACATGTTGCCACACACTTATTCAAGCGAGAGAGATATACGGTGTAATCATAACTTGTTATTCTCTCCCTCTCTCTTCCATGCATGGTATCCACCATCTCCTTTTTAAGAACAAAATTTTACAGACCAACCCATTAAAAAAAAGAAGCTTATAGGTTAAGAAACTTCCTCCACTAAAAACCCTAAAAAAAATAATAAAACAAAAAGAGATGAGAATATCATGAGGGAATAAGCCCAAAGTAAACCAAACTAAAGCCTCTTCTTGCTGCTTTCCTCCTCCTCCTCTCCTCCTTTAATGCTCTTTTTCCCTTTCTTTCTCTTCTCTTGTATTCCCTTATTGTGATTCTCCACCATCATCAAACTTTATAAAAGAAACATAAAAAGGATTTTCAATACTATGGTTTTCTCTTCTATTCCAGGCTATATAGATCCTCCCAATTGGCATCAGGTAAAGTTTTTATTTTCCTCAAATTCAAATCCAAACAAAAGAAAGTAAAAATAAAAAAGCTTCAAAAAGATGAATCATTCATATTCCTTGCAACATCTTCTTGAATATACTAATATGTGTTTTTTCATCTCAATAAATTTATTTTTTTTTTTCTAAATCCTCTTTTTCTTTTTGTAGCAACCAAACCATCATCTTCAAGGAAATGGAAGTGATAACACTCAACTCCTTCCACCTTTCCCACCTCAAGTGGGAGGGAATACTAGCGTTGGCGGTGGTAATATTATAGGCTCGATCAGGCCAAATTCAATGGCAGATCGAGCTCGTTTAGCAAAATTACCACCGCCAGAACCAGCACTAAAGTGTCCACGATGTGACTCAACCAACACTAAATTTTGCTACTTCAACAACTATAGCCTCACTCAACCTCGTCACTTTTGTAAGACATGTAGGCGTTATTGGACTAGAGGGGGTGCACTTAGAAATGTTCCTGTTGGTGGAGGGTGTCGTAGAAACAACAAAAAAAACAAAAGAAGCCGTTCAAAATCACCTTCAACAACAACAAACTCTGAGAAATTACAAACAACAAGTGCAAGTATTCCTTCTTCTCATCATGAGATAATTAGTCAGTTACCACCACAGCAAATTACAAATCTACCCTTCATGACTTCTCTTCAGAATCTGAGTCGTTATACAGTTGGAAACATGAATCTTGGTAATTTGCAGCAACAACAAGAAATAGATCATATGGGGTTTCAAATTGGTTCTGTTTCTGCAGGTAATAATATTGGAGTTGAACAACAGTGGCGTAATTTGCAGCAATTTCCATTCTTGAATACTTTTGAATCATCAAATTCTGCTGGAAATAATTCATACCCTTTTCAAGGAGAAAGTAATATTGAAGCTGCGGCGGCGTCTGTATTTGTTGGAGATACCGGATCGAATTCTAGGGTTAATAATAATACTCAACAACCACCAGTTAAAATGGAAGAAAATGGAGGTTTGAATTTGTCAAGAGCTTCAGTTGGTATCACTGAACATAACCAACAATACTTTTCATGGAATGATCTATCAGGTTCTTCAACTAATCATCATCTCTTGTAACTTTTACTTACTACTACTACAGAATGAAATATAAACAAAAATAGTAATTGAAAAGTTGATGTGTCTGATCTTAATTTAAGATTAAATACATCAAATGTAGTTATTATTTTTGTTTATATTTTATTCTGAAAAGAATACTAGACAACTCTTTTAACAGAAATGAAACGGAACCGAACAGAACAAAATGGAATAGAGACCGGTGATCATATCACAACTTCAACTATGAATCTCTCATATTAATTAACAAAGGCATGGTATGGTAGTAGAATTGATGATATCATCTTCTTCTAGATGTAATTTCTGGTCGTTGATTTTGTTTATTTTTTTCTTTCTTTCTTTTTTTTATGGAGTCAAGTAATTTGTGTACTATATATATGGGCTTGTTTTAATTTGTTTTGTATAACTGGGTGTGCATGTAATGTTATATGTGTTTTCTATCTGACTTTGGTACAAAATTTTCATTAAGTTTACTTACTATATAACACCTATATATTACCAGCTACATATTATAACTTACACTATTTTTGCACCATCTTTTGCTACATACATATATATATATATATGGTTATCAGATTCAGCTAACGCTATAAAGCATATAGATATGTACAGACCTAAAGAATTTACTTTAGCTTTTAGGTGAGGAAATGTTTCTTGGAATATGTTTGTTTTAATTTCAAACTAGGTAGAGCATATATATATATATATATATATATGCACTTTATTTTACTATATAGTATTAATAATGAAATTAATTTAATTTGTGTGAAACATTCTTAATGCAAAGTCGAATGTTTGTCATGCATCTGTATTAATGGATACATGGATGCATGTGTAACTAATTGAATACTATAGCTTACACAAGTTGGATATATAATTTAAGGTACAGATCTAAGATTCTGATTTCTGACACTTTTTTTCCTTTCTTTTTTTTTCGGATCTTTCTCTTTATCACTGAGTAAATTTAAAGCCCTCTTTTACTACAATCCAGAAGCTGGGTGTATTAAGTTCTATTTCTTGGAAACTTGCATGTGACAGTTATTTAATGGTCTAAGTACTCATTATAATTTCCTCAATAGTGTCAAATTTTGATTCCAATGAAGATTTTTGCATCGTACTTTTAGTATGATTGTATTGGGTAGTTTTATTTTTTAGTTTTGATTGTTTTTTTTTTTTTTTTTGACAAAGGTATTGAAATTAGTTGTAGAGCTTACTCTAGTTACAATGAACGACTTGAGAGTAGAAAGGGGAAAAAGGTGTGGATAGTGGGAAAGTGAGAGAAAGAGTTGTAAATAAATTTTGTTTTTTTTATAGATTAAATCTTCAATTGTTTTTTTTAAATTAAATGATATACAAAGCAGTTGAAACATTTGATATTTTGAGACATAGATAATTAATATCTTTCATTTTTTTTGTAATTAATGTGAATTTTACTGTTAAATTATAAGAAAAAAAAAATTATCACCATAAATCGTATTTCATTTTTGAATTATAAAAATTTAATAGATACTCTTTATAAATGATTTTTAATTTATAAAATTAGTTTTTTAACTATGACTTTCTCTACTATTTTAAAAGTAATTGAGTGACTAATTTGATAAATTTCATGGTAAAAAAATTGAAATTTTTCAAATAGTTTAGATTTAGAGACTATTTATTAAATTGGTTCCTTTTACTTATCATTTTATAGTTATTTACATAAACAACCAAAATAAATACATTTTATTATTTTTTATAAAATTATTTATATTTTCTTATAATATCATTAACTATACATTATTTCATCTCCTAATATGTTTTATCTGATTTTTTTAATAAGAGACATCTAAATAAAAGAAATCAGAAAGTATATTACTTTAAACTTTGAAAACGAAAAAAAAATTCTTTAAAAACAACAAACATGTAAAAAGAATATAGAATTGTTATAACTCAAGGGCCAAATAGGATAGATAATGCATGATAATTGAATTAGCAAACTAAATATTTATGATTTTTGTGCATCAGTCAAGAGTCAAACTTATGATATTATATTGATAAGATGGGACGTGCAATATTTGTTGGATTATTTGAGGTTGAAGGTGGAAGTGATATTGAAAGAAGACGCCAAAAACCCACTCAAAATCATGCAATTCTTTCTATATTCGACAAAACTAGGAGGGGATGACTGTTCTAGAACTTGTTGGATAGAATGGTGAAAGAAACAAACACGAATTATTAATTACGCACTTGTGTGAATTTTAAAGGAAAAAGACTATGGGTCAAAATAAGTGTCACCTTTTTCTACGTTGTGGTCAATATTTCTCAATTTAAATCTCTCTTGATATCCTTCCACTACAATTGGATGAAGTTGCTTTTTACTGAAAATTAAGTATGTATATTCTAATAGATCATAATATTTATATTTGTTTAATTAATTCGTTGAATATCTCAACATTAATCGATTTTATAAAAAAATGAAATTAAAGAAGATAAGTTTTGTAAGGACCAATGCTACATTTCAAGAATGGAATTGAACGAATAAAGCAAGTAACACAGACAAAAGTGTCTTTGGACATAGGAGGTAAATATTTACCCAGATTCCAAAAATGTCGGCGTGTGTGGGTCTCAAAGAAGAAACATTGCCAAAGGTAAAGCAAAAAAGAAGCAATTCACTGAACAGTGTGGGCTAAATTTGCAGACTATATGGTACAAATGAATCAAAGAAGAGGGGCTCAGAAATTCATGCTATAGCTTTCTTTCGTGGATTGCTGTGAACTGTTTCAACTGCTAGCCCCCTCTCTGTTACTCTGTCTTTCAACACTTTTTTTAATCATAATCGTCCAAACCTTTAACTATATCTTTATAATAAATATAGAAATGTTTTATACACTTCTTAAAAAATTAAAAATTTAATTATAAATATATTAAAATTTATGTTTTTAATTTTTCTAAAACTTAGAAGTTATTTTTTTATATAAAATTTTTATTTTTAATTCTTTAACAAGTAGTTTAAATGTATTTGTTAGTAAGACCCATAAAAATAAAGAATGCAATAATTTTAATTGATAAATTCAGAGATATTAAAAAAGTTTTAAGAAGACGTTCAATATCAAAAAACTAACATAACTGTTAATTTATTAATATTTGTTTATAAAAAATATTTACAATAAAGGAAAATTTACTTCAAACTACTTTGATAAATTGACTATACTTTTATACATGATCTAACGGAGATGAATTTTTTAAAATTGTTTAAAATATTTAATGATGATTGACCTTGTTTTATAAAAATAGAAGTTCATAATTCTTTTGTTTTATTTATTCAATTTAAAAAATTGATTGATGTTTATTCTATAAAATCAATAAAAAATTTAATTCGTTAAAACGATACAGACTAAATTACTGTCTCGTGAATTTTTTTTTCAAAATATTGTTAATGGTCATTGAAATTTTAAGAGTTCCTTTTAAAATATAATATGTATATTCCGTGGACCAAATCTCTCCTATAATAATATAAATGTGTGGCAAGACTCAAATTATAAAGACCTTATAAATTTGTTTCGTTTGTCTTACTTCGCTTTTCTTTCCCTATGCTTCATTTTTCCATCTATCATTTGCAGCTTGGTATTGTTTTCTTTCTTGGTCTTCTTCTACTTCTATGTTTTACCTTCCCTTTTCTTTTTACTCAACTGTGGGGACCTCTCCACCCATTAATGCCAGAGACCGTTACTAACTTTACAAGACACTGCACACTTCAACAGCTAGCGTGGATATAGATGTCTTCTTCTTTTTTTCTTTCTAACTCAAGTAGTGAATTGAGATTAAAACAAAAGCATATATACTATGTACCACGAGATGCTTGCGGATTCACCTAATTTCACACTAGCAGCATATCATATCATATCATGCTTAAATAAATATCGCTAATTATAACTTGCAGAAATATAATGTAATGCTTTTTTTTCTCTTTAAATTGTCTAGTGTGTAGATTCACACATATAAAAAAAAGTATAGAATTTTGATTTCAAATTTAAATCTCTACATATCATCGGCATTGCAATTACTAATTGAGTTATACTTGGATACAAAAATATAATATAATACTCTATTTGTTTGTTTTTACCAAATTCTGCCCTGATGAATATAATAAATAAAAAGTTGAATTTAAGGAGAAAAATAAGCTTATATGTTTATGTTTATAATATTAGTTACTTTCAAACTCTAAAGGTCTATTTGGCTAATCGAAAAAAGAGGATAAACTTTAATGGAAGGGAGTGGGAATAGAAGAGAAGTACTGTTGGAGAATTTGCGGTTAAATGTCTAAGATTTTTAAGAGATCTTGATATTACATCTTAATTCAAAACTTTAATGCATTAAATATATAAATTATTTTTTTTATATATCCAAGATTTCCTTCATTCATAGTTGATGTAGAACTAACCGCTCATACTTAAATTTCAACAATTAGTCTATTATTGTTGTCGCGCTCTTCCAAACTCTCCAACAAATACATATATGTTTGGTTAGAAGAAGAAAAAAAGGGAGAGAAATTTTAATTGAAAATGTATTTTATTCAAGAAGATGAAAGATTTTAAATAATTTTTCAAAGTGCAATTAGCCAACTGTCATTCAAATGTCTTGAAAATAGAGGAGAAAAAAATGAAATTTTATAAGAGATTTTGATTTTCTTTTTTCTTAACAATTGAACCAAATAGATGTAATTTAAAATATTATCCCTCCTCTCTTCATCTACCCGGAACTAAAGAGACCCTAAAACAAATTAACTAATCATCCATGTGTGTAGCATTTTACACATTCCTAAAAGTGCAAGCAACAAACCGTCATGAATTTTATCCGATATGAGAAGATATTGCAAAAAAAGTGTTAAAGTCGGTGGTGGTAGCTCTTCTCTTCAAAATAAGTATTAGGTCATACACAATCTAGGCTCATTTTTTAATGAAACAAAAAATACATCTTAAAAATATTTTTAAGCAATTAAGGTTATAATTAATGGAGTTTTATGGGGTATAATAAAAAAATTGTCCTAATTTCACTTTAAGGTTTTAAGTGAAATCATGTTTAAATTTTTTATTTTTAATTACATTTGATATTTTGGTTGGTGAATTTTAAGTGAAATAATGTTTAAAACAATTTAATCAATTCAAATTGTGAAACTTTTTAATAGATTATGAAAATTTGAGAGTTGTAAAAAAATAAAAAGGGATGGAGCCTTAATTGTAACAATTAAAATTTTGAGACACTAAAAAGAACTAGAAAAGTCATAATGGCACATTACTTAAATTAGAGAAACCAAAATTGTAATTAATTTGTTTCTAAATTTTAGTTTAACTGACAAATGCTGATATTGCTAGGTTAGATGTCTTGTCCTCAAGTTCAAACCCGATAACTCAGTTGTGTAAATTAATTATGATAAAATTTATCATCTATTATAAGACAAAAAATGAAATTATAATTTATTTATTTCAAAACATAAATAATGTAATATACTTAATTTCAGAGTTGAAATCCATATCCAATATATGACCAACTCTTGTGTAAGGTTTAGCAATATAAGTGGGCCTAAAGTTGTGGTCCAATTTAAAAGAAGTTAGTTCTGCTCCAAAACAAAAATAACAACACAGCGGAGATTCCAATAGTGCAAAATGCATTGTATTATACCATCGAAAGTAGAAATTTGGTATTCTCTGTTAAATATTAAATATTGGAAAGTGGATCAACAATCACAAAAGTATTCTTATTACTATAAATCATTATAAAATTAAAAGTACAAATCATTTGCATATAAATATAAAAGTTTAAAAACATAAATATAATATTAATTCTTATTTTGTAGCCTTAAATTCGAACGAAGAAAGACTAGATCTTTTAAGACTTTAACACTCCAATCTATTTCTTTTTATGGAATGAATGTATTCAAACACACTAGTTTCGTTCATAACCATATGCACTACAAGTTTTATTCAAAATTGCAATAGTCAACCACTGAAAATACGGTGCATCACATCCATAAGTCTCCCACCATGATCTAGAATATTGCATGGAAATAAATAAAACATATATCGTACTAAAATAAGGATTATTGATAACAAATAAGAAAGTTATCAATAACAAATAATAAAAAATAAGAAAGATATCAATTCTCTACTCTTGTTGTCCTTCCAAAATCAAAGCTCAAATTTTTTAAATATTCATTGCACGGGTTGCCTTGACAACTTTTTGACAAATGTATTAAATCGCTTAAATAATAAAGTGATAAATAAAAATCATCTCTATAGAGATTGTTATTAGTTTAGCAACGCAAGAAAGTTGTAAATACTTAGGTAACAAAAAGGGTTTATAAGTTGGTTGATAATTTCGAACAAATATAAATTTAAATATAGAAAATTCAATAAGAGAAAAATGATTAGAAAATTTGAATCACCTCATTTTCATTAAGCAATTATTGATTCACTATTTTAACAATCTAACTTATTTGATTACATCAAGTTAACAAACTACACTAAGATCAATTCATTGGCTCAAAATCCCTTTTTTATAACAACGAACCCTAATTGTTTAGGTGACCAGACTTGTTTACGAACGTTAATTTCTTAGGCACGTGTTAATATTTTATATTTCTATAACAATATTGAAATATGAACATATTTTGGTTCCAGTTATTATAGCCTATTTCCCAATAACAAAATAATTAATAGGTTCAATTTTATGGTGATCAAGCAAAGAAAAGTATTAAGAGCAAAAATATATTAATAATCAAATTGGTTTTAATTTCATAAATAGCCTAAGAAAAACAAAATTATATAGATTCAAAGAGGTTCATCTAATCCCTAATCAATGAGAAAATTAGTTCATAATTAAGAACACGGTAACAACAAAGAAGATGAAATTATGTAGAACGAGAAACACAAGAAAATAGGATTTGAATTATTTTTTATTTTAAAACAGCTTTAACATAAAATGATGAAGACAAAGATCAAATAAAATAACAGAGTGACACAACCGATTTATCCTGGTTCACCACCAACATACCAGCTACGTCTAGTCCCTTCAACCTGAAGGATTTAATCCACTAATTCACCAACTAAATTACACTTCTACTAAACACCTACTAGTCAAACTGACTATGTTCAAGTCTTCTAAAACTTGTTGAGTGATACAACCACTATTAGGCTAAGTTACAAAAGAATAGGTTTAAGGGTTTTTTGAATAACTCTCGCAAAAAGGTGTTTACATTGTTGTACTCTCATAGAATATTTTTCAGCACTTAGACAAGACAAAAGATAAATAGCAAGAGTGCATAGACGGTTGTATTGAGCTTATTATGTTACATTGTTACTTGTTTCAATAAGGGTAGCACCTCTTTTTATATAAAGCATTAGGGTTTTTGGTATTTGTCTTGATTGCAAGAAATTAGTAAGTATAATGGAGTTTCGTATCAAATCTTCTGAGATTGATTAGCAATTGAACCTTGTCAAAAATATCCTTGAAATTGATTCTGCGAATCTTGATATGGTGACAAAAAAATATAGATGATATTGTGATTAGAGTATGTCGCATAGACCTTTAGACAAATACAGATTCAGGGTGTTTAGCAGAGGATGCGCAAAAGCTTTGTCTTCATTAGAGCTTGACTTTTCATAATGTTGACTTTTTAGAATGTTGACTTTCATCAGAGCATAGACTATTATCAAAGTCTGACGATCAAATGTTGGTTGTGATTATTAGAGGGAGACTATCACTTGCTTGTAAAGCTTTGAATTTCTATTTTGTTGGTTTGAAATTAAGATCAGTAACATATTTACATTTACTAATATAAAATACGAACTTGGCATCAAAAAAAAGATATAAAACTTATTTGTTAGAAAAGAATAAAAGACTAATACGTTATTTTCATTTAACTTAAAAATTTCATTTTGCCAAAAAAAAAAAAGAAAGAGTTAAAATATAAGAAGCAAAATTTAAATGAAAAGA
>JBBPBO010000005.1:76774180-76786110 GCA_037974295.1 Cicer cuneatum
TCCAAAAAAAAAAAAAAAGAAATACGTTGGAGCATAAAAATTTAATGATCAAGTCTTTGTTTGTTACTATTTAAGGTTATAAAATATGTATTATTATTATTATTATTATTATTATTATTATTATTATTATTATTATTATTATTATTATTATTATTATTATTATGTTTGTTTTACATCGGACTTAGACCCAACTCAATCTAACTCACATTTGAACATGGAATATTCTTGAACTTGTGCGTAACAACATAAGCAAAAGGATTTGAGGTGAATGATCAACATAACTCGCCAAGACCTCCTCCCAAGGTCACTCGATGACAATCACGACTTTCGTATCACAATCTCAACCACATGATAGCAACAGTCATCATTCATCATCATGGACACAGTCCAAGATTAAATAGTGATCTATGAATCATGAATCACACAATCCATAATTCTAACGAATTTCTTCTAGAATCTCAAGAAATCGTCCTTAAAAAGGGCACATGACACAGGTTACAATTACACAACTTTCTAACCGTAAAATCCTTTCACTCTCAAACACAAACTTACTTGATCGTTGGAGTGTGTGTAAATAGCACCACCACATTTCTACCTATCCTACTATAGGTTCAAGTCTAGTTTCGACGTTGGAGCCGTATGTGGTAATCAAAAGCTCAATTTCCATCACAGTTACTCAACACAATATGATTCATGACCTCGAAAAAGGTTACAAGAACAAAATCAAGAAAGGTGGTAAGTACAGTGTTCGGACCATCACGACCACAACCAAAAGATGGAGCCATTACTTCTCCGTCACCATTCCAAAATGACAATGAACTTCAAGAGTTTTCACTCAACAGGCTCTATTGCCCAACACCAATCACGATCAATCAACTTTTGTTGACCAAACTATAACTTGTCTTTTATAAAAAAGATCTGAAGTAGTAATAGTTATATTTGTTTTCTTCAAAAATCAAATGATATGAATGTTATGTATAATATTTCAGGACTATTAGCATGGTTTTAGTAATTAATTATTAATTTTTGTTAGAAGAAGATGAACCCATAACATCCTTCTCACTTCAACTACTCTAAACCATCTTATGACTCCGTGATTTGTGTTTTATGTTGATCACTAATCATTACAAGTGGTGTATTCCATCTTGATAGTTTAAAAATTGATTTTTCCAAGACACCATTTTGTTATTCTTTTGCAAGCGCCATTAGAGCATGTGTTAGCCACATTCTAACATTTATTTTACACGTACAAGCACAAACATGGGGGAGGGGGTGTTGAATATTCCAATCTACGCCTGTATACTTTGATAAATTCACCGTGTACTATAGTGGACCAACAAAGAGAAGCTATAACATCGCCAACATGTTATAAATCAATGTTTTCAAATGTAAAAATACATGGACAAATTTTTGGGGCCAATACACGAAACATCTCTTCATTAAATATCGAGGATGATTAGAATAGTTCATTACATGTTACAATTATACATTTTTCATGTCAGGCGATCTCTTCTTCCTCCTTTCACGGGCATTTTGCATTATGTCTCTGTATATCACACAAACAAACAAACGAATGACTTGTCGGAGCAGGAAGGTGATCTTCCACCTTTTCCTCCAAACAGATGCCTCTTTCAACACTTTTTTAAAGATACAAAATAAACATTAAGGAATATAAACAACATTTCAGGTGTCTTCAAGGTTAGTGGTCAAAGGTGGTTGGATATCATCGTTCGGAACTTGAAGATCCATTTGACCTTCCTGCATCTCCTGCTCACGGAACCTGCTCATACGCTCTATCAATTGTGTTGCCTTTCTTTTGCCTCTGTCTGTACCATTTTGAGCCAACTCCAACAATGGAGCCATCGCTCCTAGCTCTTGTGCTTGCGCTAGATATTGTCGATCTCCAGAACAAAGATGAACTAAAACCGCAGCTGCATTCTCTTTGTTCCTCGGGGATCCATTCCCAATAAACTCCACCAAAACTGGCACTGCCTCTGCAGCACCAATGGCAGCTTTTCCTTCAGGATGACTAGCCAAAATTGCTAAAATCGCCAATGCTTCATCCACCATTCCACCACTAGGTTCTGTCAGCAGTCGCATCAGCGTGGGAATAACACCGGCCCTCACTGCCTTACCCTTGTTTCCCTGGTAAATGCACAAGTTGAAGAGTGCTGTTGCAGCATCTTTCTTACCCCTTTGGGTGCCCTCACTCAGCAGTGTCACCAGCGGTGATATGGCTCCTGAAGAACCAATTGTAACCTTATTTTCATCAATAACTGAAAGGCTGAAAAGTGTTGCTGCTGCGTTTTCCCGGGCTTCCATGCTTCCTCTCTTCAGCACATGAACTATGCCGGGAACTGCTCCTGAAGATACAATGCTTCCTTTGTTACTCTCATATATGGAGAGATTCAGAAGCGCTGTCACAGCATGCTCTTGAGTGCGGGAGTCTGGCACAGAGAGGAGACCAACAAGGAGAGGTATTGCACCAGCTTCAGCAATAGCTACACGGTTATCTGCATTGCGCTTTGCAAGAAGGCGAATCTCACCGGCAGCTGATCTCTGGTCTTCAGGACTGCCAGATATGAGCTTTTGGATAAGACTTTCAATCTTACTTCGCTCAGCTGGGGAGCAGGCTGATGCTGATTTGCTGGGCTCAGAATTACTGGGTCGTTTTGGTGGCTCTATGCCATTGGCTTCACACCACTGTTCTATCAGGCTTCGTAAGACATAGTTGGGTGTGAGAACGGTACTGGTGAGACTCTGCTGTGTTTTCGGACATGTCCCGTGCCCGTCTTGCAACCACTTCTCAATACAAGAACGCTCATAAGTCTGCAGATGAGGACAAGATGCGTCTGAGTGTTAATAGACAGTTATCAGCAAACTGACTCTGAAATGGGGGAATATAATGTCAATAATGCACATTGGAATCATCATGTAGCCTTCAATTTTATAATTCAAAATTCAACCGAAAGTTATGGTTCCATATTAATCCATCAATATATAAAGCAATTGTACATTTTTGCAATGTGGTCGACTCAATTAAAGTTCAATGGCCTTGTAGAAGAAATTTTAAAATAAAGTAGGGACATCATTATGATTTGCTTTTGCTTCTCTCTTTCTCTCAACATGACCCTCTCTTGTTAGTAAAATGAGAGAATGGTCATCCACGAAATAGTGAAAAGGCTATACAATTTCTGGTACAAATAATTGAAAACTAAAATTAGAGTGAAAACAACTGTAATTATTAAGTGGAAACAGATTATTATAAGTTTTTTTAAACAAGTAGACCTTTAGATCTCTAGACAAAATTGTGCAAGAGCGTGGATCCTTTTGCAGCAATATAACATTCAAGCAGACATATAAGGATCGTAAGATCTTTCCAATTTGGAAGTTAAGAATGATAATGAAATGACCAAACCTTACTAGCTATCAGAGGGTATCATACCTGTCCTGTAGAAACAATGACAGGATCTTTCATCAATTCCAGAGAAATTGGACATTTAAAATCACTAGGGATAGTGGGGACCTGATGATTCTTATCATTTGCCCCTAGTCCGTAAAATCCTGAAGAAGGGGTTTTTCCTATTACAGCATCATCCTTGACTAGGTTTTCTATTTGCACATGATCCTTTATCTTCTTCAATAACATTGACATCTTCTCAATGCGCGCCCCTGGATCCCCACCACTTGCTGCCACCATCTCATGCAAAGCAAGTGATTCTTGTGTAAGATCGGCTATTCCCATCAATTGCAATTTGTCTGCTAATCGACTTAGAAGAGCAGGATCTGTAGCTGTATCATTGCTATTGGTGTAAAGGGATGAGATATCCTCATACAACTTGACATCCGGATCATCAACTCTCCCTTTGGCTCTTCTGAACTGAGCAAGAACCAGTTCAACCTAAAATGATAGGGAGAATTAGACAAGATTATATTAAGAGCAAAAATGTAAAGATAAAGAAGCTCCATAGTGTGACAGTGTCCATTCTATTGTAAATATCTAGTAAATAAATAGGTCAACACATAAAATTTTGTTAATTAAAGAAGAGTCCCATGCAATAAATATATATAATAGAAGTATTTATACCTGCTCTTTAACTTCATCTGATATGTCAAGTTTATCATAGGAAACTCCATCCAGTGATTGTTCCAACCGAGCTGTCACCTCATAGAAATTATTCATAATCTGGTCCCTCTCAAGGACCTATAAACATGAGAAAAGACAACTGAATTAACATCTAAGGAAGCACATGTCATTTTACTAGAATAAATTTGTCATAATGCTCTCTCTAAATATATTGTTTAACCCATAATTTTAAGAGTGGGATTCACAATGGAAACTGAGCTGCAAGCAACCGAAGGTCAAAACAAGCATATGAAATGACTCCTATGTAACTGTAAGCATGGTAAGGTTCTCATAGAGACAAAAATTATGGGTCGAATAGTACAAATATCGTAAATTGTATTAAATTATTAATTGGTTAATTTTGCAGCAACCAGAATAGTTTAACCATTTCAAAGTTCCACAAGACAATAAATTTGGTACCATGGACAGTGTTTTTATGATATAGTGATGCTTGAAACACTGTGAGCCCCATTAAAGAAAAAATACTCTTCGCCTACCTCTACATTTTACCTTTGTAACTTTGTCTGCAAAGCCCCACACAACAGAAACCAGAACTATAACAAGGATCCAAAGCATTTGGACCACATGTGGACTATTGTGGCAGAATCACCAAACAGCTATAGTCTTACCAAAGTTAAAAAAAAGAAGGCTTTGAAATCTCAGGGTACCTTTGATAAAAGAGGGTTTAAGGAAATGAAGAGTGCTAATCATGATCCATAATATATTTCATTATCAGCCTCCCTTTTGCTAAACATATAATGGTGATTAACCATCAATGGTAAAAAATTTGGTATACTAGATCATCGAATACCAACAGCCTCAAAAAGGAATGCCTGCAATATGATTTTTCAGCTGTTAGAAACTCAGAGCCTTCAGAAATCTCCTTTTGTCTCGCAGATGTTCATGTGTGCAAGACTATATATTTCAATTTCTCATCTGGACTGGGAAAGTATCTCAACTCTCAAGAGAAGAGAGAAAAGGCATAGAAAAATATTTACTTAACTCCTTATCAAAAGCCTGTTTAACCATAGAAATGAATGGGAGAGGATTCTTCTGTTGATATTCCCAAGGGAATGTTGTCGAACAAAATATACTGAATTCAGCTATTTTGATTTGGTCCACCCTTAATTCAGCTGTAGGTTGTTTTCGTCTAATAACAGAATTTTTTGGTGTAAAGTGTAAACAGGGAGAGGAATGTTCTGTCCATATCCAGGTCCATGGACACAACAAGAAAATCATATGGAACCCAGTAGTGTTACAAATTGTTGAGATCTTGAAGAGTAACAGGCTTGTGCCGTGTAATTTCAGAAGATTCCATCCAAAACATTGAACACCATACAAGCTCAAAAACCAGAACTTTCTTTTCTTTACACTTCCCAAACACCATGCAATCAATCCTCAATGCCCAATTTAGCACGGAAATCCATAATTTCGCCGCACTCACCCATCATAAACAAATCAAAGTAAAAAAAAAAAAAAAAACCACAGAACTAGTTCAGAGAAAATGAATCATAATCACCAACACAAATCTGAACAACAATCATAATTTAAAAGAGAGATCAATTGCATAAATAAAATCAGGTATTCTATTGAATTAAAAAACAAACTAAATAAAAGAATACTACAAATCTGGGGCAAACATAGCCACACATTCATTCCACTTCAAATTGCAGGTAATTCATAATTAGATAACAGACAAAGATCGAAAACCAAATCGTACTTTGCATCTCAGCCATAAGATAACATGAACAATTACTCCCACATAACCAAGTAATATATATCTATATTTTTTTATTATAAAAAAAATTATATATCCAGGTTCAAAGATATGTTACTACTAAAAATTACTTTTGGTTGCAATTGCATCTCTAAAAGCTATCTACAGAAAGCAAAAAATCATTAAAAAGTAACAAACCATGAAAATCTTGCTTCCTTCACTACCAAATCTGAGAATTTCCCTAGCTGATTCAAGTGCTTTCTTGAACGAAATAATGGCTTTTGAAGTATTCTCAGGAATTGAATCTTTCATATCCCTAATCTCTTCAAACAAAGGGATCAACAGCTTCAATCTTCGTGCTAAATTACAATATTGTTTCTTCACCATAGGTCTGAAGTCTGAGATGTTAGCTATCTCATTCAATAGGTCAATTACAACGCTTACTTTATCACCTTCCATTGAATCGGAGTTTTTCAGATCTTTCTACACGGTACCGTTTTAGAGGGAAAAAATTGGTTGCCGGAGATCTCGGTTGCCGGTCATCATAGTCTTCGTCAACTAGACGAAATTTTCAGACACTGAAAGTTTTTCGGACAGAGAGAGATATAATAGAGAGAGAGAGAGAGAGAGACGCGCAATGACTTTTTCTATTAACTCCTTTGGTGGCGCGGCTTATGGTGATTTTTACTGAAAAAGTGTTTGGACTTTTGGTGGAAATTGTGGTAGCTCGGCTCGGCTTGGCTTGGCTTGGATTTGGTAAGGCTGTGACGGCGCTGAAGTTGAAGGTCGGTTAATTCGGTTTAACCAACCACGGTAACTCTCGTAGAAGAAAAGAATAGAAAACACGAATAGGTATCCGATGGGCACGGAGAAAATCTTTGAGTTGGGGGACTGTCAATTTTGTGTTCCGGAGAAGGACAAAATTCCTAATCTTGGATGAAAGATCTTTTTCATTACTTTTTTTTTTGGGAAAATATCGAGTTGGATATTTTGTTCTTAATTTCAATCTTGTAGGATGTAGGAATTTCTTTAGTTTTATCTATAGACTAAATAAGTAGACGAGTTGTACGGATTTTTTATTTATATATTTTTTTTAATATTAAAATATCACGCGACAAAAAGATATTAAGTAAACACCCTACTTTTTTCTTTTTCAAAGTACATTATCGCATATTTAGAGAGCGAATTTTCGAAGGACATTTTCACGAATTATCGCATTATGTGGATGCTGAAGGATTCTATAATTAATTATTTAATAATTAATAAATATTTAAAATATTAGTAAATAAAATAAAATACTTTAATAAATAATAATAATTATAATAATAATAAATATAATAACAATAATAATAAAAAAATTATATTAATAAAGTTATAAAAAAAATACATTAAATTGAAAGAAAAAATATATCAATAAAAATACATTAACTAAAAATTAATAAAAAGTAATAAAAAAACTAAATACATTAAAAATAATTATAATTAAAAAAAAGTAAGTTATATTAATAACATTAAACAAAATACATTAAATATGAGAAAAAAATACATCAAATTTGAATAGATGTGTCAGCAGCATTTGAACAATTTTTCCTAATATGACTAGAGACTTGACATAATCCACATTTTCTTAGTACTTTTTATGTAGTGTTCATTTCTGCTTGCATGCTTTTAGTCTTTTGGCGACCTTTTTTTGCTTTCTACATTTGAGGATTGTGACACACCTTAGCAACTGTATTTGATCACACATTCTTTACCAATCACTCACAATTCGCGCAAGAAAAGTGAATTGTGGATGATTGGTAAATTGAATCTGGTTCATACATCACAATTCTCAATATCGTGTGATTAAATTCGGCTGTTAAGATGTGTCACAATTCTCAAATGCGGAGAGCCAAGAAATGTCGTCCAACGACTAAACGCAATCAAACAGAAATGACACTACAGAAAAGTACGAAGAAAATGCGGATTATGTCGAGTATCTGATTATATTAAGAAAAATTGTCCAAATACTGCTGGCACATCTATGTTGAGGAAAAAACCTTTTTGATATATGTTTTAATGACAACAAACCTTTTAAATTAAATGATTAAGTTTTATGAATGGTGGTCTACTAATGATTTCACTTAAATTTGTTTAAGGAACATAAATGCATAAGTGAACAAAGCAAGAATCGAAGAAAACAGCAGCAGAGAACATTATTGACATATTCTGGAAAACGGAGAATGTTCGCAAGACTGTGATAGCATAAAGACCAAACTTTCTCCACCACTTAATTAAAGTTATTGCATTTGGAATTTACACCAGTATTGAGAGTACATGACAAGGAACATATGTGATCAATTAGAATCAAAAGGAACCATTCTAATCACAAAAGAAAAAAGGTCATGAATCAAGCTGCCATTAGAGGATACCTCACGAAGCTGCCATCAGAGGATACCTCACCAAGCTGCCATCAGAGGATACCTCACCAAGCTGCCATCAGAGGATACCTCACCAAGCTGTCATCAGAGGATACCTCACCAAGCTGACATCAGAGGATACCTCACCAAGCTGCCATCAGAGGATACCTCACCAAGCTGCCATTAGAGGATACCTCACCAAGCTACCATCAGTGGATACCTCAACTAGAGGATATCAGAGGATACCTCAACCAGAGGATATCAGAGGATACCTCAACCAGAGGATATCAGAGGATACCTCAACCAGAGAATACCAGAGGATACCTCAACCAAAGGATACCAGAGGATATCTCCAGAAAACGATATCAGAGGATATACCCAGAAAATACATTCAGAGGATACCTCCAGAAAATACATTCAGAGGAAGAACCAAGTCTGTTCTTGGACATCAGAATATCCAGAAAGTTCAAATTCTAGGACTCCAGATTGATTATCAATCTCCAGAATTTTCATTAACATTCTGTAGAAGTTCATCATCATTCTCCAAGCTGTTTTGACATAATCAAAACTCCAGTTCTGCTGTCAAGATTGATAAACAATCTTAACAATATACAATGCATCAAGACAGCTTCCAGTATGTTCATAAATCAGTCCAGATTGATTATCAATCTCCAGGAAACCCAAAAGCTAAAGCTCCAGATTGATCATCAATCTCCAGCAACTACAGTTTTTCTGCAACAAGCTTTGTGATCATTTTTAATCTGTTTTAAGTGATTCAAAAGCTCCAGTTCAAGTCTACAATATTATCACTTATCAGAAGTGTTAAAGGATCAGTAATCACTCAAGAAAATTTGATCCAAAATGCAACACACAGCCCAGTCTGAACAAAAAATAAAAATAGTCAAAATTTAGATTATTTTTTTTCAGAAATAATACCTTTGGTCAAGCCTGACAAGAGCACTACCAACGGCTCTATTTGACCATCATTAAATGCTCTCACACCTATAAAAGGAAGGCCAAAGCTCAGGAAGAAAACACAGCTTCAAGTACAGAGAAAAACATCACTCACATACATCTTCATACTTGAAAGCTTCTCAATCATAAACAAAAGATTTAGTTCTGTTTTTCCTCTTCATATCAGAATCATCTACTGAATTCTTTTGTCAAGAATCTAATCTCAAACACGAGTTGAGCATACTCAGATTCTGTCCAAAAATCAAAGACATTCAAGTGCCAAGATATATCATCAATCACTCACATACATACTTGAAAATCTCTTCACTACAAGAATCAGTTTGATTAAATTCTTTTTACTCTGATACATTTATACTGAATTCTTTGTAAAGAATCGAATCTCAAACAAGAGTTGAGACATCTCAGATTCTAAACAATCTCATCATTATTGTAAAACTCAAACTATAAGAGTTAAATATAGTTTGGGGTAGATTGTAAGAAATCCTATCAAGACTGATAGGTGATTTGATTAATCTCTTTCTGGGTGGAATTAGATTAAGTTCTGTAAACAAAGATCAAGGTTGATCTAAGCTAGGTGCTGTAAAACCAAGAAGGTTCTTGTTTTAAACACTTAGTGGAAAATCTCACCGTTTTGAGGACTGGACGTAGCCCGGGTTGGGTGAACCAGGATATATCTGTGTGTGATATCTCTTCCCTTATCTCTATTTACTTTCAGTCTGTTAATTATCAAGTTCAATAGATAAACTGAACTGTTGATTTTAACTAATCAAGAACGTTCTCTGTTTTCTGGTGAAAACCAAGAACGTTCTCCTTTTTTCACAACCAAGATCAATCTTGAGTTCTTTTCTTAAGTTTTTAACAGGAATTTTAAAAGGGCGAATTTACAATTCAAACCTCCCCTTTCTTGTAAATCGATATTGCTACTTCAATCTACTCAAATTTGATGTATTTTTTTCTTCTATTTAATGTATTTTGTTTAATGTTATTAATATAACTTACTTTTTTTAATTATAATTATTTTTATTACTTTTTATTAATTTTTATTTAATGTTTTTTTATTAATTTTTAAATTATTTTCTTCTATTTAATGTATTTTATTAATATTTTTTTTTTAATTTTTTAATTTATTAAATAAACAATTTTCGAATTAGTAAAACGAGGGAGAAAAAAAAATTAAGGAAAGTAAAATGCGACCTTCTATTTTTAATTTTATTTTATTAATTTAATTTTCTTTTATTATTATTATTATTAAGTTTATTATTATTATTATTAAAATTATTATTATTATAATGTAATTATTATTATTTATTAAAATATTTTATTTTATTTCATTTACTAATTATTTTAAATATTTATCAACTATTAAATAATTAATTGTAGAATCATTCAACAAATCACATCTCCAAGATGCGATGATCTGTTAAAATGTCCTTCAATAAATCGGTCCTCAGGATGTGATGATGTACTTTGAAAAAACAAAAAAAACATAGAGAATTCGCGTAATATTTTTTTGCGGCGTGGCATTTTGGTATTAAAAAAAAAAAGGATATATAAATAAAAAATCCGAGTTCTACACTGTGTATCAATATTCAAGGTTAATAAGAAATAATGCGGATAACGATATTATTTAAATGTAATAGTTAATAGTTTTTTTGTTTTTATTGATAAAATGACCATCTAATTTATGTTGATTAAATACGATATATATTTATTATTTTTATTTTTATCAAATTAATATATTTTAAGTTGTTATCTCAATCATAAAAATAAAGATAATCATTTTATTAACATCTATTTTTAAAAATCGACGTTTATAGTCGTAGAAATTTAAATATTTTTTTAAGTATTGACCATGGTGGACCTAGTCATTTAATTTATAGTTGTAGAAATTTACAATAGTTATTTTTTTTCTTTTAATTTTATTGTTCATTTAAACTATTTTATTTACAATATTATCATTTTTATCTTGATCAAATAAATGGATAATACACATTAATTATTATTATAATTTTTAAACTAAATAAATAGTTTGATTTATAGTCCAATTGTTTTATAGAAATTAATTTATATTTTTTTACTATCATATAAATCAATTATTTAAAAATATACAATTGTGTAGAAGTTTACTTTTGAAAAAAAAGGATTATATATAAAACATAGAATATTTAAATTCAAGAAAATATATATTTCTACAACCGATAAATTTGTACATTTACACTCATTTGTTATTATAAGAGTGAGTTAGTAGGATATGACAAATCAATCTTACTATTTTATCTATCGTATCCCTTTTATGGTCTCATTGATGTGTAGGATAAAGACATAAGAAGATATAAAGTTGAATAATAATAAGATAGGATAGTGACACTCATATAGTGTATACATATATGATAATCAACATGATAACAACATTTTATTTTATCATGTATTTGATAACATCTCATTATAACATGATATAATATATTATATTTAAATAACAAAATTACCATTGTGAATAGTTACATATTAGTGTTTTTTTAAAATTAACATATTATATTTTAAATATTATAAATTAACAA
The DNA here is from genome assembly GCA_037974295.1 of Cicer cuneatum. NCBI lineage: Eukaryota > Viridiplantae > Streptophyta > Magnoliopsida > Fabales > Fabaceae > Cicer > Cicer cuneatum. The sequence goes on from JBBPBO010000005.1 coordinate 76,785,956, forward strand.
ATAATACTAAATAATTAAATAAGTAATGAAATAATTTTATATTTAAAACTATTCATTGACACTACTAAATAAATAATTTAATTTTTTTTAATAATATGAGCAACCAAATAATTCTATTTTATTTGTTAAAATGTAAATAAAGATATGATATATAT